>CM045565.1:6655768-7255768 GCA_024721245.1 Mitragyna speciosa
GTTCATCATTGCATTCTCCAAGTACATGTAATTGAGAAACCTATGTCAAATAAGAATCAAACTAGTGATTTTTAACCAAATTACGAGTTTTATAACAATAGATAAATTTATGTTATGCTTATTATATACTTACGCGCTCTTCAAACCATTTTGGAAATTCTAAATCATGTAGCTGTTGGACATTGGGTACGTTTTGCTTTTGAAGAATTTCCATATGTTCCCTATACAAACAATATTAGTTCATTATGCATAGCTTATAATTAAAGGATATGAAAATAAAAAAAATGAAACTTCGAATATGTCAGCATATAAAGGTCGCCTACCTTATGTACTCATCTATCTCTTCACAATTTTTTAAGATGTATAGGTGAACCATTTTCAATTCAGCGTCATCCATATAACCAAACATTGTTGCTCCAAAAGGTCGAGCAACACCTGAAAAAACTAGATAACTCTCCTGAGGTTTCAACCCTCTCTGTATTTCGTTCCACATGATTAAACCGAGTTGGAACATTTCGTAAGTACATGGAAATGAATGTAAGACATTCATCATCCAAGTAACGCTCTGCAATGCACCCTTCTGGTCGAGCCCTATTATGCACATATCGTTTGTATTGACCCATTTTCCTATGTTCAAAAAATTAAGTCAATTATATTAAATTTTATAATATCTTGTCTAATAAAATCAAAGAACTATTTAAAAAAAGAAATATTTACCTCTCAAATGGAAACATCCATCGGTATTGTATTGGTCCACCAATCTTTGCTTCAGCAGGTAAATGGACCATTAAATGGACCATTATGTCAAAAAAAGAGGGAGGAAATATTCTTTCAAGTTTGCATAGTATTAAAGCAATATTCTTCTCTTGTATTTCCAGCTCATCCAAATGTAGAGTTCTACAGCAAATTTTTCTAAAAAAATTGCTGAGCTCTACTAATGTTTGCGAAACCTCCTTTGGTAGCATGCCTCGTATTGCCAATGGAAGTAATCGCTGTAAGAATACATGATAATCATGACTCTTCATGCCTGAAATTTGATTTTGAGTTGTCTTAACACAACGAGTTATATTGGAGGCAAATCCGTCTGGAAATTTAATTGAGCTTAAAAATTGACATAATTTTTGCTTTTCCTCACGAGATAAAGTATAGCACGCAGCTGGCATTATGTACGAATCACCATCTTGTTGGAGATGCAAATCCTCTCTTATGCCCATTTCCTTCAAATCCCTTCTAGCATTTAAATTGTCCTTGTTTTTGTCACCCGTGCTCATTAATGTTGCCAATAAACTTTCAGACACATTCTTCACAACATGCATAACATCCAAGTTGTGGCGAATTTTGTTAGTACTCCAATATGGTAGTTCAAAAAATATGCTTATCTTCAACCAATTTATACCACTCTCCTTGCGTTTTCTTTTCTTCCGTTTAAGCACATCAAGTGCCTTTCCAAACTCAACCTGTTCATTATCCCGAAGCTGTTGCAATATTTCTTCGCCAGACAAAATTTCAACAGGCTGTCTAAGATCTCTCTCACCATTAAAAGCCTTCTTTTCTCTTCGCCATTTATGATCAGGGGGCAAAAATCGACGATGTCCCATGTAACAACACTTATTTCCATGTTTTAAATACACACTACTAGTGTCATATAAACAAATAGGACATGCATCATATCCTTTTGTACTCCACCCTGACAGATAGGCATACGCTGGAAAATCACTAATCGTCCAAAGAAGGGCTGCACGTAAAAGAAACATCTCTCCAATTGAAGCATCATATGTCTCAATACCTGGGGACCATAACTCATTCAACTCATCGATTAGAGGTCGAAAAAAAATATCAATATCATTTCCAGGGCATTTAGGACCAGGAATAATCATTGACAACAGGAAAAAAGGATCCTTCAAACATTTCCAAGGTGGCAAATTATAAGGAACAAGTATCACAGGCCATATGCTATATGCATTATTCATATTTCCAAAGGGATTAAAACCATCACTTGCAAGTCCCAACCTCACATTTCGTGCATCAGCAGCAAAACATTCATTGGTTTTGTCAAATTCTTTCCAAGCTACTGAATCAGCTGGGTGGCTCATAGTGTTGCCATCATCTACTCGTCTATCCTTATGCCACCTCATATCCTGTGCAATATCCTTATTAACAAAGAGTCGTTGTAGTCTCGGTTTCAATGGAAAATACCGCATCACCTTCTTAGGAATTTTAGATCCATGAGACTTATATCTAGGTGCTTTACAGTTTTCATTTGGGCAATGATCCAGGTTGGCATTTTCCTTCCAGTAGAGTGCACAATCATTTTCACAAACATGTATTTTTTCACACTTAAGTCCTAATTCTCTAATGAAATGTTTAGCATCATAGTATGAACTAGGAATTGATGCCATAGGAAACACTTGATTGAGAAATTTGAGCAACATATCAACAGATTTGCAAGTCCACTGATTCATTGTTTTCAAATGGAGAATATGAACAATGAAGGAGAGTTTTGAATAATGCTCACAGCCTGGATAAAGGTTTTGTTCAGCTTCAGATAACAATTTAAGAAATCTACTTGCTTCGCCTTCAGGCTTACTCCGATCCTCCCTACTACATTCTCCCGAATTCCTCCAATTCCCACCGAAGTTAGCAGCTCCAACATCATTCAACATCTCATGAATATCATCACAACTACTATGTTTATCATCTATATCTATTTCATCACTCTCATCACCATCAGATTCATCTAAACTTTCACCATGATAAATCCACCTAGTGTAACTCTCAACAATTCCTTTACAACTGACATGTTCATCCATAACCTCCATAGTTTGTGCATCAAAATTGTTGCATAGTTTACAAGGACAAGGAAGTTTACAATTGGGATCCTTGCCTAAGTATGCAAATTTGATAAATTCCTTAACACCATCTAAATACTTGCTGTCTAGGTGATCTTTTATTTGCATCCAACTTTTGTCCATGTTATTGCAGCCTTTTACCTAAGATATATAAATCATACTCTTGTTATTATCAAGATGCAAGCACTTGATGTAAAAAAAAATCAACAAATAGCGCCAAATTCAGTAAATTCTTTGCCCAGTTGTGACAAGTATTTATTGAATATTAGTATCTTGTTTTGAAACTAAGTGGGACAATACAAGATGTCCAACAAACCGAAGGCACACAATTAAGCCATGCTCTATAGTCACTTTCTTAAATATTGTCATATACAAATCAATGCAATGAACAAAATGTTAAGGAAAAAAAAAAAAGAAAACTAGTTTATTCAATGTAAATCAATGCTTCATTTACCACTTATTGACCATTCTATGCTAATAAAATACATGTTTGGTACCTTGAAATCTAGCAAATAGTGACGCACTTCACAGGGATATGATCTTCTGAATGGTGGCTAATAAGTTCTTCGCCTAGTATTTCAAAAATAGTAATTAAGAAATTGAATTAATGAAGCTCATAGCAAAAAGAGAATCAAATAGAAATTTTCCAATTTGATAAGTGTTTCAAATAAAAAACACTAGTCCAAAAAGTCAAGTGCAGTTCTTCTTTTGGTTTTGTTTTCTTCAAAAGTATCTTTCACAAAACTAGCATTTGTTGATGTGGTCATGTTGTTCTAAAGTAGTGGTAGCAGCTGCAATTTCTTCTTGGAAACATCATCAAAAATAGTAAATAGGAATGTTCAAATTTGAACCATATTTATTTCAAATTGAGTTAAATTCATGATACAACTTGGTTGAATCATTCAGTTTCTAGATCAAAATTTTATGACCTTGAATAATCTAAATTTCCTCTTAACCAAAGATAACTTCAGTTTTAACCATGCAAAGTGCTCCAAAAACAAAGCTTGAAGAGCCATTCAAAAAGTAAGTAATACTTCTTACCAATTCAAAAACCGATTTATCAAATGAAATAATACATGCTTAAAAAAGTTATAAGAATTGCTAGACTAGTAGAATAGTATACTAGCTTCTCTTGGTACAACCCTACCATCAGGATGTGATGAAGCTAACACACAGTTTGGCATGAAGTCAACTAAAGTTAACTTCAAAAAATATGTTAACATTTTTCAAAAGTGTTTTTTTTTCTATGTTTAAAACTAAAAAGTGTCTAATAATAAGAGTCAAAAGTACTAGATCACAAGTCAAATGTTGTACCAACTAATGCTCAACAACGTCATTTAAATCAGCCTTATACTTCAACAGCCAAAGAAACTTTGCTTTTGATTGGCAAAAAAAATTCATTTAAAATCTTTGGCTCAAAATATGCTTTACTGTTAGTAGCAAATCAGCAAGCTTAGTCTTTGAAAACATTTCTGCATGTATGTCCTCCAACCAACACAATTACAAGAGGAATGCTACATTTTCATTTTGAATTCTAATATGAATCGAGATTTCTATTTTCCTATCTATTGTATAGACTATCACAACTAAGTCAACATCTTTTTCTTCCTATATATTGTACAGAATTTCCTTAGACAAACTGAAACTTTTATTGTTTCACTGCTGAAATTAAAAGATATTTCATAATTCAACCCCAAAAAAATTAATAAAAATAAGAAGGCCAACAATTCGAACCTGAATTACAAATATTCCCAAAATGATGATGATGTTTCCAAGAAATCAGATCCAGCAAGGAGTAGGCACAATCCTATACACTTTGGCTTTCACTGCATTCAACCATTAATTAGCCATGTCAAATTTGTAGGCACAGTTTAGGCTGCCATGTCAAATTTGTAGCAATACATGCAGTCAAAGTATTGGAGTACGAATTCCTACTTTGAGGAATCAAATTCTTGTAATCTATGTCTCCGAAAGTGAAAATGGACTCTTTTACAGCAAACTCCATATTAATTTATAGGCGTGAAGTGTAATTTACTAGGAATTTACAGGTTATGGAAACTCAAATATTCAGCTAGGTCATCGAGTATTAAAAAAATCTGAATTTCAGAAAGGTAATTAACCATAATTATGGGAACACAAAAACAAAGAAAACAAATAAAAGTTCCGTTTAAGCACCCTCGAGATCTTTGATTAAAAAAATATTGACAAGTTGTCACAAAATGCAGATATTAATATATCAATGTAACATTTGCCAATATAATATTGCAATCAAGATTGGAACAAAAAAAAAATAAAAAAATGAAGTCTAAAGAACTCCTGGAAAGATACAATTAGTTGACAGGTTGGTCGTAGTAAAATGGAATCTCTTTTCTTCCCCTTTTCTTTCCTTTGAGGGCTCACTTGGTTGGTCCACAATTGCTAAATTTAGCAAGCCAATAATCACAACTATCCTCCAATCATTAAAGTCTCTATCTACTTGGTCGAATTGACCTCTTTTTATCTCCTTTAAGCCAATGTATATTTCATTTCCATTTTTGTCAAATTTTGGATAAGGGTTTAAGGCTAGAGCACCAGGTAGAAAATTCCTTATTTTGATTTCACTTTTATTACCTCTCAAAAAGGACCCTTGATATCTTAGGAATCATGTTTGTAGATTTTGCTATTTTGGCTTTCAGTCCCAGAGATTAGCCATTTATCTCTATTTGGGCAACTATTAGCAAGGTTTTCTTCATGGGTAAAGCCACCTAGAAACTTGATGAACTGCTGAAGTGAAATGTCAGCAACTTTTTTTTTTTTTTTTGGTCTCTCCATTGGCATTGGATACTAATAACAACATCAGAAAAATGAGAATTTGGTTTAGTGGAAGACTCTAAGGTAAAGATGCGACAGTAAAGATCAAGTCATCTTTGCAGTGATAGAGATAGATAGAAATTTCTTGTTTACTTTCTAGTATTTGATGGAGTGGTATCTAAAATATAGGGAAAAGTCCATAAACAAAATTTTGGATTCCAAATGCTGTTATCAATAGCAAGGTTTTTATACCGAAGTAATAGATAATGTGTAATTTCATGTAATGGGCAATTGATCTCTCATCACATGCATATCAAATCTAAACAATGATATGATTCAGCGACTCTTCATTATCTCAACTCTCAACAAAAATAGCAGTGTTTTTGTTAAAAAATAATAAATTTCAACCAAAAAACTTAAAACTTTTCTTTAAAAGTTACTTTTTTTCTAATAACTTTTTGTCACCTGTAACAATTTTTTATCAGTTCTCTATCTCCTACATTTAGAACTTCCAATGCATCAGCATTTTAACACATACCCTTGCTCCAACAAAAGGCATCACCCTCCTTGATGGCTGGGGGGGGGTTGTAGCATTGATTCTCAAAAAAAAAAAAAAAAACTCTTTGAAAAGTGTTTTCTTCACATAGTTAATACCAAAATATACTTATAGAAAAACTTCATATGCTAAACATTAACTTTCACTAAATTTCAGGAGGAGCTAAGGTAAATTTTAAAGCTGGACAAAAGAGTTGTTTGCAAGCATAAAAACAAAAGTTTCCATGGAGAAGACTATCACTTAATTACCAAATTTTAGGCATGACAAAACCGTAATTGGAGAATGCATATTACTTATGTTTCCTGGTTCATAAACAAGTGATTCAAGTATGTAGAATGCTGTTAATATCAGAATCTAGAACACTTCTTTCTTTTTTTTATCACAGAAATAGGAAATTAAGTAGATTACTTTACACTTTTTCCTTTTCTTATCATAAAAATAGGAAATTAAGTAGATTAGTTTACACTTCTCGATGAAAGCTCAGGCTTACATCACACTACACCACATCTAGAAAGATATTCACACCATTTAGACCAATGTTTTTGTTTGCCTAGGAACAAATGTTTGCATGGAAAATGGTTTTCATTCTATAAATGAAAACCAATGGAACAATTGGTGCTCCCTGCATATTATATTGACACTCTTTAATGAAGGATTGTTTTTATCACTGATTTGGCTAGTTGTGACATTGTTAAAACACTAGACAGCCATGTTGTGAGTTCGTAATTGTTCTCTTATTTACATATCTGAAGAAAATATTTATTTATTACTGAACTATATAATGGGGATCAAAACTCCATCGACACTAAATGACATTTCTTCTAGCTTATTTCTTCACTAAACAGATGGTTTCAACATGAATATTACAAGCTTAAATTCAGAATAAAACATTTCTTCACTACACTCATGGCTTCAAAATGAGGATTACAAGCTTAAATTCAGAATAAAGGTCACAGTCTTGTGCCTTCTCATTTGATTGAATCTTTATTTTGGCCACTTAAATTATATGCTACAAGAAACTTATCATATATGAATCAACGAGGCTAGGCTGCAGGTACAACATGAATACAGCCATATATTATCTTTGCTTTTACTATATTATCAGAATGGCCATAAACTCTCAATTCCTGTTGATTTTAACAGCTTAAAATACATAGATTACTAGTGGTCTTTCCACATGTAGTTAAGTTGAAACTCAAGGGTTTCTATTGGTTTTCTAATAGATGGATATAAATGTCACTGATCCAGAAGAAACTAAACTTGAGAAATATATCTTCTCAAACTTAAGAAACCAAAATCAAAGATGTTCATACAGCAAGCATGGAGCAGAAACTGACAGAACAGAAGCACAAATTGTAGGGAAAAAATAACAATAAGTTTTGTTAGGCAGTCATTAACACGAATGCATGCAAGACTCCAGAAAATTTCATTGAAATTTTGGCATGCAAAGAGAAACCAAAATGTCAAGAGTTATCGGCATATGTTTTGATGATTTTAGCACATCAAAGTTCTGTAAAAGAAAAACCAGGACTGAAAAGATATTATCATAAAGTTTAGACAGTTTCCTACTTTCCATTAAATGTTGCGAGACTGCTGCATATCAGGGAAACAAATTCATCAGCTTGCATCGAACAATCACAAATAAATGAAGTTTGTAATGCCAGATGGTACCTTTCGTTTAACAGGTGCTGACGTGTTAGCAACTGGTTTGAAGAATGATTCTAATCTGTTCAGGACTTGCCCTCAAGACCAGGCATGGAAAAGATTAAAAGCTCAAAGTTATCAAGGGGCAAGTAAGTTCCTTGTACAACTGCAGAACAAAATACAACATAAGTTTAGGATGGATCAAAGGATTTTAGACATATCATGCCAAAGAGAGATTTTAGAGGTAAAAATATTTTCAGCAACTTCAGATGTTTGGTTGCATTTTAAGTTAGGAAAATGATTTCCAATAAAAATTATTTTCCATCCACGGATGTAAAACAACTTACGGAATTAACTTTCGAAGTTATTTTATTTCTATGCGTTGTATTTCACGCCCAAGTTTCAGAAAAGCAAACAGAAATGAAAAATAATTCTAACCAACTTCGCTATCCACCGTAAATATTCCTATAAATTTAAAATACCAGCTTCACTATTCACTGCAGCTTCCCTTACGAGTTGGAATCGTCAGCCACTCACAACAACGGCATAGTGTTCTCATTCCTCTCCCTCACCCACAGAAATCCAATGAGGTGGAATCACTAGCCACTCACTTTTTATTCCTCTCCCTCACCCATAGAGATCCAAACCATCACAGAGGCATGTATAAGAAAAACATTTTCAACCTGTTATTAACCAAACATTTTCAACCTGTTATTAACCAAACACCCAAAAAAATCTAGATCACAGAGGCATGTATAAGAAAAACATTTTCAACACGTCCCTCAGACTCCACGCAGGAAAAGTGATGCGACTCTATTCTGATTGCTACAGCTTCCCCGTGAATCTAACACAAGCACAATTTGACCTCAACAAAGAAAGCAGGTTGCAGTTTATTTTCTGTGTTATAAATATGCAGAAGATTTAGTAATTTGGTGGAGCAATTTAGTACTGAATTTTTCATTTTAATTAGTTTCTCCTCCTACAACTTTCTATCATTAGACTAACGCAAGGCAAATTAGTGCTAGGATTTCATTTAAAACTTCTCAAAACTAGAGGTACTTCAACTTTTAACTTATTGAACATTGTCCTAACGAATTGGGTAGGAGAAAGTATTGAATTTCTTTGTGTTTATGATGTTTATGTGCATGTTTGTGTGACCTGACATGCAATCTTGAAAATTTTTGAGCCAAACCGCAAGTTTCACAATGCAACTTTTTCTCGAGTTTTATCATTCGAATTAGTTCCATGAACTGAATGTAGACACTGAAAGGCCTACCCAGAAAAGTAGTAATTTGCAATCAACAATAAAAGCAATTATTCCACTAATCAGTTTTTGGATCCTGTTTCAGGGACATTACCGAATCTAATCAAATTTGACCGTCGACCATCCTTTAGTTATTTATTGCCTGATAGTTGTGTTTAAAAGAAAAGGTAAATGAAAATCTAAAAAATAGATACAATGAAAGTTAGACAAAAAAAAGGTCTTACGTTCTAAATTCGGAAGTTCTTGTTTGAGAACATCAAACCCCAGCCTTCCAACTTCTTCTCTTACTGCGGCCAGCTCCTATCACCTAAAGAGCTTAGCCATTCTGATCTAGAGCATAACCACAGCCAACTCCTATGAAGGATCGGTCAGCCCATCTAACCGACACAGCTGGAAAACTGAAGATTCTCTGCAACTGAAGATTCTAAATTCAGAAGTTCTTGTTTGAGAACATCAAACCCCAGCCTTCCAACTTCTTCTCTTACTGCGGCCAGCTCCTATCACCTATAGAGCTTAGCCATTCTGATCTAGAGCATAACCACAGCCAACTCCGATGAAGGATCGGTCAACCCATCTAACCGACACAGCTGGACAACTGAAGATTCTCTGCAAGTTGTGGAATTTGGAAGAGGTAAAGGTTATGGATTTTGGAAGTGAATAAGAAAGAGAGAGGAAGAGAGAAACGGGAAAGAAGGCCGAGGAAGACAGGAAGGGGGGAATCTGGTTGGGAGAGTGAGCAATTTGATTTTTGGTGAAATTTTTTGGGGGGAGGGCGGACAGATTGAGGAGGCCAAAGTAAAGGTAGCCTTGCCTTAGTTCAGAGAAAAGAGCTTTGACTTAGAGACTAGATTTCAAGACTTAGTAAATTTTATCATCTTTTAGTTTCTCTTAAGACAACCGAAAAAAATGCTATAAACTAATAATTGGAAATTGTATTTATTCTCTTGAAAACTAAAGCTTATGAAAATCAAATGCACATTCTCAATGTAATTTTATCTACAATAACTTGATTAATATGAAAATTAAAAAGTAGTCTCATTTTCTTAATTGAAATTTGTACAAATTAGAAATTTTGTTTATATTTATCTTGTTAATTGTTTCATTTGATAGGAAAAAAAAACCATACAAGTTTAATGTTAATTTTCAGAACTACTTAAATATATATGAAGAAAAAATTAATTCTTTATGCTTTTGCATATAATATATTTTTTACTTTATTTTAATATTTCATTTTAGGCATGCAATATCATTATAAGTATTTACATCACATATGCATTGCAGGTCAACATTAGCTTGGGCATTCTCTCTTTTAATACAAACAAAAGTAAAAAAAAAAAAATACACTAGTTACAATTTACATCTTCAAATTATTTGGAACTACATTAGGCTCCATTCTCTCTTTTAATTGTTTTTCTTTCAATTAAAAAGGTAACATTTCATTGGAGTTTGTATTTTGTATTTGTGAGATTCTTATTGTATAGGTGAGAGATTTCACATATTTACATAGAAGAACAAAAAATGCTTAATTTTGATGAAACTATACTAATATTCTATAAAAATGCCGTAAAATTGAGAGCCTCGAAAGAACATTTTTTTTAAATAAAACAATGACTTTAAAACCTTATTATTTTTTAAAATATTAAATCAAATTGAATTAAACAATCACATGAATTGAGCCCTTAATGAATAGTTTGGGCGTGATTTGATAAGGGCTCAATTCGAATTTTAGTTTTTCCAAGCTCGAAAAAAATTAAGATTCAATTATATTATCAAATTGAATTCGAGCTTATACATATTTAGCTCAACAAGGCTCGAATTATTTTTAATAATTTTTTGTTTAATAATTTTTCGTTTAATATATAATAACTATTTTACATAAAATAATATAGTTATATAAAAATACATATTTTATTAATAAAAAATACAAAAAAATAAAAATAAAAAACTCGAGGTTTCGAATTGAACTCGAACCTATCGAGTGCAAAATTGAATTGCTCGAGCCTAAATTTTAAACTCGTATTTAACTCAAACTCGAATCTGAATTCGAAATCAAATTTTCGAATCAAACCTAACAGCATCAAATTCGATTCATTTAATTTACAGCTCTACACATACACCAACATTAAGAAAATAATTTAAAAACTAACTATTTGACATCAAACATTGACACAAGAACACAAGAATTATAACTTACACAAGTTGGACAACATAATTAAGGAGCAATTACAACAAAAAACAAAGACTACCATCATGAACTTGTTTTTTTTTTTCAAAAAATACAATCAATGCCAACTTGAGGATATTGTCAGTGAAAAGCTTTTCTCATAATAGTGTTTCTATTCAGTGACAACAACTGTTGTCACTATGATGATAGGTATAACTTGCAAATTATAGTGAATATTAAGTGACAACAATTGTTGTCACTATCTCAATTTAGATTCAACACATTCAGTGACGATAATTGTTGTCAATAATTAGCCAAACATAGGATGCACAATTACTAACAACAATTGTTGTCACTAATATCTTAAAATACCAATTCTATTCAGTGACGATAATTGTTGTCAATAATTAGCCAAACATAGGATGCACAATTACTGACAACAATTGTTGTCACTAATATCTTAAAATACCAATTCTATTTAGTGACGACAGATGTTGTCACTATTGTGATAGGTAGAATTTGCACATTATTAGTGAACATTTTGTGACGACACATGTCGTCACTATCTCATATTGTAGAGTTTTAGAGAATAGTGCATATTCAGTGACAATAATGGTTGTCACTATTTAGCCAAACAAGGGTACACGTTTAGTGACGAAGATGTTGTCACTAACTGGAAAAATACATTTTAAATGTGAAAAATATATTGTGTATTTAGTGACAACAAATTTTGTCACTATCTATGGGCACATATATGGTATTCATTTAGTGACGACTATGATTGTCACTACCTTAATAGATATATATCAGTGACAACTTATTAATGTTGTCAGAAAATAGTGTTAATTCAGTGACAACTTACCTTGTCACTACTTGAATGGGCAAATTTTAGTGACAACTCAAGAAATGTTGTCACTAACGTGCGACGAGTTAGTGACAACTTGTACCACTTGTCAGTAATAATAATTGGCGCCTTTTGCCGGGAAATAATTAGTGACGATATTTACTTGTTGTCACTGAAAAGTAGCACTTCATATATGTTAGTTGTGACAAGATCATTTGTTGTCACTAAAATGGGTATTCTGTGACAATTTTTTTTTGTCACTGAAAATCTTTGTCACTAATAATCATTTTTCTTGTAGTGTTAAGTGTTGTGTACAAATATTAAATAAGTAATTAATGTATTAAGTGATAAATAAATTTTGTTATTAAACCCGTTGAATTCAAAAGGCTATTAATGCATTAATTTTTAGAAACGAACATCAATTTGTTCATCTTTCATCTTCAAAATCATAATTATTGCTGAGAGATCAATTAATTCATTTACATAGATACAAACAAGAGAGGATAGAAAAGAAAAAGATTTTTTTAATTTAAAAGTAGGAGAAAATTATTTATTTTTAGTTTTGATATATTTTGAATAACAATCTAAACTTTAAACCGAACAGTCTGGATTACAACAATAAAAGCAAAGGCATTTGCCATATGAGTAGAATCCATGGGCATTTATTGGAAATCTTCCTTTGTGTTTGTTATAACAATCTGGGTTGCAAGTTTCATTTTTGCATCCACTTCCAACTGGCAGTTGGCTTGCACATATTCTTGCTCCGTCTAACTTTGTTACTCCATTGCCTGCACTTGTTTAAAAGGGAAAAAGAAATTACCTAAATTGTCAACTAATTCAGTTGTATGATCAACATTTAGACACATAGGCAAATCATTATCTGTTAAATAACCCGGGTTGTGTGAAAAAGGAAAAAGTATTTTCATGATTGTAAAGAAAAAAACAAATAAATTAAAGATTTTAGGTCCAATTTCCAGATTCATATGAGCATTAGTGATAATAGAAAGAGGGTTTTGTTTTTCATACGACGAGTGGAGATTGAACGAGTGTATTAATTCTAACATACAAATGACAATATTCTTGTACTACTCTGGATGTGAATTGGTTGTACAACCAACAGATTCTAGTTTGCATTATATCAATTTGTTCTAAACTTAAAATTAAGGTTTATTTCTCTATTGTGGGAAACTAATCTTTAGTTTGCTCGATCTTGATCATTGTGCATGCAATAAATAATGTATATGTAGTCTATATATTGTAGTCTATTTATCCTTTAAGATTTTACTATAACTAGTTTTCACCCGTACAATGGATGGAATATCATATTTGAGAATTGGATAAATTATTATTCTTGATAAATTAGAAAGAACAAAATATTGATAATACAAATAGCAACATAAATGATTTTTTTTTTCTAAAGGAGATGAGAGAAATAAGGAGAGATCTTGGAACAAAGGGGGAGATTAGGTTACCTTAAATGGAAGGCATAACTATGTTTAAGAAATTAATAATTGGAATTACTTGTATTTTTTAAATGAGATAAAAAAGGAAAATCGATATCGAAGTTGTCCAAGTCATCATTACATAGATGCTATTTGAAAAAAATTGTTATATATACTAGCTTTTTAACTTGTGCAATGCATGAGAGGAGAGGACTACATTGTATCTGCAAGGGCGTACGCGTGTAGAGCAAAAAGCACAAGACCTAAAAAAATAAAAATCTTAGATGTAACTCGGTTTTAAGTATACAACGGAGTGTTGCTTTTTACTCCATGAATGAAAAGAAAAGGAAATAAAAAAATAACTCCCGAATTTTAGGAATAAATGTCATAAATAACGAAAAGGTTTAAAATTAAGGTAACCAACTTAGGAATAGATAGTTTCCACATGATAAGGAATCAATTAATTGTGATAAATTAAATGAATGTCATCAATTAGAAAAATTAAATAGCAGTAAAACTCTAAATTAGCTTATTTGAAACTAATGATAAAATTGAAAAAGAAAGTGAAACAACCATGGCTAAAGGATCCAATTTTTAAAGGTCAAAAAAATTTGAAGACAAAACAATCATGGCTAGTTTGAGAGGAAAAGAAATTCAAAGGAAAAGTTGCACTTAAGATTTTGCAAAATTAGGACAATTAAAAATTTATCACTCTTAACTGAACTAGTTGTGTGAAAAAATGAAAGAAGGAAAATAACAATTTTATGCTTATGACAGAGGATGAAAAAGTTAAAAATATGATAACTAGATTCAAGGAACAACAATTGTAACATGGTCACGATACATTGTCCTATAATTAAGAACGTAAATTGGAACAAAGAAGGAAAGATTCAAGAATATGAGTACTAAATATATTGATGGAAACGATATTATATACGATAAGGAGACAAACAATTATTCTAAATAAAAATAATTTATTACGACAATTAAATATGGCAAAATATAAATCTTATGTCGTGAAATAAACGAAAAATTAGGAAAAGGAAAGTAAAAGAAAACATGGCCAAGTCCGCTTCAAGGAAGATAGCATTTCATTATAAGCTATGTGGGAGCTTGGATCGTTTTGGGGCGTTTTTGTAGTTTTTTGCTTTTTGTGTGTGTGTGTGGGGTGCTTTTGTTTTTTTGGTGGGGGAACGTTCAATAATCCCAGGAGCTCTCGCTTCCTCTGTGTGTATATGTGCACAAGTCTGTAAGTAGATTGCTTAATGCTCAATGTACATACACATTTTTGGATGTGTATTAAAATATATATATATATATATATATATATATATATATATATATAGATCATGTCAGGTAAGTAAACAAAATCAAAATCAAAAGAATATTCATTAATGTGCAAACTGAAATAAGGCAAATATAGAGTTGTATAGAGTTTATGGGATGTGAACATATACATAATCTTCTATCGAATTTTTAGTTTGTTATTCGATTTAACTATACTAGCAAAACTTTTGCAGTTAGACAATGATCAAGAGCCAAAACTAAAAAGAAAAATCCCATTGCAAGAGGGTTAGATTAACATCACAAGAAAAATCTGACATTCAAATAAGAACTAGCCTTAATAACAAAATGTCAGCCATCTATAAAATGCAAACAATACAAATAAATATAAAAAACTTGATACGGTTATTTCATAAAATTTTTTCAAATATTGAGAATACAATTTCGTCTTACCAATGATATTGTACAATTTTTCCAAAAAATAATGAAGAATTTAAAATGTTACGTGTTGCTATTTCTAGCTGCACCCCTTACAGTTCCCAGCCGTATTATGTTGAATGAATATATAATCTACTCTTTTTGGTTTAAAATTAGTGTATATTACTGATCTATGGAGAAAATTGTTAAGCGAGATATACATAAGAAAATGCATAATTGGCAAAAGACATACCATAAGCGTCGAAAAGAAGAAGTACTGCAGCAATAGCAATGAAAAAGATCCTCATAATTCTTCTTCAAATTCTTTGAGACTTAAACTGGGCACTGTGTTCCACAATCTATTTTCTTGGGTAAGGTTTTCTTGTAGAGTTTTGAATGCAAAAGAAGAAGTGAGTTGGAGTGTTGTGCTTCATGGCATAAAGCAAAATCTTTCACGTATTTATTTGCATAGACATGCGAAGAAATGTGGATAAACATTAATTTAGTAAATCTCCAGGAAAGGTAGAACATTGATGTAGTTTAATTTATGCATTTCATCAAAGGAAATTCTTTCTGGTAAGCAAATGCAAACTCAAATAATCTTCTGCTTTTGGTAAATAATTTGTCTCAATTCCATGTTTCTGATCAACTTGACCAAATTCACTCCCTTTTCCCAATTAACATAATAGGCATAGTATGAATATGCTAACATTTTGAATTGTATGATTGGAAATGTATATTAATGAGTGAATGATATGGTTTTAACACTGGACATGATCCTACTCGCATTCTCTTCCAGATTCTACCATTCCGTGATTGAGGATCAAAACGCTTCATTTCATACTAAGGGCCGTTTGGTTCAAATTCCTCAATCATTATCACTATAGATATTGTGATATTAAGGCCCTTAGAGGACCTTTATGAAAATTAAACCTTCTTGGGCCATTGTGTGCTTTGTAAGAAGTAGTGTCCTTAGTTGTAAATTCTTGAAACTCAATTTTTGCCCTAAAGACTAAAATCCCCTTTTCATTTTCCTTCACTCTTCCTCTTCCCTTTTGAAAGAATTCTCTAAATTTCTTCCCACTTTCTCAACCCATTGAAGGAGGAATTGAAGGGATTTCATCTCCAAAGGAAACTAGTAGAAGCCATTTTGAAGCTTTCTCCCCAAATCCCCCTCAAGGTAACTCTTCTTCCTACTTTTTAGTTCCTTTCACAATTTGATTATTTTGCTTAGAAATTCGAAATCATGGCTTTGTTGATGCTATTAGACTATGTTGTTCTTGGAATAGATGATTTGTAGTAGTAGTGCTTGTGAGTTATGATGAATGTGTGAAGTGGGTGAGTTAGAGATTTGAAGAATTGGGTATGAGATTTTGGTAGATCTTGTGTGATTTTGAGAATGATTCATGAATATGTTGCTTATGATGTTAAGATAGTGTTTCCTTACCATATTGTGCCTTATTTGAAGCTATTTTGGTGTAGATTGTGTTGGGTTGAGTGAGAAAGTCGGATTTTGGATTTTGGAGTTGCAGAGATTGCAGGCCGTCTTGCTGGGTTCATCCGCGGTGCCATCCGCGCCGCGGATGAGACCGCGGCTCGTTGCAGCAGCCTCTCTGGGCTCATCCGCGGTGCCACCCGCGCCGCGGATGAGACCGGATGAGGGCCGCTGGCTCTGACCTGAGCCGCGACCTCAGCCGCGCCGCGGCTGGAGTCGCGGACTGGGTACTGTAGCTGAGCCGCGGCGTGAGCCGCGCCGCGGCTGACGCCACGGGTCAGTACAGTTTTGCCTCTTTTCCTCTTTTTGCGTGTTAAGCTAGGCTTAAGCCTCTTTTATGGTTTCTTAATAGAATCAGTATGTGATACAAGTCTTATTTGTGTATTATAGGTGACGACGGCGTTTACCCTTATTCCGACTATTTGAATTAGTCTTGGAGTGAGGTAAGTAGCAATTGATTCTCTTTGCCTTGCAAATGTTTTAATGATGAGAAATGAATGGGATGAATATTTTCCTTATATAAATGGGCTTACGTTTGGTTACTTTGGTTTTCTATGAAATAAGTTATGTGGTCTAATGAATTATTTGAATGAATACTTGATTGAGCTCTTGTATGTGAAATGGTTATATGACGGGACTAGTTTCCCTAAATTGGTAATGGTAGCAAATTATTTTGAACCGTACTAACCGGGTTATAGTTAGTCTTGAACCTGCACCAACCGGAGTGATAGTTGGTTTTGAACCGCGTTAACCGGGTTATAGTTAACAATTGGAATTCCAGGGTCATGTGTCCACTAACTACTTGAGCTCTCTTTTCTTTGAATTGCTTTATGCAATGTTTGAATGTGTATGGTTTTGACTTGACCACATGTTATGATGTTTATGACTTTGATTTTGATTTGGAAATGTACCTATGTATGAATAGCAAACTTAAGCCCCAAAGAGAACCTCTACTACTTACTGGGTGATTATATCACTCACTCTTTTGTTTAACCCCGCAGGTGAGGAATTTGTTGAAGGTGATTGGACTGATTTTTGGGCCTCATAGTCATAGTTAGGGTAGACATGATGGAGGTTATTTTTATAGCTTGATGTATAGCCATATTTTGTATAGATTAGGTTATACATACTTTCCCATCTATTTTTGTTATTGGGGAAGAGAATTGTAATGAATGTTGTATATCTTTTGATGATGAATGAAATGGGTTCTTTTGGGCATCTTAATATTTTGGAGCCTTATGTTATGTTTAGATGATTATTGTTCTGGTTTAGCCTTGTGTCCTAACTTAGCCTAGGGCATAGGCGGGTACCACGTCTCGGGCACGGGGCGTGACAGATATCATTAACTGTACTATGAGTATAGGTTTTGATGATTACTGATGTGGTTTAGATCAGGTGTAACAATTATGAACAAAACACAACAATCAAGTAATAAAAACCTAATCTCCCAACTTAATTTGCAAGTGCACAGGTCGGTTGTAGTATTTGGAGTATTAGGTGTCGAATCCCACAGGAAATCAAATATGTGCAATTAGTACAGCTTTTTCACTGACTTTTATTATCTAAACACAATCAAAATAAGACAGAGATGGGTTCTCTTCAATAGAATAGGTATATGATCGAGAACTTCTGTATAACCAATGCAAAGAAGTCTAGGACATTGAATTCACTAATAAATCTTGCATGAATGACTTACTAAGTTTTATCTTGCCTTATTTATAATTCCAATTCTATAAGTGTCATAATTAGATCTCTCTATGTAATGACAAGATTCCAACTATTCTCATGATGAAATCTTATGGGAACATGAATTGAAATGATTCACTCAAGTAACCATTATTCTCATATGAACTACTTATCATGATTTGTTCATTTTCTATTATTACAAGCATTTCTCAATGTCAAGTAACAACTAAATGACTTGTTTAAGTTGGCCAAGCAAAAAAAAGTGTTAAAACTTGAACAAATAAACAAAAAAAAATGCAAGCTTAGCAAGTTTTGATAATATAAGTCATGCTTTTGGATTCATTAGCTTCATCTATATTCTAGATGAAGCCTTTAGTGAATCATGACTAATGGAATAACTAAAAGTATAACTTCAAAGGAAGAATTCATTCAACAAGTTAAGGTAAATAGAGGGGAGTAAGAATTGTTCAATCAAAGTTTAGACAAAGCTTCTCTTCTTATTCATCTTTAAAGTTGAACTTACAATAGTTCTCTTACAATGCTTCTAACTATTCTATTGAAGGATGAAGAGAATTCTATTAACTATCTACCAAAACTAGTGTAAACTAAGCTAATAACTACTTTCTACTACTAAAGCTTGTTACAAAGGCTTTACAAATGACTTCTATTTATAGACAAATATTCTTCAAGTCATTTTTCAACTTGCATGAATCATTAATGCATAGAAATGATGAAGATTTGCTTGGGGATTCCAAATGAACACAAAAATCTTCATTTATGCTTCCAATGTATTCTTCCACTTGCAAAAACCTATCCCCATCTGATAATGTTTACAAAAATTAGCTGGAAGAGGATGTAAGTT
This sequence comes from Mitragyna speciosa, assembly GCA_024721245.1. Classification (NCBI taxonomy): domain Eukaryota; kingdom Viridiplantae; phylum Streptophyta; class Magnoliopsida; order Gentianales; family Rubiaceae; genus Mitragyna; species Mitragyna speciosa. Next base: position 6,675,066 of record CM045565.1, read on the forward strand.
GATGCCCTAGAAAATCCAGCAGACTTACAATCTGCGGATGGTGATACACGAATGACAACCCGCGGATCTCCATCCGTGGATCACACCTTTGTGGCCCCCACTTGATTTCTGATTTTTGCTGAGTTGGACCTCATGTGTGCAAGCATTTTTCACATATTTCCAAGCATTGTGGTGAAGAATTGGATTTTTTCACCATTTTTGCACAATTATTCCTTCAAGTTGTTCATCCAACTTTAACTCTTTGAATCACCATTGACTTTGATTTTCCTTTACTCCAATTGATCCAAAATAAGTTTAAGTATGATGACCCTGCAATTATATCAAAGAACTGTGTATTAATTTGCTCAAGTAAAGATTCTGCCTTAAAAACCTTAATTCCAATAAAAACCCTAATTCTTAACAATTGTTGGAAAATGAGTCATTTGCAGCCAAAAGTACTATAATTATGCTTAAATAATATCTAAAACATATAATAATATATATAATAATATTAGCAATTTTATTACTTATCAATTACCCCCACATGTTTGGTTTAACAATGGAATGGGTATCATTATAAAAATACTTGTTTGGTTTACTGGAATAATTTTCAAGTAAATTTTAAAATGTTTAAATCTTTTATTTATAATATATATATCTTTTAGATTTCTTATTTTGTATCTGTTTTAAAGAAAATTTCTAAAAATACTTTTTCAATTTTAAATACAACCATGCTCTAATTTGAGTTTATGCAAATGATAACCTTAAAAAAAGTCATTTTTATTGTATTAACAGAGAGTACTATATATCTTTGATTTTCAATTCACATTTTTATAAAAAAATTTATTAAAAAGATTTTTTATAAAAAATTTTATAAAGTACTAATTAAAAATATTCAAAATCAAAAGATAAAACACACACACACACACACACACAAAGAATAGTATATTTAGGGGGGAGGGTAACTCAAAAGAAATGTATTTTTTTGTGGGTGTGTTTTTTCCATTAATCATAAGGGTTAATGGGTTTGATAGAATAGTATTTTAGGGGGAATCATTAACACCCCAATTAATCACTGTCATTCTCATTGAATGATAGTGATAGTTGTTTTACAAAAATCAACAATGGGAGTCATTATTTATGATAAACATTTCTCTCTTTGATTCTCCTAAACACCCCCAAGTTTAGTAACCTATACAAATGAGATTTTGTAATGCATCAAGTGCCCCAATCATATACATCAATTTCAAGCACGCCCCAAATTATTTAAAAGTTCGTAAACTAGTTGATTTACTTGTGTAGTAGCAATTTTGTACATTATTTATTTCATGTTAATATCCTATTAATGAGTTCCAAGAAAGTACCATTATACATTAGGAACTCCATTAAAAATTTATTTGCTTGATTAATTGATATATTTCATAGTTATTTTTCTTCCAATGTCTACTACTATTCTAATTTGTAACAATATTTCATAGTTATATTTCATATTTCATAATTATTTTTATACTTATTATTTTTACAAGAAAATTTGCAATTTGGTACTTCTGTGTGTCAATGATGTGTTGCAAAATTTCAAGTTAAAATTCGTTGTGTAAGTTGAATTACAAAATTTTCACCCTAACTTTTGCCACTGGCCTTTTGGGATTCTCTTTTTTCTAAAAAAAATTGCCTCAGTTTTACTACTTTCTTTGAGCTTTCTTTTCCAATTGTCTCCCTTCTCTTTTCTTTCTTTCTTTTTCTTTGAAACAAAATTTGCCCCAATATGGGATGAAATTGCAACAAAATTTCCCCAATGTGAGGGTGTGACCTTGAAGTGGGTTGTTAAACGAAAAATCAAGGATTGAGAAGAAAACTAGGAAAATAAATGTTTGAGAAGAAACAAAGAAGGCCCGCCTTTGACCCATCCTTTTTGCAACAATTTGGAAAGAAAATTTACCAAATCAAATGAGAAACTCATTTGGGGGTGTCTAAATTAATGATCTAGGGAACTATCAACCGTTCATTTAGGCTAGGATCCCAGTAATGCTTCTCTTTTTTCCTTTTTTGATGAGAAAGGCCGTGTTCCACCCGATCCAACCTGTTCGAATGTCCTTACCCTACAAAAATCCCAAAAGCTTGTGCGTCAATCAACTCAAATTATTTTTTCCTTAAAATTCTAAATTCAAATGCAAAATATACAAAATGAGTCAGACTCACACTAAAACAAACAACTTAGAAGCGTAATTTTGACATTTATCAGTTCCCATAAATTTGAATCATTATTTGTTCTTAAACAATTTGAAAAAGCCAAGATCAACTAATGATTTAAGCATTAAAATCACAAATGTGCATTCTAAAATGTATTTGCTTAAGATTGAGTAAATAATCATTATGCAATTTATTATCATGTTTTTAATACTCATAAAATCAAGCAAAGGAGAAGGAATTATATCACAATTAAGCTGCTTCAACTTAATTTCTTCACCTTACCAAATTTCACAAGTAAATGAATTATATGATCAATCAAAGGGTATCACATGTCTATGATCAATTCCATTTTTCACTTGAGGAAATTTTGTAATATTGAACTAATCACTCAAGATACGAGAGTGTCTTTTGATACGCAAACCGACATTGGTTATGAATGTTCCTGGTTACTCAACACTACAATCTTTAAGCAAGTAGCAAAATATTGTATTTTGAGAAGTAAAATTGCCTTTTTACACAAGAATCGATATTGGTTGGATGAAGACCCCTGATTACTGATAGGCTGTAATTAGGTCTAAAAATATAGCAATAAATCTCAACAATATTACACAAAGCAAGTCAAGTTAAATTAACCTAATTACCCTGCTTACTGCAAGTGAACAATTCGTGTAATAGTACAAGGAAACAGGGTTGATCCTACAGGGAAAAGAGTATAGAACTACTAAGGCTTTATTGCCACCTTTACTATCTAAACAACCCAAATAAAGAGAAAAAATAAACAAAGAAGTAAATAAAATATTCAACCTCATAGAATAACAGTATTGAAGAAAGCTCACAATTGTAAGATTTTAGGGAACATATTCCACTAATGACCAAACAAAAGATTGAAAGGATTGATGCATGCGATGGATTCTTGCATTGTTTAGGGTCCAACTCCAATTGTACTTAACCTTCATTTTCGTGATAAGTTAATGATTACCTCCCTACTAGTTCTTCCTACTCTCGTGGTAAAGATACTAGTATTGGTTAATTATCCCCATGAATTGCCCAATTGACCCACCTAGGAGCACCACTACTCTCGTGTGATATGCAACCTAGACTTCAACTATTTCCTTTCCATCATTATTACCAACTTTCGTTGCATAATAATAATTAAGAATTTATAGTTGGTGAGCAAGCAACCATGAAGCCATACAAACCAATATAGAGAACAAACAATCACAAGACAACATGAATAATAACAAACAGATCATATGCATAAAGCCATGATGGATTTCACATAAAAGATCCAAGCTTTAATAGAACAATCCATAATAATCTAGATAAAGAAAGAAACAAAGTAAAGAAAACTTATTCAATTGATGAACAAAGATCCAATGCTTGTATTCCTCTCTTCAATCTTGATGTGTACTAGAGAATCCTCCAAATACGTTATTCTATAGAGAGAAATCACTAATCTATGGTGGTGGCTCTCTCAAAGAGAGACCCTCACTATTCCATTCTTTTTACTCTCTATGCTATGCTATGCTTTCCTCTTGTGTTTCTAGCACTCTAAAACTGTAACACCCTAGAAAATGCACTCACAAGAGACATTTTTTTATTTAGGGTTAAGTGTTAATCCTTGATTCATTAGTTGAAAGATTATTTGAGTTAATTAGGTTAAGTAAATGAGATTCTTTCATGATTAAGTGAGACATCTAAGTACCTAATTGGGATTAATTTTATCGGACCATTAGTTTATATTAGAGTTTAATAGTGACTAACTTATTCTACTATTTTCTAGTCTTTTGACCAATTGAATTTTAGCTCAATTTTACTCAAAAATTTCACTTATTTTCTTGCTTTCTTTTCTTTCTTCTTGGCCGAATTTTCTTCTCCTTTTCTCTCCTCATGGCCGGCTCTCTGTCTTCTCTATTTCTTTTCATTTTTGCTTTAATAATTTGTGCCATAATATTGCTAGTATTAAGTGATAAGAGATTACAAAGTTCTACCAATCAAATTGATCCAAGTAACCACTATTGCATTAAAAGACTACATCTTCACTTTATTCTTGTTATGATTTTATTGGTTATTCTTTTTCTCACCTTTTTCTTTATTTCTTTTCTATTTTCCTAGCCTATTTCTCTCTCTTTTTCTTTCTCTCTTGGCCGAATTCCCTACCCCCTCTTTCCTCTCTTTTGCTTTAAAAATTTATGCCATAAAACTTGTTAGTTATTAAGTGATAAGTGATTAAAAATTTCCACTAATCATATTTCACCAACTAGTACCTATTATGTCTTAAAAGTCCAAACCCTAGCTTGCTTCTTGTTAAGTTATTATTGGTTATTCTTTTCCTTATCTTTTCTTTATTTCTTTTCTATTTCCCTAGCTTACTTCTTTCTCTTTTCATTTTCCCTTGGCCGGCCACCCTTAGCTCTCTTTTCCTCTTATTTTTCTCTCAACTTCTTAAAGCTTTCTCTCCAAATTTCAAGCAATTTCACCATAGAAATTTAGTTTTTCTTCTTCCTAAGCAACCTTCTAAGCTTGATCAAGGTATGTACTATGAACTTTTCCTAGTAATTTCAAGTTTTATGTAGAGTTTTGTACAAGTTTATATCTAGATTCTTGGTACTACTACATGAAGAACATAGTTTGAATTGAAGATTTACTTGCTAGATAAAATATTCTTGTGCTTAGATAGACTAGTAGATAGCATTTAAACCTTGAAATCTCATGTGTTATATGTTACTTGGTTGAAGATTCTTGGAGTAGAATTCTTGGAATTTAGTGGAATCTTGATTGAATTTGAGTTTGAGTTGAACATAGAAGTTGTAGAACTTGTTGAGATATGGGTTGGTTGGTTGTTTTCTTGCAGGAAAAAAATTTGGTTTAGTCCAATTTTAAGGGGAAATGCTGCTGAAATTTTGGTAGAATTAAAAGAAGAAAAAAATGACAAGTGAGATTTTAAACCTAGAATATGTTTAATTGAAGGAAATTGAAGTGTAGGAATTTTTAGAAATGATCTAGTGATAGATTAAATTTTCTTAGAATAAGAAAACCCTAAACCCTAGAAACCCTAAAACCAAAACCCTAGAAATAAGTGGGATATTTCTTGAGTTTCTTTACTAAATTACTTAGGATTTTAATCGGATTTTCATTAGATTATTTCTTTTAAATTTCAGGACCTGAAAGTGAATCGTGACCATTTTACGAAATATTTTCATAGGCATTTCAGGTGAGTGTCTCGATATGAACATGATGCATGAATTGCTTTGTCATACTTGAGAATGTTATATTATGAAATATTATGCTATAATTGTAATTGTTATTTTATGACATGTGTTACTTGAGGAAAGATGTGTACTTTATCACATCTATTCCGCAATGTGTTACACGCTTTCATTATCCAATGTGTTACTTGTGCATGAGACTTCCGTGACTAACTTCACCGTTACTTCACGGATAGTCAACCCGAACAGGCTTAGGAGGATATAAGGTGCTGGGTGTTTTAGGGCGTGATGTTCTTTCCCTTATGAGTTGTGAATCCTCAAAGAGGCCAACTCCGAATTGAACTTTCTTGCGTGTTGGCCCTCCAGGGTTGAGATTTTTTCCCTGGATGTGGTAGCCTGTATGGAGGTTATAAGGTGAAGGGTGGTTAGGGTTCTTGCTTGATAATACTGGCATGACCTTTGATAAAGACCCGAACTATTATCTCAGTTCTAACATCATGGTTACATGATCAGTACTTGCTCCTTCTGCGGTTAAGCTTGCTTCCGTAGTTGAGCCCTGTATTCGCCATTGTCTACTTGTTAATTAAATTGTTCATAACTTGTCTACTTAATTTGTCAATTATTTTGTTCAATAAAATAATAGATTCTGTGTATGATTGCATGACTTGGACACTCACTAGGCTATTATAGCTCATCCCGTTCATTTGTTTTCTTTAACCAGGTTTTCCAAAATACTAAAGCTGGAAAAGCTGATTTTGGACATTGTACATGTTTTGTTTGGTATCTTTTGATAGCCACTTGTGTAGGCTATTCTTGTACATACTATGTAAATTTTAGTGCATAAAACCTTTTGTAATACATGTACTTCAAATGAATTTTATGAATATATCTCTTTATGAATGTGTTTTATTTTACATTAATTATGTGTACGTATTGAGCGAGTGCTCGACTCAAGTCCTGGCGAGAGCTAGGTAGACAGTCCGCTAAGCCCTTTGGTGCGCCTTTGGGTAAGGTGGGGTTGTCACAAAAACCCTCAAAAGATCTATCCCAACCATCCACAAAGAGTAGGAATTAACATCCTGAAAGATAGCCCCAAAGTGCCTTAAAATCGTACATCTGCAGCTTGAACCCGCGGCAAGCATACAGCTGCGGCTTCATTTAACAACTTTTTGACCGCACCCGCGGTGCAACCCGCAATGCGGATTCAGCCGCAGTTTTGGTCAGAAAGTTGGCGAATCTAGCTTTTACTCTAAACACGAAAAGCCTTTGAGTGAGCTTTCTAGGAACATGAAAGTCAGATCGCTTGGAGTTTTGTACACAAAGACATGGCCAAAACACCAAGACATGGTTGAAAGAGCATTGTGGCACGAGAATGCTTCAGTAATTTGAATGTGAGTTTGGGTTATTTTTTATTTCTCTTCTTCTCAGATTGTGTTCTTGCGTCAATCAGATTAACGTGTGTGAATAAATTTCAATATTTTGAGCCACTGATTTTTAACTTAAAATAGGGGTAAAAATTTCTCCTCAGCTCCCCGTGAGAATTTTTTTTCTGTAAACATATCTTAAGTCCTTTCAAGATCTTCTGTTGAGCATGAGAACAATAGGTGATTCTAGTGCTGGTGCTAGCGGGAACGGAGACAAGAGGAAAAAAAAAAAAAGAAGTTGCTCACCCTAATCCATAGATGATTAATAGTGAAATTCTACCTCAATTCATTGACAAAGAAGCTGAAGAATGTTATTTCATTTATGTTAAGAAAAATATTCTACTTCAGCATAGTTGTTTAGAAACTGAGCTTGGAAGATCAAAATTGGACTTTGTCTGTGATAAGTTTTTGAGACAGAGTTGGGGTCATTTGTTGTTCTTTAATGAAAAATCACATCCTAGGATGCTTAATTCAATTCTTCACTAATCTTAGAAAGGGAGAATTAGATGCCATTGTTTTCAGAGTTATTGGGTGTGATATAGATAGATTTTAATACAACTCAAATAAATCATATTTTCAAATGCAAGCCCAAAGAAGATCCCCTAGTTTCTAGATTTTTCTCTTTCTCATCTTGGGCAACATCTGAACACCAGTTTAATTTTGAAGTGTAAGGTAATAGCATAGGTAACGCAGCGGAAAAATAAAATTTATTATCTTAACCATGGATCTCTTTGACATATCTATATGATTAACAAGGGGGTTTGCATGAAAATTACCTTAAGCACAGAAGATTTCTATGCTTCTAGGCAAAGATTCTTCGAAGAAGATGTTAGATCTACCACGAAAAGCCCTCCAAATGTAGAGCCTCTAACGATATCCACACGAACAACTTCTTTGGGAACCTTGTAGGCTTGCTTGCTTTGACTTTTGAGTGCTAGCTCCCTTGAATTATTAAGAACACAAGAAGAAGAAAAAACCTAACCCTTAGGAGAGAGAGAAAGAGAGACGCCTAGAGAGAGAAAGAGGCGTGTCTCTTTTTTAAATTTTTCTCTCACTAGTTTTCTTTTGTGTTGCAATAATAATTCAAGAGTCAAAGCATGAACCTATTTATAGAGGAAGTATTCTAGTCTTTTAGGAAATAAAGCTAATTGGAAACCAAGAAGGTTTAGGCAACTTACTTTAAGCTATTCCTTCTCCTTTAGGAAATCTATTCCATAAGGAAACCAATTAGTTACTTTATTTCTTTTAGGAAACTAATTTTCTGCAAGACTTAGAATATTTATAAATAAGTCCTTTAAGTTAATTTATCTCATAAATTAACCCCATAAGTATCTCATACTTATCTTAATTACATTTTAACCCAAAGATTTTGTTCTTTATGTGTGTGACCCATTAGGTTCCATTCACGTTGGCAATAAGTATAAATTATAACTCATTAATTGAGCTAGATAAATTAAACAGTTTTAATTTATCATTAATTCACTAATTAATCAATTCATACTTATAGATCATGAGTGGCGTCTAGCAATGCATCATGACCACCCAAGTGAATAGGAAAGTCATATGGTAGACCATACCCTTCAATGAGAATGTTACCGTGTAATTAATATCCTTTCACCACACTATATCCCAATTAGTCTAAAAGTATAGTGCATACTTTTAAATGACTAATTTATATTTTCTTGTTCCAGAAATATAACTCTCCATGATGTATAACCTTGAAACTACTTCCAAGTTATACTATCACTTCTGCAGAAGATTTATGAGTTAATATATCCAACAAGTGGCCATTAAGGGATATACTCTCCTATTAAGGAGTGGTGAATCCTATATTGATTACTCACTATTTTTCCATGCTTCAAACTATACCCAATCTCTAACCTATGAGCTACCCTTTTACGGGCACCGAGGAATAGAGTCAAAGTATAGTAATCCACACTCAAGATACTATGGTAATCTCAAGTCAAAGGATCACTTACACCATTGCCATTAAGAGTTCAACTATTGGCACTATAGTTGAAACTCTTGGCGGATCAATCTAATGAACTTGTTCTCAAACAAGCATCCACATACCAGCTTAAGTGTCACGCACACCATAGTCAATAAGATCAACTATACTTACCATAAGTAGAGGCAAAGTATGTGCTAGTCTATCCGTATTAATGATGTCTAATCTCATTAATACTACGACTAGGGATCTTTAAGAATATGACTTTATGCATTAGAGTCTCATAATTGTAACCCTTACAATCTCTAATACACAGTCAATATTCTAAGGACTTTATCAATCAAACAAGTAACATGGAAATACAAGTATAGACGATAAAGAAAAATACCACATGGATAAATATAATATATAAAACACCTTAAACCATCTTGATTTTAGGGCATACACTAACAAACTCCCACTTGCACTAAAGCCAATCACTCATTTGTTTTAGGCCAAAAGCATTTACATGAGCATCATGCTTTTTTTGGGACAAAGCCTTAGTGAGATGATCAGCTATATTGTCATCAGTGGGAACCTTTTCTATCTTTACATCATTCCTACCAACTATTTCTCTAATAAGATGGTAGCGCCTAAGTATGTGTTTGGATCGTTGATGAAACCTAGGTTCCTTTGCTTGGGCTATGGCACCATTGTTGTCACAATACAAAGATATAGGATCAACAATGGAAGGAACCACTCCTAACTCGATGACGAACTTCTTGATCCAAACAACCTCTTTTGCAGCTTCGGAAGCAGCAATGTACTCGGCTTCAGTTGTAGAATCAGCGGTAGTTTCTTGCTTCGAACTCTTCCAGCTCACAGCACCACCATTTAACGTGAATATAAATCCAGATTGCGACTTACTATCATCCTTATCTGACTGAAAACTAGCATCAGTGAAACCACACACTTCTAAAGTGTGTCCTCCATAAACCAAGAATAATTCTTTAGTTCTTCTCAAGTACTTAAGAATACTCTTGACAGTTACCCAGTGACCCTCACCAGGGTTAGCTTGGAATCTGCTCGTAACACTTAGAGCATAGGAGACGTCGGGTCTCGTACATAGCATAGCATACATAATGGATCCTATTGCCGAGGCATAAGGAACCTTTTGCATGCTATCAATCTCGACAGGTGTCTTAGAACACATGTCTCTCGAAAGAGTAATCCCATGTCTCATAGGTAAGTACTCTTTTTTCGATTGCTCCATGCTAAACCTCTTTAGCATCTTGTCTATGTATGTCGATTGACTGAGACCAAGCAACCTCTTGGATCTATCTCTATAGATCCTAATTCCCAGAATATAGGTTGCCTCTCCTAAATCTTTCATGGAGAAACTCTTGGACAGCCATACCTTTACGGTTTGTAGTGAAGGTATGTCGTTTCCCATCAATAATATGTCATCCACATAAAGTATTAAGAAAACGACAGCGCTCCCACTCACCTTCTTGTATACACAAGGCTCGTCTTCATTCTTAAGAAAATCAAACTCTTTGATTGTCTCTTCAAAATGAATGTTCCAACTCCTTGAAGCTTGCTTGAGTCCATAAATAGACTTTTGTAGCTTGCATACCTTATGACTATCAATGGAGTCAAAACCCTCAGGTTGTGTCATGTACACATCCTCTTGCAAATTCCCGTTAAGAAATGCAGTCTTGATATCCATTTGCCAAATCTCATAGTCATAATAAGTAGCTATGGCAAGCAAAATCCTTATAGATTTAAGCATAGCTACCGGCGAAAAAGTTTCTTCAAAGTCAATTCCTTGCCTTTGTTTATAACCTTTTGCCACTAATCTTGCTTTATAGGTAACAATATTACCATGCATGTCAGTCTTTCTTTTAAAGACCCACTTGCACCCTATGGGTTTTATTCCTTCAGGTGGCTCGACCAAGGTCCATACCTTGTTCTCGTACATGGAATCCATTTCGGATTTCATGGCTTCGCGCCATTTCAAAGAGTTTACATTAGACATAGCTTCTTCATAGCTAGTAGGGTCATCATCATCTATGACCAACACATTATTGCTCTCGCTAATGAGAAATCCATATCTCTCAAGAGGATAACGTGTTCTACTAGATCTTTGAAGTTCTTGTGTAACTTGAGCTTCCGACTGCGCCTCATCAACATGTGGCATAAGCTCTTGTTCCAACTGTTGACTACTTTGTGGTTTTTGAATTTCTTCAAGTTCTATTTTGCTCCCACTACTTCTTTCAAGAATAAACAAATTTTCTAGAAAAGTAGCATATCTTGAAACAAACACTTTTTGCTCAAAAGGATTGTAGAAGTAATATCCACGACTCTCTCTAGGATACCCCACAAACAAGCATTTGTCAGATTTAGCCTCTAGCTTGTCTGACATGTTCCGCTTCACATAACCAGAACATTCCCAAATCTTTAAATGATTAAGATTTGGTTTCTTATCATACCAAATCTCATAAGGTGTGGTATCAACAGATTTTGATAGAACACGGTTGAGTATATAGGAGGCGGAATCTAAGGCATATCCCCAAAACGAACTAGGAAGTGATGCATGGCCCATCATTGAACGTACCATATCTAATAAAGTATGATTTCTCCTTTCAGACACACCATTTAGTTGTGGCGTGTATGGAGGAGTCCATTAAGGAATAATCCCATTTTCCTCTAGATATAGTTGGAACTCTTGACTTAAGTATTCTCCACATCGATCAGATCTAAGTGTTTTGATACTCTGGCCAAGTTGTTTCTCAACTTCAACTTTAAAGACTTTGAACTTTTCAAAAGCCTTGGATTTGTGCTTCATTAGAAACACATAATCATATCTAGAATGGTCATCCGTGAAAGTGATGAAGTAGGAGAAACCACCTCTAGCATGGATCGACATTAGGCCACAAACATCAGTATGTATAAGCCCAAGAAGATCACTAGCACGTTCACCCTTTCTAGAAAAAGGTGTCTTGGTCATCTTACCAAGTAAACAAGATTCGCATGTCCCAAATGATTCATAATCAAATGAGTCCAAATATCCATTTTTATGTAACTTGGATATGCGTTTCTCATTTACATGACCAAGTCTACAATGCCAAAGGTATGTTTGGTTAACAATATCTAATTTTTGTTTCTTGGTGTTTATGTTGAGAATGGACTTTTGTTCATCTAGAATATATAAACCATTAATTAATGTACCAGTACCATAAGTAATACCATCACGTGAAAAAGAACAACTTTTATTCCTTTGAATGATGGTAAAACCATCCAAATCTAACAATGAGATAGAAATGATGTTCTTTGTAAGTACGGGAACAAAATAACAATTTCTCAATTCTAAAATAAGCCCAGTGGGCAAAGAGAGTACATAGGTTCCTACGGCTAATGCAGCAACTCTTGCTCTATTCCCTACGCATAGCTCGACCTCTCCCTTTGCCAGGAATCTACTATCTTTAAGACCCTGCATATTATTACAAATATGAGATCCAGATCCGGTATCTAATACCCATGAGTCTTGGTTAGTAGATAAATTAATCTCAATCATAAACATACCAGAGGTTGAAGCTTCACCAAGCTTCTTTGACTTTAGAGAGGCCTTGCAGTTCCTCTTCCAATGCCCATCTTGTCCGCAATGAAAGCATGTGCCTTTGGGTTTGTCCTTTTTAACCCCACCCTTAGGCTTGGTTCTCTTCTTCTTGGACTTCTTAAGCCCAGAATTGGGTTTCTTTTTCTTGGAACCCGAGACAAACATAACGGTGCCCTTCTCCTTCTTAAGATTAGGCTCAGCAGTCTTGAGCATGTTCATCAATTCAGTTAACGTGCACTCAACTTTTCGCATGTTGAAATGCAGGATGAATTGTGAATAGCTCTCGGGGAGGGACTGAAGAATTAAGTCAATACTTAACTCATTGTCAGAAACGTGTCCCAGATCAGCTAATTTTTCAATTAGCCCAATCATCTTCAGTACATGGGTAGTCACTGAAGATCCCTCTGCCATCTTGCATTGATAAAGCTCCCTTGAGGTCTCGTACCTCTCAGTCCTAGTTTGTGCATCGAACATTTCTTTTAAGTGCACAATCATGGATGGAGCATCCATCTTAAGATGTTGCTTTTGCAATGCAGGGGACATAGCAGCTAACATGATACATGTTGCAGCATCATTGTCGGCTTTGTGCATCTCATATGCATCTATGTCCTCTTGTGATGCAGTAATGGGTGGAGGAGGGGGCATGGGTTTATCGAGGACATACTCAATTTTTTCATGTTTGAGAACAATTCTCAAATTGATATTCCAGTCCTCAAAGTTGGTTTCATTGAGTTTGTTGTCAAGAATCGGTCGCAAATTTACGTTAGACATTCTACAAAAAGTAAAGACAGAAAATAAGTATTTGTTTTATGTTATATGCAAACCAAAAATGTGGATTCGTAAATTTATTTGGTTTGCTCCCACTATTTTACTTCAAATCAATAACCCTCAATGTTGATTCGGAAATCCGTTGGAGATTTCTAGTGGGCTAGGATCCCATCTAATTAGCTTTGGGTTTGACGGAGGCCAATGCCCCAAAGATAAATTCGATTAGGTAGACAACTATTTATCAATCACAACCCTTGTGACTCCTAGATAGTTGGGTATCAACTCTTTGAAATTTACATCTTATGTATTACCCAATCATTGCCTCAAAAATATCATAACATTGACGGAGGCCAAACTCGTTATGTAATTTTTGTTAAGTCAAACCTATTATTCAGAGATCACATCTCATAACAAAAACATATTCCGAGTAAGGTGACCTTGACGGAGGCCAACGTGTCAACCTTAATAGGAACTCATCGTTTTTGTTATAATAATGGAAGGCAACTTAAATAGATGACCTAATATTTGATATTGAGGGATTTTAGTTTAAATATTAATGTCTCATCATATTATGCAATTAAAATATATCAATCATATAAAATAAAAGCATAATAAACGTGGATGATTATGGACTTTAACTAATAATATTTTCTTCGAGCCTTGAAGAAAATATTTGGTTAAAAATTCCTAGGGGACGTCTCAACTCTTTGATGTGCCTCCTTGGTTGCTCCTTGGTGCCACCTCCATCTTCTTGTACATTACATATGTAATTCTAGTCTATACAATTCAAAATTAAACCTATTCCTGACCTATACTTTGTACATTACAAGTATTGATTAAGAAACTTCGATTTACATTCGAGGGGAGTTTAAGTGAGAAGAGAATTACATCAGAAAATAGAGAGGGAAGGACACGCAGGCCCTATTTATAAAACCAATACAAGCCAACCATAAAAGAAGTAATAACCATTCAATCGCATTGGTCTAGTCCATAATCATCCACCATGCCATCATACTATTTAACAATTAAATAAATTAATTTATTTAATTCTAGTCATAAATCATATGGTCTAAATAAATTAGATTAATGCTTTTGAAATTTATTTGTCTCAAAAATATAGTTATAAAAGGTATAGGTTTCCAAATTTTAACTTTCCAAATCTTAACAATTAAAATTGGAAAGTGTTTTATTTGAGAAATTATCAAAATTCGCGTTCTTTAAAAAATAGGAAAAATCCCGCAAGGTTTCTGCCTACAAACCGCGTGACAAAACGTGCGCGGGTTCATCCGCGGTTTGTAACCCGCGCGACAAACCGTGCGCGGTTTCATCTGCGGTTTGTGGACAGAAGTTACGGGATTTTGACCACGAGTCAAAACGCGCGCGAGTTTTTGCGCGGTTTGTGTCCAGAAAATACGATCTTTGAAATTCTTTGGCGTTTTTCAAAACTCTTTTGAATCAAAACATGTTAAAACCCTTTTAGCATGTTAAAAAATAATTTAGAAACCATAAAAACAACTTTAAGAACTCATCTTAATTATTTAAAACACTTTTAAACAATCAAAAACTTTTCTTAAAAATCAAACTCTTGATTTTTCTAAAACAATTTTGAGACAAATTTCATCAAGAACAAACCATCCATATTTATGACAATTAAATAAACACAAATCATATAGATATAATCAAAGAAGGCTCTGATACCACTGTAAGGTAATAGCATAGGTAACGCAGCGGAAAAATAAAATTTATTACCTTAACCATGGATCTCTTTGACATATCTATATGATTAACAAGGGGGTTTGCATGAAAATTACCTTAAGTACAGAAGATTTCTATGCTTCTAGGCAAAGATCCTTCGAAGAAGATGTTAGATCTACCACGAAAAGCCCTCCAAACGTAGAGCCTCTAACGATATCCACACGAACAACTTCTTTGGGAACTTTGTAGGCTTGCTTGCTTTGACTTTTGAGTGCTAGCTCCCTTGAATTATTAAGAACACCTTAAATCATCTTGGTTTTAAGGCATAAACTAACATGAAGAGCTTTGATCTTTATTTAAAGTGACTTTTGAAATAGCTGCTAAAGCAAAACCATCTTCTTTAGAACCTATTCATAGAATTTGTTTGCTATGGTTTCAAATCTATTAACTCCTACATTTGGTCCTATAGGTGAACCAAAAAGAATGGAGTTATATGTGTTTTAGTGTGTTCTGAAAGAAATTCCTCTTGATTTTGGGTTTCTCATTAGTCAATTTATTTTTAATTGCGTTTCTAACACTCGAAGAAATATGCCATTTGGGAAATTTCTTACCTGTATATTTAAATTCTATCACATTCCTCTCATGGATAGTTCTATGGAAAATCCATCATTTACTTGTTCATATTTTGAGACATTCCACCTTAAGTTTTTCAATGATAAGTAGATAACTAAAACTCAATACTTGGCTCTTAGAACACCCACTTAGTCTGTATCCACTCCTCTTTTTCCTCTATCTACATTTCATCCACCACCATCTCCTATTACATTTGAGCCATCCTCATCCACTTAGGCTTAGACGACTTCTATTCCTGCCTTTTTAGCATCTCAAGTTACAAGTTCTCAACTTCTGTCTTTGTTTCACAAGTTGGACAAGAGAATGGAGAACATGGAAGCCATACAGATTAAGATTGAGGAAAATCAGACTAAGCTCATAAAAGAGTTTCACAGTTTGGCAAAGAAATTGGATTGCATTGAGCATGGTCAAGTCTTGGGGAATGAATCTTGGTACCCAGGCACAGTATAATGTCTATAAGCAACAAGTATTGATTGAATTAGAAGAAGAGATGGTGAATAAGGAAATGAAGAACAGGAGATAGAAAGAAAGGCCTCTCAGGGTGGGGAGCAGATTTATCAGCAGACATAGGATCCTACTTTTGAGCAGTCACCCGAGCCATGTGTGCAATCACCATCTCAACCAAAGATGCCTATGACAACCATGGTTCGCCATATCACCCGAGTCCGCGACGTATCGCCCGAGTTGTAACTGGAACGGAGCCTACTGTTACAATACCGTTACCTGCATCATCTTTTGAGCTATATCGGATACATATTACCGATAAATCGGTAATATCCACCAGTATGAATAATATGACACTGTATTGGTGAATATCGGCCGAGATCTCGGCGATATATGCCGATATGCACGTTATGAATCCAAAAACTTAGAGACGTAAACACAACTCTCCTTACTAAAAGGAAAACAAAAAATTGAAGAATAATAGTCACATACTAAAATGATCCATCAAAAATATTGTAAATTGTAGCAATTATTAAACATATTTCATACACACATAAAGGCAAGGAGCATATGCCTTTTGGGTAACAATGACAGGCCAATTGTATGTTCATCTCCATCGGATCTTGCATCCGCTGGGGAGGTCGCAACTGCCGTAGTTTCATTCTTTCTTATGGACTTGGGCGTTCATAATTTTGGGTGTGCTTATTTGACTGTTACTATCCTTTAGCACTAGATTTTATTAAGTGCTGAAAACATAACCCAACTCTCTGTAGTCACATATATTCCCAGGTGTTGTGCAATAAAGAATAGTACTACATAGATCAACATTTGCAAATTATAGTATACAAACTTTATAACTTGTGAGAACAGTTTCCTCAATTGTAGGTTTAATCTTTCACCATGTCAGTTGGGATCAATCACTTGGGCATTGCAGTTGATCAATGATAAGTGCTAAAGTGTACTAGTTTTTAGTTGGTTTTTAGACTAGGTTTTTAGGGTTTTTTATGGATTTTCCTCTAGTTCTTAGCTATTTCTTCTTATTTTTGAGTTTAATAGCTAAATCGTGTGTTAAAGATAATTATTTGCATTATTCTTGTGTTTTCATAGGGTTTGTACATTGCGTCACCAATTTGGATGATATTTTAAGATGATTTAAAGTTGGTGATGAGTTGAAGTCAAGAAACCCTCAAATTGGTGCAAAGAATCAATGGTAGAACAAGAATGGGAAAGAAATGGATTTGCAGCTCGGACTATGTTTCAGTATTTTGGTAATAACTCCAGATAGAGATATTGGATTGAGATGCTTCTTGAGCCATTTTAAAGCTAAGATGATGTTCTACAATTCATATGAAGACATCCAAGTCCAGTTCTCACAGTTTCGATGGTCCAATTTCCAAGTTACTGAAGCACATCTATCCTGTGAGGCAGTTCCGACCAGTTCCCAGTATTTTGACTATATCTCGAGCTACAGAGCTTCAAATGACTTGATTTTTATTGTTTTGGAAAGCTATCGCAAGGGAGCTACAACTTTTGTGTTTTGAGGAAAAAGTTAATTCTGCCAGTCTTCGAGGTCAAATCTGACATGGAAGTAAAAATTGAGCTTCTAGTCCGCATCCGCGACGTCACCCGCAGCGTGATGACGACGCGGATGGGACCAGAAAGTCACGTATTCCATCCGCGGATGCGGCCGTGGCGCGGATGGCGCCGCGGCTCAGTCACGAAAACCTGCGATTTTCTTTGTTTTGGGAGGAATCTTTTAAAGGAAGAACCCTACCTCCTGGGAGACAATTATACACGCACCAAAGACATCAAAAACACACTTTTGCACACATCTAGAGAGATGTAGAGAGGAAAAAGCAAGAGTAGGGGGACAACTCAAGGGCTTCAATGGTGCAAAGCAAGAAAGTTTTATCAAGATACAAGGGAGGATTCAAGAGGGCTGCATGAGAATGAGCTTTCTCTTTCTTTCTTGTCTTTTGTTAATTGTATTCTTGTACTTATGAATTGGGTTGTTTATGATTTAGATGGGATGAACCCTAAATTCTTATGTCTATGATTTCATTCTTTGTTTAATAAGAAGACCCACTTTGTTTTAGATTTATTCTTGAGTTTATTGGCTATTGAATTGGGATTTGCATGCTTCCTTAGATTCAATATTGATTTCATATAGTTGGATTGAGAAATCACCTATTTGATTAGATCATCTCTTGAATAAAGAGGCTTTCATGGGTTGCTAGAGATAGAATCACATAAGTCTCCCCGGTTAGATTCAAACCTAACCAAAACCATAGAATCCATAGAAACTTAATGCTTCTTTTTGGGGTTTTGATTGAGAAGAGATTCCAATCAATCAACCAAGGGGATAGGGGGTTAATACTTGAGAAAGATTGAACCTAATTAAGGGATTCTAGGGTCTAAGTGATTGGGTTATTCATTAATCAAGGTATAGTCTTAGCATGCTTGATTTAGGGTATTCTTCATCTTGATTCGCCTCTACTTTTGTCCATTTTCTCTACTGACTTCTAGATTGTGGTTTGATTAGGTAATTCGTTTAGTTAATTTGTATTTTCAATTAATTTGCCATTCGCTTTGTGAGGTTAGATAATAAAAAGAAGGTTAGTACTAGTACTCACATAGTCCCTGTGGGATCGACACTCGGTACTTCTTGTACACTGTACTACTAGGAACGATAGGTGCACTTGCCTAAAGTATCCATAGTATAGCGAAATGGATTACCAATCAATTTATGATGGAAATTGTTATTGAGAATATGGTAAGAACGCTTGTTTCTTTATGTCTTTGTATTTTGTAATATTATTTGATATGTATTTCTTTCTTTTCTTGTATTCAAGTAAACATTACTACTTCCTTCGTATAATTTTTATTGTATTATATAAGATATAATAGTTTTATTCTTATATTTAAGTGATGTCATTTAAAATTGATGCTAAAATCATTTATTACTAATGTTACAAGGCTACGGTTAAGCAGCATTACTTTATTTAAATAATTAGTGACTATATATAACAATGTAAGTATTTAGTAAATTTAATTTGATAGCTTTGTTAGTTATGGTATTTTTTATTTTTGGTAATTTTTTTAAATTTTTAAAAAAATTTTATATACTATAATGTGCGTATCACCCGATATTCAGCCGATACACCGTGATGGATGTGGAACAATTGTGACCACGACACAACAGCGATCTGGGATAGCGAACCATGATGAAAACAGTTTAGAGCATAGCATGTAAGGTGGTTCACACCATCCAGGATGACTCTGATGATACCTTATCAACTGATCTCTCACTTTCTTTTACTACTAAGCCTGAGGCCTTTTAAGGAGTTAGCTATTATAACCTACAAGTGTAGGAGGCTAAAGGGTTGTCCTTTAGTTGTTAATAGTTAGTTAGTTCAGTTTAGACTTTCTGTAGGAAGTTTTCTTTACGATGTAAAGACTTTTCTATTTATCATTGATGTTTATAAAATTTGCTACTCTTGGTGTTAATGGATGCTTTCTTCTTGATTTATGGTATCATGGTGTTATATTTTGATACATTCTTCTTATTCACTCTTTGATATGAAGCATCATCTAAGGGGAAGTTGTTCTAAAGGAGAGTTTTCCTAATTTTGATAATTCCAAAAGGGAGAATATATGTGTGTGAAATGTATATGTGACTCATTAGTCACATGTGTGTGTAATGAAATGTGCACGTGACTCATTAGGGATGTGTGTATGTAACTCATTTGAAATATTGATGCTCTTATTTGGAAAATATGACCTATCTTGATATATGATGTTATGATGTTCAAATTTACTCTTTATATATCACGGGTTTGTCATCATCAAAAAAAGGGAGAATATAATCCTAACTTTGATGATAACAAACCACAATGCCACTAATTATCCTTGTTTAGAGTTGTTGTTTAGTATTAAACAGAGTTTAAGTGGATGTTGTAGGCCCTTAGTGAAACCTAAGAGGGGACATGAATTAGGTTTTTTTTAAACCTTAACTTGGTTATAACAAATTTTCACAAGATAGAAATTTACTAAGTTGACTAAGTAATCAAATAAGTTTTTAATGCAATACATAAACTTGTAAGAATAATAACAAACTGAAATGTAAATAAAAAGGAGAGTCAATTTATCAAACCACACAAACTCCCAAGTTTCACTAAACTTCAAGTTGTAGTTCACTTTGAATTTCTTCATTTAAGGTTGAATTTCTACCAACTTGTACAAGGAACTCACTTCTCACTCACTTTAGACACTCTTCTAGTTCAGCTAAGAAATTTTACAGCATGCTTGCTAACCTTTTAACTATACAATTGAAGGATTGCACTCACAATGAAGAACTCAAAAACTATCACACCATTACAAAGAAAATGAGATTTTCTTGCTCAAGATTACTATTCAATGCTTTTGTATGCTCAATACAACTATTACATTAAATTTTGATTTCACTGCTTTTATACTTTATCAGAAATGGCCTTCAATTACCCTCCAATGATCAAGCATTAAATACAGAAAAAACTAGCTATTGGGGGGTTCGGACAGCCAAACTATAGGTTGTTATCCAAACCAACGTTTGAACTCTTCTCTTCTGAACTAAGTATAATTATTTCGGACGACCGAAGGAAGTGTTCGCCGTCCGAACCATCATCCGATTGATACTGAAGAGTTGTGCCTTTTCTAGAATATTTTTAGACGTTCGAAGAAGTCTCCAAAAGTGTGTTCGAAAGTTTCTGGAATTCTTGTAACTCTACAAGATGACTGAAAATACGTTCGAACTTGTGTTTGAAAGTTTCTAGAATTCTTTTGGTTTTGTTAGACAAATGACTAGATGTCTGAAACCTTATGCTCAAATGTCTAAAAGTTTCTAAAAATTCTAGGGCACTTTTGGACAGGTGATAGGACATCTGAAGTTCTCTCCAAACTGTCTTTGGACGGCCGAAGCATGCACTAGTCATCCGAAAGAATGTCCGATCACCTTTGTTTTTTCAGTAGTGTTTTCAAAATCTGTAAAACACTTCACCAAATCACCAAAATACTAAACATGTTTGATTAGTAATAATGTGGTTTGTTATCATCAAAATTAGGATTATATTCTCCCCCTTTTTGATGATGAGAAACCTATAGTGTATAGTGGCCACATCAACATATCGTCATCTAAGCAAAAGTCATCATCATATCATCATTTAAGCATACACTTATGACACATATCATTTAAGCATAAGTCATCATATCATCATTTAAGCACAGTCATGACACATAACACGTGCTTGTTTGTACTTAAATGATCTTTCTCCCCCTTTTGGCACCATCAAAATTAGGAAATCATAAGGATGCATTATCCCCCTTAATATAGCTCCCCGTCAAATGATGCATCATAAAAAATTAAGCAAACAATTTCAACATTGAAGCATAAGACGAGCACACAAAAGAATGGGACAAAAAACATATTTTATAAACAAAACGAAATGTCTTTACAAAGAGATCAAACTAGTCAAAACTAAACAAAAATAACAAGACTAACATTTTAAACTAGACTAAACTAAAACTAAGCAGCTTCCTAAGGCTTTCTATGTTTATATGGTACAATAGCTAAGTCCTTAGATGACACCTTGGCTTGAATAGATGAAGGCGGTGTGAGAATAGCAGAGTGAGTCTTATCAGAGTCATCTGGAATAGTATGAGCCACCTCTCATGCAATACCCTAAACTATAGTCATAGATACCTCTGAAGGAGAATGTGGAAGTACAAGCAACTCATATACGTGAGTAGGAGACTGAGCAGGAGTCTAATAAGTATATCTTGGTACCTCTGGCTGAGAATGAACCAAGTCAACTACTGCATCTTCTTCTTCTACTCCTTCTTCATCTTCTTTGTCTTCTTCTTTTGATTCTGCCAAGACTTGTTGCTTGCAGATGTTATATTGAGCTTGTGTGCCAATATTTATTCCCAAAGCTTGCACATACTTAACACATTCCAACTTCTTTTCAAAACTATGCAATTCCTTAAACATCTTGGCCTGATTTGCCTCGATTTTTAGTTGCTTGGCTTCCAAGTTATTCATTTGTTTGTACAATTTTTGAAACAAAGCCAGAAGATAGGAAAGTGTATGCTGAGATGTAGAAGAAGAGAGAATAGAAGTGGGCTGAGCTGAAATAGAGGAAGATGGCTCAAAAATGGTGGGGGTGAAGATGGATGAAATGTAAAGGAAGAAGGAGGGGTAGATGTAAATGTAGGCTAAGTAGGAGTCTTAAAAGCCAGATATTGAGCCTTTTTTATCCACTCATCATTATGAAACATAAGGTAAAAGGTTTCAAAATGGGAACAAATAAAAGAAGGATTTTCAATAGTAGTACCCATGAGCAGAATGTGATAAAATTTGAATATTCAATAAGAAATTTTCCAAAAGGCATATTTCTTCGGGTATCAAAAATATAATTAAGAATAAATTCACATATGGTAAACCCAAAGTCAAGTAGAATTTCCTTCTAAACACAATAAAACACATATAACTCCATCCTATATGGTTCACTACGATGACCAAATATGGGAGTTAAAATATTAGTTGCCATTGCAAACAGAATTCTATGAATAGGACTTTAGGAGGATGGTTTAGTTTTAGCAGCTGTATTGAAAGTCACACTAAAGAAAGATTTAAGATTATCAAAATTAAATTGATGTTCAAATGTAACCCATTGTGAAAATTAAAAAAAAAATCTAGAAACTGGAGGATCTTCTTTGGATCTACATTTGAAAATATGGTTTATTTGAGTTGAATTAAAGACCAAATCAAATCCATTGACTCTAGAGATAATAGCATCAAATTCTCCTATTCTAAGATTGTAATTACCAAATTTTGACACACTGCTCGTTTTCTTACATTGGGAGACCTTTTCCTACTATTTGAAGTCAAATCCTTTTGGGTAAAAATGAGAAAGTCAACAATTTTAAGGGCAAAACATTAATTTTTTAATCATAAATATTTTTCATTAGATTTGCGGGGTTTAAATTCATTTTTTTTACTTTTATATCCATTTTTAAATTTTTGTGTTTTTTTGGATTTAACTGATATTTTTTGTATATTTTTGACAATACAAGGGCAATACAGTCATTTTGCCTTCTGAACATTTTTCGTCATTTTTGGATCACAAATTCATTTTTAGGTTTTTAAGCATGTTTTGAAGTTTTTCTCACTTTTTTCAAGGTGAATTCCGTATTTACATTTTCTTTAATTTTTTCTATATTTGTGTTTTTGGGAGAGAACATAAATTATTATTATTATTATTTTATTTTTTATTTTTTATTTTTAGGGGGTAAAGTTGTAATTTTAATTGTCAAGAACGTTTTGGTCTTTTAGTTATATCTTGGAAGATAAGTCTTTTGTGCACTTCAAATAGCCTATTTTTGGGATTAAAAAAAAAAGAAAAAAAGGGTCTAGAGAGAGTTTTTAATTTTTAGTTTTTAGTTTTATCTCTTACACCAAGAACACAAAAAACACACGTTTTTTCCTACATTTATCTCCAAGTTTTCACCAAGAACATGAAAAACACCTAATAGGTTTTAGTACATCTTCAAGCCTGCACCTAGAACACTTAAAACACACACTAGTATATCTTCAAAACTATACCTAGAACACCTAGATCACATACTAGTACATTTTCAAGCCTACACCTAGAATACCTAGAACACCTAGAACACACACTAGTACATCTTCACCTACACCTAGAACACCAAGAACACACACTTCCCTGAATCGCATACACTACACACATTACACATATTCACACTTTCTCTCATACACACAAACACATATCAGATTCAGAAACACACTCTTCTCTCTCACACACTACACACACTCTTCCATACACTTCACACACTTGTCTCTCACACACTACACACCATCTTGTACATTCTCTCATACATTAGCTCACAATCTTACACATTCACACAATCACAAACACACACACTCATACACACATTCATAATCAAACACAGTCCATTCACACACATTTACACACAAAGACACACAGAGACACACAGACACTCAAAACACACACAACCCTTCACATACAATTCACACACAAACACAAATTTACACAAACACAATCTGCACACACTAGATTCACAGTTTCACTATTTCACACACATACCCATACACACAGTACCACACTCAATTTACACAGAGGCAACACACAAATTCACACACAGAGGCAACAACCAAGACACACAGATACAAATGTAACCCACACAATCAAACATAGTTTACCAACACAACATTTTAGCACACAAACACATGCACAATCCCTTGTCACATAGCACCAAACATCTCCAAATCATCACAAATGTAGCCACACCTCCAGAAGCCAACCATCACCTGCAATTCCAACATAATAGCCTAACCACTACAAAGCTCCTCCTATAACCACTACGCATCACCCCAATTTCCTATCCTAATCCTGCCACCAATCACAGTAGTACAAAATCAATTCCTTAAGCCATCCACTCTACCAACCTTCCTTCTCCTCCAAATTCTACCATCCCAGTCCCTAGAACCACCAATTTCCACCAATTTACTCAAAATTCACCGAAACCCATCATCTTCACCAATTCACTGGAAACCCACCAGTCCTCTCCCTCGTCTACCAATTGTCACCCAAATCACCATCACTCAATCCATAGCCACAAACAAAACCACCACAACTTACCACTCGCTGTAATCTATCAACATTATCACCAAACCTTCCACCACCACACGAACCACTATTTTCCACAAACAACCAAAAAAACAATCACAAAACCCACACTAGATCCATCAAATTTCAGTCACAACCATCATCCCCTGCTCATAATTAGTCCCAACCGAATGGTCAAACCAATCTCAGCTCATCCTAGCTACCACTCCAAGGCAGTCGTAAAAATAGTCAAAGGCACAACAACTCACTTCTCTCAACCAGTCAAGATCCACCATCACAGCATTCAATTACCTCTCAGAAACAACTCCAGCATCTCCTCCAATCCCCTTTTTACCTTCTTCTGTCCATCCAAAGTCGCAGTTCACAAAGCCACTGCCAAACTGCCATCAGAAAACCTATCAACAGTGTCACAACCAACCACCTGCAACCTGCAAAACAACCAGCAACACAGACGCCTCCACAAACAAGGTCGCCCCTACCACCTACGCCACCAAGAATCGAGGACCAACACCTCCAATGCCATAATGCACCAGCAATCACCGTGACCCCATCACTCCACCACACACTGCCATCGCCAAGTAAAGTTCTTGCTCCCTTTCTTTCAATTCCCGTGTTTATGGTCTGTTGGTAATCGATTGGACTTGCAATTTTCAAAATATGATTCTAGGAATGTTGGTTTAGGGATATAGGGTTTTTGACTTTGAGGGATTACTAGGGGTAAAGAACCGATTGCCAAAGTTGGAGAGTTTTGATTGAAAAGCAAGGTTCAAAGAGTTAAACACTGATTTAGTTCTTGAGGGAGGAAAGTTACAGAACTGACAAAAACAAAAGAATAGGTGGAGAGATAGATAAGGAAGAAGATGAAGGAGAAGAATTAGAGAGGGCGTTCAGAAAAAAGAAGGGAGCAGCAATGAAGAAAGAGAAAGAGGCAAAATCAGAGGAGAACGAACGAGGGAAAATCAGAGGAGATCGAACGAGAGAAAGAACAAGAGAGAGAAGGAAATCGACTGAAGAAAAATGAAGAAAATAGAAAACAAGGAGACAAAAGCTGAAGAAGAAGAAGAAGTTAAAATAAAAATGGCAAAGCGATAGAGAGAGAGAGAGAGCCAGAGAGTGAGAAAGAAGAGAGAAAGAATCTGGAGAGAAGACCAAAAGAGAAAAAAACAAGAGGGAGAATGAGAGAGGGGGAGAGAGAGAGAGAGAATGCAGCAAAGAGAAAAAAAGAAAGACTAGAAAGAGAAAAAAAAAGGGCAATTTTTTGAAGGGAAGAAGAAGGAAACAAACTTGGAAATTGATTAAATTTTTTTTTCAAATTTAAAGGATATTTTTTGGTCCTCTCATTATGATTATTTTTTCAAACCCACATGTGTAAATGGCTGGGTCTAGTTTATTTTAATTAGTTGTTGTAGATTCACCAAGTTTTTTTTAGTTAGTTAATTATCTCAGTTTTGAATTTAGTTTGCATTTTTTTTTTTGCAATTTCATTTATAGAAAACATTTTAATCCTTGCATTTTGTGTATTATTAATTGGCCCTCACAACTATTTTTAGGCCATTCAATCAAGTCCCTAGTAATTGCAGATGGACCCCTTAGATTTTACTTTCCTTCAATTAGGTCCTTTATCCTTGCAATTTGGCTCCACATTTGTTAGAATTATATTTTTGCCTCCCAATCTTGGTTTAATTGTCAATTACACTACTTAGACTTCGTGAATTTTGAATTTTATCCCTTGAGCTTTATAGAAATTTATTTTTAGTCCCCTTAGTTGCTAGACTTTACATTTTACCGCAATTTGTTAATAGTTGCCTATTTTGGCTTTATTTGTTTATAGCGAGGTACCTTGACATGTTTTTTTTGTGTTTTTAAGCATTAGTATCGAGTCTTCAAAGAGGTATCCCTATTTCTCATTAATTTTGTCTTATGTGCTCCAATGTGCCCTTATGTAATTTATCATGCATTTCTTCACATGTTTCTTACTTTACATGCTTTTTGAGTATTTATTTACTTTATGTTATTTAATTTTGAATTTTATTATTTAGCAAAAATGTACTATTTTTGTATTTAGCTAATCAATGTAGTAGCTAGATGATATTTCTCATATTTTAGCAAAGATTTTTATATTTAGATAGCAAGTGTGATAGATAAGTTATTTTTTTTACCTTTTCACCCCTAAAATTGTAGCTTAATTTCTTGGTGTAATAGTTAGCGCTTATGTGTTTGATGTGTTTGCGTACCTATTCGTTTTTCTACTTTTTGTTAGGATTTTGCATTTAGATATCATATTTGCGTGTTATGTGCTCCTATATGCTCTTATATGTCTTTATATATTTATTTGCTTTTTTCACTCATATTTTACTACTTTAAATCATGTTTGATGCTATTCCGTCATCACACTAGTCCAACGCTACTTGTGATCTTATCACTTCCCTGCTAGTCCAACACTATTGGGAATCCCTAGAAAGGGTTATGTAAGGTAATAAGAGGAGTAACGCAGCGGAAAATTTAAAAATTTATTACCTTAGCCATGGATCTCTTTGATGTAATCTATACGATTAAAGGGTGTTTAGCACAAATACCTCAAGCATAGAAGGTTTCTATGCTTCAAAGGGCAAGATCCTATTCGATGAAGGTGTTGATCTACCACGAAAAGCCCTCCAAGTGTCGAGCCTCCAACGGTATCCACACGAACACGATCTTTAGGAACCTTTGGGCTTGCTTGCCTTGCCTTTCGAGTGCTAGCTCCCTTGAATTTCATGAAGAACACAAGAACAAGAAGAGGAAGAAGACAAAACCCTAACCCTTAGGGAGAAGAGGGTGTGGCGTTTTTCTTGGGAGAAAAACACGCCTCTCTCAATTTTTCTCTCTCTAGATTTTATCTTGTGTTTCATCAATCTTCCAAGAGTCAAGGCATGGACTTATTTATAGATGTAGTATCCTAGTCTTTAAGGAAACAAGAGCAATTGGAAACCAAGAAGGTTTAGGAAGCTTGCCTTAAGCTAATCCTATTCCTTTAGGAAACCAATTCCAAAAGGAAACCAAATAGCTTCTTAATTCCTTTTAGGAAACTAATTTCCATCAAGACTTAGAATATTTATAATTAAGTCCTTTAAGTTAATTTATCACATAAATTAACCCCATAAGTATCTTATACTTATCTTAATAACAATTTAACCCAAAGACCATGTTCTTATTGTGTGTGACCCATTAGGTTCCATTCACGTTGGCAATAAGTACAAATTATAACTCATTAATTAATTAATTAAGAGCTAGATAAATTAACACTTTAATTTATCATTAATTCACTAATTAATTAATTTGCACTTATAGATCATGAGTGGCGTCTAGCAATGCATCATGACCACCCAAGTGAATAGGAAAGTCATATGGTAGACTACACCTATCAATGACAATGTTACCGTGTAATTAATATCCTTTCACCACACTATATCCCAATTAGTCTAAGAGTGTAGTGCGCACTCTTTAAATGACTAATTAATGATTTCTTGTTCCCGAAATATAACTTTCCATAAAAGTATAACCTTGAAACTCTTTCAAGTCATACTTTCACTTTTGCGCAAAAGATTCTTTAAGTCATATTTCAACAAGTGGCCAATCCGGGATATACTCTCCTATAATAAGGAGTGGTGAATCCTATATCGATTACTCACTATCCTTCCATGCTTCATACTATGCCCAATCTCTACCGTATGGGCTACTCTTTTACGAGCACCGAGCAATAGAGTCAAAGCATAGCAATCCACACTCAAGATACCTATGGTAATCTCAAGTCTAAGGATCACTTACACCATTGCCATTAAGAGTATAATTCATTAGCACTATGAATAGTAACTCTTGGCGGATCAATCCAATGAACTTGTTCTCTAACAAGCATCCACATACCAGCTTAGGTGTCACACGCCATAGTTGACGAGATCAACTACTACTTACCATAAGTAGAGGCAAAGTATGTGCTAGTCTTCCCATATTAATGATGTCCAATCTCATTAATACTACGACTAGGGATATTTAAGAATATAACTTAATGTGTAATAAGAGTCTCATCATTGCAACTCTTACAATCTCTTATACACAGTTAATATTCTATGGACTTTATCAAATAAACAAGTAATATTAATAACAAGTATTAAATGACAAAGAAAATGCCACATATATAAGTATAACACGAAATAAGCGTAATAAAAATCTCAAAAACCAACTTGGCTTTAGAGCATACACTAACAGGCTAGTCCAACACTAGACCCTTAGGTCATCTTAGCGATAGTTTCACTCTGATGGGCATTTCATATCATTTTCACACACCACTATTCATGTTTAGACTTGTTTCATTTATGCATGATTTTTTTGTAAATACCTTATTACTATTATCTATTTTAGCATTTAATAGTGGGTTGCATTTTATTTAGAAGTTAGGTCATTTTGTGTGATCCTAATAGAAATAGTCCTCTACTTATGTGGGAAGCAGTGGATTGACAGGCCGTTCTCCCCTTCGTGAGTAGAAAAATATTAGTCCCGAGTTCTTAGTCCCCCGTACCTGTTATGTTGCATACCCACTTTCTTTGACACTTACTATCTATACTATTTTCCTTTTTCTTTTTATATTACATTTTGCATCTACACTTGTTACTCCCTCGAGGTCTCGATTCGGGTTTCGCAATTAATGCGATAATTCCGACCAAGCCTCAACGGAATATTTTGACCCTCCCGATACCCTCACTTAGATTTAGGATTTGCATTCATATAGATACATCCAAAATGCTATAGAATTTAAGGTTTATTTAGAAAAATTTGATTAAACCTCGCAACTAGTTTCGGCTAGGTAGAAAGGGTGCCTTAGGCGCAATCCTTTGCCTTCCCTTTCTTCAAATATGACTCCCGGACCTTCTTCTCTCATTTTTTTTCGTAGACTGGAGTTGGAAAAGGGTTTTCAAATGTTTTTTCCAAAAAGTTTTATTTTTGTTTTGTTAAACGATTTTTTCGGGTGACTTGGTACACCCTAACTTAATACCAAGTGGTGACTCCATTTTCAAATAAAACCCTTTTTCAAAATTAGTTGGCCAAAACTACCGCATTTCTAGTCCCGGCCTTCTTTTGTTTTTCAAGGTACCATTTTCTTCAAAAATACACCTTTTCATCAAAAATCGATTTTATCACACATGCATGGTTTCCTAAAACCTTCTTTTCGAAAAAGGTCATTGGATTGGACTTCCATTTTGGGACATGATAGTCAACGACCCTGCTGTACCATCAATTTTAGATGCAACAAAAATTAGCAAAAAATTGAATGAGTATCTCCATATAAGATTTTTCATTGAGAAACAACAAGTGACCCCAATTTTGTTTCGAAAATTTTTCACAAATGAAATCTAACTTTTGACACCTAAGCTTAGATTCCAAATAACTGCGCTGAAAAAGTACATTCTTATTGACATAAATGTGATACTTTTCTTCAGTCTCTTTGCCAATGAACTTGGGCTGAGGTGCCCTATCAATAGTTTGAGGATTGAGATGGTCAGTTTCTTTTCTCTTCCTTTTACTCCCACTAGCTCCAGCACTACTACCTCCTCTAGTCCTCATAAACAATGGTATAAAGTAAAAGAGAAAGGATCAATGAACTTGAAACTAAGAAATGAACCCTCTTGAGTAACTTAACAAAATCAGTGACCTTTTTTGTTAAAAATAGATTTAATGACAAAAATAAGTTAGAAGAAATATATTTTAGAAAGAAAAATTGATCAAAAAAGTTTAAAAAGTACAAAAGTTGCAGGCAAAATTTTGAAGAAAAATGCATAAATCACAACTAATTAGATGGAAAAATCCTTGATAAAATGGACTAAGTAACTTCTAATGTATTGGAAATGATGTTTTTAGCAGTGAAAAAGACTTTACTTGGTGAAAATTCAACTTTTATTGATAGAATTTTCGATTGACTGTTGAGAGGGAAACGAAGATTTTATAAAAAAATGATGTTCCAAGCCCAATTTATGCTTGAAAAAGGCACGTTCGAACATCCGAACAATGTTTGAGTAATTCGACCATGCATCCGAAGTAAGTTAGGGTTTTGGAAATTGAAACGTTCAGCCATCCAATATGAAGAACAGTGGCTGAACGATCGTCCATTCGCAAATTTTTGAAACTTTCTTTAGCCGTTCGAAAATCTTGTTCAGTTGTCTAAAGAGCTTTTATTTTTAAAAACAAAAGTGTTTGGACATCCAAAGAAATCTTTCGGTCGTTCAAAATGTTGAAAGCTCAAAAACTAAAAAAGAACGATCGGCCGTCCGAAAAGACACTTAGGTCGGTTGATCCAAGGATAGAATGCCTAGTTTTGTTCTTAAGAATTCAAAATGTTCAAGAGGTAAGGTTTTTGTAAAAATGTTAGCCAACTAATCACTTATACATACATAAACCACACTAATCTCATCTTTTTGAACCAAATTTCTAATGAAATGATGTTTGATGTTAGTATGTTTGGTTCTAGAGTGTTGAACGGGATTTTTGGTCAAGTTGATGACACTAGTAGTTATCACACTTAATAGGCACACTTTGAAATTGCAAACGAAAATATGAAAGAGTGTGCTTCATCCAAAGCAACTGAGGACAACATGCACTCGCAGCAAAATACTCAGCTTCAGCCGTGGACAATGATATAGAACCTTGTTTCTTTCTAAACCAATGATACCAAACACTTGTCTACAAGATGACAAGTCCCACTAGTACTCTTTTCTATGTATTCTATATCCGACAAAGTCGGCATCAGAATACCCCACAAGATCAAATATATGAGATCTAGGATACCATAGTCCAAAGTCTAATATGTCCTTTAAGGTACCTAAAGATACGCTTGAACAGCCTAGTAAGTAAGACTCCTTAGGACAAGATTGAAATCTTGCACAAAGACAAATGGCAAGCATAATATCAGGTCTATTAGCGGTAAGATAAAGTAGACTACCCATCATACCTCTATACCACTTTTCATACACCTTATTGCCTTCTTCATCTTTGTGTAATTTAGTAGAGATGCAAATTGGTGTGCCTACTTCCCTTGAATCCTCCATACCAAATCTTTTAAGTAACTCCCTTGCATATTTGATTTGGCTTATAAAATTTTAGTTTTCAATTGATGAATTTGAAGACCAAGAAAATAAGTTAATTCACCATCATACTCATTTCAAATTCATTTTGCATTAAGCAAGAGAAATTTTTGCAAAGGCATGCATTTGTAGCACCAAAAATGATATCATCTACATATATTTGAACTATAAGAAGTCCATTTGAGTCAGATTTTGTAAATAATATAGTGCCTACAATACCTCTTTTAAAACTATTTTCAATCACAAAATTGCTCAACCTTTCATACTAAGCTCTAGGAGCTTATTTTAAACCATAAAGAGTTTTAGAAAGTTTAAAAAGCTGATTTGAAAATTTTTCATGCTCAAAATCGAGAGGTTGTTCAACATGTACTTCTTGTTCAATAAAACCATGTAAGAAAGCACTTTTCATATCCATTTGAAATAACTTAAAACCTTTAAAACATGAATATGCAAGAAATATTCTTATAGATTCAAGTCTAGCAACTGGTGCAAAGGTTTCTTCAAAATCTATTTCTTTTTCTTTTGCATAATTTTTTGGCAACTAACCTTGCTTTATTTCTCACTATTTTACGTTCATCATTCAACTTATTTCTAAAGACCCATTTTGTGCCTATTACCAGGTGATCTAATGGTCTTTCAACTAATGTCCATACCTTACTTCTCTCAAATTGATTCAATTCCTCTTGCATTGCTACTATCCAAAATTCGTCTTTCAAAGCATCTTCTACATTTTTTGGTTCAAATTAGGATAGTAAAGCAAAATTGTCTATTAAAGATCTAGTACATAATCTAATCCTAACCCTTTTGTAAAGATCACCTATAATAAGCATGATTGGGTACAAATCTCCAAGTATTGGGTAAATCGTTTGTAGTATCATCACCTTTCTTTTCCTCAATTACATCTTCACTAGTACTAACTACTTCCTTTGGAGTATTATCACCTTCTTGAAGAGTAAGATTCTCCAATTTTTTTGAACACACACATCATCATCTTCTCCAATATCCTTAGTAACTACATCATGTAATTCATCAAAAGTAACATGAATCGCTTCTTCTAGTACTAAAGTTCTCCTATTGTACACTCTATAGGCTCTTTTATCACTAGCATATCATAAAAAGATGCCTTCATCTGTAACACCCTAGAAAATGCACATATAAGAGACATTTTTCTTTCTTATTTAGGGTTAAGTGTTAATCCTTGATTTATTAGTTAGAAGATTTCTTGAGTTAATTAGGTTAATTAGTTAAGATTTTCATTTTTAAGCAAGAACACTTAAGTACTAAAGTTAGAATAATTTTACTTGACCATTTAACTTATATTAGTGTTTAAATTTTGACTAGTTCATTTTACTATTTTCTAGTCTTTGGACTACTTGAAAATTTTGCTCAATTTTTCTCAAAAGTTTCACTTATTTTCTTACTTTATTTTCTTTTTCCCTTGGCTGAAATTTTTCTCTCTCTTTTCTTTCTTTCTTGTGGCCGGTTCTCTCTCTCCCTAATTTACTCTATTTTTGCTTTAATGATTTATGTCTTATTATTGTTTATATTAAGTGATAAGAGTTAATAATTTCAACCAATCAAATTAAACCAAGTCTCCATACTTGCATTAAATTCTCACTCTTTGCTTTACTCATGTGGGACTTTCATTGGCCAACTAATTTTCCACCTTTTCTTCATTTCTTTTTCATTTTTCCTAGACTATTTCTTTCTCTTTTTCTCTCCCCTTGGCCGGCCATCTTCTTTCTTCTTCTTCCCTCATTTTTGCTTCCAACTTCTTGGACTTTCATCTCTCAAGTTGGAACAAATCCACCATAGGAAGTGGGCTTCTATCTTTTCTAAGCAAAGTTCTAAGCATATCTAAGGTATTTACCATGAACTTATCTTATTAATTTCATGTTTTAATTAGTTTTTATGCAAGTTTAAGACTAAGTTTCTTGTTAATACTACTTAGAGAAATTAGTTAGAACTTGAGAATTACTTGCTATATAAAGTGTTCTTGTGGTTAGATAGACTAGTATATGGCCTTTAAACCTTGAAAATTTATGTTTTATATGTGGTTTAGTTGAAGATTTAAGTTGGAACTTAAGAACACTTAAAACAGTCATGCTGGACCAGTTTTAGTAAAACTTTCATAACTTGGTGTAGATAGCTTGGATTCGAATGATTCTTGTTGTTTTAGAAACTAGATTCATAGGGCTTTCAAACGGTATAAAGCTTGCATGGTGGTTCATTGTGTATTAACCGCAGAAAGCTTGCAAAGTTGGCTGAAAATTCGGTTCTGCGTAAACAGTTTTGATGAAGAGCCAACTTGGGGCCTGATTTTGAACCTGTTCTAGTTGGAATTTTAAGTGATGATCTTCATGAAAGTTGTAGCCCTATAAACGTACTTTCAAACCATGTAATCACAATTCCCTAGTTCTTAGTGGATTGACCCCAGCAATGGCACGAAGTTGGCTGAAAACCAACCCTGTGCAGAGTTGGGTGATGATTCTTGGAGTAGGGATTTTGAATTTGAGTGGAATCTTGATTGAATTTGAGTTTAAATTGAACATAGAAGTTGTGGTACATGTTGAATGGATTGGGTTGTTGAATTTTCTTGCAGGTTTAAAAATTTTGGTTAGTCCGATTTAAGGGGAAATGCTGCCGAAATTTCGGTAGAATTAAAAGAAGAAAAATGGATAAGTGAAATTTTAAGCTTAGAATGTGTTCAATTGAGGGAAATTTAAGTGTAGGAATTTTTAGAAATGATCTAGTGATAGATTAGACTTTCTTAGAATAAGTAAACTCTAAACCCTAGAAACCCTAAAACCAAAACCCTAGAAATAAGTGGGGTATTTTCTTGACTTTTCTTACTAAATTTACTAGGATTTTAATTGAGTTTTTATGTTATTATTTCTTTTAAATTTCAGGGTCCGAAAACACAGCACGACCGTTTCACGAGATATTTTCTTAGGCTTTCAAGGTGAGTGTTCTTATGTGTGCATGATGCATGAAATGCTATGTAATACTTGACATTGTTATTTCGATGCTTGAGAAAAAATGTTATGTTCACTTGTAAATATTATGTTACACTTACAAATATTATGTGATATAATGTGCAACTTGAGGGAAGATGTGTACTTTATCGCATCTATTCCGCAATGTGTTACATGCTTTCACTATTCAACGTGTTATTTGTGCGTGTGACTTCCGTGGGTGAGTATGGGAGAGATATAAGGTGATGGGTGTTATTCGGTGTGTGTTAATTTTCATATCTGAGTAAAGTCCCGAAAAGGGCTAACTCATGCTTGAACTTTAGTGCCTGACTTTGGACTTCCGTGGCTAACTTCACCGTTACTTCACGGTTAGTCAACTTGGTGAGTTTGGGGTGATATAAGGTGCTGTGGGGTATAGGTGTATGATATTCTTTCCTATATGAGTTTCATTCCTCGAAGAGGGTAACTCTGGATTGAATTTTTCAAGTATCTCGGACCTGAGCTTTTACCTCGGTCTCGATATCCTTGTTGTCTTGATCATGTTCGATACTCCTGCGGTTAAGCTTGCTTCCGTAGTTGAGCCCTGTATCCTCCTTTGACTACATGTTAAATTAAATTGTTTATATCTTGATTTATTAATTTAATTGTTCGATTATTTCATTTACTAAAATAATGAGTTCTTGATATGATTGCATGACTTGGACATTCACTGGGCTATTATAGCTCATTCCATTTTATTTGTTTTCCTTTACTCAGGTCACCTGAAAATTAAAGCTGGATCAACTAGTTTTTGATTACTATAAAAGTTTCAGTTATTGTAATAGCCGAACTGTGTTAGGCTATTTTTGTGAAAAATCATGTATATTAGGACACGTATACTTTTGATGTGAATTGTACCTTATGTTAAATAAGATGAGTGTATTTTATTTATTTCATTTTATTTTAGTTTATTTTATTTTAAGTTAAGTACACTCGTACGTTTGCGTGAGTGCGTATCGAGACCTGGCGAGAGCTAGGCAGGCAGTCCGCTGAGCCCTTTGGTGCGCCTCTGGGTAAGGTGGGGCTGTCACATCATCCATTTTCTTATCAAACTTGCCAAGATGTTCCTTGATATTCAAAATAAAACATTTGCATCCAAAAACTTTAAAATAGGCAACAATTAGCTTTTTGCCAAACAAGAGTTCATAAGAAGTTTTGTTCAAAATGGGTCTTAATAAATCTATTCATAACATAGCAACCCTTATTGACCCCTTCGGTCCAAAAATATTTTGATAATCACATTCATTTATCATTGTTCTAGCAACTTCTTGACGTGTTCTATTTTTTTCTTTCAACAATACCATTTTGTTGGGGCACTCTTACAGTAGAAAACTCATCTATAATACTATTGTGATCACAAAAATTGAAAAAAACTCACAATATTTAAACTCAATTCTATTATCACTTCTAATTTTCACAATGGTCAAGTTTAACAAATTTTGAACTTTTGCAAATAAAGAATTTTTTTTAAAAGCCTTATCCTTGTGTGCAAGAAATAGCACCAAAGTGTATCTTGAATAATCATCTACAATAACAAAAACATATCTTTTTCCCCCAAGGCTTGCAACTTGGGTAGGACCAAACAAGTCCAAGTGTAAAAACTCCAAAGGTCTTGAAGTAGAAACATAATTTTTTTAGTTTAAAAGAGACATTGGTTTGTTTTCCAAATTGACAAGCATCACAAATCTTGTTTTTTCAAATTTAATTTTAGGAAGACCTCGGACAAGTTCTTTCCTAGATAACTCACTCAACAAATCCATATTGAAGTGACAAAGTTTACTATGCCAAATCCAATGATCATCACTAATAGCATTAAGACATCTAATCCTATTGGAATCTATTCTATCTAGAAAGACAACATAGATGTCATTATGCCTCTTACCTCTAAAAACTACATTATAACTAAGAATCAAATACCAGACATTCATGCTTTTTGAATAAAACATATAGATCTTTATCCACACAATTGACTCACACTTAACAAGTTATAAACTAAGATTATCAACTAGCAAAACAATTTTAATGAAAGTTTCATCATTGTTACCTATGTCACCTACTCCAATGATTTTAGCCTTCATGTCATCTCCAAAGGTGACTTTTCCACTACTCTTTTGCTTTAGCTTGACAAACAATGATGGATCTCCAGTCATGTGTCTTGAATATCCACTATCAATGAATCACTTTGACTCCTTGATGGTAGTTTTGAAGCATACCTACACAAAAATTAAAAAATAACATGTAGTACCCTTTTTAATTTTTGGGTCCATAAAAGTTAGCACAATCTTTGACATCCACATAGTTTTCATGTATTGTCTCATATTTCTCCTAACATAACAATTATTTTTCATGTGACCTTACTTGGCAACAAAAATTGCACATAATATGAGTATTATTCACATGCGTAGGTCTAATTAATCTTACCCTTATTCTTTCTATACAAAGTGAATCTATTTGTTACTAAGCATGTTCCTAGTGATTTCTTTCTCTAAAACTTCTTGTTTTTTCTTTCCAAGAAAATCACTAAGTTCACTCATTCTCTTCTTCAAGCTATCTTGCTTCACTCTTGATTTTAGTTATAAAAGATAGACTGCTTTCTCTAATTTCCTTTTCAACTCTTCTAATATTCCATGCCATGTCCACTTTTCTCTTTTTTAACTCTTCATTCTCAATTCTCAATCTTTATTCTCTTGTACTAATGCTAGCATTATCACATAGCAAATGAATTAATTTTTAAATTTCAATTCCC
Source organism: Mitragyna speciosa (assembly GCA_024721245.1). Taxonomy (NCBI): domain Eukaryota; kingdom Viridiplantae; phylum Streptophyta; class Magnoliopsida; order Gentianales; family Rubiaceae; genus Mitragyna; species Mitragyna speciosa. Next base: position 6,712,528 of record CM045565.1, read on the forward strand.
TATTTCTAGCATATGATTCTTTTCAACTACTATGCAATTTAAGTACAAAATTCTCAATATCATCATCATCATCATCATTCATTTTTATCTAAATGAATGACTTGAAGTACCTCATTTTCACCAATTGCCATGAAAGCTATTTGGGCAGTTTCTTCTTCTTCTTCTTCAATCTTCCGATCGAAGGTGCACTCATTTCATGTGATTTGGAAGTTATTGAATTTTGGCTTTCTCTCATTTCTTCCTTCCTTCTTCTTCTTCTTTGATGGACACTCATTCATGTAGTGTCCAAGTTGTCCACACTGAAAGCATTTATCATTTTGCTTCTTTGATGCCTCTTGCTTTCCTCTATTTCTTAAGGATCTTGATTGATTGATGTTGTTTGATCCTCCTCTTCTAAAACTCCTCTTGTTTATGGGGAGTTTCTTGAAACTCTTTGTGAGTAGAGCTAAGTCATTATCATCCGCATCCAAGTCTTTACCATCAATTGAGAAGTGGTCTTCATAATTTTGTGAAGACTTCAATGCCATGTTCTTCTTCACTCTTGTCTCTTCCTCCTCTTGAACCTTAGATTTTAGCTTTAATTCAAAAGAAGTTAGAGAGTTGATGAGAGATTCAATGGAAATAGTATTCAAAATTTTGGCTTCTTCTATAGCTGTCACTTTGCTTTCCCACTCCTTAGGTAATGCATTCAAGATTTTTCTATTCTTTTCACCCAAGGTATATTCCTTTTGCAAAGTCTCAAGATCCTTGATAATGTCATTGAAACAGCAATACATTTTGTCTATGTTCTCATGAGGTTTCATCTTAAAAGATTCATACTTAGTGACTAGAAAGGCTTTCTTCTATTCCTTGACACCATCACTACCCTCATGAATTTCGTTCAATTTGTCCCAAATTTCTTTTGCCATTTTACATCTTTTCACTGTAGTAGACTCATTGGCATCTAAAGCATTGTACAATACATTCATAGGCTTAGCATTTAGAGTGAGGTTGAATCTATCGATAGGGTTAAGTTCTTGTTTAGTCTTTGATCTACAGGTATTGGTGGTAGGATCATCCACATATGCCTCATAAGAACCCTCATTAACTATATACCAAAGTTCAATATTAATAGATTGTAGGAATATTTTCATCCTAACATTCCAACTAGTATAATTCATTCCATTAAACATAGGAGGTCTAGTAATGGATTGACCTTCTAAGAACAAAGCATTGTTTGAGGTTGCTATGGATCTCTCCTAGCTTGTTACGCTATCAAAAATAGAGTCTAAGCTCTGATACCAATTGTAGGACCTCTGTGCAACCTAAGAGGGGGGTGAATTAGGTTCCTTTTTAAACTTTAATTGGTTATAGCAAATTTTTACAAAATAGAAATTTACCAAGTTAACTAAGTGATCTAATAAGTTTTTTAACGCAATAAATAAACTTGTAAGAATAATAACAAGTTGAAATGTAAATAAAAAGGAAAGTAAATTTATCAAACCACATAAACTTTCAAGTTTCAATAAACTTGAAGTTGTAGTACACTTTGAATTCCTTCATTTGAGGTTGAATCTTTACTAACTTGTACAAGGAAAGGCTCACTTCTTACTCACTCTAGACACTCATCTAGTAGAGCTAAGAAATTTTATAGCAAGCTTGCTAATCTTTCAACTATGCAATTGAAGGATTGCACTCACAATGAAGAATTCAAAAACTATTACACAATTACAAATAAAATGAGATTTTCTTGCTCAAGATTGCTATTCAGTGCCTTTGTATGCTCAATACAACTGTTACATTAAATTTTGATTTCATTGTTTTTATACTTCATCAAAAAAGGCCTTCAACTACCCACCAATGGTCATGCATTAAATGTAGAAAAGCCTAGCCATTGGGGCATTCGGATGGACGAACTATAGGTTGTTGTCTGAACCAGCATCCAAACTCTTCTCTTCTGAATTGAATGTAATTATTTCGGACTGGACAGTCGAAGAAAGTATTCGCCATCCGAACCATCATCTAATTGATGCTGAAGAGTTGTGCCCTTTTTGGAATATTTTCGAGCGTTTGAAGAAGTCTCCGAAAAGGTGTCTGAAAGTTTATGAAATTTTTGTAACTCTGTAGGATGAATGAAAGGATCTCCAAACTTGTTTTTGAAAGTTTCTAGAATTGTTTTGGTTTTGTCGGATTAATAAGCGGACGTCCGAAACCTTGTACTCAAACGTCCGAAAGTCTTTGGAAATTTTGGGGCACTTTCAGACAAGTGATGGGATGTCCAAAGTTTTGTCCAAACTGTCTTCAGACGCCCGAATCATGCACTAGTCATCCAAAAGAGTGTCCGATCACCACCATTTTTTTAGCAATGTTTTCAAAACCTGTAAAACAGTACACCAAAACACTAAATAGGTTTGATTAGTAATAATATGGGTTTTTATCATCAAAATTAGATTTACAGATATGCTCAAGGTAAAAGAATGTTTCTAAAAAGTAGAATGGTTTGGCTACTAGTTCGGACGCTAATTCATTGCTTCGGCCCTCCAAAACTTCTTCGAACAGCATTTCGAATGTCTTATCGGTTGTCGGAAGGTGTTCCAAAAATTTTAGAAACCTTCGAATGCTTGAACAAACACTTCAAATGTCCTATTAATCGTCCGATGACGCTTCAAAAATTTCCAAAACTCTCAAACGTATGTTCAAATGTCCTATCCATCATCCGATAACATTGCAAAGCTTTCTGAAACTTTTGGATGCATATTTGGCTAGTCCTTTGGCCGTTTGAAAATAATAAAAGAAGGATAAATACTTTCAGCCGCTAGATCAAATGAGGGTTGTCTCCTGCAATTGTCCAAAGAGACTAAAGTCAGTTCAACAATGAAGACTTCGGACATTGATTCGGACAGTCACTTGAAGGATAGGCTGGTAGAACATCCCAACAGCTAGTTTTTCTGCATTTAATTCTTGACTATTTGGATGTGATTAAAGGTCATTTTGGAGGAAATATAAAAGCAATAACATCTGAATTTATGAATAATTATTGTATTGAACAATATTGAGCATTAAATAGCACTTTTGTGTAAGAAAAAGCTATTTTCTTTTTGTATTTCTAAGATAGATTTTGAATCTTTCATTGTAAGAGTGATCCTTCAATTGTATAGTTGAAAGGTCAACTTGTTAGCTATAAAATTTCTTAGCTCAACTAGAAATGTGTCTAGGGTAAGTAAGAAGTGAGCTTCTCATTGTACAAGTTGGTTGTGACTCATCTTCAAGTGAAGTGATTCAAGTGTCCTACAACTTCAAGTGTGGTAAAACTTTGATGTTTTTGTGGTTTGATTAATCCAACTCTTTTCTATTTCAATTTCAGTTGTGGTTATCTTTGCAATATTATTTATTGCTTTAACAACTTGGTTGATCATTTAGTTAACTTGGTAAATTTTAATTTTGTGAAAATTTACTGTAATCGAATTAAGTTTTCTAAAAGAACCTAATTCACCCTCCCTCTTAGGTTGCACCTAAGGCTTGTAAATTGTTTAGATAAGTTAGATGCATACTTGGTGATGTTACATGAAGGAACCTATGGAGCACACCAAGTTGGCCAAAAATGATGTGGACTTTGAAGAGGCATGAACTTTTTCCAACTGACAATGATGAAGCATCATGTAGCTTTTGCGAGTGGTTGCAAAAGTTTCCAGATACAACGGCTAATTCAGCAAGTACTTGCGTGGGATATGGAAGTCACAATCCAGCCTTGGCCAGTCGGACACTAGGACTCGAAGTGATCTGCATAATAATCAACTGCTAGATAACACTTTACACAAGAAATATCAGAATTCAAAACAAATAGGCAAAGATCAATATGGTCGTGGCACTGCAAAGAAAAATCCGTTAGTGTATGCCCTAAAACCAAGTTGGTTTAAAGGCACTTTGTACTTACACTTATTTATGTTATTTTATACATGTGGCATTTTATTTTATCATCTATACTTGCATTTCCATGTTACTTATTTGTTTGATAAAGTCTATAAAATATTGACTGTGTATTAGAGATTGTAAGGGTTACAATTATGAGACTCTAATACATAAAGTCGTGTTCTTAAATATCCCTAGTCATAGTATTAATGAAATTGGACATCGTTGTTAATATGGATAGACTAGCATGTACTTTGTCTCTACTTATGGTAAGTAGTAGTTGATCTCATTGACTATGGTGTGTATGATACCTAAGTTGGTATGTGGATGCTTGTATGGGAACAAGTTCATTGGATTGATCCGCCAAGAGTTTTCATTGAATGTATTTAGTCATGATTGCATTTTATTTCGAGTTAAGTACACTTGGATGTTTGAGCGAGTGCGTGTTTGAGTCCTGGCGAGATCTAGGCAGGCAGTCCGCTAAGCCCTTTGATGCGCCTCTAGGTAAGGTGGGGCTGTCACAATAGCGATCTCTAAATTTTCAAAAAGAATTCACAGTATATTTCAAAAATAAAAACTAGAGCTTAAAACTGATAGAAACGCGCTCGGGGTGTAAAATGACGATTTTGCCATTGGACAACGAAAATTCACAGAAAAATAGTTATTGTCCTCAAAAAATTATCAAAAATTACAAATAAGCTTAAAACACTAGAAAATACATTTTTGACTCAAAATTGGTGAAAAATGAATTTAATTTGTAAAATGACGATTTTACCCTTGGGCAATGAAAATTCATAGAAAAAATAGTAATCGTCTCTGAAAAAATCAAAAAAATTCAGAAACATGCTTAAAGAATTATAAAAATGAATTTGGAACTTAAAAATGAGCTAAAATGGTATTCGTGAGGCAAAATTACCATTTTGCCCTTATGTTGGTAAAAATATAAAGAAGACCAATTAAATCGAAAAAAATCATAAGAAATTAAAAAATTCACATAAAAGTAAAAATATGAATTTAAAACTCCCAAAAGCTGATAGAAAAATATTTATAGATAAAAATTACTATTTTGCCCCCCCAGATTATTGAAAAATTAAAAAATTAAAAAATTAAAATTTGTCCCAAAAAGTGCAAACACGCCCCCCAATGTTTGAAAATAAATGGTGTGTCAAAATTTGGTGTCTACAGAGTATTCGTAGGTGGGGTCTGCATCAGGACAATTATGCCATTGTTATTTGCATCTGGATTGCCTCTACTTGCATTGGGTTGGGTTTGCATGGTTTCTCGAATAATTGGTGCATTCGAGGTAAAACCATTGTTGTTCTTGCTATTTATGAAATGGTAAATGATTTGCCAATGAGAGGACACCTCATGGATCATATCATTCATCTTAGCAAGCATTTCATTCATCTATGTCCTAAGTGATATCAAAATATCTTGAAAAATAGCAATTAATTTCAAAAAATCACAAAAAAATCAAAAACATATATGAAGGTACTATAGACACCAAATTTTGACACACCCTTTATAAAAAGGACATATTTTATTTCGTTTGGAGATGCTTTTTATTTTTTCGAGGGCTAATTGTAACTTTTGTGTAAATTATGTCTAATTAGTTGTATCAGGGACAAAATGGTAATTTCACCATGTAAATATTATTTTATTTTATTTTATTTCCTAAATACATAATTTTACTATTTTTATCATTATTTATAATTTTAATGATTTTTCGGAGTCATTTAGTATTTATTTCAAATTTTAGTATTTTTAACTTAATGGCACATTTCCCAATGCATTTTCTTTTAATGAGAATTTTCAAGTAAAAATTTATATGCACATTTTATATATTTATAAATTTATAAATTTTCTGTATAAATTTCATGATTTTAGAAATCGTTTGATATTTATTTCAATATTTTATCTTTTTTTTCCATTAATAGCATATTTTTCAATGTTATAATTTTTGAACTTTACGGTGAATTTTATTTATTCATTCCTATAACTCCAAATTTTACCATTTTTCTTATTGATTTTAGGGGGTCCAAATATCTTTTATTTTATTTTATTTCATTTGTTTTCTTGCTTTATTTTCCTTACAAATTTTCTTCCTTAAAAAAAAAAAAAAAGGATGAACAGCAGCAGCTGGTTGCTTGCAGCCATACTTCAGCCCAGACACCATCATTTTTTAACATCCTAATCTACTAACTCCACCCTCTAATCACATCACTCCCTCACCTCTAGCACTCTTGGGCAGATTGTGTGAGATTTGGTTCAAGTTTTCTACTGACATTCACTAGACAATTCACTTCTGGTTTCCTCTTAATTTTCACGTTACACTCTCACACACATTAGACACAAAAACTCATTTCATCTTCCTCTCCCTCTCACAGACATCACTCACTGGCTCTCAATCTGCACAATTCACAAACACACACACCAAACACATATTCAAACACACACCTAAAACACTGCAAAACAATTCACAGGCACACACACGCAAAAGCACACACAATTCACACCTACAAAAATACACACCTACATACACAAGCACACAGCTCACTCTCCTGCAATCACAAAACACACTTCACTCACTCAACCTCTCGCCTCTCTCACAACACACAAAAATTTTCCTCACCACAGACCACACCAATTCACTATCAACTCTCTCTATGATCCCTCCCAAAAACACACACCAATTCATAGCTCTCCCTCACTTCTCTCGGCTCAACAGGCACACACACCCCTGCAACACACAACACACAACACACAACACACACCACACGGCACACAGGCACACGATTCACACCAGCATACACACACATATACAGCCCAATTCCACACACACACGCATACATCCCAATCAAACACACATACACATGGGCATTGGCACACATACACCTACAAAACAAACAACACACAACAGAAGCTACACACGCACACATACACGCCATAAACAATCAGCAGTACACCAGCAACCACCCAACCCCACGCCAACCACAGTATTAGAAACTCCCTCCACCACCACAACCAAGCTTCCCCTGCCACTTCACCACAAGTTCGACATCCACGACCACACTGACTGCCCTCTACTACCGGACGCCACTGCCCAGCAACCCTATCATCTCACCGCCATTGAATTATTCATTCCCTCAGTTGACAGGTAAAGCTTTGGCTCATCTCCAACATGTATGCATGTATATGGATGTTGTTTAGATGATATTTTGATTTGGGATGGATGAATTTAGAGCTTGATTTTGGGGATTTGGGTATGATTTTTGAAGAAAGAAATCCAATGAGAGAGAGAGGAGAGAACGAGACAAAGAGCGTGAGAGAGAATTTGAGAGAGGTACCGAGATAGAGGGACCAAGAAAGTGAAATCAGGGAGTGAGATGCCGGAGAATTAGAGAGAGAGAGAGAGGTCCGGCGAAGAGAGAAAAGAAACAAGAAGAAGAGAGAAAAAAAAAAAAGGAAAAAAGGGGGAGATCTAGAGAGAATGAAAGGAAAGGAAAGAAGAAGAAAGAAAAAAAAAAGAGCAATCTGGAAAGAAGAAAAATAAAGAAAAAAGAAGAAAGAAAGAAAACCGGAAAAAAAATAAAATAAAATAAAATAATATATAAAAAAATAGTTTTAGTGAAACTACGTCGTTTTGACGTAGTTTCACTCAAAACTGCGTTGTTTTATTTATTTTGTTTTCTAATTTGATTTTAATTGATAATATGTATTTATTTTATAGTTCTTAGACTTTTATTAATACTATTGTGGCCCTGAGCATTTATGATTTGTGCATTTAAGTTTCTGTTTTTTGTAGATTGACCCCCATAATTTTATTTTCTTTTCAATTAGGTCCTAATTTTTTAAATTTCCATTTTTGACCCCTATATTTTTTTTGTAATTACATTTTGACCCCTATATTTTTATAAAATTACATTTTTGACCCCTACACTTTTCTAAAATTACATTTTTTGTGACGCCCCAGAAATTCGTATAAAATTATATAATTCATGTTATGTTTATTTGTAGAAAGAAATATATAAAATGAGGAAAAAAAAAAAAGAAGAAGAGAGGTCAAGATCAAAAATGCCCTCAATAAGAGAATTTCCTTTAGGTAGGGTTAGTGTTAATCTTTGACTTATTAGTTGGAAGATTACTTAAGTAAAATTAGGTTAAGTAAATGAGATTCTTTCATGATTAAGTGGTATACCTAAGTATCAAACTTGGGTTAATTTTATTGGTCTATTAGTTTATAATAGTGTTTAATTTTGACTAACTAACTTTATCATTTTCAAGGCTTTTGACTAAGTGAGTCTTAGTTCCAATTTTGACCTAAAAATTTCACTAATTTCTCTTGCTTTCTCTCTCTAAAATCCGGCCCTCTCTCTCTCTTATTTTTCTCTCTTTTGCTTTAAAATTTGTGCCAAAGTCTTGCAAGATGTTAGGAGATAAGTGACCAATATTTTTCCACTAATCAAATTTAACCAACTAGCACCTATTTTGCCAAAATATCTAAACCCTAGCTTGACTCTTGTTTAGTTCTAATTGGTTGCACTTTCTTCCATTATTCTTTTATTCTTTTAATCTTTCTTGACCTAATTCTCTTTCATTTTATTCTCTCTTGGCCGAAATTCTCTTTCATTTTATTCTCCCTTGGCCGACTCTCTCAATCTCCCTCTCTACCCTCCCTTGTTCTTCATTTTCTTGGAGCTCTCTCTTCAATTTTAGACAAATTCCACCATAGAAAGTGAGGTTTTCTTCTTCCTAAGCAAGGTTCTCAGCTTGTTTAAGGTATGTACTATGAACTTTTGCTATTAATTTCAAGTTTTATTTGAGTTTTATTCAAGTTTTATTTAGGGTTTTGTTCAAGTTTTACTTTCACAGCCATACTGGACCAGTTTTAGTAAAACTTTCATAACTTGGTATAGATAACTTGGATTCGAGTGATTCTTGTTGTTTTAGAAACTAGATTGATAGGGCTTTCCAACGGTATAAGGCTTGCACTGTGATTCATTGTATATTAATCGCAGAAAGTTTGCAAAGTTGGCTGAAAATTTGATTCTGCGTAAAACAGTTTTGATGATGAGCCAAATTGAGGGCTGATTTTGAACCGGTTCTAGTTGGAATTTGGATTGATGATCTTCACGAAAGTTGTAGCCCTATAAACGTACTTTCAAACCATGTAATCAGAATTCCCTGGTTCTTGATGGATTGACCCCAACAATGGCACGAAGTTGGCTGAAAACCAACCCTGTGCAGATTTAGGTAAAGATTCTTGGAGTAGAATTCTTAAAATTTAGTGGAATCTTGATTGAATTTGGGCTTGAACTGAACCTAGATGTTGTAGAACTTGTTGAATTTGGGTTGGATGGCTGATTTTCTTGCAGGAAAAAAATTTGGTTTGGTCCGATTTTAAGGGGAGATGCCGCCGAAATTTTGGTAGGAATAAAGAAGGGAAAAATGGAAAATGAAACTTCCAACCTAGAACATGTTAAAATTAAAGAGTTAATGTGCAGAAATTTTAGGTAAAATGATCTAGTAATGAGCAAAGTTCCTAGAAAAAGAGAACCCTAAAATGAAACCCTAAACCCTAAACTCTAGAAACCCTAAAACCAAAACCCTAGAAATAAGTGGGATATTTCTTGAATTTCTTTACTAAATTAATTAGGGTTTAAATCGGATTTTCATCAGATTATTTCTTCTAAATTTCAGGGTCCAAAAACACATCACGACCATTTCACGAGATATTTTCTTAGGCTTTCCAGGTGAGTGTCTTTATGTGTGCATGATGCATGAAATGTGATATTTTATTTGATAAATATTATGCGAAAATTTGCAATTACTATGTGAATACCTGTGCTACTTGAGGAAAGATGTGTACTTTATCACATCTATTCCGCAATGTGTTACTTGCTTTCATTGACCAATGTGTTATTTGTGTGTGCGTGAGACTACCGTGACTAACTTCACCGTTATTTCACGGATGGTCAACCCGGCTGCACGTGGGAGGACATAAGGTGTTGGGTGTTTTAGGGCTTGATGTTCTTTCCCTTTTGAGTTGTGAATCCTCAAAGAGGCCAACTCCGGATTGAACCTGTTTGCTTGTTGGCCCTCCAGGGTTGAGAATATCTCCCTGGATGTGGTAGCTTGTACGGAGGTTATAAGGTGATTGGCGGTTAGGGTTTGTGCTTGATAAAACTGATATGTTCTTTGATAAAGACCTGAGCTATTATCTCGGTCCAAATATCGTGGCTACATGATCAGTACTTGCTCTTTCTGCGGTTAAGCTTGCTTCCGTAGTTGAGCCCTGTATCCTCCTTTGACTACATGTTAAATTAAATTGTTTATATCTTGATTTATTAATTTAATTGTTCGATTATTTCATTTACTAAAATAATGAGTTCTTGATATGATTGCATGACTTGGACATTCACTGGGCTATTATAGCTCATTCCATTTTATTTGTTTTCCTTTACTCAGGTCACCTGAAAAATTAAAGCCTGGACCGACTGGTTTTTTATTATTATAAAAGTTTCAGTTATTGTAATAGCCGAACTGTGTTAGGCTATTTTTTTGTGAAAATCATGTATATTATGACACATATACTTTTGATGTGAATTGTACCTTATGTTAAATAAAATGAATGTATTTTATTTATTTCATTTTATTTTAGTTATTTTATTTTAAGTTAAGTACGCTCGGACGTTTGCGTGAGTGCGTATCGAGACCTGGCGAGAGCTAGGCAGGCAGTCCGCTAAGCCCTTTGGTGCGCCTCTGGGTAAGGTGGGGCTGTCACATTTTTACCCTCCAATATTTTTGCAAATTGCAATTTTACTCCTCAAGTATGCTAGAACTTGCAATTTTAGAGCTTGGATGTTGCTGTAAATTATGTATTATCCCATAACTTTGCTGAAATTACATTTTTAGCCTTAAGTATTGCTGAAAATTTTTATTTTTGGCATTATGCTTGCTGGAAATTATATTGTTAGCCTTTTAAATTTGTTGTAAATTATGTTATTACCTTAACTATGGTTTGAAATTGTAATTTCACCATTTAGTTTGTTGTAAATTATATTTTTACTCTAAGAATGGTGCCTAAATTTTCATTTTTAACCCAAAACCTTGGAACATTTTTATTTTTTACACAAAAAAAAAAGAATTTAATAAATTCTTCCACTTTTTTTTAATTATTTTCTTTTCATATTTTATTTTTATTTTAATGTTCCAAAATTCAGTCTTTTTTATCTAATTAATGCTCAAATTAGTTTCTTTATTTCTTTTTTAGTTATTTTGGTGATTCTTTTTTGGGTGCTAAAAGCTTGAGTATGTATTATTGTATTCTATTTTCATTATTTTTATTTTCCTTATTTTATTTTATTTATTTATTTATTTATTTATTTATTTTTACTTAAACAATTTTCATTTTTCTTCCTAAATATTTAACTATTGCTTTTTTTAAATTTGTGTTTATTATTGCTATAATTGTTTTGAATTATTGTGGCATGTTCATAGTGATCAATATGAAATTATTTAATTAATGGTTTATTTATTTAAATAATAGTACATTGATAAGTTTGTTCATGTTGTTAGCATTTATACCGAGTTTTCGAATGGGAGGTACCCCTATTATCCTTCCAATGTTTCTTTATGTGCTCCTACGTGCTCCTATGTGTTTTTCTATATGTTTTTTTTTATGTATCTCTTTGTGTTTATTATTTTTATTCATGTGTTAGTATTTATTTATTTATTTATGTCATGTTATTTATTTGAATGTAATTTTTAATTATCCAAAGAAATGTAATAGATAAGTAATATTCTATTTAGCAAAATTTTGTATTTAGATAGATAATGTAATAGATAGTTTATATTTTTATCTATTTAACAAAAGCTTATGTATTTTAGACAGAAAATGAAATAGATATGTTAGATAGGCCATCTCTTTTTTTTTTCATTTTAGACTGTAATTATGCTTCTGTGGTGTAATAGTTAGGGTTTTTGTGTGCTATGTATGCTATGTGCTTATGTGTTTTATTCGCTTTCCCTAGGACTTTGCATCTAGAATATTATGCTTGTGTGCTATGTGCTCCTATGTGCTATTATCTGCTTATATGTGATTATTGCTTTAATCTATATTTTTATTTATTTACTTGTTTATTATGATATATGTGTATCGTCGCCACACTAGTCCAACACTAGTTGTGGTTAATTCCGATTTCTTTGCTAGTCCAATGCTAGCGAGGAATTTCTAAAAAATGCATTAATCCAATATTAGACCCTTAGGTCATTTTAGCATTAGATCACTCCTCGTGTGCGTTTCAAATCATTTCACACACATTTTCTCTTCTTTAGGCCTTTTTCCATTTTTGCATGGTTTTTTATGTATTATTATTCTTATTATCTATTTGTACATGTATTTAGTGCTTGACATTTAGGTTACATTTCACATAGAATCATAGGTCATTTGTGTGATTTTTTGACTAGAAATAGTCATTTACTCACGTGAGAAGCAGTGACGTACATGCCGTTCCCCCCTCCGTGAGTAGGAATAGTTAGTCACGAGTTTATTAGTCCCTCGTACCCGATATGTTGCATCCCCACTTTCTTTGTTCACTTATTATCTATATTACTATTTTCTTTTTCTTTTTTTGCATGCCATTTCGCATCTACACTCGTGACTCCATCGAGGTCTAGATTCAAGTTTTGCAATTAATGGGATAATCCCGACCAAACTTGAACGGAACATTTTGTCCCTTAACGATATCTATTTTTTGGACTAGATTTGCATTCATATAGTTGCGTCCAAATGTGATAAAATCTTAGGGTTATATTAGGAAAATTTGGACTTAACCTCGCAACTAGTTTCGGCTAGGTTGAAAGGGTGCCTTATGTGTAAACCTTTGCCTTCCCTTTCTTTAACTGTGACTCCCGAACCTTTTTCTCTTGTTTTCAAAGACCTAGAGTTGTCTTAAAAAGAGTTTTCTTGTTTTTTCTTTCATTTTTCTCAAAAATCATTTTCTAAATAAATAATTCTTGATTTCTTATCTTTTATAAAATACTTTCTGGTGACTTGGTACACCAAAACTCAATACCAAGTGGCGACTCCCTATTTACTAAAAACCCTTTTTAGACTCTATTTTCGGGCTAAAAAATGGTCGCATTTTCAAAGTCCCATTTTAGGCCATTTTCTTTTTTTTTCAAAATAAAGCTTTTTTTTAAATCACATCTTTTGTCAAAATATCTTTTATAAAGCATCTTCTAAAAAATCATTTTACAAAAAACTACATTCTTTTTCCAATAAATAAACACGTCCCTTTTTTCCGTCTTTCAAAAAAAATGGGGCGCGACAGGTACAAAATGTACATTTAGAACTCAAAAACTGATGAAAAAAATATTTACCTATTGGAAATTAACATTTTGCCCCCGAAATTGCTGAAAAATTAGAATTTGACCCCAAAAGTAGAAAACTAGCAGCTAATGTTAGAAAATAAATAGTGTGTCAAAATTTGATATTTACAGTAAAAATACTAGTCTTGGTTCATTTACTTATAAATTACCTAATTGACCTACCTAGGAGCACTACTGCTCTCGTGTGACATGTAACCTAGACTTCATATATTCCTTTTCAATCATTATTATCAACTCTGGGTGTATACTAACAACTGTTAATTCATAGTTGGTGATCAAACAACTACAGATCCATACATCCCAAAATAAAGAACAAACAAACACAAGATAGCATAAATCAATCACAAACACATCATATGTATAAACCCATTAGTTTCCTCTAACCCGAAGTTAACAAATCAAACACGCATAATGGATTTCACATGAAATATCAAAACTTTAACAAACCAATCCATGAGAATCAAGAAAGAGATAAAAATAGAACAAACAAAGCTTATTCTTCTATTGATGAATAAGATCCCAATCTATATTTCATCCAATCTTGAGTTGTACAAAAGATTTCCCAAATTGTTGTTCTTGGAGAGATTTCTTAATCTATAATGGTGGCTCTCTCAAAGAGAGAAAATCTCTCTAAGAGAGACCTCACTACTCTATTCTCCCTCTGTCTATGCTATGCTCTTTAGATCTATGATTATAGGGATTAAAGCCCTTTTAAATGTTTTTAGTACTCTAGAACTCTCAAAAGAAGTAACAATGAGTATGAGTTATCACCTTAAAAGATAGACCCAAAATGCTTAACCGTGGATTTATTTGCCAATTCACTGTCATAGGTGCAACTCAATCTGTGCCATAGGTAACGCCGTAGTTACTATTAGAATGCTCTATTACTCTTCTATGGCAGATCTCACCTTGAAGATGGTCGAATTAGCTTTTCCTCAAAACATAAAAATTGTAGCCCTTCAAGTTACTTTCCAACACAATAAGAATCAGATCATTTAAAGTCTGTAGGCTGAGATATGGCCATAATACTAAGAACTACTTAGAAAAGCATCACAGCACAAATATGCTTTAGTAGCTTGGACTTTTAACTATGAAAACATGAGATTGGACTTTGATGTCTTCATATAAATTGTAGAGCATTCTCTTAACTTCAAAATGCCTTAGAATCATCTCAATCCAACATCGCTAGCTCAAGCTATGACCAAGATACCAAAATATGTTAATGCTGCCAAACTCTTTCCTCACCAATTCTTCTTCTTCCGACGCTTCTTCATGCCACATCTTTGGTCCTTTTTCTTGCCACTTCTCATCAACTTCAAATCACTTTTGAATATCATCTAAATATGCTTCATTTGATCCAAATTGATGATTGTTATAGCTAAAACATAAAAAACACAAAGAATTGTACATTAAATCACCCATTTGCACATTTTAGCTACAAAACACAAGATTGAAAGAAATAGATATAAAATTTCATTTAGATCATCATTTATTCCTAAAATCTAACCTAAACTACTAAGTTAGACACTCTAATAAATACCTTAACTAGATACTTATCATTATCTAATTATAAAACTTTCATACAACTTCTGAAGCTCTACTTTTAACTTGTTTTAAGCAAAAAAAATTTTAAAAATTGATTCTAATAACTAGCCATTAAGTGCTTCTAAATATAGCTTTTAATTTTTCGAAACTAAAAAAGAAAAATATGTTTCTGAACAACCATTTCAGAATAACTTCTCAACTATTAGCTTTAGGAAAAGTCAAAAGCTAAGAAGAAACTGCTTAATGTTTCCAGTAGGTTCAATTTTTACTAATAAGCCCCCGAACACAAATGCCAAAATCCCTCAACATTAGCAACATTGGAAATGTTAACTACTGAAATTTTGGAATGTTAGCTTTCACAGGCTTCCTTTTTTTTTTTTTTTTGTTCTTCTGAGAAGGTAATTAGCAACAACTCATGTTTGAAAATTTTTAAAAGAATCAATGACGTGTTTGGACCACTTTTCGTTCACTGATGCCAATTACACTAACTAGCTTTATCATTTGGATGATAAAGATAACAATCCTCAAACAGTGCACGCTCAAATAGGCCTTACCACTGGCATCTGTATATTCTTCATTCCACGCATCACCATTCATATAATACACAATTTTACACATGGATAAACAACAAGTAGTCCTCAAAAATTGCAAACCACCACCAAGTCACCGAAATCAATACTAAAACCATAATAAAAATTTCTAACTTTTTTTTCCTCCACTTAATCCCTCACCCGATCAAACCAATTCTGCTCCAAAACTCAATCTAACATGTCAAATTAAGTAAAAAAAAAAACCCCACAATTTCAAAATTCAAAAAAAAAGCTACATAAGAATTCCAAAAGAATAAAAAAAGTGAAAAGGATTAAAACTTTGACAAAAATTTTCATGCAATTACATGTGTGAATAAGTTGAAGAGAAACGTTCACCATCCAATGAGGTAACCGAATTTTCGATGAACTAAATAAATTAATTCAGACCACCACATGCTGAAGTTCAATGTGATGGCAAGTCTCCAACATCACAATCAATTCCATCATACCAAGGTATTTATCAAAAATTCATTATTCTTCTAGCAATTTTATCACAAAAATAAAAGAAAAGCAACAAGTTTTTTCCAACTTCAATACCTAAAAAAAATCAAAGAAAAAGGAATCCTTCTAGTAACTAAAACCATACAAAATTTTCCAAGAAAAAGATTCTTCAAAATAAAACCCCAAATCACCATGTAAACCAAGCACACATGATGTTGGAGCAACAAGTTTTACCCAATCTGCAGAGTTTTTTCAAAAAAAAAAAATTGCAAATGTATTTTCCAAAGAAAAACCTAACGTATTCTTCAAATAAAAATCCTAAATTAAATCCTACCATCTAGAATCACACCTATGGAGTTGGAAATGATAGTCGAAATGGAGTAGGTTACTGTTGGAGGGAAGATCTCTTCAGTCGCAGCCATTTCCTCTCTGATGGCACCTCGGCGTCTCTTTCTCTTATTTGTTAAAACCTGTTTAGAAAAACACGCGTTAGATGCATGCTTCGTTAAAAGAAAATAACTTCATTAAGTTGAAAAGGTAAGTTATTTTTCACCCTTTGATGTAAAATATTTTACTTAAGAAAATGTTTTACTAAACTTAATAGTAACCAAACATCTGAAAATTCAAAAAAATATTTTCAAAAAATATTTTCAGTCCAAACAAACACAACCTTAATTTGCTGACACTAATTAAATCAGGTTCTTCAAGCAGTTGGTGTAACAACCCTAGAAGCACATAGAACTTATTTAGAAATTATGTTAGTCATGTTAGAAAAAAAAAAAAGAGAAACCGAAAATCGTTAGAAAATAAACAATAGTATGATCTCTTTTATGTTATAGCATGTTGTACATTTTTCTTTAAAGGTTGTACCCTAAAACTCTTGCAAATTAAATGGAAGATAAGTGTTTAAAATCTCCACTAATCATATTCAACCAAGTTAGTAGCTTTGGTGCCAAAAAGTCAAAACCCTAGGTCAATTTTGTCATGCTATGATTGGTTGTTTCTTTTCCCATGTTTTTCTTTATTTCTTTTCTATTTTTCTTGGCCTATTTCTTTCTCTTTTTCTTCCCTCTTGGCCGACCCACCTTTCTCTCTTTCTTCTCTCTTTTGCCTTCATTTTCTTGAAGTTTTTCTCTCCATTTTGATCATCTCCTTCCATTGAAAGTGAGCTAATCTTCTTCCTAAGCAAAGTTCTAAGCTTGTTTGAGGTATTTACTATGAACTTCTATTATTATTTTCAAGTTATAAGTTGTAGTTGTGTAAGTTTTTACTCATGTTCTTGTTGTTAAGCATGCATAATTAAGCCATGATTATGAAGTTTTGCTTGTTAATAAAGTGTTTTCTTGGTTAGATGGACTAGTAGATAGCAATTAAACCTTGAAATGATATGTATTATATGTTGAGTTGTTGAAGAATCTTGGGGTTGAAATCTTGAAATTGATTGGAATTTTGAGTGAAATTGGGTTTGATTGAAACATGGAAGTTATAGAACTAGTTAAAGTTGGGTTAGTTGGTTGATTTTCTTGCAGGTAAAAATTTTGGGTTAGTCCGATTTTAGGGGAAATGCTGCCAAAATTTCAGTAGAATTTAAAGAGCAAAAATTAGATAGGTGAGATTTAACCTAGAATATGCAGAAATTTAGTGATTTGAACGTGCAGAAATTTCAGAAAATGAACTATTAGTGAATCGAATTTTCCGGGCAAAAACCCTAAAAATTTCGAAAACCCTAATTCTAAAACCCTAAACCCTAAGGTAAAACCCTAAACTCTAAAACCCTAGAAAGAATTGGGGTATTTCTTGAATTTTCTTATTGAATTACTTAGATTTTAATCAGGTTTTTATAAGGCTATTTCTTTTGAATTTCAGGATCCCAAAGCGAATCCCGACCTTTTTACGAAATATTTTCCTAAGCATTTCAGGTGAGTGTTTCTGCATGTGCATGTTGCATGAAATGATATATAATGTCTGTAAATGTTATTCAATGACATGTGCTAATTGAGGAAAGGTGTGTACTTTATCGCACCTTTTTCGCTAAATGTTATATGCTTTATTGTTTTAATGTGATTGTTTGTGTATGCGACTTCCGTGGTTAACCTCACCGTTATTCCACGGTTAGCCAAACATGGTGTGTTCGGGGTGATATAAGGTACTGGGTGTTATAGGCGAGTGTTAATTTCATATCTGAGTGAAGTCCTCGAAGAGGCTAACTCAGGATTGAACTTTATGAATAAATTTAGACTTCCGTGACTAACTTCACCGTTACTCCACGGTTAGTCAAACTTGGTGTGTTCAGGGTGATATAAGGTGCTGGGGTTATAGGTGAGTGTTATTCTTTCCTATTTGAGTTAAATTCCTCAAAGAGAATAACTCTAGATTGAATTTTATAAGTATCTCGGACCTGAGCTATTATCTCGGCCCAATACCAATGTTATATATTTCAGTGAATGATACTCCTACAGTTGAGCTTGCTCCCGTAGTGAGCCTGTATCCGCCTTTGATTATATCACACTTCACATTTCTTATCCATTGTTTATTGAATTTATTAATTTTATCATTCGATGTTTTATTGGTTTAATGGTATGCTGCTTGATTGAAGTACTCACTGGGCAATTATAGCTCATCCCTTTTATTTATTTTCTTTAACCAGGTTTTCCGTACTGCTAAAGTTGGAAAAGTAGATTTTTGGATATGTTAGATGTTTAGCCAAATTATTTAGGCTATTATTGTAAATACAATGTGTATTTTGGGATGTAAAACCTCTTAGTGGTACTTATACTTTTAAGTTGAATTATATGAATATATTTTGGGTTATATATGTTTGGATTGTTTAAGTGAGTGCTTGGTTTGAGTCCTGGCGAGAGCCAGGCAGGCAGTCCGCTAAGCCCTTTGGTGTGCCTTTGGGTAAGGTGGGGCTGTCACAGTTGGCCATTGTGTAATATTTTAAGAGCAATTCGAAGACATCTCAAAGGCTTAAACACTTCCATCCGTCATATTTATAAAGAAGGAAACATAGTGGCAGATGGTTTTGCAAGTACGAAGCGTGGACAAGAAGAAACATTTCTTGGCACAGGTCAGGTTCCTTCATCCATAAGGTCAAAAATGTAGCTGGATGTTTTAGCTTTCCCACAAATAAGAGAACTAAATGTAAAGGAGTAGTACTCCTTATTTAATTTTATTTCACTCATAAGTTCATTGTAATGGAGTAGTACTCATCATTTATGCTTGAGTTCACTGTAATAATTGAGGTAAGGTTTGGTCCCCCTCATTTTTATTTTTTTACTATTAATAAAATGCTGGAGTGGCACCCTTCCCCGTAAATGGGGTTAGCCAAAAAAAACCTTAATTTGCTGAATTTTGAACACATAATAGCTCCCCCCCCCTCTTACACTTTCTCACGCTGTAACACCCTAGAAAATGCACTCACAAGAGACATTCTTTTACTTAGGGTTAAGTGTTAATCCTTGATTTATTAGTTGGGAGATTTCTTGAGTTAATTAGGTTAAGTAAATGAGATTCTTTCATGATTAAGTGAGACACCTAAGTACCTACTTGAGATTAATTTTATTGGACCATTAGTTTATATTAGTGTTTAATATTGACTAACTTATTCTTCTAGTTTCTAGTCTTTGGACCAATTGAATTTTAGCTCAATTTTACTCAAAAATTTCACTTATTCTCTTGCTTTCTTTTCTTTCTTCTTGGCCGAATTTTCTTCTCCTTTTCTCTCCTCATGGCCGGCTCTCTCTCTTCTCTATTTCTTTTCATTTTTGCTTTAATTTTGTGCCATAAAGTTGTTAATTACTAGAAGATAAATGATTAAAATTATCACCAATCAAACTTAACCAAGTTAGCCAACTTTTCATTAAAAGCATTCAACTTCACATGACTCTTGTCTTGTCCTAATTGGTCATTCTTTTCTCCATTATTTTCTTTATTTCTTTTCTATTTTCTTGGCCTATTTTCCTTCTCTTTTCTTTCCCTTATGGCCGGCCCTCCCAACCTTCTTTCCTCTCTTTTGTTTTAAAATTTTATGTCATAAAACTTACTAATTACTAAGTAATAGATGATTCAAAAATTTGGACTAACTGTATTTAGCCAACTAGTACCTATTATGTCAAAATATCTAAACCCTAGCATGACTTTGGTCTAGCTTTGATTGGTTGCACTTTCTACCATTATTCTTTTATTTCTTTTATACTTTCTTGACCTAATTCTCTTCCATTTCTTTTCCCCCATGGCCGAACTTCCTAGCTCTCTCTCTACTCTCTCTTGTTTTTCATTTTCTTGGAGTTTTCTCTCCAAAATTAGAGCAATTTCACCATAGAAATTTAGCTTTTCTTCTTCCTAAGCAACTTTCTAAGCTTGTTCAAGGTATCTACTAAGAACTTTTCTTGTTAATTTCAAGTTTTATTTGGTCTTTTGTATAAGTTTAACTCTAGAACCTTGTTATTACTACTTGAAGAATTTAGTTAGAATTGAAGATTTACTTGCTAGATAAAGTGTTTTTGTGGTTAGATAGACTAGTAAATATCATTTAAATCTTGAAATCTCAAGTATTATGTGTTGTTTGGGTGAAGATTCTTGGAGTAGAAATCTTGGATTTGAGTAGAGATTTGAATGAATTTGAGTTTGAGTTGAACATAGAAGTTGTAGAACTTGTTGAGATATGGGTTGGTTGGTTCTTTTCTTGCAGGAATAAAATTTGGGTTAGTCCGATTTTAAGGGGAAATGCTGCCGAAATTTTGGTAGAATTAAAAGAAAAAAATGACAAGTGAGATTTTAAATCTAGAATAGGCTCAATTGAAGGAAATTGAAGTGTAGGAATTTTTAGAAAATGATCTAGTGATAGATTAAATTTTCTTAGAATAAGAAAACCCTAAACCCTAAACCCTAGAAACCCTAAAACCAAAACCCTAGAAATAAGTGGGGTATTTTCTTGAATTTTCTTACTAAATTTACTAGGGTTTTAATCGGGTTTTCATTATATTATTTCTTTTAAATTTCAGGATCCGAAAACGAATCGTGACCGTATTACGAAATATTTTCTTAGGCATTTCAGGTGAGTGTCTCTATGTGTGCGATGCATGAATTGCTTGGTCATACTTGAGAATGTTATATTAAGAAATATTATGCTATACTTGTAATTGTTATTTTATGACATGTGTTACTTGAGGAAAGATGTGTACTTTATCACATCTATTCCGCAATGTGTTACACGCTTTCATTATCCAATGTGTTACTTGTGTATGAGACTTCCGTGACTAACTTCACCGTTACTTCACGGATAGTCAACCCGGACAGGCTTGGGAGGATATAAGGTGCTGGGTGTTTTAGAGCGTGATGTTCTTTCCCTTATGAGTTGTGAATCCTCAAAGAGGCCAACTCCGGATTGAACTTTCTTGCGTGTTGGCCCTCTAGGGTTGAGATTTCTCCCTGGATGTGGTAGCCTGTACGGAGGATATAAGGTGAATGGTGATTAGGGTTCTTGCTTGATAATACTGGCATGATCTTTGATAAAGACCCGAGCTATTATCTCAGTTCGAACATCATGGTTACATGATCAGTACTTGCTCCTTCTGCGGTTAAGCTTGCTTCCGTAGTTGAGCCCTGTATCCGCCATTGACTACTTGTTAATTATATTGTTCATAACTTGTCTATTTAATTTGTCAATTATTTTGTTTAATAAAATAATGGTTTCTTGGTATGGTTGCATGACTTGGGCATTCACTGGACTATTATAGCTCATCCCATTCATTTGTTTTCTTTAACCAGATTTCCCAAAATACTGAAGCTGGAAAAGCTGATTTTGGACATTGTACATGTTTTGTTTGGTATCTTTTGATAGCCACTTGTTTAGGCTATTCTTGTACATGCTATGTAAATTTTAGTGCGTAAAACCTTTTGTAATACCTGTACTTCAAATGAATTTTATGAATATATCTCTTTATGAATGTGTTTTATTTTGCATTAATTATGTGTACGTATTGAGCGAGTGCTCAACTCGAGTCCTAGCGAGAGCTAGGCAGACAGTCTGCTAAGCCCTTTTGGTGCGCCTTTGGGTAAGGTGGGGCTGTTACACACGCACTCACCCATGCGCACACATCTACACACATATTCTCTTACACATATTTGTGCACATACACATACACACAAAATCATACTAGCAAGAGTGCGCAGACGCACAAACATATATTTTTTGTTCTCGCATACGTAAATACATAAGTATTGTTTTTATCACGCACTATTTTTCACATGTACAATCTTGTTTTCTCTCTCACACGCATACTCTCGCATACAAATATACTCATTCTCTCTCTCTCTCTCTCTCTCACATACTCTCTCTTACACATGAACACACAGCACGCACACATTCTCCCGTATACAGTTTCTCTAGCTCGCAATTACATACTTTTTTGTACATACATTCTCACACACACGTATATACATAAGTATATTATTTTTTTCTCACTTCTACATATACATTTTTCTCTCTCATACACAAATGCACATATTTTCATTTTTTTCTCTCACATATTTGCATACACTTTCATACATATATTTTAGCATATAAACACATACTTTTTCTCACACACACTTTCATACACAAATACACTTGTCTCTATTTCTCATTAACAAATAATATATATATCTCATGTATGTCATTAATAAATTATTTCAATTTTTTAGGATAAAATTGTTATAATTATGAGGTGAGATATTTAAATTCAATGCATAAGTTCAGTAAACAAATTTTAACTTTATCAATTGAGCAACTTAATATTTTCAGCATTTAAATTTCAAATTTTAAACTTTGATTTTATCAAATGCCATTTTTATTTAATAAAAATATGTCTACTACACAAAATATCCTTATGGTCTAATATACAACTTAAAATTTGAATTCAAATTATGATAAGACATGATGCGGACATCAAAACCTCTCAAGGAGTTCAATTTGAGCAACCTTGGACCTTGATGAATTCATTGATCAACACTCAAGCTAAAGGGATCAAACAATCATTCCAAGCATTAGATAGTGTTCGAGTCAACTACAATGATGATTTATTTCAAACCCTACTTCAAATAGAGCAATTATAAGTTGAGAATTCAAATCCACTTGAACAATTGAAACAGGGAAGACCCAAGTTATATAGTACGATTCAAGTGGTCGACATCCATCAAAATGAAAGACTTGAAGGTGTTGGACTGTAGAGAACTGTGGGTCACTGTTCACAATGGATCACCTATGGATTTCTGATTGAACAACTCGCGGATCAGATTCTAGAAGTCAATTGTAGGTTCCCTTCAGTGAGCCGTGCCTATGGCTCATCCAAACTCCACCACAACTCATGGGCAGAAAGGCAGCTGCAGACAAACTCCAGTTCAGCTGTGCCTGCGGCTCAGCAAATTCCACCAGTGGGTCAATGGCAGTGAAGAACTTTGACTCGAGTTTTTGTCATGTATTTTTGTACATTTTGATCAATTATTATAGTCTAGGGTTCTATGTATTGAAGGGGGTATAAATACTTAAAGATGTACTACTATTCACAACTAATTTTGGAAGAAAATTCAAGAAAATTAGAGAGTTTCTCTCTTGGGCTTTCAAGCCTTCTTCTTGAGCTCTTAGGGTTTCAATCTCAAGAGTTTCAATCCTTTGGCTATCTATCTAGAACCGCACTTGATTATGGTACCTTTTACTAGAATTTTGGCTCATTAATTCATGCAATTGTGGGCTGAGATAGTATCAAAATTGTTCGTAATTGTGAAGATTAGAGGGGTTAAAATTTCCATTCCCTTGAAGCTTAATCTAGTCTTAATCTTGATCTTGGTCTTGCATCATTTGGTATCAAAGCAAAATTTTGAGCTAAATCTAGGTTAAGTTTTGTTACTTTGTGACCTAGATGTCCTAGTGTTGTTATTTGTGTTCGTCACCCTATCTTGTGTTTATCTTTTGTTATTGTTGAAGATCTATAAAGTTTTAAGTTCATATTTGAAGATCTTGTTGTGTTCTTAAGTCATCCTTGTGTTCTTCTTGTTTTCTTGTTCTAGATCTTGATTTCTAGTGTTGTTCTTGTGTTCTTAGTGTCTTAATACTCTAAAGTCTATGTCTTTGTTGTTCTTGTGGTGTTCTTGTCATAGTTTTACAAGAGTAAGGTAGATTTAACTATCCTAGTGTTTCTCTGTTTGTCATGTTTGGCTTCAAGTTTGTTCAAAAAATACTACTTGAATGCATTGGAACAAAATAATTTTCATTTTTCCTTCTTGTTCTTGGAGTTCTTGAAGATTAAATCTTGATCTCTTGCATATTTATTGTTGGGAAATGTCAAGAGAGCAAGAAAAACTTAAAACTCTCTTGGATCTTCAATTTTGTTATTGGTTTAATTAATGTTGTTGTTTTAAAAAAATCCATGAATTGTAAAAAAAAAATGGTTACATATTGGAAAAGAAGAGGGAAGAAATGGTGTGAATTCTTGAAAGCAAGAATAGAGATTTTTCAAGAATTTCAATCCCAAGGGAAAGTGAAGTCTTGATGAATCTTCATTCAAGGAGATCAAAATGAAGATTTATTTTCAAGAAATCCATTCCAATCCATTATATTCCAATTTCCAATTTCCAATTTCATTTGATTCTAAAATCATTCTTGAGTCTCAATTGATATTCTACTTGTGTCTTACATTCCTTTGTGTTGCAATTGTGCTACATTTTTGTGGTGGTTCAAATTGATAAGTTGGTTTGAAACCTACTCAAGAAGATATACACGTTTTGAAAGCCATTGAGATTGTGAGTCCATTAGAGTGTTCTTGAGTGATACATGACTGCAAGTGAAAACATGTGAGGTTGAGTGAGGATTGTTTCTTTTTTGTTACTAATTATTCTAGTAGGAATCATTCAAAATACCTACTGATGGAGAATCTAGACCAACTGATCTTCAGAAAGTAGTCGAGTCATTAGTGGCTAGTGTTCAAACACTAAATGCATGATTGGATCAGATGGATACCACATACATTAAACCCAGCAGTAATCATAATATCTAGATGCAAATCCTAAGAAAAGCAGTAATACATATAAGCACACAAGCATACAAGAGCAAATTAGCCCTAACTATTCCACCAGGAGATTTAGCTACAATTTTAAGAGGAGAAAAGTAAAAAATGACCTATCTATTACACTTGCTATCTAAATACACAAATATTTGTAGAAAATATGAAAGGAAAAATAATATATCCGTTACGTCGACTATCTAAATACAAAAATAGGCCAAAATAAAAGAAATTGCAATCTGTTCTATTACATTTTTTGCCCAATAATAAAATTTAAAATTAAATAGCATAAAATAAAAATAAATATGCAAAAGCATGTAAACATAAGAAACATTTGAAGAAAATGCATAAAGAAAATCACATAGGAGCACATTGGAGCATATAAAGAGAAATTAACGAGGAATAGGGATACTTCTCGAAAACCCGGTACAAATACTAATAAAAATGAACAAACAAGACAAGGTACCTCGGTATAAACAAATAAAGTCTAATAGTATGTAATTATTGACAAATTGGAGTAAAAATGTAAAGTATAACAACTAAAGGGACTAAAATAAAAATATTTAAGACTTAAATGGGGTAAAAATTGAAAATTCACATAAGTCTAAAGGTGTAGGAATGCAAAATCAAAATAAATTGGGGCATAGTAAATTTTGCAAGTATTGAGTAAATTTACAAAATATGGTGCTTAATTGAAAGAAAGTAAAATCTGAATGAAGAAACTAAAAGTGCTCCATAACATAATGTTGACAACAAAATCCTAAAAGCCAAGATGAAAATACTTATATCATCATAAAATGACTAAACAAGAATCTTAAACTGAACTACACTAAATCAAATAACTAAATTAAATACTTAATTGAGAGCTAAGTTTAATTTGGTTAGAAACAAATTATAAAACAATTAAACAAATAATGAAAAGGGCTAAACTAAAACAAAAGATTAAAAGTAATTGCATAATATTTTTAACAAAAGACTAAACAAAAGCAACAATTACATAGTAGATTCCCATTTCAATTTGGTCCCCTTCTTCCTTTTTCCCTTTTCTATTTTTCTCTCTTTTCTCTATTTTCTCAATCTTTCTCATTTTTTCCTTTTCTCTCTTCTATTTTGCTCTCCTTTTTCTTCTCTTTGATCCCCTCTGCTTTCTCCTTCTCATCGCTTTTCTCCTTCTTGATTCTCTTCTTCCCTCTAATTTCTCTCTTTTCTTCCTTTCCTCTTCTTTCACAATCTCCTCTTCTTCCCTAGTTTCTCTTTGTTTCTCTCTCACTCTTCTTTCTTTTCTCTATTACTTCGTCTCTTCCTCCATTTTCTCCGATCTCTATTCTTTTATCTTCTCCCTCTTTTCCTATTTTTCTTTCTCCGATTTCCTCAGTTCTCTCTCTGACGTCTGTTCTCTCTTTCTCTCCTTACTTCTTCTGATCTCTCACTCTCCAGCTCTCTATCTCTCTCTCCAGGGCATCAAACTAATTTCCCAGCTTAGAATCTCCTTTGAATCGAAAGAGGGAAGGTAGGTGGTGGAAATGGCAACGAGAGAGTGGGTGAGGGCAGCGATTGGTGATAGCTAGTGGTTGTGTGGTGTTTATGGCTTCGATTTTGGGTTGTTTGTTTGTCTTTGTGTAGATTGAAGGTGGTGCTTGTCAATGGTGGTGCTTGGGTGGCCTTGGGACAGTTGATAAATGTGGCGAATAGAGCTGTTTTGGGTTTTTGTCTCCGATTGCTGGTTGTTTTTTTAGGTTGTTTGTTTGCAAGTTGTGAAGCTATTCCAATTTGGAGATGGTCTTTGGGTGGTGGTGCTGAGGTGTATGGCCGGTTGAAATTATAGATTGAATGAGGCTAATAGCTGAGGACAGTGGTGATTGGAGCTTGGATGTTGACTGGTGACTTCGGTGGTGAGTGAGGGTGGCAGTGTGGTTGTGTGAGGATGGCTTTGTCACAGCAAGTGATGATTCTTGGCCATACTGTGAGAGTGATTTGGGGTGATCCATGGCCTTTTGGTTGCTGCGTGATGATAATTTTAGCACCAGTGATGGCTTGGGTTGTTCGTTGATTAACTGATGATGGCAGCTGAGGCGGATGCTGACTAACTATAGATTTTGGCTTGCTAATGGCTGGATGTTGGGGCAATTTAGAAGAGGTAGAATTGGGATCTTGATAAGTCATTTGACAGTAGCTAGAGAAAATTGAGAGGGGGCTTGTTATGGCAGATGATTTAGGGACGGGGATATGCGGGTGTGTCTGTGAATGAGACGATGGGGCTTGGGTTGCTATGATGGTGTTTGCCATCTGTGGGTAGTGGTGAGTTGGCGATTGGAGGTTGTTTTTTAATTGATTTTTGTGACTTAGAAATTTAGCTATATAGATGGGCTTTGGTGGTTCACGGTGGTTCTAGGTTATTGGCAGGTATTGGGAAATGGTGGTGGTGGTTACAGAGGTTTCATTAATGGTATGGTGATCTTGTGGAGGTTTGAGGCTACGATGGAGGTTGGGTGGTTCTGTTGAGAGTAGAAGGCCAGCAGTGGTGATGCGTCTGGCAGGCTTGGAATTATGGTGGTAGATTAGCAGCGCTTGGGGCTGATTTGGTGAGGTTGGGGGTTGGTTGTAGTGTTCTAACGGTGGATGATGGTTGATGGACAATGAGTTACGAGGATTGTGATTATTGATTTTAATCTGATTGTTGGTTTGGGTTGTTGATGAGTGGCCTATGAAGATATGGTGATGGCTACGGGTTTGGGTGGTTGACGGTTTGAAGATTGATGGGGGGTCTGTCTCTAGGGGAGATGATTTACTACAATTGAGGTTTATTGCTGGTTGTGAGGGGCTAATTTCTTGTTGCTTTAGGTTGTCTATGGCTGATGCTGGTAGAAGAGACAGCGGGAAATGAACTCAGAAGGGAAGAAAATAATCCCAAAAAAATGAATAAATCCCAGAACAAGAACAACGCTCAGGACTCAAAATAGAATAAAAAATATTCAACCAAAAACTCATATAAATTCCTTAAATTAATCAAATTCACATAGAAAAAGGGAGAAAAATGAATTAGAATCAAGAGAAAATTACAAAAGAATTTACCTTTTTAAGCCTATAGAGAATTTGATGATGATGATGAATAGTGAATTAAACGATGAACAATAGCTTGAAATGAGAAACAGTAACAAAGAAGTAAAAATGGCCGCCTCTAGTGTGCGTAGTGTGTGTGTTTTTTTATCTTTAATTAGATTAAAAAAAAGGTGTAGGTTTAGGGTTTTTTATTTTTTTTCTCGTTTTTTCTAATTTTAATAGGGGTATTTATAGAGTCTAGTAGTCTTGGCCTTCAAGAAAACCAAAATAACCAAAATGCCACTAATAATAAAAATCCTAATGTTACCCTAAAAAAATTATTTTCGACACAAAAAATCAAAATTAATACAAAAATGACAATGAACTCCAAAATTTGTCAAAAATTTCAAAATAGATTTCAAAATTTAAAAAATAAAGATTAGAGCTTAAAATTGGCCAAAAATACATTCAGGTGTAAAATGACTATTTTGTCCCTATAATGGCAAATAAATGAAAAAATAGCTATTAGCCATGAAAAATTTTTAAAAATTAAAAATAAACTTAAAATATTAGAAAATGAATTTAGGACTCAAAATTGGTAAAAAAATGCTATCAGAGTGCGAAATGACTGTTTTGCCCTTATACTGACAAAATGCACAGAAAAAATAGCTATTAGTCTCAAAAAATTACTAAAAATTAAAAATAATATTAAAACCATAGAAAATACATTTAGGACTCAAAAATTGGTGAAAAATGTGTTCAGATTGTGAAATGACTATTTTGCCCTTATACTGACAAAATGCACAGAAAAAATAGCTATTGGCCTCGAAAATTATCAAAAATTAAAAATAAGCTTAAAACCCTAGAAAATGCATTTAGAACTCAAAAATTGATAAAAAATGCATTCAGAGTGGGAAATAACTATTTTGCCCTTAAACACGGTATTTATAGAAAAAATAATAATCGTCCCCAAAAAAATCGAGAAAATTTAAAAACATACTTAAAATCTTGAAAAATAAATTTTGTACTTGAAATGAGCAAAAATAGTATTCGCATGGCGAAATGACCATTTTGCTTCTATAATGGTGAAATACAGAAACATATCAGTTAAACCCGAAAAAAAATCACAAAAATCTAAAAATACGTATGAAAGTACAAAATATGAATTTAAAACTCCAAAACTAATTGAAAAATATTTACAGCTGAAAATTACTATCCCTGTAACACCCTAGAGAATGCACTCACAAGAGACATTCTTTTATTTAGGGTTAAGTGTTAATCCTTGATTTATTAGTTGGAAGATTTCTTGAGTTAATTAGGTTAATTAACTAAGATTTTCATTATTAAGTAGGACACCTAAGTACCAAATTTAGAATAATTTTATTGGGCCATTAATTTACATTAGTGTTTAAATTTTGATTAGTTATTCTACTATTTTCTAGTCTTTTGACTACTTAAATTTTAGCTCAATTTTACTCAAAAATTTCACTTGTTCTCTTGTTTTATTTTCTTTTCTTGGCTGAAAATTCTTCTCTCTTTTTCTTTTTTCGTCTTGGCCGAAAATTCTTTTCTTTTCTTCCTCATGGCCGGCTCTCTCTTCTTTTATTTTTCTCTCTATTTTACTCTCTTTTTGCTTTAATAATTTGTGCCATAATATTGCTAGTATTAAGTGATAAGAGATTACAAAGTTCTACCAATCAAATTGATCCAAGTAACCACTATTGCATTAAAAAACTACATCTTCACTTTATTCTTGTTATGTTTTTATTGGTTAATCTTTTTCCCACCTTTTCTTTATTTCTTTTCCATTTTTCCTAGCCTATTTCTCTCTCTTTTTCTTTCTTCTTGGCCGGCCATCTCTCTTTCTCTTTTCCTCTCATTTTGCTCTCAACTTCTTGAAGCTTATTCTCCAAATTTTGGGCAAATCCACCATAGAAAGTGAGCTTCTTTCCTTCCTAAGCAAAGTTCTAAGCTTATCTAAGGTATTTACTATGAACTTTTCCTACTAATTTCAAGTTTTAATTAGTCTTTTATGCAAGCTTAAACCTAGATTCTTGTTGTTACTACTTGGAGAACTTTGTTTGAATTGGAGATTTACTTGCTAGATAAAGTGTTCTTGTGGTTAGATGGACTAGTAAATAGCATTTAAACCTTGAAATTTCATGTGTTATATGTTGTTTGGTTGAAGATTCTTGGAGTAGAATTCTTGAAATTTAGTGGAATCTTGATTGAATTTGAGCTTGAATTGAACATAAAAGTTGTAGAACTTGTTGAAATTGGGTTGGATGGCTAATTTTCTTGCAGGAAAAAAATTTGGGTTAGTCCAATTTTAAGGGGAAATGCTGCCGAACTTTTGGTAGAATTAAAAGAAGAAAAATTGACAAGTGAGATTTTTAAACCTAGGATATGCTCAATTTAAGGAAGTTGATGTGCAGGAATTTTTAGAAAATGATCTAGTGATAGATTAAATTTTCTTAGAATAAGAAAACCCTAAATCCTAAACCCTAGAAACTCTAAAACCAAAACCCTAGCAATAAGTGGGGTATTTTCTTGAAATTTTCTTACTAAATTTACTAGGGTTTTAATCGGGTTTTCATTATATTATTTCTTTTAAATTTCAGGATCCGAAAACGAATCGCGACCGTATTACGAAATATTTTCTTAGGCATTTCAGGTGAGTGTCTCTATGTGTGCATGATGCATGAATTGCTTTGTCATACTTGAGAATGTTATATTAAGAAATATTATGCTATACTTGTAATTGTTATTTTATGACATGTGTTACTTGAGGAAAGATGTGTACTTTATCACATCTATTCCGTAATGTATTACACGCTTTCATTATCCAATGTGTTACTTGTGCATGAGACTTCCATGACTAACTTCACCGTTACTTCACGGATAGTCAACCCGGACAGGCTTGGGAGGATATAAGGTGCTGGGTGTTTTAAGGCGTGATGTTCTTTCCCTTATGAGTTGTGAATCCTCAAAGAGGCCAACTCCGGATTGAACTTTCTTGCGTGTTGGCCCTCCAGGGTTGAGATTTCTCCCTGGATGTGGTAGCCTTGTACAGAGGTTATAAGATGAATGGCTGGTTAGGGTTCTTGCTTGATAATACTGGCATGACCTTTGATAAAGACCGAAGCTATTATCTCAGTTCTAACATCATGGTTACATGATCAGTACTTGCTCCTTCTGTGGCTAAGCTTGCTTCCGTGGTTGAGCCATGTATTCGCCATTGACTACTTGTTAATTAAATTGTTCAAGACCTGTCTATTTAACTTGTCAATTATTTTTGTACCATAAAATAATGGTTTCTTGGTACGGTTGCATGACTTGGGCACTCACTGGACTATTATAGCTCATCCCGTTCATTTGTTTTCTTTAACCAGGTTTCCCAAAATACTAAAGCTGGAAAAGCTGATTTTGGACATTGTACATGTTTTGTTTGGTATCTTTTGATAGCCACTTGTTTAGGCTATTCTTGTACATACTATGTAAATTTTAGGTGCGTAAAACCTTTTGTAATACTTGTACTTCAAATGAATTTTATGAATATATCCCTTTATGAATGTGTTTTATTTTGCATTAATTTTGTGTACGTATTGAGCAAGTGCTCGACTCGAGTCTTGGCGAGAGCTAGGCAGACAGTCCACTAAGCCCTTTGGTGCGCCTTTGGGTAAGGTGGGGCTGTCACAGTCCCCTCCCCCAAAAAATTGTTGATTTTGCCTCTTTTTGTTCAAAAATCAAATTTGACCATGGAACTAGAAAAGAAACACCCCCAAAGTCAGAAAAATAAACAGTATGTCAAAATTTAGTGGATACAGATTAATTAAAGAAAATCACGTTTAGAGTGTTAAATCCTAATAACAACTTTAGCCACTCATGTTCTTACAATCCAAAACAAAATAACCCATAAATATTGTAAAATTCATAACGAAAAGAGAAAGAGAAGAATAAAAATCTGTAGTCTTTAATATTGGTCTTCTTCTTGATCTCCTTCTTGATAATTCTTGTGTTGTAGGGTGTTTTTGTAGGGTTGCCATCACTTCTTTTATGATATTTTGTGTTTTCCAATATATAGGATCGTCTTTGCTTATAGAAAATTAGGTTTTTGAGTTGAAAAAGGAAAGAACTTGCTAAATCACTCTTTTGCTTCGTCAGCATTGTCTTGACCAAACCGATTGGTTTGTCTGAACAAAATATTCGCAACTTTGACAACTTTTGTTCCTTTCTTGGCACTTTCAATTCTCGCCCAATTGCCTTCACTTTTACCTAAAAAAACAATACAGTTAGTTCCATTCTTTCAAAATAGATTTCATTAAATAAAATTACTCTAAAAGATCCAATTTTCCTAATTAATAACCACACAAATCACCCTCTAAACACTTATAAATTGGAAACACATCGGGAACCTTATCAAATCCTTCTTGACAAGGATTAGGTGGCCAAATGTTACTTGGATTTGACTCAAGAATGCAAAGATGACATACATGTGGAGTGTAATAGAACTTTAAACCCTACATCTTTGAATTCACTTTTGATGCATTTGTTTCATGGAAATGTTTATGATGTTGGAAGCAGCATGATAAATGATGGGATGCTAATCTCATATTTTCATAGCCCATTGGAAACATCAATTACAGTTTGAAAGATATCAAAGCCTTCAAGTTTTCAAAGGGAACAATGTTTGCATATTGGATTTACAAGGTAAGATTGTGACATGAATTTTAATTTCAATGTTACTGATTTGTTCTTTCAACTTGTAGGAGATTTGTGGACAAATGCGAACATAGCCTCTCAAGGAGTTCAATGTGAGCAAACTTGGACTTCAACCAATTCATTGATCAACACTCAAGCTAAAGGGATCAAACAATCATTCCAAGCATTGGATAGTGTTCAAGTCAACTAGAATGATGATCTGTATCCCCGGTTCCTTCTCTCTAGAGACTTTATATTTTCTCCAATTTCTGAAAAACCCTCTTTTCTTTCTCTTTCTCACTCATTGCAGAAAATGCTCCTTTTGTTCTTGCCAATTGAAGCTGAAGAACTTCTATTTTTTCTCTCACATCTGCATCACAACATCTCCTACTAACTCTATCTTCATTTCATTGTAATTATTGCTTTCTTCTTTATAAATAATGGCAGCCTTCAAATTCAATTTTCTTTCTTCAAAATTATGTTTTCTTGATCCTCATTACAGCCATTGCCACAGCTTGCTAGAGACTTTTCCTGTTGAAAAGGTTCGATCCTTTATCAAGGTTTGGTTTATTTTGTTGTATTTAGATGATTTTTTGTACTTTTTTTTATTTGGGTCTGTTTGTTTTGATTTTTTATTTCTATATTTTTTGTGGTTTTAAGAAATAGATTCTTTTCATTAAATAATAGCAGTAATAAATTAAGTAGAAAAACTAAATCGTCTAAGAATATATGAAGACATTTTCAAGATTTTTCAAGCATTGTCTTTGTGATATTGATTTTTTTTCAGTTTACTTTCTCTCTATTTATCTCTTCATTATATCTTTAAAGATGGATTTAAGAGGTTAAGATTTACCAGGCCAAGATGATTTAGAGTGTAACAAAATTGAAACATGACCATTAGTTTTGTACCACATGGGATTGGACAATTGCAACACATTGAAAGTGAAATAACATGTCGAAGTGGAAACATGAGGTACTTGTCATTCGTTAGGATGTTGGAAGATGGCATGTCAAGTTCAATTTCTTTTAGCACCATAAATAAGGCCACCATTTACAAAACAAGAATTTGCTGGCAAATTGGAGTTTCTTTATGGCCTAAAAAGGTTCGATCTTTATCTGTGTTTTTTGGTATTTTGAAGTCTTTACTAATCTAGATTTTCCTTAAATTATCCACATTTTGTTCATCCATTTGGGTATTCTAAATTTTTTGAATTCTAGGTATGGGCAATTGTTATGATGATTTATATTTACAGAAGTATGATTAAGGATTTGTAGCTAATTGATGAGCATGTTTTGTTGTTCGAGGGTATTTGTTGTTCAATTGCCAAGATAGGTCCCTTGGCTCTACTTTTTTTTTTTTTAGCTCCGGGGAAGGGGGGAGGGAAGGCAGGAGGGATGGGATGCATGTTATGGTTTAAAGGAAAATTATACTTCTAGTATTAGGATCACAAAGACAATCAAAATACGGTGTTTCGAGCGAATTAGCTTTCAAAAATGCGTTACGACAGTCATTTGGACCTCCACAAACATGGTCAAGCTCCATGTGCCGGCGACAATAACGTACTAGGGGATCACCTCCTTGATTGGAAGGAGTCGAGGGGGTAAAGAGATACTGAAAAATGAGAGAGAGCATCAGAAATGCCAGGGAGTTCTTCATTGTCTAACTTTTTTTCTTTTCATTATCATTAGAAATTATATTTCAATTATGTAAATATTGTCTTTCATTTGATATTTTTTAAATTGGATGTCTTAATTTGACTATGTATTATTATTGAGTAAGAGTTAGAAAAGGCATTATTAAACATGGATAAAAAGGAAAAATATTTTGGGCTGCCATATAAGCTTCAAAGTTGAGGATATGATAGGAATATGGGGCTTTAATACATTTCTTGTGATGTAATGAGTTCTTTGAGGAAAGTAATTTTTGCAATTCAAGTTCAGAAATGTTGATATTTGTTTGGAACGGGCTGAAATGGAAATACTAAAATAAGAGGTGCAAGGAGTAGTTGTTTGGAATGATTAAGGATGAGCTTCATTAGCATATGCCTTTCTCGTGGATAACATTTTATGGTGCTACAAAATTTTGACACCTTTACTTGCCCCTTGAAATGATAGAACTATTTGGAGTCGAAGTTTGACATGAATAATTAGATTCTCTTGTACTCTTCTATCTTCTATAATCTTCTTCCTGGCAATTATTTGGATGATGGAGAGGGTTTTGGGGTTTAGGATTTTGTTTTAGGAAGTCTAGTGATAAGCGTATAGTTTGCATATTTCTTAGTGTGTCTACATTAGTATTTTATGCTAGTTTTTAGGGTTTAAATAATGAACAATAGTCACTTTCATGTCTATTTCTTCCAATCTTAAGTTTGTAGCTAAAATGTGCAAATGTGTGGTTTAATATGCAATTCTTTGTATTTTGTAGGTTTTAGCTATAACGATCATCACTTTGGATCAAATGAAGCATATTGGGATGATATTAAATGTGATTTGAAGTTGATGAGAAGTGGCAAGAGAAGAGGACCAAAGATGTGGCATGATGAAGCAATGATAGAAGAAGAATTGGTGATGAAAGGATTTCACTGCACCGACATGTTTTGGTAGTTTGGTCACAACTGGAGCTAGAGAGAGTGAATTGAGATGATTCTTGAAGTAATTTAAATCTAAGAGAATTATCTACAATTCTTATGAAGACCTCAAAGTCTGATTCTCACGTTTACAATGTCAAATTGCCACATTACTGAAGCATTCTTGTGCAGCGATGCTCTTCCGACCATGTCTTGATGTTTTGGCCATATCTTTGTGTACATAACTACAAATGACCTGATTTTTGTGCTCCTGGAAAGCTAACTCAAAGGGTTATAACTTTCATGTTCAGAGTAAAAGCTAGTTTGGCCAACTTTCTGACCGAACCTGTGGCTGAATCCGCGCCGCGGGTACGCACCGCGGGTACGGTCAGAAAGTTATTAATTGAAGCCGCGGCTGTATCCTCGCTGCGGGTTCCAGGCGCGGGTTCGAGGCGCAGACATACAATTTTGAGGCACTTTGGGGCTATCTTTCAAGGGGGCAATTCATACTCTTTGTGAATGATTAGACTACATCTTAGGAGGGTTTTGGAGTGCTAGAAACACAAGAGAGAAGCGTAGCATAGCATAGAGAGAGCATAGCATAGAATAGCAAGGGTCTCTCTTGGAGAGATTTTCTCTCTTTGAGAGAGCCACCCCTTTAGATTAGTAAATCTCCCTATAGAATAGTGCTATTTGGAGGATTCTCTTGTACACATCAAGATTGGAGGAAGAATAGAAGATTTGAACTTGTTCATCAATCAATAAGTTTTCTTTATTCTATTTTTGTCTCTTTCTTGATTTATATGGATTTGTCTATTAAAGTTTTGATCTTTTATGTGAAATTCACCATGGGTACGTGCTAAATTGTTAATCTAGGGTTAGAGGAAACTAATCGCTTCATGCATATGACTTGATTATGATTATTCATGTTATCTTGTGCTTGTTTGTTCTCTATTTTGGTTTGTATGGATTTGTAGTTGCTTGATCACCAACTATGAATTGATAGTTGTTATTATGCAACGAGAGTTGGTAATGATAATGGAAAAGGAATAGCTGAAGTCTAGGTGGCATGTCACACGAGAGTAGTGGTGCTCCTAGGTGGGTCAATTAGGCAATTCATGTGATTAATGAACCAATACTAGTATCTTTACCACGAGAGTAGGAAAGAACTAGTAGGGAGGTAATCGTTAACTTGTCACGAGAGTGAAGGTTAAGTATAATTGGAATTGGATCCTAAACAATACAAGAATCCATGGCATGAATTAATCCATTCAATCTTATGCTTGGTCATTAGTGGAATCTATTCCCTAGTGTCTTAAGATTACGAGTTTCCTCTAGATATTGTTATTTTATAGAGTTGTTAGTTTAGCTGTTTATTTTCTACTTTGATATTCTCATTGTTAATTGGTTGTTTAGATAATAAGGAGAGCAATAAAGCCTTAATACTTCGATAACCTTTTCCCTGTGGGATCGACCCTGTTACCCTATACTCAATACGATCTGTGCACTTGCAGTATATAGGGTAATTAGGTTTTATAACTTGATTATTTGTGTGTGATATAATTGGATTATTTGCTATATTTTTAGACCTAATTACACGCCTACCATCTAGCAATTAATTTTGGTTTGACTATGACTAAGAATACTAGATTTGATTATTGTTGGAAGCAAATTGTTTATTTCTAGAAGCAAATTGTTTATTTCTGAAAGCAAATTGTAAATCTGAAATCATTGGTGTACCAGCAAAGAAGTAATGGCTCAATAAGTTCAATAAATAATCAAACTTCCTCCAATCATATCTCAAGCTCACCTTCTAGTTCGCAAGCTCTGTCGGTATGTATGTCCTATCTTTTAATCTTTCTCTATTGTAGCAAATTTATTTCTCTATTATACTTGATTAGATATGGATATGTTAGTTATGAGGTGCTTTACACTTTTGGCATGATTGTGAAATTTTGTTCTTATTTATTGGTCAATTGGTTGCTAGATATTTGGGTGATTTTGATGTTAATTACTGGTCAACAGATTGCACTTCCATTATAGTGCTAAAATGAACACTTATTTGGACTGAGGCATAGTTGAAAAACCTTGGGAATTCTAGGATACTATGATCTTTTGCATTTCTAGTTAATATTGTTTCTGTTTTTTTCCCTATTGGATGGTTTGATGAAATGTTGATGTCAATTGATGTTAAACAGTTCCTTTCTACGCCCAAATTAAGCTGAGTCAACATATGCATTTGCCATATTGTAAGAACTACTTACTAAATAGAGGAACCACTTGGAGGTTCCAGTTTGTTTAGATGGAGCATTTTGGTGGACAGTGGAGTTTAATTTATGCTCCTATGAATTTGCAACTTTTTCTTTTTCTTTAACCAGCTTATATAGCTAGATTAATACAAAAGCTTTTTCATAGCTGATAACCAAAATGAAGTATTGACATGTTGTGTAATTCACTACAATTTCAGTTTTATCGTCATGATTTTTCAATCAAGTCTAGTTACCTTACAATTATCAGAAGCATTAGGAAGGGTCAACTAAATATTAATAATGTATTAGCATTAGTTAGCAAGACGACAAAAAGTACCCTATTCAAACAAATGTTTTGTCTTTATGACTTTTTTCCTTAATTTTTGAGTGGCAGATTTTGTTTTATAGCTTTTCATCGACAAAAAAGCATGGAAATTTACTTTTAAGTGAACAAAGATTAGGTAGCCAAAGTACATTGTTGAAAAAAATCAGTGGCACTTATTTTTCAACTTCAACTTGTACAAAGATTAAGTAATACAATATATGTCTTGGTTTATATTGATATATGAGATGCTTTGTAACCTATTTATATGTCTTGGTTGGACTTTGTCAAGCTGCCTAACTTTTCAAGTGACAAGGATATGATGACTAAATGAGAAGCCTTGTTCCATTGTCTTTTGGCTGGTAAATTGTAGACTATCTTATCTGATCAACTGTAATCTTGGAAGCATGGTTGCTCATTACTTGATTGCTGGTTTTTAACTTTTTGGTCAGTCGGAGGAATGATAGTAGTTTTCTAAAGCTATCAACTTGAGGATGATAGTAGTACCTGTCACTGTAGCGAAAATGATGGTAGCATATTCTTAATCTTTAAATGTGATAATATTGTGACTATTTCAATTCATGATTACAATTCAATGAACTTCATGATTACAAATTCAATATTGTGGCTATTTTGAATGTGGTAATATTTGTTTGTACTTGGAAAAGGTATGTTTATATATATTTGGTACTGAAAATTTGGGAAAATGTTCAAAATATAGGGGAAACTCTGCCAAATTTTTTTAAAAAATCTAGGTCAAATCTAATTAAAGTGATTTTGGATTTTGTTTTCGAAGGAGATTGGGTAGCTTTATCTAGCTTATTTGACCGATCAAAGATTGTTGCACTTGGATGTCTTCAAGTAAATTGATCCATCTAAAGTTGTTGGAGTACATCGATTGAGATCCGGTTGGTTTGAAATATTAGTGTAAGTAGTGGTGAAGAGGGAAGAGCAATTGATTAGGCCTTATAAGCCAATGATTACAATTGGAGATGCACTTGGTACAACTATCGCTTGGCCATCTAAACTGGTACATTTTTAACAAGATTTTAATAACATTTAGTACTTAATGTTAGATTAACAAATACAATTCTTTAAACATGTGTTATATTATTAGTTGGCATAACTTAATGTACTAATCTTATAGGTGAAGATGCATGAAGCTTGATTATTCATCTTTTCGTCATGGCATTGCTGGATTCTTTCTTAGGAGTTCTTTTATCTGCATTCTCAATTGGAATGCAACATAACAATTGCACTAATGTCATTTGTAGTATTTTGGTCTCTTTTAACTTTTGTTTTGGACGTTGATGACTATTTTTGAGAATACTATTGGAATTTCTAATTTGATACCTCTGCTTTTGTTGGAATTTAAAGAGATGGATATTGTATTACATATTTTATGCAATGCCTTCTAATTAGTCAGCTAATTACTTGTATTTGATTATTTTTTCTTGAGATGCTTTGGATGGAAAATTGATGGATATAAACAACCTTGCAAAATGCCTTGCTAGATTAATAATATGGCACTTTTAAATGCCTGCAAAACTTATAAAAGATTTGTTAATAAATGACCCTACAATACAGCTTTCTTAACATTTTAAAGTGTCACGAGAGGTGAATATAAACAACCCAATAAAATGCCTCAATAAATTAAGCTCATATGACACTTTTAAGAGTCTACAAAACTTATTAAGATGGCATTTAGAAACGCCCCAATAGATATATAATTGAGGCATGAACTAATGTCATATTAGAACTTTTTAAAGATAATCTCGTATAAAGCTCTATTAGGGCATTTTGAAGTGCCTTGAATTCACCTTTTGTGACACTAGAAAATGACTCAACCCCTTTCCAAACGGGGGGATTGCATGGTGTTTTTGGTGAACGCCTCAAAAGAGAAAATGCCCTAAAAAGTGGCTTAAAGTGACGTTTTTAAGTGCCTCAAAAGATCCTTACTCTTGCAATGAAATAATATTTTTAAAAAATTCTAGTGGAACCTTTTTCTCGCATTAATCATAGTGTGGAATATTGGATTACTAATTGTTGCAATCCTGAGCATCAAAATTTTTTCAATGATATATGAGAAAGGAATATTCTAGAAAAGATTATAGAATTAAAGGAACTCCACGTCTTGGACAAACAATCGTGATATATATACTTGGAGGCGCTTCATGAGTAGGGTAGTGTAAGGTAAAATCTAAAATCTATACCTAGCCTTAATATATATCAATTCCAAAATCTCTATTCTTACCTTAATTTGTGCAAAGTTTCTGTCATACTTTTATCCTATCTATTTTTGATAGGGTAGGTTATAAGGTAAACCTAGATGAACTATTTTTTTAGTTACATATATATAGTTTATGCATTATGAATAAATAAAATTTATAAAATTGTTATATATAAATAGTATTTTATGTAATTATGGATAATATTAGGTATTCTAAGGCCAGAGCTTTGATATTAATTACAAAATAATTTTTTCATAGAGTATTTAGAATAGTTTTTTTATAACAACATTATAATCTGTTCGTGTATGCCCTAAAACCAAGTTGTTTTTGGGATTTTTATTACGCTTATTTTGTATTATACTTATATATGTGGCATTTTCTTTGTCATTTAATACTTATTATTAATATTACTTGTTTATTTGATAAAGTCCATAGAATATTAACTGTGTATAAGAGATTGTAAGAGTTACAATAATGAGACTCTTATTACACATTAAGTTATATTCTTAAATATCCCTAGTCGTAGTATTAATGAGATTGGACATCATTAATATGGGAAGACTAGCACATACTTTGCCTCTACTTATGGTAAGTAGTAGTTGATCTCGTCAACTATGGCGTGTGACACCTAAACTGGTATGTGAATGCTTGGTAGAGAACAAGTTTATTGGATTGATCCGCCAAGAGTTACTATTCATAGTGCTCATGAATTATACTCTTAATGGCAATGATGTAAGTAATCCTTAGACTTGAGATTATCATAGTATCTTGAGTGTGGATTGCTATGCTTTGACTCTATTGCTCGGTGCTCGTAAAAGAGTAGCCCATACGGTAGAGATTGGGTATAGTATGAAGCATGGAAGGATAGTGAATAATCAATATAGGATTCACCACTCCTTATTAAAGGAGAGTATATCCCGGATTGGCCACTTGTTGAAATATGACTTAAAGAATCTTTTGCGCAAAAGTGAAAGTATGACTTGAAAGAGTTTCAAGGTTATACTTTTATGGAAAGTTATATTTTGGGAACAAGAAATCATTAATTAGTCATTTAAAGAGTGCGCACTACACTCTTAGACTAATTGGGATATAGTGTGGTGAAAGGATATTAATTACACGGTAACATTGTCATTGATAGGTGTAGTCTACCATATGACTTTCCTATTCACTTGGGTGGTCATGATGCATTGCTAGACGCCACTCATGATCTGTAAGTGCAAATTAATTAATTAGTGAATTAATGATAAATTAAAGTGTTAATTTATCTAGCTCTTAATTAATTAATTAATGAGTTATAATTTGTACTTATTGCCAACGTGAATGGAACCTAATGGGTCACACACAATAAGAACATGGTCTTTGGGTTAAATTGTTGTTAAGATAAGTATAAGATACTTATGGGGTTAATTTATGTGATAAATTAACTTAAAGGACTTAATTATAAATATTCTAAGTCTTGATGGAAATTAGTTTCCTAAAAGGAATTAAGAAGTTATTTGGTTTCCTTTTAGAATAGGTTTCTTAAAGGAATAGGATTAGCTTAAGGTAAGCTTCCTAAACCTTCTTGGTTTCCAATTGCTCTTGTTTCCTTAAAGACTAGGATACTACATCTATAAATAATTCCATGCCTTGAGTCTTGAAAGATTGATGAAACACAAGATAAAATCTAGAGAGAGAAAAAATAGAGAGAGGCGTGTTTTCTCCCAAGAAAAACACCACACCCTCTTCTCCCTAAGGGTTAGGGTTTTGTCTTCTTCCTCTTCTTGTTCTTGTGTTCTTCATGAAATTCAAGGGAGCTAGCACTCAAAAGGCAAGGCAAGCAAGTCTAAAGGTTCCTAAAGATCATGTTCGTGTGGATACCGTTGGAGGCTTTACACTTGGAGGGCTTTTCATGGTAGATCAACACCTTCATCGAATAAGATTTTGCCTTTGAAGCATAGAAACCTTCTATGCTTGAGGTATTTGTGCTAAACACCCTTTAATCGTATAGATTACATCAAAGAGATCCATGGCTAAGGTAATAAATAATTAAATTTTCTGCTGTGTTACTCCCCTTCTTACCTTACATAATCAACTAATGAAACCAAAATATTTCATCATATGAAGATAGTGACAGCTGATGAGCTAATTGTATCTCATTTTTACTGACTTTTTTTTATAATACATGCATTTAAGAAAGATGCAAAATACCTAATATATTCAAAGGAGTGCTTAAAGAGAATAGAACCTTACTAGTATCTAACAATTCCTACACTAGTTGGAGAAAAACTATTTTTATAAGTAGGTTTGTAGAACCTCTCCCAAAAGCTGTCTATATTGCAATTAGACATACCATAATTTTAGTGTGGAATGGAGATTGATCATAACTATAAATTTTATAGGGTAAATCTTATATTTAATATGCTTGAATCGATATCATATCCTATTAGTTATAAATTTTGGGGCCTTATCTATGTCACCAAAAGTTGTACACTATTTTTACATATCCTACTGTATTGGTAGGTGTAGCTATACAGGTTCTCCTTATAGTTAAATTTTTGTTAATACTTTGTATTTGCATAGTTGGTTGGGACTTGCCCGCTACTTATATTGAGGGGTATTATAAACGAATTTAAACACTCTGGTATTCAAATTTGTTTGACTTTTTAATGAGTTTGAAAACGCATTTAAATTTGACTCGTTTAACTTTATAGTCAAATACAAACAAAATTTTATTGAAATGAACTCGAGTAATTTGAATTTTTCACATATCAATTATAAGTTTTATGCTTATTAAGCTGGTTTCAAATAGAAATTAGAAAGTCAACAAATGCTAGTTCGATAGTTTTATTAGTTAATAAATTAAACCCAAACAAACTCTTATTTAACTAAATTCAATTTTAATATTAAATAATTTGGCTTGCTTTTCAGTCATACCCCCACCACCAAGTGTACGTGCAAAGGCAAAAATGAAAAATAAAAGACTTAATCTCAAAATGCCCCCCGTAATATTAAATAAGTAGCAAATTATCCCTTGTTTTTAGGAAACACACAAATTACCTCTTACTTTAGTAATAAATTAACCCCTCATGTTTTTACCAAAAAAAAAAAAAAAAATTAACACCTCATGTACACTTCATCATTATGAGGACAAATTTGGCCCCATAATTTTTTAATATTAGTACTCTTATTAATTTGTTATATATAAAGAAAATAAAGTTATTACTCCAAGCTAATATTGTTGTTATACTCTTGTATAAAACTCTAAAATCATGACTCCAAAATTGCAAAAATTTTAATCACAAACTATTCCTATTATTTGTATTAAAGATGGAGAAAAGTACGAAAAAAAGACATGAATTACTTTTTTTTTTTTGTTGCTATGATGTATAAAGAGCAGTTTACAAAGTGAAGATAAATTTGTAACTTCTAACAAATATATTTAAAATAGAGCATGAAAAATTACTAGCAATATCATTTCTATTAGTGAAAATAATAAAAAAAAATAACAATTACAAACTTATGTTTCTAGCCAAAACAACACAAGACCAACATCATTTAGTAACAAAAGTAGCAAAAAAAATTCTTTTTTAATAGTTCATGTGTTTGAGACTTTTCTTTTC
The DNA here is from genome assembly GCA_024721245.1 of Mitragyna speciosa. NCBI lineage: Eukaryota > Viridiplantae > Streptophyta > Magnoliopsida > Gentianales > Rubiaceae > Mitragyna > Mitragyna speciosa. Next base: position 6,756,137 of record CM045565.1, read on the forward strand.
ATTATTATTTTATTCTACCCACTCATGGGCTGGTATAAAAATTTTATGTTTTAACAAAAAAAAAAAAATTATAAAAGTATTGTAATTAGAATGTCACAAATGTCTTTTATCTTTAAGAGGTAATTTGTGTATTTTGTAAATACAATTTGTAATTTATTACTGATGCAACATTACAGGACATTTTGTGATTTAGCCAAAACAAAATTCTAATTCTTCCCCAAAGTAAACGAAGGTTTGCACTTAGGTATGTTTGGGTTTTAAAAAAAAAAAATTATTTACCAACAAAATTCATTCCTAATCACTTTATTTCAAGCAAAACTAGAAGTCTTGTGGTAATATTTTATCCAAAACTCCCCCATTTATTTTTTCAAAAAACTTGCAGTCCCTTCATTTCAAGTTCCAAAACCAAAATAGGGTTTTCTCCTTGCTTCTATTCGATTCTGTTCTACGAATTCTGTAAATCACGTTGGAAAATTCTACAAATTCATAGCCAAGTACTGATAGCTGTAGTGGTAGAGGGGTTTGCTTTTGTATTTTCAGGTTTAAGCTACGAAAATGATGGCCGGTGAGGAATTGACGGAGCAAGAAACCGCTCTTTACGATCGCCAAATTCGTGTTTGGGGCGTTGATGCTCAGAGAAGGTGCTTCATCTTTAAGCTTTCGGTATTTCGTTTTTGTCTTAAATTTTAACATTTTTTTTTTGAAGAATTAAATAACCTGGATATTTTTCTTTTTCATTGGTTTTCTCAGGCTGAGCAAATATCACATATTTGTTAGTGGACTTAAAGGCACTGTTGTCGAGGTAAATTTTGTTGATTTTAATTGTCTTTATTTTGATTTTGGGAAATTTTTTATTTTTTGAAGAACTCCATGCTTGTGCACTGTGCTAAGAAAGTTGCACTTTAAATTCTCTGTTCAGGTATGCTTGCTTGTCGGATTATTTAAATTTTGGTTTTTAGTGTTAGTGAGTGAAAATTGTTTTATGCAAATTTTTTTGAATATGTAACTTTAGTTTTTGTTGCTTATGGGAAAATATAGAAGAAAATTGAATTCGATATTACTGTTGTGTTGCAGTTCTGCAAGAACATTATCCTTGCTGGAGTTGGCAGTTTGACGTTGAATGATGATCGTCCAGTCACGAGTGAATTGTTGTCTGCCAATTTCTTAATTCCTCCTGATGAGCACGTCTACTGTGAGAAATCCCTAGCTGAGCTTTGTTGTGATTCTTTGAAAGATTTCAATCCCATGGTTCATGTTTCAGTACAAAAAGGTGATAGTTCCCATCCCTTCTAGTTTGTTCTCCTGGGCTTTATTTTTGAAGTCTCATACATGATTTCATTTAACTAACGAGCATATTTGGCTTTTTTGGCTAAAATGAGTACAATATCTATAGGTGATAATGCTTTTTCCTGCTGCCTTTCCTACTATTTAAGCATTATGTTAGTAACATTCTAAAAATATAATTTTATCAACAATACATGCATATCTTACGTTAAAACTTAGCCATGGTATTTCTTTTACATGAGGTATATCTCATCCAGTGGAAAATGTTAATTTTGTGGCCTTTGTCTCTTTTCAAACTTAATTTTGGATTCATTATCTTTTGCATTTAAAGAGTCCATTTCATACATAGACTGTTTATCTTTCCAAATTAATGCTTGCATTTTATTTTGGCAGGTGATTTGTCAAGCTTTGATGTTGAGTTCTTTCACAAGTTTGATGCGGTAGTTGTCAGTTGTTGCTCGCTAAATACAAAAGTATAAATCACTCTCTTTTGCTAGTATATGGATAAGTTTTCAATTAAAAAATTACCTTTCTCATGGTCCTGTATTTTATGTTTTGTGGAAGCCACACTTTGCAGAATATTAGTTTATCTCTCCTTGTATTGGTTTTTCTGCAGAACTCAGTTAATGAGAAGTGTCGCAAGTCATCAAAGCGTGTGGCATTTTATACAGTTGATTGCAGGGATTCCTGTGGTGAAATATTTGTTGATTTGCAAGATTATACTTATTCAAAGGTTACAAAGCGTGGGATCTAATTTCGGTACCTTTTTGTAGATATGTTGCTTTAAGAACATCTACTTGTACTCAACCAGTGATGTAGGACAAGATTGAATTATTCTTGCCTACAAACGCAAGCGGAAGATCGAGAGGGATTGGCACAGTTCAAAGATGAACCAGTACGTGAATAGTAGCACTATAGTAGCGTGAACAGTAACGAGAGAGAAGAAGAAAGAGGAAATTTGGGAAATCTCAAGAAACAAAACAAACTAAAACAATAAATTGAAACTTTATTAATCAATCTTTCTCTCTCTCTACTAGAATAGCCTAATAACAAAGGTATTTATAAACTTATGACTTACCTACAAGAAAGAAATCTATTATAAATAGAATTCCTATTTCCTAAGAAAACAAAACATTTATAAAATATTCCTATAACAACTCTAACTCTAATTAGTTAACCTACCATAATTGAATAACTAAATAAAATAAAAACACAGTTGCTGGAAAAATTCCTGCGAATATGTAAAAGACTAAAATACCTAAAATACCCTTAGATCTAAAATTCAAAATAACACTTCTAAGACAACTAATACAATACAAAGTTGAAGACAATTATGAAAAGCTTTAATTTTGTTTTTCCAGCCTTTTGTTGACTGCATCAACCAGACTTCTTTCATAGTTGGGTCTATTTATACATTGATCTATTACTTTGCTTGTAGCTGTTTGATATCTTTTTGGGCATGATTGAATTAAATCTATCCTTAGTTTGGTGATATATTCTGGGTGTAGCCTTCTTTTGAGGGCTGAGGCATGAATGATGAAGTATTGGATTATTGCTTTGCTTGTAGAGTTCAATTATCTAACAATGGGCTTCTAAAATATTTCCTGTTGCTTTTCATGCTAACAGAAACAGATTGATGAGATGATAGAATGCAAACTGCAGTATCCCAGCTTTGAGGTACAAGTCCCTCAAATCTTAGTAAACCCCTTTTTTACCTTGAGTCTATACATGATTTTAATTTTGAGTTGGGGTCGTGGTAATAAAACTATGTTTTCTATGTGCCGTGTGGTCCTTCTATGCCATTACTCTTGGCAGTTGGCATTGTTGGTTTAGCAAAAATGTACTTTAATCTGTGCAGCTTATTAGTTATTGAGACAACTCCAAAACTATTCCCTACTCTTAGGGATGCGGTGCAAACTCTTAGAAAAAATGTTTCATTGATGCATCTTCTGACTTTTTAATATCTTTGGTAATTAGATACTGGTAGTGGATTGTAGATTAAATTGCCTAGCAGAACTATCAGTGAACTTAAGTTTATCTTGGTGGCCTTGCCTTTCATAGAACTACAAATTTAAGCAGCTGGAGGACCTTTAGTAATCTGATAATCATTCTCAGCTTTAGGTTAATCTTACAATTGAAGCATAATTTACTTCTGCTTGTAATCAGATTAACGTTACAAACAATATATTTTTCTTCTGCTCCATTTGTGAAAGCATCATAATTTAGTCTTAGGGATCTGATTTGCTATCTAGATATTCTGTTTTCTAGTAAAAATTGTTAGTTCTAGGGAACAATGCAACTTCACTTGCAAAGGCCGAAGGGATCAGAAAAGTTTTCTGAAACTGAAGTCATGTTAAATCTCTGTCTTTAAGGAATAAAGGGAAAAAAGAATACAAAAACAAAAACACAGTACAGGTTCAATATCATCAGAAAAAGACTTTTCATAGAAGCTCTTCAAGATACTGGGCTAGCAGGTGGTCGCATTGCCTCAGATTCTAATTTGGAGTTTTGGAGAAGTATATTATGGGAAGGAAAAGATAAATAATTGAGATCTAAGTGCATATTATTTAAGTTCAGATAATACCTATATATGATCATCAAATAGTTGATACTTTATGCAAGGGAAGTTATATGCTGTTCAAGTACAATGATGTACCAAAAGCTTCAAACAAAATTTTGCCCAAAGTAACGGTCTGAGGTTAATAAGATTGACTTCGTTTTCAACTCTTTCCCTTCTTGGATGGCTAAGCTTCTTCAATTAGATGCATGGTTAATAGCATGTATGAACCACTTTAGTAGGGTGAGTCTAAGGAAAATTGAAATATGATATGAAATTCAGGTCCCATTTCTAGATTGATGTCAAAGCATGAACAACTCAATCACACATATCGTGCCTATTCAGGAGTTAACCTCATTGAGAATAAGGCAACCTTCCTATCACTGCAGGATTTGCAAGCTGTAGACCTAAGCACCATCCTTCGCAAGAGGAGAGGTGGTATCTCTGGGTTCACAATGTCACTATTGCCCTAAGGCTCACCAAAGTTTTGAGCTTCTTGGGATTTAGATAGCTTCCTATGCTTTGGCAAAATTTTGTTCTGGAAGTGTCAGAATGAGTTTTTCTTTTTCTTTCTCCGTCTATGACATCTAATAAGCAATTCTATCATGTTAAATTTGTATTTTGGCAACTTGATTTTTCTGAAACTTCAGGAGTTAATTATTTGCTGATATGAATTGGATGTGAAGTGGCCTAGTCTCCTTCCTGGGTGTATATCAATATATTCCTTAAAGGCAGTTCTGTACATTTTTGCTTCATGAATTTTGGACCAGCTATAAAGTTTATCAAATATGTTTGTTTGGAGACACTGTCGCAGTGCAATTCGGAAGCTTTCATCATAGGTGATTTTGAAAAAAGGGAACACAAGGATTTTTAAAGAGATGGGATGCATTTTAACAAATAATTAAGGAAGCGTCCACCCCCACCTTCTGGGCATCTCCATCCCCGTCCCTGGGGCAGCGCTTCTTTTTGGTGGTTCATTGAGCATGCCCACCAACGGTTTATTTATAGTAGTTTTTGGTTTTCCCACGTTATCACCTAATGCCTGTATTACATGGCGCCCTTTCAATACAATTTTCTTTCCTTTTTCTATATGAGCTACCTTCTCAAAAACATAATAGAATAAAACTATAAAGACTGTCCCTGCTTAGCTTGCTATATTTTCTTTAATTTGAATTGACAAACATATTGCCCAGTCTTTTTCCTTTTTTCCCTTTGAACTGATATTTTCAACTCTTCCTTAAATTTGTTCAAGCCAAAGTAAACTATCCTTGTTATGAACAGATAGCATTAATTAGTCAAGTACAAAGAGGGTTTTTGAATGTTAGAAGGAGAAGATCTGATGATGAGTCTTATTATATTCTTTTTTCCTGCATAATTTAGTCTTGAGGTGTAAAAAACTTTTTTTGGTCTACATACATGTGAAAAAGTATTCAACTAGTTTAATATGCTAATTGACCATAAAAAATTGTTTAAATTGAGCGGAAAAGACAGACACAACAATAATATAATTCAAGTAGTGGGTATGTGTGTTTGTGTGTATACTGAATGTCATTATGTGTGTCTACTTAGAAACTATATTTGCAGAGAAAAGGAAACATTCGAAAAGGTGTTTTGAGATTTAGAAGTACACAAAATATGCATTATCCTAATCAGTAAAGGTGGAAGAGAAGAGAGTAGCTTAGACATCGCAATTCAGAAAGCGCACATGTAGGAGACCTTGGTGAATAACATTGAACTTCTATATATCCTCTGAAATTTGACAATATTGAAAGATTTTGTGAGATTTGACCATATATAAATTAAATATATTTGCAAAACTATCTAGTAGTGTCACAAGGAAGATGATGGCAATGCAGTTGATGTAGGATGAGACCAGAGAGATAATGGTTGTTAATCCAGTAAATTTTCTTTCTTGCTTCCGTGGATTTCTTCTTCTTGTTTGGAAGCATGAACTTGTAGGGAATTTTTCTTTAAAAACTATCTTGTAATGCTTTAAATCTTGTGGAATCTCTAAATATGGCTAATTTGCAAATGTGCTTGGTTGCATTTGAAATCTAGAATTGATAAGTTTAAGGGAGTTATGCTGATGTATCGTGTGTAACCTTTTGCAGGAATCTATTGCTATCCCATGGAGATCTCTTCCGAGGAGATTGTCAAAGTTATACTTTGCTATGAGAGGTATTAAAGCTCTTATTTAACCTTCTGCATTTGTAGGTTCAGATATTGTAGTCGCTTACCAAGGGGCAAAATTTTCCGAAGTTTGTGTATAACGAGGATTTGGAAACTAGTGAATTTTGCTCATGCTGCTTGATGGAATGACCTTTCATTTTGTTATTCAGCGAGGATTTTGTCACAATACAAGTACAAGTTTGATGTAAACTACACAAGTTCAAGTGATTATTTTGTTAAATTAACATTTCCCACTAACATTTTGTATTTTTGCAGTACAAATCTGATGTAAGGCCATGTTGAGTACAGGTTATTAGTATATACAATCATTAGAAAATAAAAGGGGCATTCTTGTCTATGTGTGTTTGTGGTTTTTTGTTTTTTAACCTTTTTGTGTTAAATGTGAACCAAAAAGTGTTTTTTTTTTTTTTAAATGGGAGTGGGGGGATAGTGTGTTGAATATGTGTATATTTGGTTTTAACTTGTGGTCCATATTTAATGAGTGAATGATATTCGACAAAATTGGGGAAGCAATGTCTTCATATAATTTATAGTGAAGCTAATCATAGTGTTTATCTTGTCTCTTTTTATGTGATAAACTTCATTTGTGGTTTCAAAAGTGTTCAATGTAGATATTTTAACTTCTCAATTGCTCATGCAATTTCACCTTTGTGTGATGTTGTTTTCTTCTCAAGAACTCAGACTTCTAATTTGCCATAAGTTGTTGAAAGTCGTCCAATTCATCATTTTTTACAGGAAAATCTGATTAAAGTAGGCTCTATCCAGTATCATTTTTGACAATAAGTTTGTGTCACGCATCAATCCTACTTTATGCAGTCATAGAAAGGTTTGAGGAGCGTGAAGGGAGGAAGCCTGGCCAAACTTCAGTTGCTGACCTTCCTAATGTTCTGAACTTGAGGAAGGAACTCTGCACGGCACATGTACTAGACACACTTTCTATTGGTATTTTACTTTAAACTCTTACGTCCTTTGGCATTATTGAGGTTGAAATTGTTGCCAATTGCAGTCGTTGAGTGAATCTCAGGTTCCTGATATTCTCATTGAAAGATTATTAGCTGGTACAAGAGAGTTTCCTCCAGTTTGTGCAGTCATCGGGGGAATCCTTGGACAGGTGATTACATTATGGATCTCTCACCCCCTACATTTTCTTTTATATTTCTCAGGTTTCTGTAATCATGTGAAGGAGATTTGATTATTTTCCTCCACAGGAAGTCATTAAAGCTATATCTGGCAAAGGCAATCCCCTTAAGAATTTCTTCTTTTTTGACGCCATGGATGGTAAAGGCATAATAGAGGACATAGCAAAGACAAATGTTGGGGGCTAGCAATTCCAGTTTAGATTCTTACAAGGTTATCTATCTCGTGGATGGATTCCAGGAAATGCTGACTTTTTTCAACTTTCTTGTAAAAATAATTGCTAATGCATGGGATTACAAGATTATTGATCACAGCAATGGCTGTAATCTTCAGCCAAAGCTTGCAACCTTGATCATGAGGTAGGGTTTGATTGATCTTTGGCCATTAGCAAATATGCAATTTCAGGAATGTGAAAGAAGGGTTGTAGTTGGACTTCTACTACATGGAAATCCTTTCCTAGATATTGAAATATCTGGACATAAAGTTAGTTTTCGAAGGTTCCTTCTGGATGCAGCAAAACTTTGATCTCCAAGGAATTCCCGTATTCAGTTGGTTATATCTGAAATGTGAAACTTTGTATGATTGGATGGCTGTTACATATGATAAACAATAATTTATTGCTGTAATGTATTTGCTCGAAATTGTAATCCTAAGAATCAGGGAATGTTCCCATCATTATCATATGGGGATATTGTGTTAATGCACAGGACGGCATCAATTCATCATGTGATAAACTACTGAAGAGGTTTGTTTTTTTTTTTTGGGTGAAAATCAATTTACTGAAGAGTTGGTTTGAACAAGCTCCGGATAGTCATTGCATCAATTTATCAGTGTATATTCTATGATCCATGGAAAGGAAAATGGGTTGATTATGCTGAAATTTTGGATGAGGCATTATCCGTGACAGCAGCGAGTTATAATACATTGCCTCGGATGGTATCTCAATCCAACAAGAACGAAGAAATGAAATATGTTGTAAAAGGTGGAGCTGGTGAAAGGGATGTGACATTGTCATGGACAAAGGGGAACGGTTATCGATGATGCAGTATTTCAAATGCATAAGGTGATTATTGATGGAAGTATGTCTGGAAAGGATCGAAAGGCAGCTGGGGGAAGAATAATTCAGGATTCATTTGGGAATTGCATTCAGATAGAAATTACAAGGATTCATGCATCAATACCATTACAAGCGGAATCATTGGCTTGCTTAATGGGAATTCAAGATGCAGCTCTGATAGGGTTGGCAAAGGCGACTGTCTTCACGGATTGTTTTCCCCTTTTAACTCAGCTATAACGGCCTCATTTGGCTAATGTAGATGTTCGTTCAATCTTAGAAGATATCATAGCTTCAATGTCTAAATTTCAGTTCGTGTATATCATCAAGGTAGCTAGGCATGATATGGCAGAAGGCCATGAACTCGCTTCTGCATATGCTAGGTCTCTTTGATGTAATGGTTTGGTAATTAATAAAAATATTACTATTTTATACTCAAAAAAAAAAAAAAAGAAATGAACAAAATGGCGGGGATGTGATAAATTGCAAATCAGTAAAAATGGACAAATTCTCGTATATTCTTCAGTGCAAAATTGAAACATCTATGAGTTTATATATATGTGTGTGTATACACACACACACACACACACACACATATATATATATATATATATATATTATAACCTAATCAAAATTTGACAAGTGTCTAAGAGCTAAAATTTCAGAAAACAAAAAATTCCTAACAGACTAGTCCCTATCTACAATTGTTTGGAGAATACACAAAATCAGTTATGCTTAGCTGTCCCTGTGCACTTGACTTCAAGTGGATCTTCATGGGCGTTGTACGCCTGTATGAGCTTATTATGCTTCTTTGAAGACTTGAGCCTGCTCTAGTAGCTCATGCTTGAGTTTAATGGTCTTCACTCCTTAATCTTACATTCTGCCACCCTCAACCTTTTCTTTTTGATATTCTACATCCTCCCCTCAAGTTGGAAGTTGGAGCTTGGTGATAGTCCACCAAGCCCAACTTACACAACAGGCTATCAAACTAATGTGCTACTAGTGCTTTAGCGAGCAAATCAGCAAGCTGATTTTGTGAATTTACATGTTGTGGCCTGATGAACCCTTCTTTGCATTTGTTTCTTACCAAGTGACAATCTATTTCAAGATGTTTTATTCTCTCATGGAAGACATGATTCTCTGTAATGCGTATGGCAACTTTGTTGTCACACAAAAGTGGAATTGGATAAGTAGTATTGAGCTTGAATTGAAATCTACAAGAATATAAGTGATCCATCGCAATCCACAGGTAGTTGCAGCAAGACTCCTACATTCTACTTCAAATAAGGATTTAGAAATGGTTGACTGTTTCTTGGTCTTCCACAAAACTAGAGCATCTCCAAGAAAGATGCAGTATCGGGTAAGAGATCTTCTACTGTCAAGACATGAAGCCCAATCAACATCTGAATATCCTTGCAATAACAAAGAGTTGTTGGAGGGAAAGAACAATCCTTGTGATGGAGCTCCTTTGAGACATTTTAGCAGATCGTTAACTGCAAGCTAGTGTGACTTGGTAGGAGATTGAACAAATTGACTCACCTACTGAGCTCCATAGGTTATATCTGGTCGTGTGAAATTCAAATACAATAATCTCCCAATTAGTCTCCTGTACTATTGAGGATCCTCAAGTTCTTCTTCAACCTCTGCTTTCAGCTTTGTTCCTTTCACCATAAGAGGCTTAGCTAATTTAACTCCCATCAATCCAACACACTTATTATGTCCAATGCATATTTTTTTTGTTTAACATATATTCCCTTCTCTGTTCTTGCAATTGCCAATCCCAAGAAGTATTTTTCTTCACTTAAGTCCCTAATGGTAAACAACTTATGTTGATAAGTTTTAAGATTTTGAATTTTCTCCATGCTATTTTCTGCAACCATCACATTATCCACATAAATCAATAATGCAGTGAAGTTATCTCCTGTCCTCTTAATGAATAAACAGTTGTCATTTTGGGATTGTTTGAAATCTAAAGGTTTTAAGTCTTCTATTGAATTCCTCATTCCATTGTCTAGAGGCTTGCTTCAATCCATAAATGCTTCTCTTCAATCTGCATACTTGACCAGGAATTGCTTTATGATACCCTTTTGGTGATGTCATATAAACTTCTTCTTCTAAAGAACCATGCAGAAATACATTGTTTATGTCAAGTTGATGCAAGAACCAGTCTAGCTGCTGTTATAGCAAGAAATAATCTAACAATGACTAGCTTAGCAACTGGTGAAAAATTGTCTTGATTATCAACTCTAGACACTTGATCATACCCTATGCCACTAATCTTGCCTTCAATCTATCTACATTTCCATATGGCCTCAATTTGACTTTATATAACCACATTGAACCAATGTGATGAGGACATCAATGGTTGTGGTCAAGTTGGAGAGACTCGTGATCATGGAGGTGCTACAAAGAGTCCTTTTCAAGATATGGGAGGTCCAATGACTAGATTGAAAGCTAAAAGGATGAAACAAGCTTTGCAAGATTTGATTATAGAATTACATGAAGATGAAACTACTTGGTTGAAACAAGAACCTACAAGGCTATTCACTTCTTTTTGGGCTAGAGTTGGATGAGCTTGGAGGTCGTGGAGTTGGATTTGATTGAAGAGCCCGTTTGCCACTTGAGGTTATGGGTTTCATGGGCTTAATTTGTTAGTTTAATAGCCCAAGTTGTATATTTAGTTGTAGGTTTATGTTATGGTGCAACTAAGGTTACGTTAGTTTCCATATTTAGTTTATATCTTGATGTTATGCGCCTCTTTATAGAGGGTGTTACTATTCATCCGAATTTTAGAACATTAATCAATAATATTGAGTTTTTCTCTTCAATTGTGTGTGAGTGCAAATTGAGTATTCTTAGTTCTTTGGCTAAAGAACTACTCTTGATTGCTTGGCAAGGCGTTTGTTGAGTATTCAAGAATCTCGCTTAGGGTTCATCTTTGAGGGTTTGAATCTGTCCAATAAGATTGTCGACTAGGTGTCTACACCACGTTGTTGGTTAGGGGTCTAGGATCGTTTCTTAAAGGGGGGAGTTCAACGAATCTAGTTGAATTTGAAGCAAAACAATCCGAGTTGTTCTTGGGGTCTTCGACAAGTTACGAAGGGGTCAAAAAGATTGGGTTGCATACCTGGAATTCGAGAGTCTTGAACCGTCATTTATTCCGTTGAACGCATCAATTGGTATCAGAGCCTTGGTTCATCTTGAAATCTAGGTTTTCTAAGCCAAATTTTCCTTTGGAAGATTTTGGTTATATCCCTTTTTTTTTCTTTCTTCTTGAATTCTTTCGTGTTTTGTTATCGTTCTTATGGTGTCCTTTTGCGTTTGTTCTTGCTGTCCAATCTGTCCAACTTTGTTTCTCCATGCTTCTAGTCACTTTAATTTGTGTTTTGTGTCTTTTGTTCGTGCTTTAAGGTAGTCCTTGTCTATAGAGTCGTTCTTGCTATTTGCATATCAAGAATTCTAGGTTTTTTGTGTGGTTTAAACTTGTTTTCTTGACTTTTTTTCAACTGTTCTTTGATGCTTTAATTTTTCTTGTGTTAAAAATTTTGAGAAAATTGAATCTTGGCCTAAATAAGAACCTTGAAACAATTTTCCTGAAGGTTACTATTGATTTCTGGTCCCAAAAAAAAAAAAAATTGTACTGTTCATCGGCACTGTTTACGTACTGTAGCGCTACTGTTCACTTGACGATACTGTTACTGCTAGGGTTACTGTTCACGCGACGGAGTACTGTTCATCACCGTTTACTGTTCATCCGCATTTTTTTTTCTTTTTTTCCCGAAAGTTTTTTTCAGTTTAAATTTTTTTTTGTTTTGTTTGTTTTTGGGAGTTGAATTTTGTATTTTGTGAGTTGTTTGTGTTGTTAAAAAAGAGAGAGAGAGAGAGAGAGAGAGAGAGAGAGAGAGAGAGAGAGAGGTTGTTAGAATTGGAAAAAAAAAATTTGTGAGTGGAAAAAGGAAAATTTGTGAGATTCTATAAAAAAAAGTCAAAAGCTGGGTGAAAAAAAAAAAAATCTTGCACAAAGAAAAGTCGTGCAATACAAAGGAAAGCGAAAGAGGCGTGCAAGGTGATAAAAGCCAAGCACACGAACTAAACCAACTAAACTGAAGTATATTTGGCTGGAATACTATCCTTGTGCAACCGAATAGATCTGTTGAAACATCCAGATCGTTGGACAGAGAACAACGCCACGTACGAAAGTTTAATTGATTAGATTCTACTTTTCTTGTTTTTTGGTGTTTTGGTGGAGTTTCTTGTTATTTCTATTTGAACATAAGTGCATTAAAGAACTTTTGAAAATCAAGATTTCTACAAGAAAAAAACCACACACTAGGGGTGTCATACGTGCTTCTCAAATCTGAAATTTCTAGTGTCTTGATTTCTTGACTTCTATTTGGTTCAAACCTTACTCTAGGCTTCCATTTTCACTACTACTGGTCTTGAATACTTGATCGGAGTTTTTGTCAAGCTCAATTGAGCAGGTTCTTATCCAAAGGCATACAAGGTAAGCTCAAGGAGTGGTAAGAGGCTAATGTGTGAGCTCATCATCGGGTAAAAGCTAAGTTTCATTGGTGTGATACACGAGTGAAGAGTGAATCACGAAACGGAGTGAGTGAGGATATCTTTCTTGATTTTTTCTTGTGCTACTAATATTTTTGTGCAGGTTTTTACTTTTATTTTGATAGGTTTCTATTATCGGTGAACAAAGTGAGCAAAGACTCAGTGTTTTAGAGTTTAACATGTGTGCCATGCAAGATGAATTTAGGTATGTGTTCACCAAGTCGGAGGACATTGACTCAGCTGTCAAGGAAAAATCACATGTGGCTCAGAATGCTCGAGGTGATGATTTTGATGATGACTATGATTCTGAGGAAGTAGTGTCCCGTCGAGGGAGGAGGGTTTCTCAACAACGTGATAGCAATTTGGGAAGCATAAAGATGAAAATTTCACCATTCAAGGGGATAAATGATCTAGAGGCATACTTGGAGTGGGAACGAAAAGTTGAGCACGTGTTTGATGTTCACAATTATTCTGAGGAAAAGAAAGTTCAACTTGCTGCAGTTGAGTTTGTGGAGTATGCTAGCATTTGGTGGGATCAACTTGTGAAGTCTCGTAAGAGATGTGGGGATGAACCAATTCGCACTTGGGTTGCCATGAAGGTAATTATGAGGAAAAGATTTATTCCAAGTCACTATTCACGGGATTTGCATAGGAGGCTACAAACTTTAAAGCAAGATTCTTCCACAGTTGATGAATACTATAAGGAGTTGGAGACACTCTTGATTCGTGCTGACATCCAAGAGGATGAAGAGGCCACCATTACCCGATTTATAGCTGGTTTGAATTCTGAAATTGCAAATATTATAGAATTACAACATTATGTGAAGCTTCAAGACTTAGTGGAAAAGGCACAAAAAGTGGAGCGCCAACTCAAAAGCAAGAGGAACCGAGGGTTTGGAGGGGCTCAAAGCCGTGGCACATGGAGGGACTCTCGAGATAGAAAGTTTGATCAAATGTCACAAAAGCCCCAAGAGACTTGGAAGAATGATGAGTCGAGTTTCATGAGCAATAAGTCAAGGGGTGAGAATTCTTCATCTAAACCACTAAGCAATGGTAAGATTGAAACTCCTATGAGGCAAAGAGATGTTAAATGCTTCAAGTGTCAAGATTATGGGCATATCTCATCTCAATGTCCAACTAGAAGAAATATGATCATCCTTGATAATGGAGATGTAGAGAGTGAGCATTCAAGTGATGATGAGATGCCTCCACTCGAAGGTCCTAGTGATGATGATTCTGTTGAAGGGGGACCTGAGGATGCCATTCCATCTAGTGGTGAAGTGTTAGTGACTAGAAGATCATTGAGCATCCAACCAAAGGAGGAGTGTAACACCCTAGAAATTCATGCCAAAACTATTTATTTTGTATCATGTTCATTAGAAAAAAAAAAATGATGGCCGAAAATTGTGGAAAAAAAAAATTGAGCATTTTGTACTTAGTTCTTTAAGAGTTGTACCTAGCATCTCTTGCAAGACTTATGTGAAGATAAATAACAAAAAATTCTTTCTAATTAGTTCATGCCAAGTGTGGTCTTTCATGGAGAAGAAAAGTCAAGACTTCTTTAACTTTGTCTTGTTTTAATTGGTCCATTTTTTTTCCAATTCTTTTCCATTTCTTTTCTTCCTACTTACCCAATTTTTCTCTTCTTTTTCTTCTTGCTGGCCGGCTGCTCTTTCTCCATTTTTCTCTCCATTTTCTTTCAATTTTCTTGGATATTTTGCTTCCATTTACTCATTTTCCAACCATAGAAATTAAGTGGAACTTCCTCCTAAGCAACTATCTTGTCTACCTAGAGGTATTTCCCATGAATTTCTCCTTTAATTTCAAGTGTAAGATTATAGTTTTAGCTCTTAAGTTATGTTTTTATGGTTAAGTAAGATTGATTTTTGGCCATGAATATGAAGTTTTATTCCATGAATATGAAGTTTATGGACTTGTATGACTTGTAGATAGTGATTTAAACTTGAAATGACATGATTTAAGTTTGATTTGGTTGAAGATTTAAGCTTGAACTTAAGAACACTTAAACAGTCATGCTGGACCAGTTTTAGTAAAACTTTCATAACTTGGTGTAAATAACTTGGACTCAAATGATTCTTGTTGTTTTAGAAACTAGATTCATAGGGCTTTAAAACGGTATAAAGCTTGCACGGTGGTTCATTGTGTATTAATCGCAGAAAGCTTGCAAAGTTGGCTGAAAATTCGGTTCTGCGTAAACAGTTTTGATGAAGAGCCAACTTGGGGGCTGATTTTGAACCTGTTCTATTTGGAATTTTAAGTGATGATCTTCATGAAAGTTGTAGCCCTATAAACGTACTTTCAAACCATGTAATCACAATTCCCTAGTTCTTAGTGGATTGACCCCAGGAAGGGCACGAAGTTGGCTGAAAACCAACCCTGTACAGATTTGGGTGATGATTCTTGGAGTAGGGATTTTGAATTTGAG
Source organism: Mitragyna speciosa (assembly GCA_024721245.1). Classification (NCBI taxonomy): domain Eukaryota; kingdom Viridiplantae; phylum Streptophyta; class Magnoliopsida; order Gentianales; family Rubiaceae; genus Mitragyna; species Mitragyna speciosa. Next base: position 6,771,365 of record CM045565.1, read on the forward strand.
TGGAATCTTGATTGAATTTGGGTTTAAATTGAATATATAAGTTGTAGTACATGTTGAATGGATTGGATGGTTGATTTTTCTTGCAGGTTTTAAATTTTTGGGTTAGTCCGGTTATAGGGGAAGTGCTGCCGAAATTTCGGTAAAACCTAGGAAATAAAAGTAATTAGGCTATGATTTAAGGCTTTATAAGCTGTAATTTAGTGATTTAAGCATGCAAAAATTTTCGTAGATTAGCTATTAGTGAAATAAACCTTTTCGAGCAAAACCCTAGAAAGACTTGGGGTATTTCTTGAATTTCTTTATGAAATTTCTTAGATTTTAGTCAGGATTTTTATACGATTATTTTCTCGTGAATTTCAGGATCCGGAAGTGAAACGCAATCATATTACGAAATCTTTTCTTAGGCTTCAGGTGAGTGTTCCCTTACTTGTGCTTATGAGTGTTTCTTCATATATACATGTTGCATGTCCAAATGTGATTTTATTTGTACTTGATACTCGTGACATGTCTCAATGTAGTATGTGAGTGTCCTTATGTGTGTACGATACATGAAATGTTATGTCATACTTGAGAAATGTTAAATCATGAAATGTTACGTTAAATTGGTACTTGTTATTTTATGACCTATGTTACTTGAGGAAAGATGTGTACTTTATCGAATCTATTCCGCAATGTGTTAAATGCATTCACTATCAATGTGTTACTTGTGCTTGCGACTTCCGTGGTTAACTTCATTGTTTTCCACGGTTAGTCAAATTGGGTGAGATTGGGTGAGATATAAGGTGTTGGGCGATATTCGATGCTTGTTAATGTTCATATCTGAGTAGAGTTCTTGAAGAGGCTAACTCATGATTGAACTTGAATCCTTGGGTGAGAATGGGGTGATATAAGGTGCTGGAGAATATAGGTGCTTGATATTCTTTCCGATAAGAGTTTCATTCCTCAAAGAGGGTAACTCCGGATTGAATTTTACGAGTAGGCTGGACCTGAGCTTGCTTCTGCAGTGAGCCCGTATCCACCATTGACTATATGATACTTCATTTTGTGTGTTTCTTGTGTCATGAACTTGTTAATTGTTGTCACTAAATGTTACCTGGTTATTGGCATGCTGCTTGTGTTGGACACTCACTGGGCTATTATAGCTTATCCCGTTCATTTGTTTCTTTAACCAGGTTTTTCCAAAATACTAAAGCTGGAAAGCTACTTTTGGATATAGTAAATGTTTTGCTTCATGTATTTTTGATAGCCTAAATGTGTAGGCTTTTATTGTAAATATTATTTATATTTTGTGATGTAAAACTCTTGTGATATTTATACTTTCAAGCGAATCCTATGAATGTATTTAATATGAGTGTATTTGATTTTGCTTTATTTTAAGTTAAGTACGCTCGGATATTTGCGTGAGTGCGTGATTCGAGACCTGGCGAGAGCTAGGCAGGCAATCCGCTAAGCCCTTTGGTGCACCTTTGGGTAAGGTGGGGCTGCTACAAGGAGGAAGAGGAGATGCATAAAGAACATATATTCCACTCAAGATGCTTGGTTCAAGGCAAGGTATGCAGTATTATTGTTGATTCTAGTAGTTGTACTAACGTAGCTAGTACCTTATTTGTAGAAAAATTGAAGTTTCCTACAATTCGCCATCCAAAGCCATATTTCTTGCAATGGTTGATAGATTTTGGGGATGTGAAGGTAACCAAGCAAGTGCTAGTATCCTTTGCCATTGGGGGATATGTGGATGAGATATTATGTGATGTCATTCCCATGCATGCATGTCATATTTTGTTGGGTCGTCCATGGCAGTTTGATAAGCGTGTGATTTATGATGGTCATAAAAATACTTATCGTCTAGTTTGGAAGAAAAAAGAGTTCATATTGAGACCATTGACACCTATGGAGACCTATGCTGATCAAGCACGAATTACAAAGGAGTGTAAAACTCGTGATGAGTCCAAAGGAGCCAAGGGCGAGGGGTCTTTATTGGAGTCGTTTAGACAGATTGTGCATCATGAAAGCAATCGATCTAGTGGAGAGAAAAAGAAAGGGAAAGGGAAAAGAGGGGAAACTGAGAGAGATGAGGGGAGAAAAGCGAATGCCTATGCTGAAAAAAGTGAGGTCAAGAATGCATTGTTGATAAGGCAACAACTTCTTGTCATTTTGTATAAAGATGTTTACTTTTCTACTAATGAGCTTGACCCTTCTCTTCCTAGTATTATTGTTTCTTTGTTGCAGGTATATCAAGATTTATTCCCTGAAGATATCCCAAGTGGATTACCACCTTTGAGAGGGATAGAACATGAAATAGATTTCATACCTGGAGCAAGCATTTCAAACCGTCCGGCTTATAGAGCTAATCCTGAGGAAACAAAAGAGATTCAAAGGCAAGTGGATGATTTATTGGAGAAGGGCTTTGTACGTGAGAGCCTTAGTCCATATTCTGTGCCTTTGATTCTTGTACCTAAGAAGGATGGTTCTTGGAGAATGTGCGTAGATTGTCGAGCCATTAATAAAATCACGGTAAAGTATCGTCATCTTATACCTAGGTTAGATGATATATTGGATGAATTGTATGGTTCACAATTGTTTTCAAAAATTGACTTAAAAAGTGGCTACTATCAAATTCGAATGAAAGAGGGTGATGAATGAAAAACTGCTTTCAAAACTAAATTTGGTCTTTATGAGTGGTTAGTTATGCCTTTTGATTTGACTAATGCTCCTAATACTTTTATGAGGTTAATGAATCATGTTTTTCGTCATTTAATTGGAAAATTTGTAGTAGTTTACTTTGATGATATTCTTGTATATAGCAAGTCCTTGCAAAAATATGTTGAACATTTACGTGCTGTTTTTGAGGTACTTGAAGAACGTCAATTGTTTGCTAATCTGAAAAAGTGTTCTTTTTGTATGGATTCTGTTATATTTCTTGATTTTTTTGTAAGCTCTAATGAAATAAGTGTAGATGCAATCAAGGTAAAGGCAATTAGTGAGTGGCCGACCCTACTAATGCCAATGAGGTAAGGTCTTTTCATGGTTTAGTAAGTTTTTATAGAAGGCTTGTGCGTGATTTTTCTTCAATTGTTGCACCATTGACTGAACTTGTTAAAAAGAATGTGATTTTTAAATGGGAGAAAATACATGAAGATGCTTTTAGATTGTTAAAGGATAAACTCACCAATTGGTATAGGGGCTGTTTTGATGCAGGATTTTAAGCCAATTGCCTACGTTAGTGAGAAGCTTCAAGGGGCGTGCTTGAGTTATCCTACATATGATAAAGAACTTTATACTTTGATTCGAGCTCTTCAAACTTGGCAATATTATTTGTGGCCAAAAGAGTTCATCATACATTCTGATCATGAAAGTTTGAAATTTCTCAAGTCTCAAGATAAGTTGAACAAGAGACATGCTAAGTGGCTTGAGTTCATTGAAACCTTTCCGTATGTGATTAAGTATAAGCAAGGTAAGGAGAATGTTGTGGCTGATGCACTATCTCATAGGTACACTCTTCTTACTTCTTTGCGTACTAAATTACTTGGTTTTGAGTACTTGAAGCATGCTTATGTGGGGGATCGTGACTTTGGTGATATTTGGCAGATTTGCATGAATCAATCTCCACATTTGGGGCGTGTACATGGAGAGTTCTATTTGCATAAGGGTTACTTGTTTAGGAAGGATAGGTTGTGTATTCCCTTCTGTTCTGTGTGTAATGTGCTGATTAGTGAAGCTCGTGGAGAGGGTCTTATGGGACATTTTGGTGTTGTTAAAACTTTGGATATCTTGCATGAACACTTTTATTGGCCTCATATGAAACGTGATGTGCAAACTTTCTGTACTAAATGTATTACTTGTAGGAAAGCTAAATCCAAAGTGACGCCTCATGGTTTTTATAGTTCATTGCCTGTTCCTATTATTCCTTGGACTGATATTTCTATGGATTTTGTTCTAGGACTTCCACGTTCTCAAAGTGGCAAAGATAGTATTTTTGTTGTAATTGATCGTTTTAGTAAAATGGCACACTTTATTGCTTGTGTTAAAACTAATGACGTAACTCATATTACAGATTTGTTCTTCAAGGAGGTTGTTCGTTTGCATGGATTACCAAGGACCATAGTGAGTGATCGAGATGTCAAGTTTCTGAATCACTTTTGGCGCACTCTTTGGAGTAAGCTGGGGATGACGTTGCTATTCTCTACTATTGCTCATCCTCAAATGGATGGACAAACTGAAGTGGTTAACCGTACACTCACGACATTATTACGAGCAATCATTCAACACAATCTCAAAAATTGGAAAAAGTGTTTGCCACACATAGAGTTTGCTTATAATCGCACTATCCATTCCTCTACTTCTTATTCTCCTTTCGAAGTTGTTTATAGTTTCAATCCTCTAACAACCTTTAGATATTTTGTCTTTGCTTTCTAGTGAACAAGTTGACATGGATGGCAAGAGAAAGGCGGAATTTGTCAAGGAATTGTATGCCAACGTTTGTGCTAACATTGAGAAGAAGTATGAGCAATTTGCAAAGCAAGCAAACCGTGGAAGAGTTAAGGTGCAATTCGAGCCTGGAGATTCGGTTTGGATTCACTTGAGGAAGGAACGATTTCCTCAACAAAGGAAATCTAAATTGAGTCCACGAGGAGATGGTCCTTTTTAAGTTCTTGAACGAATTGGAGACAATGCATATAAGATCGATTTGCCAAGTGAGTATGGAAATATTAGTGCAACTTTCAATGTGGCTGATCTTTCTTTGTATGATGTAGATGATTCGAGGGCGAATCTTCTCGAGGAAGGAGGGAATGATGAGAACATCAATGGACGTGGTCAAGTTGGAGAGGCTCGTGATCATGGAGGTGCTACAAAGAGTCATTTTCAAGATATGGGAGGTCTAATGACTAGGTTGAAAGCTAAAAGGATGAAACAAGCTTTGCAAGGTTTGATTATAGAATTACATAAAGATGAAGCTATTTGGTTGAAACAAGAACCTACAAGGCTATTCACTTATTTTGGGCTAGAGTTGGAGGAGCTTGGAGGTCGTGAAGTTGGATTTGATTGAAGAGCCCGTTTGCCACTTGAGATTATGGGTTTCATGGGCTTAATTCGTTAGTTTAATAGCCCAAGTTGTATCTTTAGTTGTAGGTTTATGTTATGGTGCAACTAGGGTTACGTTAGTTTCCATATTTAGTTTATATCTTAATGTTATGCGCCTCTTTATAGAGGGTGTTACTATTCATCCGAATTTTAGAACATTAATCAATAATATTGAGTTTTTCTCTTCAATTGTGCATGAGTGCAAATTGAGTTTTCTTAGTTCTTTGGCTAAAGAACTACTCTTGATTGCTTGGCAAGGCGTTTGTTGAGTATTCAAGAATCTCGCTTAGGGTTCATCTTTAAGGGTTTGAATCTGTCCAATAGGATTGTCGACTAGGTGTCTACACCACGTTATTGGTTAGGGGTCTAGGATCGTTTCTTAAAGAGGGGAGTTTAACGAATCTAGTTGAATTTGAAGCAAAACAATCCGAGTTGTTCTTGGGGTCTTTGACAAATTATGAAGGAGTCAAAAAGATTGGGTTGCATACTTGGAATTCGAGAGTCTTGAACCGTCATCTATTCCGTTGAACGCATCACAATGGCTTTCTTTCCTCTTGATAATTGTGTCAGTTCCAAAATGTCATTTTTCTCCAAAGCTTCAAGCTTTCTTTGCATGGCACTCACCCATTCTCTGTCTTCATCAGCTTGTTTATATGTTAGTGGTTCCTACACATTAATCAGGTTTTCCAAAAAAGACAAATGTGCCATATCTAAACTTGATGAAATTTGAAATGGAAAAGTAGCTAGAGTATATTTTGAAGTATATCTGCTGCTTAGGCTTGAATCAATAGTAGTAGTTTGTAAGCCCTTTCCGAAAACTATATTTGCTATATAGTCCTCCATCCAAACAGGTCTATATTTGGTTCTTGTACTTTTTCTTTGGTTGTGCCTCTATTTGTGCAATCATAGGGTTTGGAAATCTCTACTTCTATTCTAGTTTCTGAGCTAACATTGGTAAGGGCTGAAGTGTTTTGCTGACATCCGGTTGAATTCTGGGGTTTAGAATGAACATCAATAGGAACTAGAGGTAGTGGCACTTGAGTTTTTGATTCTTTAGATTCTGGATTCGAAAAGGAATTTTCATAGAAAATGACATCTCTGCTCACTTCTATTTTATTTGTGTTCGGATCATACATGGTTGAGATCAATGAAAACATGCTTGTGTGCTCTAAGCTCAAACTTATCTTTGTGAGGTTGAGTGTTAGTTATATGACACAGACATCCAAAAGTTATAAGGTTTGAATATTCTGGTTTTCGATCAAAGAGTAGCTCATATGGAGTGAGCCAATTCAAGACTGGTGTAGGTAATCTATTTATTATATAAGTAGCCATAAGTTGTGAAAATGGCTAGAATCTAGAAGGTAAATTAGCTTGGAACACAAGGGACCTAGCTATTTGAAGAAGATGTCTGTGTTTTCTTTCCACAACACCATTTTGTTGTGGTGTATACATACATTCTCTTTGGTGAATAATGCCCAATTCCTTGAAATGTTTGGCATTCTAAACTGGTGAACTTAGTTCCATTATCAATCCTAATCATTTTTATCCCCTTTTCAAATTGTGTTCTCACCATTATGAAGAAATCCTTTAATGTGGGCACAACCTTAGTTTTATGAGTAATGATAAAGGTCCAGGTACTCCCACTAAAATCATCCACTATGGTGAGCATGTAGGGAGACTCATTGATAGATTGCTACTTATATGGTCTCCAAAGGTCAGTGTGAAGTATTTGAGAGCTTTGTGTTGATTTTGTTTTGCTGGTTGGAAAGGTGAGTCTATGCTGTTTGGATTTATGGCATACTTCACATCCCTCCAAAGTGGTTAAATCAGTTTTGGTTAAATTGGTGTTCATAAAGTACAAATGCTGCAGAACAGGTAAAGATGGATGGCCAAGTCTTTTGTGCCAATCAAAGAGTAAAACATCAGAGATTTCATCCATGAAACTGAAGTCATTACATGAAGCTTTGAAACAACTTGAAAATTTTACTACAACCTTGTGCCTTTTTGTCTAAGAAACTAGAACTATCCAATATATATAGCTTCCCTACAAGCTTACCAACTGTTATTGTTTCTTCATTCTGTAGGTCCTACAATAAACAATAGCTGGGGTAAAATATCACTCTAATTTGTTCTTATTGGGCTGAGGTTGGAATAGATGTCAAGTATTCAAAATTTGGGACATGTAGAACATCTTTAAGGAGTAAAGTTTTGTGTAATTTCACTGTTTAAGTGTTCTTTATTTGTTTTGTAGTGTCATCAGGCAAGAATATAGGGGTGTAACAATCTATAGGTTGAGGATTGTGCATCAAATTTAAATTTGAACACGTGACTACTAGCACACGTGTCCAAGATCCAAGAACCTAGTTTCATATAACTAAGCATAGTAAAAGCAAAGTGATGAGATTTCATACCTCCAAAGTCCCTGACATGAGCAAAGTTCACCTGATTTTTGTTGTCAACTGGCATTTTTCCTTTCAATATTTTAAATAACTCCTGTTGAACTATTTGTGCTATGTTTGCCATCTGCATTCCATCCTTCGCAGCAGTGGCTATGTACTCTTCATCTGCATCCAATGGGTTCTTAGCCATGTTTGCCATCCGCTTATTTCCACTAGAGTTCTTTGTTTTCTACTCTCTTAAGTTCATGTACCACTTTGGATACCTATGTATTTTCAAGCAATTGTCTTGTGTGTGGCCATCCATGTTACAATGGTCACAATGCTGATATCCTTTTCCATGATTTCCAGACCTTTTGCCTCTGCCTCTTCATACTGCACCTAATCTTCCTCTTCCAAAACCTCTGTCTCCTGTTTCTGCTCTTGCTGATTGCCCCTTCACATACATTGCCATGTTTTCAGTCTTTTAAGGAAATATAGTGTGCACATCTCTTTGTTTCTCAACACTCAAAAACATAGAATATGCCTTACTGACTGATGGCAATGGATCCATAACTAGAATTTGGTTCCTAACATGATCATAAGCCTCATTCAAGAATTTGGTTCCTGACATGATCATAAGCCTCATTCAACCCCATTAAAAACTATATCAATATATTAAAAGAGGTCAATTCAGAAACCTTTTTGCTGCTCCACATGTGCATATTGGCATGGGCATTAAGCAAGCAAGTTCATCCCCATAGTTTCTTTAAGCTTGTGTAATATTTTTCCACCTTTTGTTTTCCTTGAGTTATACTATTAATTTCTCTTTGAATTTGATACAGTAAGAGCCCATTACACTCTCCATATCTCTCTTGCAATTCATCCCACAATTCCTTTGCTCAAGTTGTATAGATAAACGCTCATACAATTTCTCTTGAAATTGAATTTATAATCCAAGATCTTACCATGCAATCTACTCTTTCCCACTGTTCTGCTTTGGATGAAACAGTAGATGGCCTCTTGCATGCTCCAGTGATGAATCCTAGCTTTAGCTTTGCTCCTAATGCTATTTTGATGGACCTACTCCAGCTGAGATAATTTTCTCCTATCAAGGGTGAAGTAACTAGGATCATTCCTGAATGATCTGAGCTTTAAAGATAAAGAGGATTTTCATTATATTGAGCAACTGAATTTTTTGTATCAGTATTTCTTGTTGCCATTTTTGTTTATAAAGCAAAAAACCTGTAAGCTTCGTACTGCTCTGATACCATGATAAATTGAAAATCAGTAAAAATGGAGAAAAATTCTCGTATATTCTCAAATCAAAATTTGTACATCAACCTAATCAAAATCTGACGAGTGTGTAAAAGCTAAAATTTCCGAAAACAAAAAATTCTTAACAAACTGGTCCCTATCTACAATTGCTTGGAGAATACACAAAATCAGTTGCGCCTAACTGTCCCTTTGCACATGACTTCTAGTGGATCTTCATGGGCCTTGTACGCCTGTATGTGCTTATTCTGCTTCTTTGAAGACTTGAGCCTGCTCCGGTAGCCCATGCTTGAGCTTACTGATCTTCACTCCTTGATTTTACATTCTGTTAGCCTCAACGTTTTCTTTTGATACTTCCACAGAATGCTTGTGCTTGTGGAACTCAAATTGAAGAACAAGTGTACCCCACCGCTTGGTAGATTGGTGCTGGCATTCTTAGGATTTTAAAATTGGTTTTCTTCCCATTGAAGAACCAGATGCTGTCAAATTTCATAAACCTCGACTCCCTAATGTTTCTCAAAATTGAAATCAGTTTTAAGTCTATGCCGTAAAATATTTTGCTCTTGATTTTAGTTCCTAAATTCTGTTATTTATCTCAATTTTCGATTTGAGATAGGTAATTAATTAAGGTAAAATAATTTTGAATGCTACTAAATAGGACCTGAAACAACGCGATGACACTGGGGACCTTGGGCATGCTACTAAAGAAGCAATACGAAATTAAATTTTAGCTCCAGAAAGAATTCTTAAATTCCGAATAGAAGTTTGAAATGGTTAAATTGGTGTTCATCAAAACATTAACAACATCAACAAGGTCCCAAACCCCATGGCAGATGTAAAACTTGCTGTAAGCATCAAAATAATGCAGCAGCAAACTTACATCTATTTGAATCTACTTGTTAATGGTGCTCAGCCAAGTCCTTTTAGAAGTTCTGATGATAAAAGAATCAACCTTTATGAAAGAAAATGAGAAGAGGAGTCCATAAAGATTCCTACAAAGGATTTAATACAAGTGTTGCGTCTCCGTACAAACAAACTCACGGATATGATGCCACAACAACACAGCACAGCTTGCCCATGCTTGTGACAGATTACTTCCTGTAACTATCACAGGTACTCATGCTCATTTGGGCGCACGTGCGCACATACACAGACACACACTCCTTCTCGCGCGAGATGCTGAGTGGAAAGTTGCAAATATTTTGGAAGATCAACGACAATTCAAAATGACATGAGCCAGCTCGTTCTGGAATATTTTCACGACTAGGCATTAGGGATGTTACTTTGCCTCCATCGCTCTCCTAAGCCAAGAAAAATTAGATTATTGTGCCCAAGCTGAACAAAGAAAAAAATGCCCAGAAAGGAGTGATTCAGTCGTTGACTTTAGGAGTGGAAAACGGATGGTGGAAATGGTAGGATAAATTCCAGTATTAACTCACCTTTAGCATATCTTGCGGTCCTTAACAGTGGCATCCTATTTTCACAACATAGTGCAGCACCTATTCTGAAAGGTGTCTCCAAAACCAGAATTGTAGAATCTTCAAATCCCCAGATCACTCATTCCAGGGCTGTTGGCATGACTTTACAATGCTATCCAGGCAATGACACTTCAAAAAAAACCAAACCGTGCAATAGTGTGTGTATCTAACTCACTCGATCACTACCATATGTAAATTCAGGTGCATGATACACATTGGTACACCCATCCCTAAACAAACTTCGTATTTTCCAGCCATGGCAGCCAAATGATCAACTTCAGGACCTAAAATATGAAAATAATAGCTATGGAACAGAAAAGATGCGGCAACTCCATTTTGCAGAACAAACACAAGGAAACCAAAAGAAAAGTGGAGAAGTATATAGCAAAGAAATTATTGACAACATTAACCTCCACACCAATTTCCAGAAAGTTTTAGGCTTTTGTTAATTCGAGCCACTTTTTTAAGCGTTTCCAAGGTCTTAGGGATTGTGTCAAAATAACCATGGTAGACCCCAAATATGGGGACTATTCTTCCAGATACTTTTCTATGGTCTTATCAAGCATCATAGTAGTATTTATCTTTTGTTTCCTATCTGATTTACTAAGACAACATAGAAGAGTGGGGGGAAAAACTAGAACTCATACGCACATCATTCATATACAAATACACCCACACTGATTAGTTTTGACAATAATCATAAGGCAACATGTCTTAAGAGGAAACCATATCCATAGTTCTGACAAGAATCATTCAGCAACGTGGTTTCAGAGGATGGTCAAACTTTTTAGCAAGTGATGAGAATGCAAAGATGGTAGGGGAAATGCTAGTGGGGCAATCCGGGGAAAGAAATTTGGACACCCATATAAGAAGCAAAGCCAGTGGTGAAAGGCCGCCACTTAGATAAAAAAAAGTGTTACATCAAGGAAATTTAAGGAATATGCAAGGACAGGATTCGGCAAAACAAAATTTCAGAATAAGGCATTGATTGCTTCAATGCTTTGTTGCAGCCTAAACTGTGCACATTGTTCACTTTAGTCAGCAAGTGAACAGAACCAGCAAATGATCTTGATGAAGTGGTTCTCTTCAATCATCTCCGTCACACATCCACTCTTTTGCCATAGGATATTATATGAGCGAAAGTTGAACTGAAAAGGATGAAAAGAAAAAGGAATGAAAGGAACTTTGTGCCTGAAATACTCAGAAATGGAGAATGAACAGTGAAATGAACTGAAGGAATACTCCTAATTATCTTAGCAGAAAATAAGCCAAGTAGAAAGGGGAGTAAAACATTCATTTCAACAAATGAAGCTGAAACTTGAAATAGGATGATATTTACATAACTATCACTCATTAGTCCTCCTAACATGATAAGCATTATGCCTCTTTTATTAACATGACCAATAAGGGGCTCCAACCAACAGCTCAAAAGATAGCATTAATATCTCTCAAATAAGTGCAACGAAAATGCATGAGAGCTCTGCCAAGCGTGTAGAGAAGGCTTCATATATGCAGCCATATCCTACAATCAAACGAGTTCCTCCAATTTTCACCAGGAGTCAATGCTATTATCTATTGTATAAATGAAGTGACATTAAAGTTATGAATGCAATATAGGCTAAAAGATTAAATAATGATGTATCTTCCTTCTCTCTTGCCCAATCTGGTACATTGAACATCAAGATAAGAGCAGAAAGCATATTTATTTCCTCTAGGAATGAAAAGTGGATTCTTTATGTTTTTCATTTGTATCTGTTTTAGAAACAAATTACACCAACCGCAAATCCATCACAATAAATAAGGTTTTTCCTCAAAGGAAGTGCTGCACATTACCTGCATTTCTGAAACAACAAAAAAGAAACGGAGAAATATTTCTGGCAAATGGAAACAGGAAATGAAAACGTTTCATCTACTTTCCTTTTGTATCTTTCTCTTTCTTCAATTCTAATTATCTGCTTACAGAAGATAACAGACACAGGCACATACATGTCCGCAGCATGATATTTCTGGAAGTCTTCGTTACCCTTCAGTGTATAGTTACCAATTTCACACCAAAATTTGATCTGCACAGGTTACTACCGATAAATGCTTCTGAAAATACAACCAGCTGGGTATCATAGGATGCTGCTTCAGCAAGCAGCCTTTTAGCTTTATCTTAAAGTAGGCAGCTAAAACTGTAACATACCTTTTCCGCAGTATGAGATATTCTGTTGCTTATAAAAATAAGACATATACTAAAGAATCTTCCACCCTAATTTAATAAAAAATTTTAGAAGAACTGATTCTCCAATCCATGATATACTTCAGAAACTGAATCGTCCAATTGATATATCCAGTTAGAAAACTGAATTAAAAGATGGTAATTTGTTAATCTTTCTTTTGTATATTTCTTTGTCCAACCAAATTAAAAAAAAAAAGAAAAATTCATACTGCTACACATGAATTTCATCACAATACTCTAATTCCTCATATGAATACCCTGATCCTTATAATATATTTCACTTAGAGATTCATAATTATCATGATCAAATTCAGAGAGTTCTTCATATTCTGAGACTTCATCGCGCAAAGAACCAGGTTTCCGTTGAAACAGATTTTGAGAAAGGTTCTCATTGGCTGAAGGGGTCTCCTCTTTGACAACCTCAACCTTCCTTGGCCATTCTATCCTTTTTGCATTATCAAAGTTTGAGTTTGGATTCCGATCATTTGGGTCACCATAAAGTGCCACATGTCTATAATATAATTCAAGCTCTTTCTCAGCAACAGCAATGAAGCGTCTTACAGACTCAAGTGATTGCTCGTACTTAGATTTTTCCAATGCCCTCTTTTTGGACAATGTATCAATGGGCGACATTGCTTCTGGTTGCACATAGTTCTTTCCTCGATAAAAAACTATTGTGTCATCACCAATTATTTGAATTGGTATTCCACCACTGAGCCTGGATATTTCATTGGCATAATCATGCACTTGACCAGGTTTGCATGGCTTGCAAATAACCTTGACAGTTTCATGCTTCTTCCAATGCAAATGCATATTAAGAATTACACCTCCAAATATTCCCCTTCTACCTATAGGAACATAATTCGACCTTTTCTGGGCCATTTTCTTCATGTAAAATCTTTCTTCACCAGTCAGTTCATGTGGCTTAACAACAGGACCTTGTAGTTTGGATACCTCATACCTCTTTAGTCTTTCAATTAGCAAGCCTTCCTTAATTTTTGCCCTTTCAAGCTTGTATTTAATTCTTTCCTCAGCATCAGCAAACCGTTGCTTCTTCTTGTTTCCTTTAACACCGAGTCTTCTGGGGTCTCTTTTGTTTGCAGATTTTCTCTTTTGCTTTTCTCTTTGCCTTTGCAGCTTCAGCCTCTTCTTTTTCATCCACTTCTCCTTCTTCGGAGGCTCGATTTCATGAGTCTCAAATTTTGGCTTTCCTTGAGTCGAAATCACCAAATTCACTCTGCCATAGCTAAAGTTCCTCAATGCCCACCTTGAACTTCTCAGCGGAATCAACTGCATTGAAGGCCTAAACATAGTCGATAAGGGGTATGTCCTTGGAAGATTTGGCCGGAAATAAGGAGAAATTGAAGAGGATGATTTAAGAAACGAAGAAATGGAAAGTCTACCATGAAGGACGACACGAATCAGAGCCTTTGCCATATCTTATCTAGAGCCGAGATCTTAATCTTGGAGCCAACCCAGTTGGAAGCTAAACGAACTTAAATCTGAATATACAAGCTTCTAGCTCTATCAACTCTCCCAAGTCCCACCAAACAATAAAAATTTACAAATGCTTCACAAACTATCAAATACAAAGCAAGAGACACTCTTCATCCGCCGACAAAAATCTTCTAGTCAAAATTCTCCACAGTTAACACACCCTCTATCAGACATACCATCAAACATCTGCAATGCAATAGTCAATCTGCCATTGTCTTAAAAACCATTATGTCTCACAAACGTATATACCTATTCATCTTCGAAAACGCAGCATCGGCAGCCGACAGTCCTAGTAAGACATGGGAACGAGAAACAATTACTCGGTTAAGAAATTAGGATAGCAAATAATTACTGGAAAAATAAAGTTAACGCTATCTTTTAGATAACTAATGCAGAATGAGCTCTATTGAGAAACAATGTAGAATAAGCAAGATATCAGTGAAAACCACTTTTCCATGATCTTTTCAGTGCTTGATTTCACCGCAGCTAATAATCCCTACACTGACATTTATTTGACAATAGAATAAATGTCTTTTTCTACCGTGATTGAAATTTAAACAAATATGAAATTATGGAAAGACACCACTTTTCCATGATCTTTTTTCTACCGTGATTGCAGTTGGAACTATTTACCACAGTGAAAGCACTTGGAGTCTTGGGAATCTTCTTGATGTTTTCTGGAGATAGGATCTTTCCGACCTAGCTCGTCATCAGCAAAGCTGAAATCTGCTTAGAGCATCAGAGTTTCACTTTCTTCTGGAAGGGAAGGGAAGGGTCTTTTTGGAAGAACCACGGTTCGATAATTAATTGAATCAATTTTTGTTGTAGGACGAATTCGGTAAATTGTTAGAGTTTTTTGCAAGAGAAATGATAGATCTTCAGTCATGTATTGTTATTTTGGACCCCTGGGATCATTAAATCAGGGTTAATCATTGAGGCGATTTGATCCTGAAGCTACCCAATGCGTAGAGTAGCCATGGGTGAGCCGTGAGCCAAAAAACTGGCTAACCCCGAAAACCTATCTGACTCGACTTGACTTAACCCTAAAAATAGGATACCTGAAAATTTTTTCGTTCGCGAGTTAGCTTAGAGTCAGGTATCTCTGCAAGTTTCGTGTACAGATACGGATCAAGAAAATAAAAACAGACGGATACCCGATCCGAGGGGTAATTATGTAAATATATGAAAATATAGGGATATTATGGTAATTTTATTAGTTTGGATATATGCTCACAGTTGCGATCCAAACGCCAGCTTCGCAAGCTGTTGTTCAACTTTGTTGTCTGCTACACTTCATAAACTATCCAGATGATTAATCAAACGTCCACTTCCATTGGAGATCATCTACTTCAGCTTTTTACTTTCTATTTTGACTTTTTTTTTATTTTTAGCTAATTTTATTGCAAATACACCTTGAAAGAACATTAGTATACATTGTTATTAATTTATTAATAATCAAAATCGAGATAAATTGAGACTATAGAGTGAATCTTCATAAGCTTTCAATTAGTAACATGAATTAGTGGACATTTATGATTGTTTGGGGAATTAGAGAAGTCGAGAGAATTTTGGAAGACTTTGAACCTTAGTGTATAATTTTGTACTCTAATTTGCCCATTACAAATTTTAGTTAAAAAAATTGGGGCAAGTCAAGTACCCTGTGACCCGTCCCTATTTATTGGGTACCCAAGGACCAGATACCTGAAGGCATTAGGGTCGGGTTACGGTCGAAAATTGCTGATCTGATAAGTTAGGGTCGGGAAAGCCAAATCCTTTTAGGGGCATGATGCACACGGGATTGTAAACAGCCAAGATCACCGAAGAATCCAAGTTTGCAATCCGTTAAACCCTAGACTAATCCTGATTCTTGAATCAAGACAATCTAAGCGTGGGATTGTTTGCTTCGAACTACTCCTTCTTTGATGAAGACAATCCTAATGGGGTCTAAGGACAAACCTAGAGGACCTTAATCAAAACAAGAAAGAAGTAATTCTAAGCAGGGTTTTGTTGGTCTCAAAATCACTCCAATAAGACCGGAATTGTTCTTAATCGCCAAAGAACAAAGAAAGCTTCTCAACTTGAGAAAACTCACAAATATCATAAATCTTCTTAATATGTTTGGAAAATAAGAGTTTGGCCCTCATATAGATGCAATATAATGATAGAAAAGATTAAAACAATGGCACTAGTTGTAAAATTACCATGTTCTAGCAATGCTATACAAGTTACAACTCATAAAGACAAACAAAACACTAACAGAAAAACAAAACAAAGATTCTGTTGCTATTCGGGCTCAGTATTAGCGATCGGTTACAGGCGCGGATAGCACCAGAAGATAGACTTTTCAAATCGACCCATTTTGTCCCTATCTGCGTCGTGTATTAGCGGGTGGATAAGCAGCGCGGATAGAAATAGAATATCCATCTCCACGCATGCATAATTCTGTCCCTATCTACGAGGATATCTCTGCGCAGTTAATCTCACGAATAGGACCAGAATGTTGAATTCTTCTAGTGCTTCAATCAGATTGAATCCGTGGATTATCCCCAGGCGTGGATAAATGCGCAAATTGCTCCAGAACCAAGATTTGTCCATCATCTTCAACCCCAAGTAAGGCAATCAACTTTGGTGTGCATTGTACTTGCTCCAATTTACTTCATCACCAAGTGTAGGTGCTCATGGATCTCCCTTAGGGTGGATACCCGACCTGTGCCCACCCCTAAAAGTAGCCAAGAGACTTTGACTTTTAACTTTGTCCTAGACTTTGGAGTAAACCAATCATCCCCTATTTTTCACATGTAAAATTGTAATGGATAATTGTAATAATCCTCTGGATGGAGTATTTAATGTTGGCCCAAAAAATAATGCAACCAATATATAGATAAATGAACTTGCAATAATAATGATAAAGTTAGAACAAAACAAGTTCACGAACAAATAACAATTAAAGTAAAATGAATAAAGAAAGCACACCAAAATTTTTATAGTGGTTCGGCACCAAACTCAGTACCTACATCCACTCCCAAGTAAACCACTTGGAGTTTGAATCCACTAGTAGCTTCTTCAATTGTTGAAAAAGCAAATCAACTTGTACATATGGGAAGATAACTCTTGCTCTCTCTTCCTAACTCTAGTTGAGCCAAAGTCACTATTTTACTCACACTTAGCTCTACCAAGACTAGCCAAGAGTTTTACACCACTCACAATCCCCACACTATGCTACAATTGAGTGCTTCCACTCACCCAATTAAGAACTACTCTATCCCAACCAATTACCTCACTTAGAACTACAAGCAATATATGAAGAAACTAGTTAACAAAGTTGGCTAGGCTTAAGAATTCACTAAATATGAAAGCCTAACTTATGGCCATAATGATTTTGATCCATGTTTAGGATTCAATTCAATTTTTACTCCAAACTAGATTTCTTTATGAATGGAAGACTGCTAATACATGAGCTTTCCTACTCTCGTGGTAAAGTCTAGCATGCATTAGTTCATTGAACTCATAGATTGTGGCTTCAAATCTTAATCCACCAATGTGAATCACTACCTTTTGAGATTCAACATAAGTTTCATTTACTCTTTCCATTGTTAGATGCAAATCTCTTTGTCAAATAACAACTATATGACTTGGAGTTGGTAGCTAATCAACAACAAGTGTTAAGACCAAGTAAATGAACAAAAAACAATAAGTTGGCCATAAATTAATTCATATTATAGTTTCATCTTAAACCTAAATAATATAACACTAATTGCTATAATCATGCAACATAATATATGTAACAGCCCCACCTTACCCAGAGGCGCACCAAAGGGCTTAGCGGACTGCCTGCCTAGCTCTCGTCAGGACTCAAGTCGAGCACTCACTCAGAACATGCATGCGTGTTTAACTCCAAATAAAATGAAATAAAATAGAATAAAATAAAATATATTCATATTACTTAATTTAAAAGTACAAGTAACATCGAGAAGTTTACACGTCACAATATACATGATTTTCACCAAGATAGCCCAAAATAGTTTGGCTATCAAAATACACGAAATAAAACATGTACACATCCAAAATTAGCTTTTCCTACTTTCGTATTTTGGAAACCTGGTTAAAGAAAACAAATGAACGGGATGAGCTATAATAGCCCAGTGAGTATCCAAGTCATGCAGTCATACCCAGAATCTATTATTTTATTGAACAAAATAATTGACAAGATTAAATAAGTAGGGCATGAACACTTTAATTAACAAGTAGTCAATGGCGGATACAGGGCTCAACTACGGAAGCAAGCTTAACCGCAGAAAGAGCAAGTACTGATCATGTAACCATGATGTTAGAACTGAGATAATAGCTCGGGTCTTTATCAAAGGTCATGCAAGTATTATCAAGCAAGAACCCTAACCACCATTCACCTTATAACCTCCGTACAGGCTACCACATCCAGGGAGAAGTCTCAACCTTGGAGGGCCATCACGCAAGAAAGTTCAATCCGGAGTTGGCCTCTTTGAGGATTCACAACTCATAAGGGAAAAAACATCACGCCCTAAAACACCCAGCACCTTATATCCTCCCAAGCCTGTCCGAGTTGACTATCTGTGAAGTAACGGTGAAGTTAGTCACGGAAGTCTCATGCACAAGTAACACATTAGATAATGAAAGTGTGTAACACATTGCGGAATAGAAGTGATAAATTACACCTCTTTCCTCAAGTAACACATGTTATAAAATAACAATTTCAAGTATAACATAATATTTCATAATTTAACATTCTCAAGTAGGACAAGCATTTCATGCATCATGCACACATAGAGACACTCACCTGAAATGCCTATGAAAATATTTCGTAAAATGGTCGTGATGCATTTTCGGACCCTGAAGTTTAAAAGAAATAATATAATGAAAACCCAAGTAAAACCCTAGTAAATTTAAGAAGAAAAATTCAAGAAAACACCCCACTTATTTCTAGGGTTTTGGTTTTAGGGTTTCTGGGGTTTTAGGGTTTACTTATTTTAAGAAAATTTAATCTATCACTAAATCATTTCTAAAATTTCTACACTTCAATTTCCTTCAATTGAACATATTCTAAGCTTAAAATCTCACTTGTCAATTTTTCTTCTTTAACTCTACCAAAATTTCGGCAGCATTTCCCCTTAAAATCGGACTAACCCAAATTTTTTCCTGCAAGAAAAATCAACAATCCAACCCAATTCAACAAGTTCTACAACTTTTATGTTCAACTCAAGTTCAAATTCAATCAAAATTCCACTAAATTCCAAGAATTCTACTCCAAGAATCTTCAACCAAACAACATATAACACATGAAATTTCAAGGTTTAAAGGCCATATACTAGTCTATCTAACCACAAGAACACTTTATCTAGCAAGTAAATCTCAAATTCTAACTAAGTTCTCCAAGTAATACCAACAAGAATCTTGGTTTAAGCTTGCATAAAAACTAATTAAAACATGAAATTAATAGGAAAAGTTCATAGTAAATACCTTAGATATGCTTAGAACTTTGCTTAGAAAGAAAAGAAGCTCACTTCCTATGGTGGATTTGCCCAAACTTTAGAGAGAAAACTTCAAGAAGTTGAGAGCAAAATGAGAGAAGAAGAGAAAGGGAGATGGCCGGCCAAGAGGGAGAAGAAAGAGAAAGAAATAGGCTAGGAAAAATGGAAAAGAAATAAAGAAAATGTGGAAAAAAGATTAACCAATTAAAACCTTACAAGAATAAAGTAAAAAGGTAGTCTTTTAATGCAAGAGTAGCTAACTTGGATTAATTTGATTGGTGGAGCTCATTAACCTCTTATCACTTAATACTAGCAATAATAAGACACAAATTATTAAAGCAAAAAGAGATTAAAATAGGGAGAGAGAATCCGGCCACAAAGAGAAAGAAAAAGAAAAGAATTTCGGCCAAAAAAAAGAAAAGAGAAGAGAAAAGAATTTTCGGCCAAGAGAAAAAGAAAAGAAAGAGAAAAATTTCAGCCAAGGGAAAAGAAAATAAAGCAAGAAAATAAGTGAAATTTTTGAGTAAAATTGAGCTAAAATTCAAGTAGTCAAAAGACTAGAAAATAGTAAAATGAGCTAATCAAAATTTAAACACTAATATAAATTAAATGGTCAAGTAAAATTATTCTAACTTTAGTACTTAGGTGTTCTTGCTTAATAATGAAAATCTTAGCTAATTAACCTAATTAACTCAAGAAATCTTCCAACTAATAAATCAAGGATTAACACTTAACCCTAAATAAGAAAAATGTCTCTTGTAAGTGCATTTCTAGGGTGTTACAATATAAGACAATTATAATAATAACCACAAACAAAAAATTGAAAGTACCAACCAACGTTTAGGGAAAATGTATTTAATTTGAAATAAAGAAAATACAATAACATATAATTAAACTTTTAACACATAAATAATGATAAAAAATATAAAAAAACCAAAAATAGTTTAAAAAATGAACAAAGAAACCAATATGACCATTAATTAATAAATAAAAATTTAAATTGGGTCATTGATTAAAATTTAAAAACACAAAGGTGTAATCGAAAGTATTAAGACCTTAACTACATAAAAGAAAAGTTTTGAATCAAAAATAAGATTTTTCTAAGGTTTTGGGTTAAAAATGC
The DNA here is from genome assembly GCA_024721245.1 of Mitragyna speciosa. Lineage (NCBI taxonomy): Eukaryota > Viridiplantae > Streptophyta > Magnoliopsida > Gentianales > Rubiaceae > Mitragyna > Mitragyna speciosa. The sequence goes on from CM045565.1 coordinate 6,791,920, forward strand.
AAATATAAAAAATTAGGAGAAAAATATAATTAAAAAAATTCAGGGATTAAAATATCAATTTTTACAAGCCTAGAAGTAAAAATATAATTTCTAACAATGTTGTATGGCTAAAAAAGTGAAAAGTCTAGCAAATTGGGGGACAAACATGAATTTCAGCAAGTTTAGAGTAAAAAAAATGTATTTTCCAGCAATATTCTAGGACTAAAAATGCAATTTACAGCAAGCTAAAATATAAAAATACAATTTCCAGCAAGTTTTAAAAAAAAAACAAATTGCAATTTCCAGCAACATTCAAGGTTCAATTGCAATTTCTAGTTACTTGGGGGCAAAAACATAAATTCTAAGCATGTTCTAGGGACAAAATATAATTTCCAGCAAACACAAGGACAAAAATTATAATTTCCAGCAATGCATAGGGGACAAAATGAAATTTCCAGCAGTGAAATGGGGGTAAAAAAAATAAATTACAGCAACTATGGGGAGCCAAAATAAATATTAGAGCCAATTTTTTGCAAAAGTATAATTTCTCAATAAATTTGAGGGACCAAATTGTAGTTTTCAGCACATTCAAGAGCAATATTACAATTTCAGCAAAGTTTAAGGGACTAATTCACAGATTCCAGCAACATTCAAGGGTCAAAAATGTAAATCTAGCAAGATTGGGAGCTAAATTGAAATTAATAGAACCTAAATTAAAAAGAATTAAGATCTAGGGGGTCAATCTACAAATATTATGCACCTAAGTGCGACAATCAAAATATTCAGGGCAAAATAATAGGCTAATCAAAATTCTAAGGGCTAAAATGCAAATATTAATTCTGATAAAAATAATAAAAAATGAATAAATAAAAAAAGAAACTAACCCAAAATTTTTATTTTTATTTTTGCCGATTTTTCTTTTCTTCTTTTTTTTTCCTCTCTTTTTTTCTTTCTTTCTTCCTTCTTTCTCTCTTTTCTTTCTTTTCTCTTTTTCTCTCTTTTCTTCTTTCTTCTTCTTCTTCTCTTCTTCTCCAAATTTCCCTCTGTTTCTCTCTCGTTCTCTGCCTTTCCTTGTCTTCTCTCTGTTTTCTCTTTTTCGTTTCTCTCTTCCTGTCTCAATTTTCCTCCCTCAATCCGTTCTCTTTCTCTATTCCTCTCTTTTTATTTTTGTAATTTCTCTCTTGAAATCTCTCCCCACACCCGAGTATCCCCTTTAGTTTTTGAACCATAAAATCCCTAAAAACTCTACTACATTAATGCCTCCCTAGTTAATTGTCAATTTCACAATCCAAAGTATGAATTTTAGTTATCAATTATGGGGGAAATTGTGAATTTTACCTCGATTCGAGAAGGAAGCTGTGAGCTGGCCATGCCAATTGGCTGACAAAGGTGGTAGGGCGATGATGATGGTTGGCCTTCAATGGAGATTGGCGAATGATGAGGGTTTGGGTGATGGGTGGTGATGGTTGTGTGGAAGAGCTTGCTGATGTGTCTATGTGTGCTTCTTGTGTGACTGTGTGTGTGTGATGTGAAGTTGTGTGTGTGGTGTGTGCTTGAATGTTGTGTGTGAGTATTTGTAGCTAACTATGTGCGTGTGTGTGTGTGTGTGTGTGTTCTAGTGTATTTGTGTGATGTGTGAGCTTGCCGAGAGAAGTCTGTGTGATTCATGTGTGGTTATGGATGTTTGATGTTGTGTGTGTGAGAGTGAACTGGTGTGTTGCCTGTCAAGATGATGAATGTGTGCTTCTTGTGTGTTTAATTTTGCAGGTGGACTAGAATTGTGGTGTATGTGTTTGTGCTGGTGTGCATAAAATGTTTTCGTGCATGTATATTCTGAAGGTGTGGTGCGAGGTGGTTTTGTGCAAATGTGTGTAATGTGGTGAGGTCGAGAGTTGTGAGTGTCCAGGTGTATTGTGAGAGTGTGAATTGTGTGTGAGTCAATGGTAGTGATGGTGAAGAAAAGGAAGAGAGGGGGATGGAGAGGGAGTGTGGTGAGTGTTTTTCTAATGGAGTTTTTGTGTGTGTAGGTGAGGGGGCCAAGAGAGGAGAGTGTGAGTTGCGTGTGCAGTAGTGAGTTCATGACGTGAGGGTGAAGAACAAAGTGTAGTGTGTCTGTTTATTGAGGGAGCCGAGAGAGAGTTGTGAAGAGAGTCTATTGAGAATGAGAGTGAATTGAGAGGGAGACAGTGGAAGGGGTTGTGAATGAATTTGTGTGTGAATGTGAATATGGCTGAGAGAGGAGAGTGCAATAGATGTTGTACAGAGAGATCGTGTGCAATTGCTTTTTTGTGTCAATTATGTGAATGTCATGATGGTGAATTGAGAAAGAAATTTGAGCAAAATTCCTCAAATTCTGATGAAGGGATTGCAAGTGGGGATGAGAGTGATGATGGTGTTTGAGGGATTGATGGTTGCAGGACGAATTCACTGTGCATCCATGGCAGATGCTACTACTGTTTAGTCTGCTTCTTTTTTTTTTTGTGAGCGAAATTTGTAAGAAAATTAAATGAAAAAAGAATAATAATAAAAACTACTTGGACCCCTTAAAATTATAAAAAAAATAAAAATAAAAATAACTAAAAACTCAGCATTGCAAAGAAAGAAAATTAAAAAAATTAAAAAAAAACTAGTAACTAATGTAATTTGGGATTGTCGCGTGCTAAATTGTTGAGGCACCAGTGGGGTCGTTGACTGTCGCGTCCTGAAAAGACGGTCCGATTCGGTGAACTCCTTTGAAAAGATAGGTTTTGAAAAAAAAATTGTGCGTGTGTGAGAAAAAATTGATTTTTAGTGAAAAAGTGTATTTTAGGAAAAATGGTATCTTAAAAAAAAATAAGGCCGAGACTAAAAGTGCCATAGTTTTGGCCAACTAATTTTGAAAAAAGGAGTTTTATTTAAAAAAACGGAGTCGCCACTTGGTATTGAGTTAGGGTGTACCAAGTCACCCGAAAAATCATTTAACAAAACAAAAAAAATTTTAGAAAAATATTTAAAACCCTTGTTCGACTCCGGTCTACGAAAAAAAAAGAGAAGAAGGTTCGAGAGTCACATTTGAAGAAAGGGAAGGCAAAGGCTCGCGCCTAAGGCACCCTTTTCACCTAGTTAAAGCTAGTTGTGAGGTTTAATCAAGATTTCTTAAATTAATCCCTAAATTCTATCGTGTTTGGATGTATCTAAATGAATGCAAGTCCTAAATCTAAATGTGGTATCGGGAGGTCGAAATGTTCCATCGAGGTTTGATCGGAATTATCGCATTGATTGCGAAACTCAGAATGAGGTCCCAAGGGAGTCACAAGTGTAAATGCAAAATGAAAATACAAAAAGAAAGGAAAAATAGTAATATAAATCATAAGTGATCGAAGAAAATGAGAATGCAATATATGGGTACAAGGAATTAACATCTCGTGACTAAATATTCCTATTCACGGAGGGGAGAACGGCATGCACGCCACGGCTTCCCACGTAAGTAGGCGACTATTTCTAGTCGAATCACACAAATGACATAATTTCTAAGTGAAATATAGTTTAAATGTCATGCACTTGAAGATGTGTCAAAATAAATAAATAGATAATAATAATAAAAAGTCATGCAAAATGGAAAGAAAACTAAAAGTGTATGAAGTAGGATGTAAAATGTACACAAGTGTACCTAACATTAAAATGCCCTAAGGCTCTAGTGTTGGACTAGCCCTTTCTAGGGATTCCCACTAGCATTGGACTAGCGGGAAACGATAAAGCCACAACTAGCGTTGGACTAGTGTGGTGACGGTACAATTAAACTGATAAAACATGAATTAAAGCAAGAAGCATGAATTGAAAGCAAGTAAACATATAAAGACATGTAATAACACGTAGGAACAAGTAGCACGTGAACATGATATTCTAGATGCAAAATCCTAAGAAAAGCGATAAAATATATAAGCGCATAAGCACACGAAAGCATATAAGCCTTAACTATTACACCAGGGAATTTAATTACACTTTGAAGGGAAAAGGATAAAAACGACATATCTATTACACTTACTATCTAAATACAAAAGCTTTGCTAAAAATATGAGGAATGTAATTTAAATATTACATTGACTAGTTAAATACAAAAAATATTACATTTTTCGCCAAAATAATAAAATTTAAAATTAAATAACATAAAATACATAAATACACAAAAAGAATGTAAACTAAGACATATATGAAGAAACATGCATAAAAATCACATAAAGGCACATTGGAGCACATAAAGAGGAAATTAATGAGAAATAGAGATACCTCTTTGAAGACCCGGTACTAATACTTAAGAAAATGAACACACACGTCAATGTATCACAATATAAATAAATAAAACCTAAAAATGTGTAAATATTGACAAATTGGAATAACATGTAAAGTCTAGCAATTAAGGGATTAAAATAAAATTCTATAAACTTAGGGGGTAGAAATTAGAAATTCACATTAGTCTAAGGGGATAGAAATGCAAAATTAAAGTAAATTGTAGGGACAAAACAATAAATTCAGCAAGTATGGAAAAATCATGAATTACAAGACCTAATTGAAAGGAATTAACAATCTAGGATGGTCAATCTATAAATGAGGGGGGTCTTTAAATGCAATAATCAAAAAGTAATCTAGGACCTATCAATAATGCCAGTGAAGAGTAAGGGCTTAAACGCAAATATATCAATCTATGTAAGACAAATAAATATGCAAAAGTATATAAATTAAATCAGATTAATTAACCAAAAAAATTAATTATCCAAACTAATTACTAATTTCAAGCTAACATAAGCAGAATTAATAACCAATTAAATTTTAATTAAACTAAAATCAACAAACAAAAGTAAACAAACCAACTACTTAAACTAAATGAGTTAACTAATTAAACTAAATAAGACAAACCCCCAAATCAATTAAATTTAAGAAAGAAAGAAAAAAAAACAAAATCTAACCAGAACCCAAATCATCTCCATCAAACCTACCCCCCCAATCGGTTGTCTTCATTCTCGTTCTTTCCCCCTTTCGTTAGAATCCCTTTTTTCCCCCTCTTTTCTCTGTTTCTTTCTTCTTCCTCTCCTCTCTCTCCTTTCTTTCTTGCCCTTTTTCTCTCCCATCTTCTTCTCACCCAAATCCACTCTTACTCTCCTTCCCCAAATATGCTTTCCTTCATTCTTTTCGTTTGTTCCTTGTCTCTCTCAATTCTTTCTCTCAACGCTGTCTCTCTTTCTCTCTCGCACTCTCTCTGATTCTCTCTATGTTCTGTCTCGTTGATCCCTCTGCGGAGGTAGAAATTTTAGGTTGTTCGAATGGCTATTAAGCTGGGCTATGATTAGGGGCGATGGTGGATTGGAGCTGATTTGTCAATCAGAGGTGTAGGGGGCTATTCTGTTTGGTTGTTTGTGTGATTGAAAAATTGGGGTTGTGTTGGATTTGCTAGGTGTTAGGAGATTGAGGTGAAACTGATGGTTGAGCTTTCGTGCGGTGGTGGTGATTGAACGTGTTTTTGAAGTTGTGGATTGGGGCGCGATGGTAGGTTCTGGGAGGACTGTGGTAGTGGCAGGGGTGGTGTTTGAGTGCCAATTGGGGCAATTTTGGGTGGCTTGTTGGTGGAGGTCATGCGGTTAATTTTTGGGTTTGTTTCGTTGCAGTGATATTTCTAGCAATTGAAGGGTTAGGCGTGGCTTTAGGTGATTGACTTTACAATGGTAGTGATTTGGTTGTAAACGGTTGTTCTCGGTGGTTATGGTAGCCTAGACAGGAACTGACTGGTTTGGGCTTTTGGTATTTGGGATGATGGGAAAGGGAGCTGATGATTGGAATTGATTGGGTTATGGTAATTGTCCTTGGCTGTTTACAGGTGGGTTTTCTGGTGGCAGGGGTGTGATTTGAGCTGGATTTAGGAGTGGCGCGTGGGGCTACTGGTGAATTACAATGGTGGTTTGGAGAATTCAGAATTCTAAATTTGCAATTGTTTGGTTAAACTTACTGTTTCCCTTTGCAGGTGGATTGTGGTGAATAGGCAGAAGATGGGTGATGGCTGTGGGATTGGTCTGAGAGTTACTTGGTAAGTGGGTGGATTTGGTTTTGCTCGGTTCAATGATAGTGGGATGATTTGTGGGTTACTGATGGTGATTGAGGAGGCTGTTGGCGATTGGGTAGTGGTCTTGCCAGTTGGGGTTTTTTGTGTTTGCTTGGTTTTGCAGGTGGGAGAAGCAGTGGAATGGCTGATTTGGTGGTCTGAGGGCGGAGGTTTTGATTTTGTAGGTTTGGGTGATGGCATGATGGTGAGGGAACCTGGAAATGTTGGCAGGTGGAGGTTCTTGTGGTTTAGGTGGTTAAAGGTGGGGTTTTTTGTGGTTCAGGTGGTTGAAAGTGGAAGAAAAGAGGGGAAAGAGATAAACCTAGAAAAACAAACCCAAAGCAATAAAGAACAAAAACCCAGAAAGAATAAAATCCAGAAAAACAAAAATAAAAAAAGGCTTCAAAACTGATAATCAAATCCAATTTAAAGAAAAAAGAAATAAATAAAGACTAAGAAAATACCTTGAAATATGGTGGATGATGATCAGTTGTTGAATCTTGATGATGAACAGTAACCGGCGTCAGTGAACAGTAATCGCCGATGAACAGTAACCAGAAAAAAGGAGTGTGTATTTTTTTGGTGAATAGGTGTGTGTGTTTGATCTTTAAGGGATAAAAGTAGACGTGTTTTTAAGGTTTTTCATTTTTTCTTTCTTCCTTTTGATTTAAGGGGGTATTTATAGAGCAAGTTTTCTTGGTCATCAAGAATACTAAAAAATAACAAAAATGCCACCGGTAATAAAAATTCTAATTTTATTTTAAAAAATATTTTTAACCCAAAAAAATCAAAAATTAATACAAAGAAATGACAATAAATTCCAAAATTTGCTAAAAAAATTCAAAGTAGATTTCAAAATGAAGGTTAGAGCTTAAAATTAGTCAAAACGTGTTCAGAGTGTGAAAAGACGATTTTGCCCCTAGCCAACGAAAATACACAGAAAAATAGCTATTGACCTTAAAAAATTATGAAAAATAAAAAATAAGCTTAAAACCCTAGGAAATGCATTTATGACTCAAAAATTGGCGAAAAATAAATTTAAACTGTAAAATAACGATTTTACCCCTGGACAACGAAAATACACTAAAAAATAGCTATTAATCTAGAAAAATTATCAAAAATAAAAAATAAGCTTAAAACCCTGGGAAATGTATTTATGACTCAAAAATTGATGAAAAATGAATTTAAACTGTAAAATAACGATTTTGTCCCTAAACAACGAAAATACACAAAAAAATAGCTATTAACTTCGAAAAATTATCAAAAATTAAAATAAGCTTAAAATCCTAGGAAATGCATTTATGACTAAAAAATTGATGAAAAATGAATTTAAACTGTAGAATAACGCTTTTGCCTCTTAATGGAGTATTTATAGAAAAAATAGTAATCGTCCTCGAAAAAATCAAGAAAATTTAGAAACATGCTTAAAGAATTAGAAAAATAAATTTGGGACCTAAAATGAGCTAAAATGGTGTTCGCGAGGTGAAATTACTATTTTGCCCTTATGTTTGGTAAAATATAAAAAGAATACCAATTAAATCCGAAAAAAATCAAAAAATTAACAAATTCGTATAAAAGTAAAAATATGAAGTTAAAACCCCCAAAGGTAATGGAAAAATATTTACAGAGAAAAATTACTATTTTACTCCCGAGATTATTGACAAGTTAGAATTTGACCCAAAAAATATAAACATACCCCTCAATGTTTGAAATAAATGGTGTGTCAAAATTTGGTGTCTACAGGGATATGTGCCATTAATAGATTAAAAAGACAAAAAATTAAATAAATACCAAATGTACTCTAAAATTTGTGAAATTTTTACAAAAAAATATATAAATACATGAAATTCACATAAAAAATTTTATACAAAAATTCTTAAATAAAAGGTGCATTGAAAAACGTGACATATATGATAAAAATGATGAAAATTATGAAAATTACTAAATGACATTTAAAAAATCACAAAATTTTACACAACATACATTATCACATAAATCACATATATTACAATTTTCACTCAAAAATTTTTTAACAATAAAGTATTCTCATGAAACGTGCATTTTTTGTTTAATTGGCTAACCCCACTTTTGGGGTAGGGCACTACTCCTATATTTTATTAAAATCAAATAATGAATGAAGGGGGACATAAACCTGTAAATACATAAACTTAATGCATAAATTAGAAGTGCTACTCCTTTTACAAATAATAAGTAAATCTAAAAATAAAACAATCATTTCTTTATTCTAATAGCAGGAATTCCTAGTCTATTCAATCGTAACTCGCCTCTAGCATTAGAGGGTAAATCTGATTGATGGAAATAGATGATTTGCTGACTATCCTGATGATCAACTCCCACATTTGCAAGAGCATCAGCTACTCCATTAGCTTGGCACAGACAATGTGTAACAACTAAGCTCCCTTGGAAAAATTGGCTGAATGAGATTGACCTCCTGTAAGATGGTACCATGGGCAAGCTGAAATTTCCTGTCAAAATATTTACCAAAAGCAATGAATCTGATTCAAGACAAAATTGGGAATAACCATGAGAAACACATACTCTTAAACCCGAAAGAAGTGCCTTCGCTTCTGCTTGTAGTGATGTCTGAACTCCAAAGGAAAAAGAAAAAGCCAAAAGCAATGCACCTTTAGAATCTGAAGTATACCTCCTCCTCCACTAATTCCTAGGATTTCCTTGGCACAACCATCAACATTTAACTTCATCATCCCTATATTCGTTGGCACCCATCTCACCAACCGCCAAAGAAATGGTCTTGTATGATGGGAGATCAAATCCACAAATTGACTCCAACTTCTTACTCCTAGGTTCTCATTAAATTCCAAATAGTAAGCATCCACAATATCCCTAAATACTGTCTTACATAACTTCAAACCCTCAACAATTCCACCATAAAAAAAACATTTATTTCTGGCTTTCCACAAATTCCAACAAATAAATGTTGGTGTGATTTGAAAAATAAAATTCAATCTCTTGTTGTGAGATTTAATCAACCACCATTTCATAAGTCTAGCTCTTAGGTGGCAATCTTCCATCACAAGTCCACAAGCTGACCCAAAAAAATCCCAAATCATTTTGGCTAAATCTCCAACCAAAAAACATGTTCAATACTTTCAATCTCTGGATGCATACAACATCTACATTTAGATGGAAGTTGAAAATTCAATCTTATCAAAACATTATCTAAAGGTAACCTATCCTTCAACAATCTCAACATAAATAGACATTTTGGATGGAATTTGACAATGCCAAAAATTAGAATGAATGACAGAATGATTCCTACAGATTCGTACCTCATGGAAAGCAGATGAAATTGAGAATTTATTAGATTGCGATGGCCTCCATACCATGACATCTAAATGTAAACCATCAGGAATTGATTGAACAACCTCAGTAGAAAACCATTGGGATAGATGATGAACATTCCATTCTCTATCACACAAAAAATGCTCAAAATCGTGCATGGGGACCTCATCAACTCAATGATACAATGCGCCAACACCAACCCAATTATCATACCAAAAATGACAATCCCCTCAATGCAACACCCATTGAATATTGAATTCAGCTAAAGCTCGCACATTCACCAAACGTTTCCAAGTTGGAGAGCTAGACATCGTTATCTTCTCCTGAATAGGATGCATGTTACTGCAATACTTGGATGTCATAAAATGGGACCAAACCTTGTCTAAAATTCCACCACTAATTTGCAATGAAAAGGCACTATAGCACATCACTCAATGAGCGAAATCCCGCACCACCTTCATTTGGAGGAAAACATAACTCATTCCATCCAATCCAATAAAACTTCCTTCCATCATATGAGTGATTCCAAAGAAAGTCAGCACACACCTTTTCAATTATCCTAAATAACCCCTTTAGGCAATGTAGATGCAGCTAGCAAATTAATGGAATAGAAGACAATACATGCTTAATCCAAAATTAATTTACCTCCCAAAGAAAGAAGCCGTGAGCTCCAAGACATCACCGTATTGACCATCTTCTGACACATCTCGGATTAATGTGATGTTTTGTTCCTTCCAACAAAGAGGGTGACAATCCAAATATTTAACAGGAAAACTTTTCTTACTAAACCCTAGTAACTCTTTCAATAACCCTAACCTCTGAAGTAGAAAGTTTAGGGTGAGTAAGAAAACAACTCTTCATTTTATTAATACACTGCCTAGATTCATGTTGATATTCCTCCAAAACTCCCATAACTCTTCGTAAAAAAGCTGAAGATGCATTAGTAAAAATCATTACATCATCAGCAAATGCCAGGTGAGAAACTAGAGGACACCCAACTGGTACTGAATAACCCACATATGAATGCTGTTCGATCAACTTATTCAACCCCCGTGACAAAACCTTAGCACTAATAATGAAAAGAGTTGGGGATAGTGGATCCCCTTGACGAAGTCCTCTGGTAGATTTAAATAAACCAAAGCTTGCTCTGTTAATAATCACTGAGAACCAGAAATTGGAAATAAGCCTCCACACCATGTCTATAAAACCTTCACCAAAACCAAACTTACCTAACACCTGGATGAGAAATAGCCAAGAGACCGTATCATATGCTTTGGCCATATCAAGCTTCAATGCCACATTAACTCCTCTCACCTTCTTGCCAATTTGACGAATTAGCTCTTAGGCCAATAGAAAATTATTAGTTATACTTCGACCTTTCACAAATTCGCTTTGCTGTGGGGAGATAATATTTGGTAACACCACCGCCAGTTGAGATGCCAGAATCCGAGAAACTATCTTATTGAAGAAGTTGCATAAGCTAATTGGACGAAAACTAGCAAAACCTTGTGGATTTGCACCTTAGGAATCAAAACAATAGATGTGGTAGTTATAGCCCTTGGTAAACAAGCTCCAAAGAAAAAGCTCAAAATCGCCACATAAACATTTTTTGAATTGATACTCCAACAATGAGAAAAGAACTGCCCCATAAAACCATCAGGTTCAGCTGCACTTTCTCCATTCATACTAAAGATCACCTCACATAGCTCCTCCTCAGATGGAATCACTTCTAAAGAAACATTTTCTTTAGAAGATATCAATCTTGGAATCCTCTCAATCGCCTAAAACTGAGCAAATGAGTCATCCGAGAACACAGTGGAAAAGAATTTCACCCCTTCCTGCCCAATAGCTTCCTCATTAGATAGCTATTGCCCCTCTGAATCTCGAATTCTATGAATCACTTATTGAAATCTCCATTGCTTAACCATCGAATAGAAAAATTTAGAGTTTTTATCTCCCTCTTTTAACCACTTCAAGCGTGCTTTTTGCTTCCAAAAACCTTCTTCCAAGGTCAATGCATGTCTTAGCTTTGCCTTAGCTTGTTGCAACTCCTCAGAATCCCTTTCAGAATTAGTTTCTTCTAACTTAATCTCAGCAGCTTTCACATCATCTTCTGCTTGTTGAACTTACTGGAAAATATTCCCAAAGCTTTGAGAAATCCATTACTGTATGGCTTTCTTTACCACCCGTAATTTTCTCCACAAAACCACAAGTGGAGTACCTATTTCCTCCGTCTACCCAGCCCTCTTAACCACTTCCAAAAAATCTTCTCGTTTGGTCCAAACATTCAAGAACTGAAATGGTCTGGGCTTATTGTCTAGTCTTATTGAGAAATTAAGCAGCAAGGAAGAATGGTCTGAAGGGTCACGAGCTAAGTGAACCACAGACAAAGCTGAGAGCTCAGCTGTAGGCTCATTCAGAAGAACTCTATCTAATCTTTTCCATATTCTTGCCCGTCCTGTTCTATTGTTGAACCAGGTATTGTTTGAGCTAGAAAAACCTGCATCACAAACACCAGCGAAAGTAGTAAAGTTCAAAAAATCTAAGGCTTCGCTTGGATGAAAAACTCTACCACCTCACTTCTCCTCTTCACTGATTACCAAGTCGAAATCCCCACAAAGTATCCAAGCCCCTTAAGAAGGTTTATCAGCCAACAAATCTGCCCATAAAGTCTGTCATTCTTCTGATGTACACTTGGCATGGACCCAAGAACACAAAAAAGGAGAGCAAAATTGTGGATGAAGAACTCTTACTGATAAAACCTTACAGAACTATTGACAAAATAACAATCAAAAGGTTTGTTAAAGAACATCCATATATCCCCAGACTGGCTGATCATACCAGAATCAAATTGTAGCTTTAACCTCACCTCGTCAAACTTATTTTCTAGAGTTTTGGGTTCACAAATCACAACTACTTGTAAATGATGTATCCTAATTAACTTCTTCAAACGTCTAAACTGAGGGCTTTTAGAAATCCCTCTTATCTTCCAAAAAGGTACCTTAATCATTGGATAAAATTTGAAAGGAATTGACTGAAGACTTTGCAGCTGATCCGAGTTGTTTGTTCGAAGCAAACCTTGCTCAAATACCCCCTCTCTTAATCAGTTGAAAGCCTTTGTCCCTCTCTTGAAGTGATGTGATCCAAGGAGCACTCACAATTGTTAGACTTGGACTTGAACATGGTGAGCTTAGGAGAGGTGTGTTCTTAGTGGAAGATGATCCACGTGGTTGCTGGTTAAAGATTATGTATGGATTTGAGCTTGTTTGCAAGCTTGAATTTCACTTTGTTTATATTAGCACATTGGGCCAAGGAATGGAGCATTGGTTGTGGATCAAGTTCATCTACAAAGAAGGCCCAAAAAGAGTTGCTAAGTTGTCCAAAACAATCTTACAAGGGGCTGGTTACTTGGACTTGCTTGGAGGGCCCTTGAAGTTGCTAAATGGAGGCCCAATTGATCTTAATGAAGGTTGTCCAGCCCATGAACTGCTTTTGGACGAATTTTTATAATTTTTATGTTTTTAGTTAGTTTAACTTATAAGAATTCTTCTATATTTGTGTTTTTAGCTAAGTATTATTATTAGTTTAGGTATAAACTTAGACATTGTTTAAATCTTCAAGTCTAAGATGTTCTATGTATGCCTATTTATAAGCCTCTCATTAGTTACGAATTTTAATCAGAATTTTCAGAAAAATCATGTGTTCTCTTTGAGAATTTTCTTAGTTCTTTGTTGATTAAGAACTACTCTTGGTCTTATCAAGCTTGCTTGTGGCGACCACCAACTTTGCTTAGAGTTTTTCTTGTGTTTTTTATCAAGTCTTTAGAGCTAATTAGGTTAGACGATTGAACTCGCTCAACTTGGTCTAATTCTAGTTGTTCTTAGGTGTGCTCATCTTCAAGGAAAGATTCAAGGCAAAACAACTCCACGTCAAGGGTTCCTTAGTTCATGAATCAAACGAGATCTTGAGTTCAACGCGTTACATACCTGAAATCTAAGACTTTCTTGGCAATGCAACCGTGCGGACATCAAGTGGTATCAGAGCCATCTTCTTGGATTTTTTTCAAGTTTTTCCAATCCAATTTTTCCTTTGAAAATATTCGAATATATCCCTTTTTTTTCTCTTTTGTTGTTTATCAAAGAGTTTCGAGCCTAGTTAAGCAACTTGTGTTTTATTTGTTTTTCTTTCTTTGAGTCGTTATCAAAGAGTTTCGAGCCTGGACAACAAGTTGTTTTCTTGTGTCTTGTTACTTTCCTTTCTTGAAAAAAAAAATTCTACTATATTTTTCTCATTGTTTTCCTTGGTGAAATTTTGTGCCCTAGGTTCATTAGAGTTGTTCTTGGTTGCTTCTCAATCAAGAATTCTAGGTCTTGTGTAGTATCTTTTGATTCTTGACTGTTTTTGGTGTTTTTCTTGAATTTCTTGTGTCAAAATTTGCAAGAAAAAGGGTTTCTTGAACATAAAACTTCATACAACCAATTTTCTTGGAGATTTAGTTGTGTTTCTTGTGTCTTTTATGTGTTAAAAAAAAATTTTTGGGCAAAAAAAAAAAAAGAAAAGAAAAATTCGTGCAAAGAAGAAAAGAAAGAAAAAGACAAAGCACAAAGAAAAAGAAAGAAAAAAGAGAATAAAAAAGGAGTGCACATCAAAGTAAAAACTGTGCACAATCATTTATTCAAAGTTTCTTGAAGTTTCTTAATGTTCTTGATACAAGTTCTTGAAGTTCTTGAACTTACTTTGCTAGTTTCTTGAATTTGCACCAATTTGTGCTTGAGTTCTTGAAGTTTGTGTGTTGCTGGAAATTTCTTCGCTGATTTCTTGAGGTTCTTGGCTGATTTCTTGGACTTTATTGATCAAATCTTGAAGTTCTTGAAGCCTTGAATTGTTGGTCAAAGGGTTTTCATCATTTTTTGTTAGGGTTTCTTGCATGTTGGGTTGCTGAAATTCATTCCTATTTTTGGACGAATTTCTGTTACGATTTTTGCAAAAATTCTGGTGTTTACAGGAGTCAAAAAGGTGTTATTTGGGTTTAAATAGAAGTTATTTGTCTTTAGGAAACCAATTAGGAAAAGGAAAGTAGTTATAAAAGGGATTTGGAAACTAATTCTACAAATCAAGAAGTTCCCTATTTTCTTTTGGCAAGTAGAGGTTAGGTCTCTTTCCTTTTTAGTTTTTTTGTTTTTTTGCAGCCGTTAAAGGGGTGTTTTGTCTATGTTTTAGGTTTCTTAATTGGTTGTGTGTTGGTTTTCAATTAATTATTTGTTCAAGAATTCTTTTTGGAAAGAAATCTCTTTCCTATTCCTTCAAGGATTGTTGGAGTTTTTACTTTTTTCACAATAATATTATTATTATTTAAGAGAACATTAAAAATCAAAAATTTTTACACAATTATACCACACATTAGGGTGTCTATTTTGTGTCAATTTTTTATTCTTATCCTGTCTTTGATTTATTCTCTTAATCTAAAACACTCTAGGCTAATTTTTCTTGGCCTCTACATTTACTCTATACAAGTTGAGGTTGCTATAGGTCCTTGGTGGGATTGATTGAGCTGGTTCTTCATCAAAGAGCCTACAAGAAGATTCTTTGAGTGGAAAAAGGCTTAGTGGTGAGCTCATTCGAGAGAAAAAGCCAACAACTTGAGTGATACATGAGGGAATGAGCGTATACACTAAGGGAGAGAAGTAAGGCAATTTCCTTTTATTTGTTTATTGTTACTAACTTGTATTTGTAGGAATTTCTTTGTAGTCATGGCCGAGCAAGTTGACCAAAAGCTTAAGAACATTGAGATCTTGTTGAAAACGATGCAAGAGGACTCTAGGAGGATGCATACATGCACGGATAATGTAGAGTCATCTGTGAAGGGGAAAGCAAAAGTGTTCAATAATCTGACCATTGTAGAGGAGCAAGAGGATTATGATTCGGATTATGAGGAGATTATCTCACGCAAAGGAAGGAGGGTGCATAACCAACAAGATGGCAATCTTGGAAGTATCAAAATGAAGATACCTCTGTTCCAAGGGAGACTTGATCCTGAGGCATATCTAGAATAGGAGCACAAAGTGGAGCATGTTTTCAACTGTCATAACTACTTTGAGGAGAAAAAGATACAATTAGTTGCAGTTGAATTTACTGACTATGCTAGTATTTGGTGAGATATACTTGTTAGGGATTGAAAGGGATGTGACGAAGAGCCCGTGAGGACTTGGCGTGAGATGAAAGCCATCATGAAGAAGAGGTTTGTGTCAAGTTACTATATTCGTGACCTCCACCACAGGCTTCAAACTTTGAAGTAAGGCTCCATGACTGTCGATGAGTACTACAAGGAGATGGAGATACTCATCATTAGGGCTGACATTAAGAAGGAAAGTGAAGCCACAATGGCAAGATTTATTGCTGGTTTGCACATGGATATTGCTGAAAAGGTAGAGTTACAACACTACCTTGACATTTATGACTTGGTGAACATGGCCATCAAGGTGGAGAGACAAATCAAAGGGAGGCGTACAAGAGGGTTCTCCACACCACAAAATCGTGTTTCATGGAGGTAAGATCAACCAAGAAGAGAGGTAAGAAGTGGTAATCAAAGTCATTCCTCTACTCAACCAAATCGAGGTAACATTAGGGGGGGAATTTTACTTCGTCTTCTACTTCTTCTAAAACAATTTCTAAGGGAAAAGAGATTGCTTCTAAGCCAAGGCAAAGGGAGATTAAATGTTTTAAATGCCAAGGCTTTGGACATATTGCTGCAAATTGCCCAAACAAAAGGACAATGGTGATCTTTAATGATGGAGAGGTAGCAAGTGTTGCTTCTAGTGATAATGATGATGTGATGCCTCCATTGGAGGGAGAAAGTGATGAAGAAGATGCTCTTTCGGGAGGCGACCATGGAGAAGTTTTGGTGACAAGGAGAGCACTTAGTGTTGCACCTATGGAGGATGAGAAGAACATTCAAAGAGATCATATCTTCCACACTAGGTGTACCGTACAAAACAAGGTATATAGCATGACTATTGATAGTGGTTCATGTACTAATGTTGCTTCTACTTTGTTTGTAGATAAATTCGGGTTTGAAACAAAAATACATCCCAAGCCATATAAGTTGCATTGGTTGGCTAAAATTGGAAACATGAAGGTGACCAAGCAAGTGTTGGTGCCATTCTCCATCAACAAGTACAAGGATAAAGTATGGTGTGACGTGGTTCCTATGCAAGCATGCTGTCGCGCCCCATTTTTCGAAAAAAGGAAAAAAACTGATAAAATGATAAAAGTGAGTGTAAATGATGATAAAGTAGTGTGGTGAGTGAGGAAGTCCGAAAAAGGAAAAGGAAGAATTAAATGCGATTTGTGTTTAAAAAGTGCTTTATTTTAAAATAAAAGAAAAAGGGCCTAAAATGGGACTTTGGAGAATGCGACGATTTTTGGGCCCGAAAAATAGAGTCTAAAAAGGGTTTTTATGAAAAATGGAGTCGCCACTTGGTATTGAGTTTTGGTGTACCAAGTCACCAAAAATATTTTTGTGAAAGGTAAAAATTTGGGAATGATTTATTTTAAAAAAATAATTTTTGAAAAAATATAGGAAAAACAAGAAAAACCCTTTTAGACGACTCCAGGTCTTTGGAAAACAAGAGAAAAAGGTTCGGGAGTCACAGTTGAAGAAAGGGAAGGCAAAGGCTTGCGCCTAAGGCACCCTTTCAACCTAGCCGAAACTAGTTGCGAGGTTCAGTCTAAATTTTCCTAATATAACCCTAAGATTTTATCGCATTTGGATGCAACTATATGAATGCAGATCTAGTCCTAAAAATGGATATCGATAAGGGACAAAATGTTCCATTGAGATTTGGTCGGAATTATCGCATTAATTGCGAAATCCGAATGTAGACCTCGATGGAGTCACGAGTATAGATGCTGAATGGAATGCAAAAGAAAGAAAAAATAATGATATAGATAATAAGTGAACAAAGAAAGTAGGGATGCAACATAACGGGTACGGGGGACTAATGGACTCGTGACTAACTGTTCCTACTCACGGAGGGGGGAACGACATGTACGCCATCGCTTCCCACGTGAGTAGACGATTATTTCTTAGTCAAAATCATGCAAATGACCTAAGATTCTATATGTGGTGGAATCTAAATGTTATGTACTAAACATTTGTTTTAAAAAATAGATAGTAAGTGGTAACATATATATAAAAATTATACAAAAATGAAAGAGGCCTAAAAAAGAGAAAAAAAAAAGCATGTGTAATGGTCATGAGATGCACACAAAAAAAATGATCCTAATGCTAAAAGGACCTAAAGGCTTAGCATTGGACTAGCCTACTTTCTAAAAATTCTCCGCTAGCATTGGACTAGCGAAGAAAGTCGAAATGAACCACAACTAGCGTTGGGCTAGTGTGGCGACGATACACATATATAATTAAAGCAAGTAAATAAATAAAGCATGTATTAAAGCAATAATCACATAAAAGCAAATAATAGCACATAGGAGCACATAACACATAAACATGATATTCTAGATGCAAAATCTTAAAGAAAGCGGATAAAACACATAAGCACATAGCACACATAGCACGCAAAGCCCTAACTATTACACCAGGAGAATAACCTAATTACAATCTAAAAATAGAAAAAAGAATAAAAGATATCCTATCTAACCTATCTATTACACTTTCTATCTAAAATACATAGGCTTTAATTAAATAGATGAAACATAAATTATCTATTACATTAATTATCTAAATACAAAGAATTTTGCTAAATAGAATATATTATCTATCTATTACATTTCTTTGAATAATCAAAAATTAAATTCGAGTAAATAATACGACATAAATAAATAAACACTCACACATGGATAAAATTTATAAGCACAAAGATACATGAAAACACATAGAAAAACACATTGGAGCACGTAGGAGCACATAAAAAGAAATAAAAAGGGTAATCGAGGTACCTCCCATTCGTAAACCCGGTATAAATTGCTACTAAAATGAACAAACACGTCAAAAATACCACTATTTAAATAAATAAACTACTAATTGAATAATTTCCTACCGATCAATATGAATATACTACGATAATTCAAACAATCATAGCAATAATAAACAAAACAAGAGAAAGGAAACAATGATAATAATAATTAATTATTTAAAAAAAATGAAAATTGCTTAAGTAAAAATAAATAAGTAAATAAATAAATAAAGTAGAACAACAAAAAATAAAGAAATAATAATAATGATAGAAGATACAATACAATAATACATACTTTTAACACCCCAAATAATGATTATTAAAATAACTAAAAGGAAAATAAAGACACTAATTTGAACATTAATTAGACTAACAAGACCCAATTTTAGAATATTAATTATAAGTTTGATAAAAACAAATAAAGAAAATGTAAAAAGAAATAATTTAAAGCTTCGAGGACTTAACTAATTTTAATTAATACTTTTTTTTTTTTTTTTTTTGCAAAAATAAAATATTATAAGATTTGGATTAAAAGTGGAAATTTAAGCAATATTCTAAAGTAAAAAATGTAATTTGCAACAAGTAAAAAGGTAAAATTATAATTTTAAACCCTACTTACGGTAATGATATAGTTTACAACAAATTTAAAAAGCTAAAATGTAATTTTCAGCAAGTATAATGCCCAAAATAAAAATTCCAGCAATAAATAAAAGACTAAAAATATAATTTCTAACAACTAATAGAGGTCTTAAAACAAATTCCAGCAACATAAAGGACCAAAATATAAATTTCAGCAACAATAGGGGGCCAAAAATAAAATTCCAGCAAGTGTAATAACTCAAATAAAATTCCAGCAAGGTTGGGAGGGATAAAAATGAAATTCCAGCAAGTATTCTAAGGCAAAAATAGAATTTCTAGCAATGTATAAGGGCCAACATGCAATTTTCAGCAACATTTAAAGCCTAAAATACAATAACAGCAAAGCTTGGGAGGCAAAATTGCAATTTTCATAAATATCAGAGGGTAAAAATGCAATTTCAGCAAAATCTAGGGGTCAAAATACAATTACCGAGAAATATAGGGGTCAAAAATAGAAATTGAATAGTTCAGGGGCAAAATTATAAATATCTAAAAGTTGGGGGACCTAAATGCAATTAATCGGGACCTAATTGAAAAGAAAATAAAATTATGGGGGTCAATCTACAATAAACAGAAACTTAAATGCATAAATCAAAAATGTCCGGGGCCACAGCAGCATTAATGAAAGTATAAGGACTATAAAATAAATACCTATTATTAATTAAAAATAAATTAGAAAACCAAACTAATCAAAACGACGTAGTTTTGAGTGAAACTACGTCAAAACGACGTAGTTTCACCAAAACATTTTTTTTTTTTTTTCGGCTGATTTCGGTTTTTTTTATTTTTATTTTTTATTTTTCCAGATTTCCCTTTTTATTTTTCTCTTTCCTTTTTCTCTCTCTCTTTTTTTCTCTCTTTTCTTCTTTCCTTTTCTTTCTTTCCCCTCTTTTCTTTTTCTCTCTTCTTCCTCCCCGATTCCCCCTTCCCCGATCTGCTCTCCACCTCTCGCCGGACTTTTCTCTCTCCCACAGGTCTCTCTCTCTCTCGTGAATTCTCTTTCTCTATCCTGGTTCGACAATCCCTAAATTACCCATTGAAATTCACCAAATAATTTGTACAAAAAGAGAGAGGGATGGAGAGCTTTTTACCTGGACAAAGGGGCGGTGGGTCCGACGGTGGTGCGCTGGTCGGCGGTGGAGGCGCGCCGGTGGTGTTGTTGCTGTTGTTGTTGGCTTCTTTCCCCTTTTTTTGTTTTTTTTTAATGCTGATTTTTGTGCAGGTGTGATTGTGTATGTCTGCTAATGGCTATTTGACTGTGCGTGTGGGTGAAACTGATGCGTGTGTGTGTTATGGTTTTGTTGCTGCGTGTGTATCTTTGTGTTTAGTGCTGTTGTATGTGAATTTGTATTGTGTGTTTTGTGTTGTGAGGTGAGGTTGTGAATTCGATGGTTGTGAAGTGTGTGTTTGTGGAGTGAATGAAGTTGGTGTGTGGAGATGGTGCAGGGATGTGTGAGTTGTGTGTGAATGTGGCTGTGAGAGCCGGGAGGGAGAGAGGTGAATGGAGTCTCTTTTGTGATGGTGTATACGTTTGTGCAGATAAATTGGAAATGATTCTGAACGTTTGTGTGTGAGTGAGTGAACTGGTATGTGTGTGTATGTGGTGTGTATCAGTGTGTGCTCAAGTGTAAATCAGTGTGTGTGTGACTGTGTACGTGTCGTGTGTGTGAATTGTGTGTCTGTGTGTCTGTGCCTGCAGGGGAGGGGATTTGAATTGCAGGTGTGTGTATGTTGTGCGTGTGTTTCTTGTGTGTTGTGGCTGTGTGAATGTTGTGTTTCTGTAGGGGAAAGATCAGAGGGAGATGGAGTGATGTGTGGGAGACCGAGAGAGGTCTGTGTCTGTGATGTATGGTGTGTGATGTCTGTGAATGTGTGTGTGCTGAATGTGTATTTTTGATTGGATTGGATGTGCCGTGTGTTGTAGTGTGTGTATTGGATGTGTGAAAGGTGAGGAAGATGAGAATGGTGTGTGCAGGTTGTGTGGGAAATGTGAGAATGCAGGTGTGTTTTTTTTTTGTGAGGGGAAGGGGATGTGTGGTGCAAGTGTGTGTTGTGCCTGTGAATTGAGCGTGAAAGGTGCAGAGAGGGAGTGGTGAGGGTGCAGGTTTGGTTGTGAGGTGCTGTGAGTTGTGTGTGTCTGTGTAGTGAAAAGAGGGAGGGCAGAGAGGGGTGAATTGAGTGAGCAGATGAAGGCTATCAATCTCTCCAAAATCCCCTCAAATCTGCTGAATTGCAGGGGAGTTGGGGAGAGTGATTGATGGCATGGGGCTGTTCTGGTAGCAGCCATACTGCTACAGTAGCAGCAGGCTGCTAAACACAGCCTGCTCTACTCTTTTTTTTTTTTTTTTTTTTGAGGAGGAAAATAAAGGAAAACAAAAATGAAATAGAATAAAATAAAAATAAAAATAAAAATATTGGGGTCTCTAAAATTACTAAGAAAAATACTGAAATTTATAGTTATAAAAACGAATAAATAAAATTTACTGCAAAAATTTAAAAATTAACATATCATTAAAATGTGCAATTAATAGAAAAAAAAATATATATAATAATAACAAATAATAATAATAAAGTATTAAAATAAATATTAAAAATTTCTAAAAATCATGAAATTTATACGGGAAATTCATGAATATATGAGCTATGCATAAATAAATTCATTTGAAAAAATTCTCATAAAAGAATGCATTGGGAAACGTGCCGTTAATAAACAAAAAGATAAAAATTAAATAAATACTAAACGACCTCTGAAAATTATGAGATTTTACAGAAAATTTATGAATATACAAAAATGCAAATATAAAATTTTTCACTTGAAAATTATCGTAAAAAATAGTGCATTGGAAAGCGTGCCGTTGAATTAAAAAATACTAAAATTTTAAATAAATAATGAATGACTCCAAAAAATCATTGAAATCATAAATAATGATAAAAATAGTAAAATTATGTATTTAGGAAATAAAATAAAATAAATTAATATTTAGATGGCGAAATTACCATTTTGCCCCTGATGTGACGAATTAGACATAATATGCGAAAATTGTACTCGACCCCCGAAAAATGAAAAAAAATACCCCCTAAAATAAAGTAACACACATATTTTTACCAAAGGTGTGTCAAAATTTGGTGTCTACACATGCCATATTCTTGTTGGGCGTCCATTGCAATTCGATAGGAGGGTGACCTATGATGGCTTCAAAAATTGGTACTTTTTCATGTGGAATGGACGTAAAGTGACTTTGGGTTCTATTTCATCATCTGAAGCACATGCTGACCAAGTGAGGATTGCAAGGGAATTCAAAGCAAATGAGGAACAAAGCCAACTAGCAAGTGGCGTCTCATCCAAAGAGGAAGAAAATTCACGGACCAATCTTGAGGGAGAAAAAAATGGCGTAACCAAGGAAGGAAAAGTGGCCATCCGTGGTGTTGAGAAGAGAGAAAAGAGCAAGAGTGTTATGTTAGTTAGACCTTTAACTCTTGTATCCATGTACTCCAAAGGAGAAGTGTACTTTGCTAACTCTCTTAACCATTCTTTTCCTTGTGTTTTTGCGGTGTTATTGCAAGCTTAGTGCTCAAGGAAAAGCGCCACATACTTGTTGTCTTAATTTTCAAATTCCTTCAATGCGTAAAGGGCATTAAATCATAGAGGAGGAACTACAACATTGTTCAAGTGCAAGTTCAAATAGTTTGATGAATCCTACTAGTTTGTGGCATAAGTTTTTATGTTTTAATAGCTTTAATTTACATCTTAAGTCTATCTTATGTGTTTATTCTGTTAGAGTAGGTAATTATGTTTTGCATCTAAGTTGTTTAATTTTATCGAATGCAATCTATCTAGAAAGCTCTATTGTGCTTCATAATCACATCTTAAACGATTTTCATTGTTTATTTTATAAGTTTTTATGTTGTGTTAAGGTTTATGCATTTGTTTGCATGTTTTACCCCATATATTTTAGTATTTTACATTCAACATATTTAGTTTTGCATGATGCATTTTGTTTTAAGGACTATGACATGTTAAATCATCATGTTTTAAGCAATTTTCAGTATGCTTTATGTGGTTTATCATGTCATTTTACTTGCTCTAGGGTTTATGTAATTGTGCATATATTCTGTTTAGATCATTCTAGCAATTCTTGTGTTTATTATTATGTTTTGCATTTTTCTTATACACGAATTATAGGGAGTCACAAAAAAAAATTTCAATGTGTTTATCCTAAGTGTTTTACCTCTAAAAATCGTTTTTATCATAGGTTAATTCATTCAAAGTGTTCAAGTGTTAGAGTTTGTGACAATGTTCATGTGTTTTTGTTACATCGTTTGAATTATTCAAGTGAGTTGAATAATGATATTTTCCATGTTCTAGGGTTTGTTTTGCATAGTTCATCTAGAATTATTGCATGTTATTTACATGATTCACGTCTTCTACACTTACTTGTAGTTAGTAGTTTCTACTTAGATTCTGGTTATATGTCTTTATTTGATCATGATTTCTACCATGCTAGTGAGTGTTATTTTGAGTCCATTCTTAGATATATAGGTGCTGAACCTTATGTTTTTCTTGTTAATCATTCATATATGTTAATTCTTTTTCATGTTTTTAAAAATATTTCTCATCTACACATGCTTGTTGTCTTTAAACTTCAAACTGTCTTTACATCATCTATGTGTGTTTTTGAGTTTTATTTTGTTTCGTCTTGCAAGAGCAACGAGTTTTTATCTGGTTCTGTTTATTCTTCCAATATGCCATTCAATTTTTATGTGGTTAATATTCTTGGTGGTTATACTTGCTCATCTATCAATCCTTTAGTTACTCATAGTAGTTTATATGAACTCGCAGATTCGAGGACTAATCTTTTCGAGGAAGGAGGGATTGATGTGATCCAACGAGCGCTCACAATTGTTAGACTTGGACTTAAACATGGTGAGCTTAGGAAAGGCGTGCTCTTAGTGGAAAATGATCCACATGGTTGCTGATTGAAGATTATGTATGGATTTGAGCTTGTTTGCAAGCTTGAATTTCACTTTATTTATGTTAGCACATTGGGCAAAGAAATGGAGCATTGGTTGTGGATCAAGTTCATCTACAAAGAAGGCCCAAAAAGAGTTGCTAAGTTGTCCAAAACAATCTTACAAGAGGCTAGTTACTTTGACTTGCTTGGAGGGCCCTTGAAGTTGCTAAATGGAGGCCCAATGGATCTTAATGAAGGTTATCCAGCCCATGAACTATTTTTTGGACGAATTTCCATAGTTTTTATGCTTTTAGTTAGTTTAACACGCAATAAGCCTCCATTGGGTTTTTTGAAATTTAACATGGATGCAAGTGTTAGAGGGAATTTTGCTTCAGTAGGTGGGGTCCTTAGGAATGCCACAGGGAGATTCATAGCTATGTTCTACAAAGAGTTTGGTGACATTGATATGCTTCATGCTGAAACATCATTCCTTCTTTTTGCTATCCAGATTTGCCTAAATGCTGGGTTGAAACCGATTTAGAGGTACTTCTTGGTATGGTAACAAAGGAACATATGATTAAATGGCCTATCTGCTTGTTGATCTTACAAATTCGTCAATCCTTGCTCTCAATTGAAGGTTCAGTTACTCACACCCTGCGGGAAGGTAATAAAGTAGCTGATTTTCTCTCTACTTTGGATCGTTCACCTGAGTTCATCACATATAGTTTTCAAGATCTTCCTGTTTTGTGTAGGAATTTTCTTCAATTAGACAGTATAAGTTTACCTTTCATTAGGATTCAACATGCATAAAATTGTAAGGGAGGTGTTCTCCTTTTTTAAATTCCTAAGAGTTTTATTTCTCACATATTCTATTTCATGTACTAAAACAAAAGAGGCAAGGGTTATGTCCCCCTCTTTTCTTTTTACATTAATAAAATTGAGGAGTGGCACCCTCCCCCTTGTATAGGGTTAGCCCTTAAAAAAAATTATTAGAATTCTTCTATATTTGTGTTTTTAGCTAAGTATTAGTATTAGTTTAGGTATAGACTTAGAAGTTGTTTAAATCTTCAAGTTTAGAATGTTTTATGTAAGCCTCGTTATAAGCCTCTCATTAGTTACGAATTTTAATCAGAATTTTTAGAAAAATCGTGTGTTTTCTTTGAGAATTTTCTTGATTCTTTGTTGATTAGAACTACTCTGGGTCTTATCAAACTTGCTTGTAGCGACCACCAACTTCGCTTAGAGTTTTTCTTGTATTTTTTATCAAGTCTTTGTCACACCCTATTTTTCGAAAGATGGAAAAAGAGAATTAATGTGTATTTATTGGAAAAGAGTGTAAGTTTTTGTAAAAATGATTTTTAGAAAATGCTTTATAAAAGATAGTTCGACAAGAAATGTGATTTTCAGAAAATGCTTTATTTTGAAAACAAAAAGAAAAGGGCCTAAAATGGGACTTTGAAAATGCGACGATTTTTAGCCCGGAAATAGAGTCTAAAAAGGGTTTTTAGTGAAAAGGGAGTCGCCACCTGGTATTGAGTTTTGGTGTACCAAGTCACCGAAAAATATTTTATAAACGCAAGAAAACCGATAATGGTTTATTTAGAAAAAAATTTTGAGAAAAAATGTAAGAAAAAAAAGAAAACCCTTTTTTGACAACTCCAAATCTTTGAAAACAAGAGAAAAAGGTTCGGGAGTCACAGTTGAAGAAAGGGAAGGTGAAGGTTTACACCTAAGGCACCCTTTTAACCTAGCCGAAACTAGTTGCGAGGTTTAGTCCAAATTTTCCTAATATAACCCTAAGATTTTATCACATTTTGATGCAACTATATGAATTCAAATCTAGTCCTAAAAATAGGTATCGTTAAGGGACAAAATATTCCATTGAGGTTTGGTCAGGATTATCGCATTAATTGCGAAAGCCGAGTCTAGACCTCAATGGAGTCACGAGTATAGATGCAAAATGGAATGCAAAAGAAAAGGAAAATAGTAATATAGATAGTAAGTGTACAAAGAAAGTGGGGATGCAACATAACGGGTACGGGAGACTAATAGACTCGTGACTAGCTATTCCTACTCACGGAAGGGGGAACGGCATGTACGCCACCGCTTCCCACGTGAGTAGATGACTATTTCTAATCGAATCACACAAATGACCTAAGATTCTATGTGAAATGTAACCTAAATGTCAAGCTCTAAATATATGTAAAAATAGATAATACGAATAATAATACATAAAAACCATGGAAAAATGGAAAAAGGACTAAAAGAGAAAATGTGTGTGAAATGAGATGAAATGCCCACGAGAAGTGATTTTAATACTAAAATGACCTAAAGGTTTAGCATTGGACTAGCCTATTTTCTAGAAATTCTCCACTAGCGTTGGACTAGCGAAGAAACCGGAATTAACCACAATTAGCGTTGGACTAGTGTGATGACGATGCACATATATTAGAATAAATAAGTAAATAAATAAAACACAGATTAAAGCAATAATCACATAAAAGCAGATGATAGCACATAGGAGCACATAACACATAAGCATGATACTAGATGCAAAGTTCTAGGGAAAGCGAATAAAACACATAAGCACATAGCACACATAGCACACAAAAGCCCTAATTATTACACCGGAGAAAAAAACCTAATTGCAATCTAAAAATGAAAAAAGATAAAAGAAGACCTATCTAACCTATCTATTACATTTTCTATATAAAATACATAAGCTTTTGTTAAAAAAAATATATAAACTATCTATTACATTTTCTATCTAAATACAAAATTTTTGTCAAATAGAATATTACCTATCTATTACATTTCTTTGAATAATTAAAATTTAAATTCAAGTAAATAACATGAAATAAATAAATAAATGTTCAAACATGAATAAAAATTATAAGCACAAAGAGATATATAAAAAAAACATATAGAAAAACACATCAGAGCACTAGGAGCATATAAAGAGACATTGAAAGGGTAATAGAGGTACCTCCCATTCATAAACTCGGTACAAATTGCTAATAAAAAGAACAAACATGTCAAAAAATACCACTGTTTAAATAAATAAATTACTAATTAAATAATTTCATACTAATCAGTATAAACATGCCACAATAATTCAAAACAATTATAGCAATAATAAACAAAAATAAAGAAAAAAATAATTAAATAAATAAAAAAAAGAAAGAAAGAAAAAAAATGTTTAGTTAAAAGAATAAAAATAAAAATAATAAAAAATAAAATGCAATAATACATAATTAAGTTTTTAACATACAAATCAGAATTACCAAAATAATAAAAAGAGAAATAAAGAAACTAATTTGAGCATAATTAGACTAACAAGACCAAATTTTAGAACATTAATTATAAATTTAATAAAATAAAAATAAAATGTGAAAAGAAATAATTAAAAGCTTTGAGGACTTAATTAAATCTCTTTTTTTTTTGCAAAAATAAAATGTTCCAAGGTTTTGGATTAAAAATGAAAATTTAGGCAACATTTTAGAGTAAAAATGTAATTTATAACAAACTAAAGGGTAAAATTATAATTTCAAACCATAGTTAAGATAATAATATAATTTACAATGAATTTAAAAGGCTAAAAATATAATTTCTAGCAAACATAATGCCAAAAATAAAATTTTCCAGCAATACTTAAGGTAAAAAATGTGATTTCAGCAAACTTGGGGGGGTTAAAAATGCAATTTCAGCAACATTCAAGAGTAAAAATACAATTTTCAACAACATTCAAAGGCTAAAATTCAAGTTCTAGCTACTTGGGGGGCAAAAATATAAATTCCAGCAATATGTGTGATAGCCCCACCTTACCCAGAGGCGCACCAAAGGGCTTAGCGGACTGCCTGCCTAGCTTCTCGCCAGGACTCGAATCACGCACTCGCTCAAACATCCAAGCGCACTTAACTCAAAATAAAATGCATCTATAAAGAAATACAGTCATAAAATTCACTTGAAAGTATAAATATCACAAGAGTTTTTACAACCCAAAATATAAATAATATTTACAATAAAAGCCTACATATTTAGGCTGTCCAGATACATTAAACAAAACATGTACTAGGTCCAAAATCAGCTTTTCCAGCTTTAGTATTTTGGAAAACCTGGTTAAAGAAAACAAATGAACGGGATGAGCTATAATAGCCCAGTGAGTGCTCAAGTCATGCAGTATACCAATAACAAATAAACCTTTAAGGATAATAATTAACAAATTTAATAAATGATGAACAAGCAATGTGAAGTGTAGTAAAATCAATGGCGGATACAGGCTCACTACGGGAGCAAGCTCAACCGTAGGAGTATCGATCATGATCAAGATAACAAGGATATCGGGACTGAGGTAAAAGCTCAGGTCCGAGATACTTGAAAAATTCAATTCAGAGTTACCCTCTTCGAGGAATGAAACTCATATAGGAAAGAATATCATGCACCTATAACCCAAAGCACCTTATATCACCCCAAACTCAACAAGTTGACTAACCGTGGAGTAACGGTGAAGTTAGCCACGGAAGTCCAAGGTCATGCATAAAGTTCAAGCATGAGTTAGCCCTTTTTCAGGACTTTACTCAGATATGAAAATTAACACGCACCGAATAACCCCCATCACCTTATATCTCTCCCATACTCAACCACGGAAGTCACATGCACAAATAACACGTTGGATAGTGAAAGCATGTAACACATTGCGGAATAGATGCGATAAAGTACACATATTTCCTCAAGTAGCACATTTTATTAGATAATCATGTCAAGTATAACATCTCATCTCAGGCATCAAAATAACAATGTCAAGTATTACATGGCATTTCATGCATCATGCACACATAAGAACACTCACCTGAAGCCTAAGAAAATATCTCGCGATAAGGTTGGGTCTCACTTGCGGATCCTGAAATTCACGAGGAAATAATCGTATAAAAACCTGATTAAAATCTAAGAAATTTCATAAGGAAAATTCAAGAAATACCCCACGTCTCTCTAGGGTTTATTTTCTAGGGTTTTGGAGTTTAGGGTTTTACCCTAGGGTTTAGGGTTTTCAAAATTAGGGTTTTCTAACTTTCTAGGGTTTTGCTCGGAAAGGTTGAATTCACTAATGAGTTCGTCTACGAAAATTTCTGCACGCTCAAATCACTAAATTACAACTTATAAAGCTTTAAATCATGGCCTAATTACTTTTATTTCTTAGGTTTTACCGAAATTTCGGCAGCACTTCTCCTATAATCGGACTAACCCAAAATTTTTAACCTGCAAGAAAAACATCCAAACAATCCAATCTCAAGTAGTTCTACCAATTTCACATCAAATTCCTTTCAATTTCACCCAAATTCATCACAAAAACACATAAACTACTCCAAGTTCTTCAACCAAATCAAACCTAAATCATGCCATTTCAAGTTTAATTCACTATCTACAAGTCATACAAGTTCATAAATCTCATATTCATGGAATAAAAATTTATATTTTATGGCTAAAATAAATCACACTTAACCATAAAGACATGACTTAAAAGCTAGAAAATTATGATCTTTACACTTGAAATAAGGTGAAAAGTTCTTGGAAATACTTAGTAAGACAAGATTGTTGCTTAGGAGGAAGATCAACTTAATTTCTATGGATGAAAAGTGATCAAATGGAAGTAAAAGCTCCAAGAAAATGAAAGAAAATGGAGAGTAAAGAGAGAAGAGAGGGCCTGGATTTGAGAAGAAGAAAAGGAGAGAAAATGCCTAGTTAAAGAAGAAAAGAAATGGAAAAGAATTGGGAAAAGGTTTGACCGATCAAAGCAAGACAAGAACAAAGTAGATCTTGACTTTCTTAACTATAGTAGACCACACTTGGCCATGTTTAATTAGGAGGGATTTTGTCATTTATCCTATAATTAAATCTTGCAAGATATTCTAGTTACAACTCTTAAAGGAAAGGGTACAACATGCTAGTAAAAATAGAAAATCAATTCCCTAGTTTTTCTTGAATAATTTCGGCCCCCTTTTTTTTTTTCCCTAATGGACATGATACAAAATAAATGGTTTTGCATGAATTTCTAGGGTGTTACAATATTGGAGGGCAATAATGTAATTCCAGCAAAGCATAATGACAAAAACAAAATTTCAGCAAGGTTGGGGGACAAGAATGCAATTTTCAACAACATGAGGGACCAAATTTACAATTTTCAGCAACATTCAAGGGCTAAAATACAATTCCAGCAAACTTGGGGAGTAAAAATGAAAACTAGAGCAAACTTAGGGGGGTAAAAATGTAATTTCAACAAGACTTAAAGGACAAAATTGTAATTTCTAGCAAGCTAAAGGGGCAAAATATAATTTCCAGCAAGTTTAAAACTAAATTGCAATTATTCTGGACATAATTGAAAGGAACTACAAATTCTAGGGGTTAACTTAAATAAATAAGGACTTAAATGAAGTAAACTGAAAGTATTGAAGGGCATAATCAAACAATTAAAAACTTAAGGGGGCAAAACGTAAATACATAATTTGCTAAAATAATAAATAATAAATAACTAAAGAAAACTAATCAAAACTACGTCCTTTTATGTCAAAACAACATAGTTTTGCTAACTTCTCCTTTTTTTTTACCGGTTTTCCTTTCTCTCTTTTTTTCTTTTTCTTTCTTTCTTTCTTTCTTTCTTTCTTTCTTCTTTCTTTCTTTTCTACTTTTCCAAATTTCCTTTTCTTTTTTCTTCTCTCTTTTTCTTCCCCTTCTTCCCTAGTTCTTCCCTCTCGTCCCTCTCTTTCTCTCTCTCTCTCTTCTCTCCTCTCACGGTTCTCTTAAATTAAAATACCCAAACTTAGGCTTTTCAAATTCATGTTCAAAACCTCAAATATCTACACAATTTAACCTATTGAAACTGAAATAACAAAAGATTGATAAAAGAGAGCTAAGGGATTACCTGGTTTAGGGGGCGGCGATGATGGTGGTTGTCCGTGCGTGGGTGGAAACTGGAGCTGGTTGGTGTGAGGTTGTTTTCCGGCGGTGGTGGAGCTTCTGCTGGTTGGTTGGATTAGGCCGTGGGGGTTATTGTTGTTGTTTTTTTTTTTTAAGCTGATTTTGTGCAGGTGTGATTGTGCGTTGTGCAGGTGTGTGTAGTGTATGAATGTGTGTGAACTTGTGTGCTTTTCAGTGTGATGTATGTGTGTTTGATTAGGATGTAGGCGTGTGTGTGCGTTGGAACTGGGTGTGTGCTTGTGTGTGCAGGTGAGATGTGTATGCCTGTGTTGTTGTTTTTTTTTTTTTTGTGAAATACAGGTGTATGTATGGTGTGTAGTGTGTGAATTGTGTGATTTAGTATGTGTAATGTGTATCTGTGAGTGCAAGTGTAATGTGTGTTTGTGGAGTGAATGAAAGGCAGAGAGAGTTAGTTGTGCATTTTTTGTGTGTTTTGCTGGTGTGTGGAGATGGTGCAAGGATGTGTGTGTTATGCCGAGAGAAAGGTGAAGTGAGTGTAGTAAGTTGGTCAGGTAGAGAGAAAACAGAAAGGGAAGCCGAGAGAGGGAGAGAATGGTGAGTGTGTAGTGCATGTCTGTTTGTTGAGAGGAGAGGATTGTGTGCAGGTGTGAAGCTGTGTTTTTTGCAGGTGTGAAGCTGTGTTTTTTGCAGGTGTGAATTATGTAGCTAGCTGGTGAGTGTTTGTGTGTGCAAGTGAGGTGAGTTGTGAAAGGAGGAAGGTATTGTTTTGTGTAATGCAGGTGGTTTGTGTGCAGGCGGGTGTTTTTGCAGTGAATGAAGCTGGTGTGCTTTGGGAGGGATGGCAAAGGGAGCAGAGAGTGTCGTGTGGTGTGTGATGAAGGTGAGGTGTGTGCAATTGGTGTCTGATGAGTATTTTTTGCAGGTCTGAAAATTGTGAGAATTGAGAGGGGAGGATTGTGATGATGAGGTGGGTGAAGAAGGAAAGAAAATATCCCAAAATCCCCTCAAATCTGGTTTTGAAATGAAGGTGGTGAGAGGAGTTGGTGACGTAGTGTAGTTGTCAAGGGGATGGTGTTTGCAGAAGCAGATGCAGGAACAGCAGCAGTTCAATTTTGTTTCAATTTTTTGTTTTTTTTTTTTTTTTTGTGTGGAGAATTTTGGAAAGGGAAAATTGTAAAATTGGAATAAAAATAAAAAACCCTATGGACTCCCTAGAATTAAAATAAAATTAAATTAAATTAAATTAAAACTAAAATTTAGCATTACTAGGAAAAATAATAATAATAATAACAATAATAAAAATTAAAATTTTAAAATTAATTCATCCTTGAAAAACATGTGATAGACAAAAAGATACCATTTGAAATAAGTAACAAATAGTCTTTAAAAATTATTAAATATATATATTTTTTATATATTTATTTTTTTATATAAAATCTATAAGTATTAAATGCACATATAAAATATTTCACCCAAAAATTCTTAAATAAAAGTGCATTGAAAAACGTGACATTAAATAAAAAATACTAAAATTTTAAATAAATACTAGATGACTCTAAAAAATCATTAAAATTAGAAATAATGATAAAAACAGTAAAATTATGTATTAAAAAAATAAATTAAAATAAAATAATATTTACATTGTGAAATTACCATTTTGCCCCTAGTACAACTAATTAGACATAATTTACGAAAAAGTTACACTTAGCCCCTGAAAAATAAAAAGTATCTCTAAATGAGGTAAAATATATCTTTTTTTTTATAAAGGATGTGTCAAAATTTGGTATCTCCAGTCTTTAGAGCTAATTAGATTAGACGATTAAACTCGCTCAATTTGGTCTAATTCTAGTTGTTCTTAGGTGTGCTCATCTTCAATGGAAGATTCAAGGTAAAACAACTCCACGTCAAGGGTTCCTTGGTTCACGAATCAAACGAGGTCTTGAGTTCAACGAATTGCATACTTGAAATCCAAAACTTTCTTAGCAACGCAACCCTGCGCACATCAAGAAGATGTTCAATGTTCAAAGCCTGCAAATCTGAATGTTTGTCAACCACAGGAAGCAATGAAACATGATTCCTTAGTGAAAAATTTCCTGCTGAAGGCAAACCATCGATAGGTAGTACCAGTTGCTCCTCTTGCTGTTCATCATCTTGCTCAAAATGATCCTTTTGCTATTCTTCATTTTGCAGGAGGCCATCGAGTTGCTGACCATTATTATCATTAAGGACTGCTTCATTGCTTCTAAAAAATTCCATACCATGATCAAACTCATTTGAGTCTCCTCCCAACTTCTCTAGCCCTTTTGATTCTATATCACCAGCCTTCTCTTGAGATGCAACATCCTTTTCACCAGTTATCGTATGGTTCACTAGATCAGTCACCTGCACTTCTGGCTCCTGAACAACACCTGCTTGCACAGCTTCTAATTTATTCTTCCCTTCATGAAACTTTTCCTCAACCGTGTTTTGAATCACCACAGGCCTATTAGGTATATTAAGTTGTTTCTTTTGGAGTCCATTGTTGCTGATTACCTGTAACTCTATGAGCAATATTCCCTCCCAGATTGTTTTATCATTGTCCCTAGTCAGCTTACATTGATCATTAGAATGGCCTAATTTCATGCAAGAGGAGCAGTATGAAAGTATATTTTCATACGATATATATTGCCAGAAACCCGTTTTATCTTGGCCAATCCACACTCTTTTTGGACAAGGTTTCATCAGATCCAATTCCACGCACACTCTCACTGCACTAGGTCTTGCCATATCTACTGTTGAAGCATCAACCTTCTGAGGTTCACCAACTGCCTTCGCAATGGAGAAAAGAGTTGATTTGTCAAACAAATGAAGTGGAAGATGATCAAGTCCAATCCAAACTGGTACCATTGCTGATTCTGCCTCCAAAGAAAACTCTGGAGTCCATTTAAAAACCCGCATTCCAAATCCTTGGAACATCCAAAACCCTCTAACCCAGCACCTTTGGAAGTCCTCTTCTAAATCGAAACGTATAGAAACATGCCGGTTATCCAACAACCCCAATGAGACCTGTCCCTAAAAACCCACAACCAAGAACTCCTTCCTCAAGCTCTCTATTGAAGGTCCGCTCCTTGAAAATTTCCCAACAAGCACGTATTTCAGAGGAGCTACATGCCTCTAAACTTCTTCTTCAGTGAAAAATACTGCTGGTTCACCTTTGTACATAGTTGTTTCCTTCACCGGGACGGTGATTGCCTTTTGTGAAACCACAAACGCAAATGAACATTTCATTGCGTCTGTCTTGATCCCAAAATAACTACCCACCTCCATGCTACGTCCAGTCCATTGAGGCGGCAGTGATATTTGAAAGCTTCGGCAAGCACCGGTAATGTCAAATAGAAATTTGAAATTTAAAAACCAAAGAAAACAGAGGAAGAAGAGAGGAAAACTTAATCTTATAGAAAACGTGCATTTAATAAACAAAAAGATAAAAATTAAATAAGTAACAACTAATTCTCTAAAAATTATGAAATTTTTACAGAAGATCTATAAATATATAAAATGCACATATGAAAAATTTCCACACAAAAAGTTATAATAATAAAGAAAAGGTTTCATTGGAAAATGCATCATTAACTTAAAAATACCAAAATTCTAAATAATTACTAAATGACTCCAAAAATTCTTCAAAAATTAGAAAAAATGATAAAAGCCATAAATGTGATAGCCCCACCTTACCCTAAGGCATACCAAAGGGCTTAGCGGACTGCCTGCCTAGCTCTCGCCAGAACTTGGGTCAAGCACGCACTAGAATCCATAAATCAACCGATATTCTATAGAAAACTTGTAAATACATTCATATGATTCAAACTTAAGAGTAAAGGTACCAGTTAAGTAGTTTACATTATAAAAACCTAACTAATACAGTAAAATCTCAAACATCCTTTTCTAACAAAATCCTACCAAGACTACTCTTGAATCCTCACCACCAGCCTTAATAATAGGAGCCTGTTTAAGGAGAACAAATAAAAAGGGGGTGAGCTATAATAGCCCAGTGAGGTTCCCACACATGCAAACACACAGGCAGACAATTAGAAAAATAAATAAATAAATAACATGTGCCATAAAATAGTATAAGAACAAGTTAAGTAAACAATTAATCAAATAAGGAAGGATACATCTCAACCACGGGAGCAGCTCAACCGGGAATATCAGGTACATAATCATGTGGCAATAATGTTCAGACCAATAGAGAAAATCAGGTCCTTGCCAATGATCAGGTAAATATCAGATAACAGTACCCGTAACCATCCCATGCACCTTTACCTCCTCAATACCTCCACTCTAGGGTGAGATCTCAACTCTGGAGGGTAAAACAGTTTGTTCAGTCCAGAGTTAGCCTCTTTGAGGAATCTCAACTCAGAGGAAAGAACACAAGTCCCTAACGCCCAAACACCTTATATCCTCCTCAATACCAGTATGACTAACCTGTGGTGTAACTGGTGAAGTATGACCACGGAAGTCTAGCCCGAAGGCTTCAGTTCAGTTGAAAGTTCACAAACAAGTATATTCACATCTGAGAGAAGTTGTGCATGTAACAAATTGCGGGATAGATGTGATAAAGTACACATCTTACCCTCATATAGCACATTGTAGTAGCTAACAAGTATCAAGCATAAAATGGAATTAACACTTAAACATGCATCAAGGCGCACATAAGGAAACACTCACCTGAAATTTTCAAGAAAGTTCCTCGTAAAACATGCGAGGTTCAGACTCGAATCCTGAAATTCATAAGTAGTCTAATTAACCTACTGGATTTTCTTTCAAAAGAATTTTTTATAAAATGTACTCAAGTTTAACTAGGGTTTTAAAATAAATGTAAATTGGTTATAGGGAAAAATCCAAGAAGTTATAATAAAGGAATCCGGGTAAAACCCTAAATCAACTGATAAAGAAATTTAAGAAATTCCCTTTTTGAAAGTAATTTAGTTCTAAGGGCAAATAATTCATTAAGTGTCAAAATTAAGGTTAAATTTAAAAGGAATAATTAATACTAGAAATTCGTTATTAATTTCCGCTTTATTTACTATATTAGTTGCAAAACTCTAATAATTCGCTATACATTTTGGACCAAAAGAAAATATTGCTAAATACTATGAATTAAAGAAGTAGTTTAATTAAATATTGATTAGGGTTCAAGGTTTTGGTGTAAAAGAAATTTTGTCCAAAATAATTAGTTTATAAGTAAACTAGTTTTTAAAGTCCAAGAAAGATTTATTAGTAATAGTCAAGTATAATTTAATAACTTAGCAAAATTAATATAGGTTAAAATGAGAAAACTCCAAAATATCCTATACTTAAGTAAATTAATGGTTTTAAACTAATTAATATCAAACTAATGATATTTAATTAAATTAAGACTAGTTAAATAACAAATTAGGGTTATTTGGTGAAAACATACTAAATCAAGTATAAAGTGAAACTAGTCAAATTTCACTTACACATTCAAAAGTCAAGTTTCTAACCAGTTTAAATCTTCAAAATTTATAAGAGTTTCTTCCTAAAATTGATTAACAAGGTTCCAAATTCATTGCACAACATTTTCCTAAAAACCGGTTAAGTAGATTAAACTTAAGGTGCTCATTATTTGGTGTCACTTCAATCCAATTCACAAGCTGAAATTTCCAGCAGTTTTTGTCATCAAAACTTGGCCAAAACAAGGTTAATATAGCTGGAAATATTAAGTTATCAAAGCTGAATTTTTGTAAACTAGTAAAGCTGAAATTTGTTCAAGGTTTGGAACAAGGAAGTGCCGGTTTGCAAGCTGAAATTCCAGCAACTTCAGCCCACTAAACAGGCCTTAAATACTGAAATTCTTCCAGAATTTTCCTCTAACAAGACTAACCAACATGCCTTCTAACTCTAGTCAAAATTTCACCCATAAATTTCAAGATTTTTCACTCAAATACAGCATCAATCTCCTATACAAGTCCATACTAATCAAGTAGGTCATAACATAGTTAATCTACTATCAAGGAAATGGATCAAAACAAGGGAAATCTCATAATCATGAGCATAAATATTCATATATATAATCAAGAGAACAAAATATAATCATAAATCTTAAGTACTTAATGAAATCATAAGAAAACATATAGAAATCTTCTAATAAAACTTGAAAGAACTTGAAGTTTCTTGATGAATTTACCTCAAAATAGGTAGGGTTTTAGTTGAAGAAGAGTGAATGATTAGTCCCTTAAGAACCTTCAACTTTGAGCAAGACTTGAGCTTGAAACTTGGAGAGAATTTGTTGAAATTTGAGGGGATTTCTTTTCTAGTTAGGTTTAGCTTTTGGAGAAAGATTAAGTTAGTCTTTTAAGTGTTTAAAATGGTTGTAAATTGAAGAGTATTTTGGGCAATAGGGTGGCCGGCCAAGAGGAGCAAAAAGTGCAAGGAAATTTGAGCCAAAAAATTGAAAAGAATTGGTAAAAGTAAAAGCCAGTAATAGATGGCCATTCATGGTGCTAGGTGGCATAATCTTCTAAATAGTCTAAGTAATAGGTGGCCTTACTTTTCTAAATATCTAAACTTGGTTGGTAACATTTAATTAGTGTAATCTTCCAAAACTTTGTCTCCAATTTTGAATTGGCGAGGTTTAACCTTCTTTTGATATGCACGGGCCATTCGCCTTTGGTAGCACTATCCATGGAAAATGGCATTCAAACATTTTTCATCAATTAACGCCAACTGCTCATGACGTTTCCTGACCCATTCGGCTTCTTCTAATTGGGCTTCCATCAATATACACAGAGAAGAAATCTCAACTTTCGCTGGCAATACCACTTTCATACCATACATAAGAGAATAAGGAATTCCCCAGTAAAAGTCCTTATAGCAGTTTTGTATGCCATCAATGCATAAGGTAGCTTCTCATGCCAATACCGATGTGTTTTAGTCATTTTACGAATAATTTTCTTCAAATTCTTATTGGCTGCCTTTACAGCTCCATTCATCTGAGGTCTATAGATGATAGAGTTTCAGTGCTTGATTATGAACTATTCACACAATCCATCTATTATGTCATTGTTGAGGTTCTTTGCGTTATCCTTGATCAATGTCTCCGGTACCCCAAAATGACAGAGGATATGATTTCTCAAAAAATCGGCCACCACTTTCTTATTTACATGCCTATAAGACTCGACCTCAACCCATTTAGTGAAATACTCTATTGCCACTAAGATGAATCAATGCCCATTTGAAGCGGGAAGGTCAATAGTTCCAATCATATCCATTCTCCACATTGAACAGGGCCAAGGAGCAGGCATACTGTGGAGCTCCGAAGGATGTGTGTATTACATCACTATGCATTTGACATTTAATACACTTTCTAATGAACTCAACATAGTTGTGCTCCATTGTGAGCTAAAAATATCTTGTCGTCATGATTTTCTTTGCTTACAACTGTTCGTTCATATGCGGCCCACATACGCCACTATGTATCTTCTTTATCAAATACTCAGCTTCTATCTCGTTGACGGATCTAAAAGACCTAGATCACTGGACCTTTTATACAGAACTTCTCCGCTCAAGAAAAACCTCATAGACATTCTTTGGAGAAAATTCTTAGCCGTGATACTGGTGCCTGGGAGATAAAACCCATTTTTCAGATATTCTTTCAAATCATGAAACCAAGAAAGACTATTAGGTGCTTGCTGAATGCGCAGACAATGCACTGGTTCATCTTGAATCTTGATAGAAATGGGTTCGATCACAATATCGTCGGGGTGAGAGATCATGGAAGATAAAGTTGCCAAGGCATCTGCGAACACATTTCGGGTATGCGGAATATGCATGAATTTCAAACTTCTGAATTGTCGAGCCAGGTTATGGAATAATTTTAGAATCCCAAGTCATCCATTTTCCTAATGTTTGATGGACTAACAGATCAGAATCACTTAATACTGCTAACTCTCTAATGTCCATATCCAATGCTATTTTCAAACCAAGAATACAAGCTTCGTATTCAGCCATGTTGTTAGTGCAAGCAAATTTTAGTTTAGCTGTAGTAGGATAATGCTTTCTTTCAGGTGCCACCAAGACTGCACCTATTCTAGCTCCAAAAGAATTTGAAGCACTATAAAAAAAAATCTCCATCTCGAAGATTTTTCATTGATATATTTAGCCGTCCCCACAAACAAAATCTCTTCATCAGGAAAATAAGTATGCAAGGGCTTATAATCATTTTCTAAAGGATTCTTCGCCAGGTGATCTGCTATCGCTTGACCCTTGACTACTTTTTGAGTTGTGAACACAATATCAAACTCGTTGAGAATCATCGCCACTTGGCAATGCGTCCAGTAGGCATTGGTTTCTCAAGCAAGTATCTCAACGGATCTAACCGAGATATGAGATAAGTGGTATGGTCAAGGAGATAATGTCTTAGTTTTTAGCAGCCCAAGCTAGTGCACAACAAATCCTTACCAAAAATAAATAATTCGCCTCACAACTAGTGAATTTTTTGCTCAAATAATAAATTGCTTACTCCTTTTTTGCCTAAATCGTCATGCTAACTCAAAACACAACCCATTGATCCATCTAATACAGAGAGATACATAATGAGAGGTCAACCTAGCTTCGGTGGCATTAAGACAAGAGGGTTCAACAGATAATCCTTGATTTTATCAAAATCTTGCCGATAATCCTTGTTCCAATTCATTGGGGTATTCTTTCTTAATAATTTGAATAAGGGCCCACAAGTGAGGGCCAATTGAGCAATGAATCTACCGATGAAGTTAATATTTCCCAAGAAGCTCTTCACGTCTTTCTGAGTCCTTGGGATCAACATTTCTCATATGGCCTTAATTTTTACAAGATCTATCTCAATACCATTCTTACTGACAATTAAACCTAGTAATTTGCCAACTGGAGACCC
The DNA here is from genome assembly GCA_024721245.1 of Mitragyna speciosa. Taxonomy (NCBI): domain Eukaryota; kingdom Viridiplantae; phylum Streptophyta; class Magnoliopsida; order Gentianales; family Rubiaceae; genus Mitragyna; species Mitragyna speciosa. The sequence goes on from CM045565.1 coordinate 6,831,703, forward strand.
AAAGATGCACTTTGCAGGATTCAACTTCAAGTTATACTTTCTCAACCTTTCAAATATCCTTTTTAAATCCATTAAGTAATCCTCGGACTTTTTAGACTTGACTATGATATCATCCACATAAAATTCTATCTCCTTTTGAATCATGTCATGGAAAAGTGTAGCCATAGTCTTTTGATAGGTGGCTCTGGCATTCTTCAATACGAAAGGTATAACCCTGTAACAGAATGTTTTCCATGGGGTGATAAATGCTATTTTTCTTTGTCTTCTTCTGCTACCAAAAGTTGATGGTATCCCACAAAACAATCAATAAATGAATCCATTTCATGTCCCACAGTGTTGTCCAAGATTATGTGGATATTTGGCAAAGAAAAATCATCTTTTGGACTTGCTTTGTTTAAATCTTGATAATCCACACAAACTTGGACTTCTGCTGATTTTTTGGGAACTAGAACCAAGTTAGATAGCCAAATAGGATATTGAGACACAATGATGATTTCAGCATTAAACTACTTGATTATTTGCTTTTCAATCTTAAGACTCATCTCTAGCTTGAATTTGCGAGGTTTTGTTTCACCAATGGATAGTTTGGATTCGTAGGCAACCTATGAACCACTATATCCATTGAAACCCCGGACATATCATCATAAGACCATACAACTACATCTTGAAACAATATAAGAAATTCAATTATCTCATTTCTTTTTTTCCTGTTCAAGTTCATGCTAATTTTAACCTCCTTAACCTCTGTCTTAGTGTCAATATTAACAATTTTTGTTTCTTCCAAGTTAGGCTTGGGTTTCTCCTCATATTGTTCAAGATTCTTTAACATAGAGTCTCATTCTCCTTCAGTATCACTCTCATTTTTGTCAATAGTTTGCATTATTTCAAAACTCAGAAGGATATCGAAGTTGCATTCATCAATTTCAAATAAAGTGATGTCCAAAGGATCATAGGCATTTATTTGCGGCCATCTGAAAATAAAAAAAAAATATGCAAACACATAAATAAATGATATAAAAGAGACGACATATATTTTATCGAATGAAAGCTTGCATTCTGATTGGGAGTTTAGGTTATATCAAAATATAGCAATAAATCCACTTAAAATCACACAAACAAGTAATAAAATTTATAACCTAATACTCGTTCCGCAAGTGCACAGGTCAATTGTAGTTGTGAAGAGTATTAGGGTTGATCTCATGAGGAAACATGAACTAGCAACTACCAAAGCTACTAACTTGCTTTATTATCTAAACTCTCAAACTTGAAGGTTGTGAAAATGGTAGGAAAATCAAATTAAAGTAACAAACATTGAAGAAACTAGTTAAACAAAGTTGACTAGGCTTAAGAATTCACCAAATATAAAAGTTTAGCTTATGACCAATATGATTTTTACTCATGTTTAGGATTCAATTCCATTTTTACTCCAAACTAGATCTCTCTATGAATGGAAGACTACTAATACATGAGCTTTCCTACTCTCGTGGTAAAGTCTAGCATGCATTAGTTCATTTAACTCATGAATTGTTCAAACCTTAATCCACCTATGTGAATCACTACTCTTGTGAGATTCAACATAAGTTCCATTTACTCTTTCCATTGTTAAGTGCAAATCTCTTTGTCAAATAACTACTAGATAACTTGAAGTTGGTAGCTAATCAACAACAAGTGTTAAAGACCAAGTAAATGAATAAACAAGAATAAATAGACCAAAACCAATTCATATCGTATTATAGCTTCATCCTAAATTTAGTGTAAATCAACTTAGTTCAACATGATAAAGATAATATTAAGCACATAAATGAAAGTAAACAAGCATGCATGAATGAAACTAAAAGGAATAAGGTTAGAGTTGCTCATTTGGTGGATGAATTTGGCTCCAAAATTTGTCCTTGCATTCCATCAAACATGTTGAATACAAAGTAGTTCCTCCAAAGTTTTGTTACAAGAAAATGATTTTTGCCTACTACAAAACTAAGAAAGAAAATCTACTCAAAGTATTTACAAGGAGTGCTCCTCCTACTAAGCTATAGTTCTAGCTTTTTCAAGCATCCAACTAAGCGTAGAACTAAGCATATCTTTCAATGACTACAAAAGCATGTATTTATAGAATAAACCCTAGCTCAAGTTCTTGTTCAAGTTGGAGACATCATGATGAAATTTGATTCCTTTGGCCTCCAAAGTCTTCCTTGAGCCTTGTGTTATCTTCTAGGGCTTCCAAAAATGCAGCTGGACGTTGGAATCGCCTCCAAAGTCTTCCTTGAGCTTTGTGTTATCTTCTAGAGCTTCCAAAAATACAGATGGACGTTGGAATTATCTACAAAAGTTGTGTGAACAAGCTACAAGTTGAAGAGAGCCGAAATCTGCAAGTTGGTGCCAATATGCGACTGTGATACGCGGATGATCTGCCGCGTATCATAGTCTGCATATCGATCCCTTTTACCATTTTGCTCTTTTTAATTTTTGGTTATTCCTATACTACCCTTGAGACATTTTTCCACCATTTGAATCATAATTTTCTTGGTAGATTTTGATGAAGAAAATAATTGCCGAAAATTCCAAACTTAAATGATCAAATTAGTACAAGTTAAATCAACTTTGAATTTGATATTCTTTAAGCTTCAATTGATCCAAATTGTGTTTAATCATCATTTTCCTGCATAATTAAATAAACTTGGGCATTAATTTGCTCAAAATAATATTTCTGCCTCAAAACTCAAATTTCTGGACCAAAAATCCTAATTTTGGAGCAAACCTTGATTTGAGAATAAATAATGAAATTGAGTCATTCTAATATCAAAATTACTAAAAATATACTAAAAACATATATAAAATATTATACAAAAATAGGTAAATTTATTACTTATCACATTCCTTAACAAAAGAGGATATTTACAGTCATAAACCAACATTAGCCCTTGAGAAAAAATAAAATCCATTTCAAAACTTTGACAAAAAAGAACTTTCTTGACAAGACAATAAAAATTGAGAATAGTTTCTTTCAAAAAGTTAATGCAAGAAAACTAGAACTTAACACCAAAACAACTTTGAGAAAGAAATTCATTTCATCGCTCCATCTAGAAATGAATTTTGAACAAAAGACAATCTTAAGTTTACTGAAACTCCCTTCGAATAGGGAGATAATTAGATGTCTAATTGTTCAATAATCATTTCTCGATTGATTCAAAACTAGCAATGTCAGAGATTCCCTCCGTGGCAGTTGTCCCAATGTACATGTGGCTTATCCCTTCTTCAATATCAACTTCATTTTCATGAATCTCAGAGATAACCACACCAAATGAATGCAGAAAGTTATGAAACAGAGGGGGAATATAGAGTGCAAATTGCTTCCCTTCTTTTTCAACTTTCTTCTTTTCTCTCGTTTCCTTTATATTTTTACCGTTTGGATGAAAACCAAGCCCAAATATGTTATTCTACTCGATCAATTCTACAGGATCTATTATGCCTTGCAAATTCTTTCCAATTCCTTTTCCTGGTTGGTAATATGCTCTTCTTAACTCTTTAGCCATCACAATGCTGGCATCAAGCAGCATAGGCTCGATGGGAGATTTTCCTTCGAGCACCCAACCAACAGATACAATGTCAGAAGCATGAAAACTCGAGAAGGATGCCACTTCGTCCTGAGAAACTTCGGATAATGTGTGATTCACCATCATGGTGCAATCATCCTCAATAAAAATAGTGATTTGCTAGTTATTCATAATAAACTTTACCATATGATAGAAGGATGACGGTTCTAACCCAGAAGAATGAATCCAAGGATGCCCCAACAATACATTGTATATTTTTGGAAATTTCATGACTTGACATATGACTTGATACTGAGCAGGACCCATCTCAAACACTAGATCAATTTCTCCCATAGTCTCTCTCCTTGACCTATCAAAACCTTTGACAATAGTTGGGGATCGAAGGATCTGTGAGCATGAAAATCCCAACTTTTTCAAAGTATTCCACGGGCAAATGTTTAAAGCAGAGCCATTGTCAATCAGAACCTTGGGTAGATGCTTGCCATTGCACCTTACTGACATGTACAAAGCTTTATTATGCCCTATTCCTTTTGGCGTCAGCTCATTATCAAAGAAAATGATTTGGTTAGATGCCACCACATTTCCTACTATTCCGGCCAACTTATCAGTAGGAATATCTCTAGGAACATAAGATTCATTCAAGACTTTTAACAATGTCTCTCGATGTAATTCAGAAGTTAGGAGAAGGTTCAAAATTGAAATCTGTGCTGGCATTCAGCTCAATTGCTCTACCACTTTGTACTCGCTTCTTTTCCAAATTCAAAAAAAATCTTCCGCTTTCTTTTCACTGACTGGCTGCTTTGGCAATAAAGTGCTTTTCTTCCCTTTGACTAAAGTAATGATTTCTGGTTCACCAACTACTCTTCCCAACCTCATGATTGTAGAGACATCATTGTTTATTGCATGAGTCCCATAATTTCATGGTACTTTTTGGTAAATTCTCAACTAGCAGTTGCTTTGGTAGGCCTATAATTTTTGGGCCCGAGACTTCCAACTCGAATGGCTGCACATCGAGCACAAAAGGCTGATTGGATAAATTGACAGAGATAGGACATCCTTCAGGACAAACAAGTTTTTTGACTGGGTCTTAGATAATTCCATTTTTTTCACTAAAACATCATTCATGTGTTGGCTCGTAAATTCTCTTCCAGATAGCATCATCCTGGTTTGTTTATGGTTGATTTTAGTGACTCCGACTACTTCTTCAGTTGAGGCAATAAGCTAAGTTGGGTCAGTAAACTCTTTATTTAGAGCTATTATCCCAATAGTTGACCCATGCTGAGGCAAAAGATTATTGTTAACATTCAGAGCTTGTCCTCCTCCCCTTCTCAACACAATATCTCTGGCATCAATTATATCTTGAATTTTGTGCTTCAATACTGTCGCGTCCTAAAAAATCGTCGATAAAGGGTACTAGTGGGGTCGTTGATTGTCGCGTCATGAAAAGATGATCCGATTTGAGACCCTTTTTGAAAAGATAGAGTTTTGGAAAACCGTGTGTGTGTGAGAAAAAAGCGTGTTTTAGGGAAAAAAGTATTATTTAGTAGAAAATGGTATTTTAAAAGAAAATAAGGCCAGGACTAAAAAAATGCAATATTTTTGGCCAACTAATTTTGAAAAAGGGTTTTGTTTGAAAAATAGAGTCGCCACTTGATATTGAGTTAGGGTGTACCAAGTCACCCAAAATTTGTTTAACAAAACTGAAAATAAAAATTTATAAAATCATTTAAAACCCTTTTCCGACTCTGGTATACAAAAAAACGAGAGAAAAAAAGGTCCGGGAGTCATATTTGAAGAAATGGAAGGCAAAGGCTTACGCCTAAGGCACCCTTTGTACCTAGCCGAGGCTAGTTGCGAGGTTTAATCAAAATTTTTCTAAATTACCCTACGTTCTATCGCGTTCGGATGTATCTATATGAATGCAAATCCTAAGTCTAAATGTGAATATCGGGGGGTCGTAATGTTCTGTCGAGGCTTGGTCGGAATTATCGCATTAATTGCGAAAGTCAAGTCGAGACCTCGAGGGAGTCACGAGTTTTTATGCAAAATGTGATGCAAAAGAAAAGAAAATAATAATAATATATATTAAGTGAAGAAAGAAAGTGAGTATGCAACATAATGGGTACGGGGACAAATAACTTGTAACTGATATTTTTCTACTCACGAAGGGGGGAACGACATGTACACCACCGCTTCCCACGTGAGTAGACGACTATTTTTAGTCGGATCACACAAATGTCCTAAAGTCTAAGTGAGATGCAACCTAAATGTCATGCATTTTAAAAATGTGTCAAAATAATAATAATAATAATAATAAAATCATGCCAAATGAAAAGAAAACTAAAAAGTGTGTGAAATGAGATGTGAAATGCATGCGAGTGCACCTATCACTAAAATGCCCTAAGAGTCTAGCGTTGGACTACCCCTTTCTAATGATTCCCACTAGCTTTGGACTAGCGGGGAAACGATAAACCACAACTAGCGTTGGACTAGTGTGGTGATGGAATAACAATAAAATATGAATTAAATAGTAAAGCATGAATTAAAAGCAAATTAAACATATAAAGACACATAAAATCAAGTAGGAGTACATAACACATAAGCATGATATCTAGATGCAAAATCCTAATGAAAGCGGTAAAACAAATAAGCACGTAAGCACACAAAAATGAATAAGCCCTAACTATTACACCAAGGGAGTTTAGCTTACAATTTATGAGGAAAGAAAGTAAAAATGACCTATCTATTACACTTGCTATCTAAATACAAATTTTTGCTAAAAATACTATAAATGTAACTTAGCTATTACTGTGATGCCCCAGAAATTCATACAAAAATCATTTAAATCATGTTATGTTTATTACTAGAAAAAAAAAAGAGAAAGAAAGGGCAAAATCAAAGTGTATTCAATAAGGGATTTCTCTTATTTAAGGTTTAGTGTTAATCTTTGATTTATTAGTTGGAAGATTTCTTAAGTTAATTAGTTTAACTAAATAAGATTCTTTCATTATTAAGTGGTACACCTAAGTACCAAACTTGGATTAATTTTATTGGACCATTAGTTTATAGTAGTGTTTAATTTTGACTAACTAACTTTATCAATTTCAAGACTTTTGACTAAGTGAGCTTTAGTTCAAAATTTTGACCTAAAAATTTTACTAATTTCCCTTGCTTTTCTCTCTCTAAATCCGGCCCTCTCTCTCTCTTATTTTTCTCTCTTTTTGCTTTAAAAATTTGTGCCAAGAATGTTTACTAATTACTAGGAGATAGGTGACTAATATTTTCACTAATCAAATTTAACCAAGTAGCCAACATTTCATTAAAAGCATACAACCTAACATGCTTCTTGTCTTGCTATAATTGGTCAATTTCTTCTCCATTATTTTCTTTATTTCTTTTCCATTTTCTTGACCTATTTTCCCCTTCTTTTTCTTTCCCACATGGCCGGCCACCCTACCCTCTTCTCCTTTCCTTTGGCTTTAAAAATTTATGCCATAATACTTGCTAATTACTAAGTGATAGATGAATAAAATTTGTACTAATTATATTTAGCCAACTAGTACCTATTATGTTAAAATATCTAAACCCTAGCTTGACTCTTGTTTAGTTTTGATTGGTTGCACTTTCTTCCATTGTTTCTTTTATTTCTTTTATACTTTCTTGACCTAATTCTTTCTATTCTCTTACCCTCTTGGCCGAACTCCCTCTTGCTCCCTCTCTACTCTCTCTTGTTTTTCATTTTCTTGGAGCTTTCTTTCCAATTTTAGACAAATTCCACCATAGAAAGTGAGCTTTTCTTCTTCCTAAGCATAGTTCTAAGCTTGTTTAAGGTATGTACTATGAACTTTTGCTATTAATTTCAAGTTTTATTTAGTTTTTGTTCAAGTTTTATACTAAGTATTTGTTAGTAGTACTTGAAGATTTAAGCTTGAACTTAAGAATACTTGAACAGTCATGCTAGACCAGTTTTAGTAAAACTTTCATAACTTGGTATAGATAACTTGGATTCGAATGATTCTTGTTGTTTTATAAACTAGATTAATAGGGCTTTCAAACGGTGTAAAGCTTGCACTGTGGTTCATTGTGTATTAATCGCAGAAAGTTTGCAAACTGGGCTGAAAATTCGATTCTGCGTAAACAGTATTGATGATGAGCCAAATTGAGGGCTGATTTTGAACTTGTTCTAGTTGGAATTTGAATTGATGATCTTCACGAAAGTTGTAGTCTTAGAAACGTACTTTCAAACCATGTAATCACAATTTCCTGGTTCTTGGTGGATTGACCCCAGCAATGGCATGAACTTGGGCGAAAACCAACCTGTGCAGATTGGGTTAATGAAGCACTAGGTTGTGGACCGATTTTGGAATGGTTTTTTGTTAGAATTTGACATGGTACTCTTCATAAAAGTTTTAGCCCTTAATATATAGTTTCTATCCATATAATCACTTTTCTCATACGACATATCAATTAGAAGTTATGTTCTGTTGAATACTCATATTTGGTAAACTTGAAAGCATGAGTTACCAAAGAAAAAAATGGGTTTGAGATGGTAATTTGATCAGGTTGCAATTGGAACCCAAATTCGGTGTCAGAGTGGGAAATGTTCCAAATTAAGTCTAGTTTATAGTAATATTGAGCTTGTGACATTTGGTTGAGTGAATTTTCTAGAACAAGAAAATCCTAAAGTTAAAACCCTAAATCTTAGGGTAAAACCCTAGACTCTAAAGACCCTAGGAACGAAACTCTAGAAATAATCGGGTTATATCTTGAATATTTCTTGCTAATTTACTTAGGGTTTTCACTAGATTATTTCTTGTAAATTCCAGGATCCGAAAGTGAATCTCAACCATTTCACGAAATATTTTCTTAAGCGATCCAGGTGAGTGTTCCTTTATTTGCATTTGTGAGTGTTTCCTTGCGTATGCTTGATGCATGTTAAATGATATTTCTCTGTGTTAATTCTGTGTGTACTTGATATTCATGAATTGTCACAATGTACTATATGATGGGAAAGTGTGTACTTTATCACATTTATCCTGTAATTTGTTACATGCACAATTTCTGTCAAATGTGGGTATAATTGTTTGAGAATTTTCGATTAAATTAAACTTGTTGGCTAGACTTCCGTGGATGTACCGCGGTTAGTCAAGCCGGTTGTTTAAAGGAGGATATAAGGTGCTGGGTGTTTTAGGGCATGTTGTTCCTTCATTGAGTTGTGAATCCTCAAAGAGGCCAACTCTAGACTGAACAAATTATCTTTGCCCTCCAGGGTTGAGATCTCACCTTGGATGTGGCGGTTGTCGGAGGATATAAGGTGAATGGTGGTCAGGGCTCTTGATCGATAATGCTGGCATGACCTATGATCCAGACTTGAAATATTATCTCGATCTTAACATCAAGGTTACTTGATCGGTATTTGCTCGTGGTGGTGATGTATCCTCCCTTGTTTAAATCAATGATTACTTAATTTGTCCTTATATTATTTTATGACTCGTATCATTTGTTTAATTGATTTCTGATTGAATGCCTCTGTATTTGCATGTGTGGGAACCTCACTGAGCTATTATAGCTCACCCTCTTCTATTTGTTTTCTTTAAACAGGCTCCTATCTCGAAAGTCGGTGGTGAGGATTCAAGGGTAGATCTTGGTAGGATTTTGATAAAAGACTACTTGAGATACTATTGTATTAATAAATGTATATGATGTAAACTGCTAAACCAGTACGTTTACTTTTAAGTTTGAATATCATGTGACCCTGAGATACTGTCACAGTTGGTATCCACAAGTTTTCTACTGAATTATCAATCGCTTACGAATTTAGTGCGTGCTTGACTCGAGCCCTGACGAGAGCCAGGCAGGCAGTCTGCTAAGCCCTTTGGTGCGCCTCTGGGTAAGGTGGGGCTGTCACAATTACATTGATTAGCTAAATACAAAAATATTACATTTTTGTCAAAATAATAAAATTTAAAATTAAATAACTTAAAAACGTAAATACGCAAAAGGTATGTAAAATAAGAAACAAACAAATAATAATAAAAATAATGCATAAAATTCACATTGGAGCATATAAAGAAGCAATTAAAAAGGATGACGAAAATACCTGTTCTCGAAGACCCGATACTAAAAATTCTAATCAACATAAACAAACAAGTCAAGGAACCTTAGCATAAAGAAAAAATGGCTAAAATGTGAAATCATAACAAAATAAGGGCAAAAATATAAATTCTATGAAACTAAGGAACTAAAAATAAATTTTTTATAAGACTTGAGGGGTAACAATTGAAAATTCGCAGAATATGGGGGCAAAATTGTAAATTAATAGGAGTTAATTGAAAAGAAATTAAAATTTTGGGGTTGACTTACAAATAATAAAGACTTAAATGTGAAAAGAAAGAAAGAAAAGAAAAAAAAATTATATATATGTACATATATATATATATATATATTATATAAATGTTGATACCACTCAAATTCCAAGGGCTGAAATGCAACTATTATTTTTTTATAAAAAATGGGAAAAGATAAACTAATACAAAATTATAAAAAAAAAACCCAAATCAAATTGGAGGCTAAACTAGGTTTAATGACTGAGTTAATCAACTAATTAAGCTAAGTGAGTTAACTAATTAAACTAGGTGAAACAAAACACTAATTAATTGAGATTAAGAAAAAAATAATAATAAAAAAAATAAAAAAAAGCCCACAAAAACCCCAAATTATCTTCAGCATCCCTCCCTATCGGTTGTTTTCGTCCTCATTGCTGAAATTTCTTTCTCACTCCTCTCTCTCTTTCTCTATTATTTTTTTAGCTCCAGCTTCTCTTTCTTCTTAGGTTCCTTCTCCTGAATCTATTTCCCCCTTTCTCACTCTCATCTTCTTCCTCTCTCTATTCTCTCAGCTCTCTCACCGATTTCTCGCGTCCCTCTCTGCTTTCTTCTCTCTAATTTGTCCATTTCTGTCTTCTTTCCACCTCCCTCCTTCTCTCGTGTCTATGTTCTCTTTGCTCTCTTTTCTCTATTTCCCTTTCTGCCTCGCCACACTCTCTCTCTCTCTCTCTCTCTCTCTCTCTCTCTCTCTCTCTCTCTCTCTCTCTCTCTCTCTCTCTCTCGCGAATCTCTTATTTCTACACCCATAATTTCCCAAGACGCAGCGTAAATTGCCATTGCTCTTTACTCAAATCCAATTCAAGTCATCAATTCACCAACAATTTTATCTATTAAAGTATACACATATAGATTAGGAGATTGGTCGGAGATCTTACCTGGAGGGAGGGAAGTGGTGGAGTGATTTCTGAGGGCAGGGAATGGCGTCTGTAAAATGGTGGTGGTTGCAAGTTGATGGAGCTGTTGGCTTTGCAATAGTGATAACTTGAACTACTGATTGGTGCTGCTTTATGTGTTATAGCTGATGGTTGAGGGCAGTGGTTGAGGTTGGGGCTGCTAGCGTTGTACTGGACTCAGTGGTGGTCTTGATTTTCTGGTTGTTAATGGTGGTGTGAGATGGTGGAAGACAGATTGGGAGTTCAGATTGATGACTAACTGATGGTGATGGAGGTGGTAATGGGTTCTGTGAATTGAGTGGCGACGGTGCGATGGTGAATTGGCCTGATGGCAGTGTAATAAAGAGGTGGAAGGAGCTACGATGGAATGAAGGTGGAAGTTTGTTGATGATTTTGATGGTTACTAGCTTTTGGCTATGTGACTGGTGGTGGCTTAGAACCCTAGCAAAGGTAGGATTATGGGTGTGTTTGATTGTTCTGGTAGTGAGTATTTGTTGTTTGAGCAGTGACTGGTAGGTGATGGGATGGAAATTGTGCAGGTTTGGATTGGGGCTGGAGATGGATTCTGGTGATTGTGCTAGTTTGAAGTGGTGAATGGGAGATGGATGTGGCTAAATAGCTACTGTTAAGACTACATAATTGGGATTTCCACAGGTGAAATTAGAAGCAGGTGGGTTGTCTTTAGTGAATTACTGGATACTTTGGGACTGTAGGTGGGATTTGAACGTAATTGGGGAGGTTCACTAGGATTGGAAAGATGACTGATTATTAAACAATGATAGTGGTTAGATGATGATTGAAAGCTAGATAGGGTGGGATTGAGCGTGGTTGGGGAAGTTCATTGGGCTTTGATAGGATTTATTGTGTTTTTACAGGTTGTTGTTGGTTATGGTTGCTTTTTTTCTGTAGGTTCCTGGTGAGATTCACATGTGATGGTTGTAACATGGGATTGGCTATGAATTTTTGTATGCAAATTGGTTGCAGCAGTGGACTGATTATGGTGGGTTGGTGATTTGGAGCTTGGCTCGGTTGAGCTGTTGAGATAGTGGCGGTGAGGATGGGATTGCTGGTTGTCGGCAGGTGGTAGAAGCAAGGGTTATGGGACTGTTTACTTGGTTGTGCTAATGGGGCTAAGAAATTGGGGATAGTTGATTACGAGATTATGTGATGCGTGTATGCTGGTTGTGGTGAATGTGTGTGAATTGTGAACCGTGCATTGTGTGTGTGTGTGTGTGTGACTGTTAAATGTGTATTGTGTGAGCATGTGGCTGACTGTGTGTATTTGTGTGTGCAAGTGTGTGTTTGAATATTGAAGTGTGCGTGACTATGTGTGCTAGAAAGTGAAAACTGTGTGAAGTGGTGTGTGAAACAATGTGTGAAGTATGCGTGAGAAGTGTGTGTAGTGTGTGAGAGAGAAAGGTGAATGTGTTAATTTATTAAGTAGTGAAAATGGCATGTGTGGTGTGTGAGAGAGAGTGTGAGTGTGCAGTGTATGAGAGAGAGTAAGTAGTGTGTGCAATGTGTGAAAGAGAATGTGAGTGTGTGTTCTTGGTGTAGTGTGTGAAAACTTGAAGATGTGTGGTGTGTGTTCTTGGTGTGGTGTGTGAAAATTTAAAGATGTATGTAGAAAAAAGTGTGTGTTCTTGGTATTCTTGGTGAAATAGAAAAACTAAAAACTAAAAAAAACTAAAAAATTCTCTCTAGACTTTTTTTATTTTCTCCCCTTTTTAAAATCCTCAAGTGGGGGTATTTATAGTGAACCAAAGACTTATCTTCCAAGAAATGGCTAAAAGACCAAAACGCCCTTTGACTACCAAAATTATAGCTCTATCTTTAAAAATCTATTTTTTCTTACAAAAATGAAAAAATTAAAAAAATGTAAATAACAAATTTGTTAATAGAAATTCACCCAAAAAAAATTAGAAAAAACTTAAAAACATGCTTAAAACCTAAAAATGAATTTGGGACTCACAAATTGGTGAAAAATGAATTTGGAATGTAAAATGACAAATTTGCCCTTGGATAACGAAAATATACAAAAAATAGCTATTGATTTCAAAAAATTACCAAAAATTAAAAATAAGCTTAAAACACTAAGAAATGCATTTATGACTCAAAAATTGACGAAAAATGAATTTAAACTGTAGAATGACGATTTTGCCCTTGAATGCGGTATTTACAAAAAAAATAGCAATTGTCCCCAAAAAAATAAAAAAAATTTAGAAACATGCTTAAAGCATTAGAAAAATAAATTTGGAATCTAAAATGAGCTAAAAATGGTGTTCACGAGGCGAAATTACCATTTTGCCCTTGTGGTGGTAAAATATAAAAAGAATACCAATTAAATCCGAAAAAATCACAGATAATTAAAAAATACTTATGAAAGTAAAAATGTGAATTTAAAACTCTCAAAACTAATAAAAAAATATTTACAAACAAAAATTACTATTTTGCCTCCCGAGATTATTGAAAAATTAAAATTTAACCCCAAAAATATAACACCTCCCCAATGTTTGAAAAGTAAATGGTATGTCAAAATTTAGTGTATACAAATACCCAACAATTGGCTGTGGAATGACTCCGACTCCCTAAATGGTATGCACAGATAGCTTGAAGATCTTAATCACAAGGAAGTCCTCTAGGATATGTTTTTTCAGTTATTGTGCCAATTTTACTTGCTGCTCTTAATTGCTCATAGATTTGATCAACTGGACGTCCAAGGGGAGTAAAGACCTCATATTGTTTTTGGGGTTGATTGGGTTGGCCAACAGTAGTATGTGGCTGGGTGGATGCAACATAAGCATTTGGATGATTGGGCTTAGGCGGTTTTGCAATGGCTGATAAAGGTTATTTTGAGGTGTGGGTTGAGGATTTTGGAACATGGCTTGGAAATTTTGGAAGGCTGACTGAGAATTTATTGGTTAGAGTTGGGTATGAAAAACTGGTTGAAGATATGATGCATGGATAGGTATGGGATGTGTTGGTTGGGTGTATTGTGGGTAATGGGTGTGATATCTTGGGTTGGCTTGAAATCTGAGTTTGGAATATGGGCCTTGGTCCAGTACAAAAGCTAACTCCCCTTTTTTTTTCTCCGATTTCTTTCTAATTACCTTCTTTAAATTGTTACCACTCTACAATGACTCCATCTGTAACTTTATAGTAGCCATATGTACGACCTTCCCTTTGTTCAATTCTCTTTCAATTGCCTCTACCTACTCTATGACTTGAGCAAAAGTCTTTCCAATGGAGCCCATAATGGCCTGATAGTACGACGAATCTTAAGTATCAATGAACAATTTGACCATCCCATTCTCATCTATTGGTAGGTTAACTTTGGCAGCGATACTCCTTCACCGCTATCCATAAGTTGTATAGCTTTTTGAAGGTTTTTTCTTTACTTCCACCAAAGAAAATTGATCAGGTACCAAATCACAATTAAACTCATATTGCTTGATAAATTCTCGAGACAGATCAGTCTAATTTTTTATTTTTGAAAAATCCAACTTTAAGTACCACTCTAGAGCATCTTTCTCTAAACTTTCGCCAAATAATCTCATTGGTAGCCTGGTATCATCTAATGGTTTTTCGAGCTTATTACAAAACATCTTGAGATGCATTACGGGTCACCAGTACCGTTGTATTTTGAAAATTCAGAAACTTTGAATTTGGCTGGTAACTGGGCATCGAGAAACATGCAAAAATCATCATAATCCAGTCCATCGTACCTTTCCAATCTTGACTTTCCTTAATGAAATCATCAAACCGGTCTAGTCTTTTCATCAACGCCTTATTCATAGACAACAGATTCTCATCTCTTGCAACAAGATCAAGTTCTACTATGCCTTGGTATCCAATGTCAAGTACAAATTGATCTACATTTAGAGTGGGAGGTGGCTGAGTGTTCAGAGAAAAATGAGTGGCATTATGATGGGTCTGATTAGCTTGGGTGTCTAAGACATTTCTGGGGCTAGTAGGAAACTGAAGAGGCATTTGGGCATTTTGGACAATAAGAGGTTGAAGGGGTGTCTGGGTATTTTGGCTGTTCGGGGAAAATCTAGATGGCATCTGGGTATTCAAAGGAGCACCACTGTTTGTATCTGGAGTATTCCCAATCATGTTAGAAGGTAATTGTAGAGATTCTTGAGCATTTTGTCCATTTGAAAAGGGCCATTATTTGCATTAGAGTTATTCTTGTTCATGTTGCTTACAAAGTAAGCAATTATCAAGCGATGTGAAGCCACTTCAATTGTTATTTCAGTCATCTTAGTTAGCATCTCACCCATTTGAGCTCTTAATGTTGTCAATTCTGAAGATTAATTTCCAACGGGTCCTTCAAATGATTCAACAGTAGCACTCATGTTTATATGTAACTGTCTGGTACGGGACCACGTACGAATGGGATTTCGATGAAAAGAAGTTATGATTTAAAATACCTGAAATGTACATTAGAAAGAAAAAGGTTTAGTCGTCCCATCGTCATTGTCACTATCAATTTTATTATCAAAAAGAAAAAAGAAAAAAAAAGCTAAAATTAGTAAATATATAAACAATTCGGATGCATGTCCTAGAAGGAGTCCTTATTATGCCAATGGTACGCCTAGCATGAAATATAATCCTTTAGGGTAAGACCTCCCTTTTGGTATCAGAACAGGATGAATTCCGGCTTGGAAAGAAGCATACTTTTCATTACTTCAATCAATTTTCATAGAATTTCAAGCATTAAAAAGAAAGCACTTCGCTACTTCCACTATTAATCCAATACAATTGAGCTAAGAAGTATATCATTCTGTTAATTCATTCACACAATCTAAAACTTTCTTCAGCTGGTTTTCTAAGCGTTGAGCCTTGCTGTGGTCTGGCTCCTAAGAGTACCGGTTCATTGTGTGGTTGATGTCATCTTTAGTTCCAAGCGCTTCCTTTTTTTTTCCCGCAATTCTTTTTTTGCTTCCGTGTAAAGCTGTTTGACAGACTCATATGCTTCTTCGTTCCTCTTGGAGTTCTGCTTCTCTTGTATTAGTTCACGATCATTCGTGTCCAACAATGCTCTCAATCGAATGATCTACTCAACAGGGTCAATGACAGCTGTCGCGCCCCATTTTTCGAAAAAGGAAAATAATAAAATGATAATAAGTGTGGTGAATGTGTTAGTTGGAAAAAGGAAAATTAAAATGCGTTCTTGTGTTTATTTTTTGGGAAAAGAGGATAGGTATTTGTAAAATGATTTTTAGAAAATATTGTACAAAAGACGTGAAATACTTTATTTTTGAAAGCAAATGAAAAGGGCCTAAAATGGGACTTTTGGAAATGCGACGGTTTTTTGGGCCCGAAAAATAGAGTCTAAAAAGGGTTTTTTTAGTAAAAAGGAGTCGCCACTTGGTATTGAGTTTTGGTGTACCAAGTCACCCGAAAACATTTTGTGAAAGGTAAAAATTTGGGAATGATTTATTTAAAGAAATGAGTTTTGGCAAAAATATAGGAAAAACAAGAAAAACCCTTTTAGACGACTTCCAGGTCTTTGAAAACAAGAGAAAAAGGTTCGGGAGTCACAGTTGAAGAAAGGGAAGGCAAAGGCTTGCGCCTAAGGCACCCTTTCAACCTAGCCGAAACTAGTTGCGAGGTTTAGTCTAAATTTTTCTAATATAACCCTAAGATTTTATCACATTTGGATGCAACTATATGAATGCCAATCTAATCCTAAAAAATGGGTATCGTTAAGGGACAAAATATTCCATTGAGGTTTGGTCGGGATTATCGCATGAATTGCGAAACCCGAGTCTAGACCTCGATGGAGTCACGAGTATAGATGCAAAAATGGAATGCAAAAAGAAAAGAAAAATAGTAGTATAGATAGTACGTGAACAAAGAAAGTGGGGATGCAAATATAACGGGTACGGGAGACTGACGGACTCGTGACTAGCTGTTCCTACTCACGGAGGGAGGAACGAAATGTACGCCATCGCTTCCCACGTGAGTAGATGACTATTTCTTAGTCGAAATCATGCAAATGACCTAAAATTCTATGTGTAGGTGGAATCTAAAAGTTATGCACCAAATAGATGTTAAAATAAGTAATAAGTTATAAAGTATATGTATAAAAAACTCATAGAAAATGGGAAAAGCCTAAAAAGATAAAATGTGTGTGAAATGTCATGAAATGCATACGAGAAATGTTCCTAATGCTAAAATGACCTAAAGGCTTAGCATTGGACTAGCCTATTTTCTATAAGTTCTCCGCTAGCGTTGGACTAGCGAAGAAACCGGAATTAACCACAACTAGCTTTGGACTAGTGAGGCGACGATACACATATATAATTAAAGCAAGTAAATAAATAAAGCATGTATTAAAGCAATAATCACATAAAAGCAAATAATAGCACATAGGAGCACATAACACATAAACATGACTATTCTAGATGCAAAATCCTAAAGAAAGCGGATAAAACACATAAACACATAGCACACATAGCACACAAAGCCCTAACTATTACACCAGAGAATAAGCTGATTACAATCTAAAAATGGAAAGAGAATAAAAGATATCCTATCTAACCTATCTATTACATTTTTCTATCTAAAATACATAAGATTTTTGTTAAATAGATAACACATAAACTATCTATTACATTAACTACCTAAATACAAAAATTTTTACTAAATAGAATATTACCTATCTATTACATTTTTTGAATAATCAACAATTAATTCAAGTAAATAATATGAAATAACTAAATAAACACTCAAACAATGGATAAAATTATAAGCACAAAGATACATAAAAACACATAGAAAAACACATAGGAGCACGTAAAAGCACATAAAGAATAATAAAAAAGGGTAATAGAGGTACCTCCTATTCGAAGACCCGGTACAAATTGCTACTAAAATGAACAAACTTGTCAAAAATACCACTATTTAAATAAATAAACTACTAATTGAATAATTTCCTACTGATCACTATGAACATACCACGATAATTCAAACAATCATAGCAATAATAAACAAAGTAAAAGAAAGAAAATAATGATAATAATAATTAATTATTTAGGAAGAAAAATGAAAATTGTTTAAGTAAAAATAAATAAGTAAATAGGTAAATAAAGCAAAACAACAAAATAAAGAAATAATAATAATAGAAGATAAAATACAATAATATGTACTTAAACTTTTAACACCCCAAATAATGATTATTAAAATAACTAAAAGGAAACTAAAGAAGCTAATTTGAACATTAATTAGACTAACAAGACCCAAAATTTAGAACATTAATTATAAATTTGATAAAATATATAAAGAAAAAGTGAAAAGAAATAATTTAAAGCTTTGATGACTTAACTAATTTTAATTTAAATTTTTTTAAGAAAAATAAAATATTATAAGATTTGGATTAAAAATGGAAATTTAGGCAACATTCTAAAGTGAAAATGTAATTTACAATAAATAAAAGGGTAAAATTATAATTTTAAAACCCTAATTAAGGTAATGACATATTTTACAACAAATTTAAAAACTAAAATGTAATTTTCAGCAAGTATAATGCCCAAAAATAAAAATTTCCAGCAATACTTAAAGCTAAAAATATAATTCCGGCAACTTGGAGAGTAAAGAATACAATTCCAGCAAACATTCAAGGCTAAAATTCAAGTTCTAGCTACTTGAGGGGTGAAAATGTAAAATTCCAGCAAAATCCTAGGGCAAAAATAGAATTTCCAGCAATGTATAAGGGCCAAAATGTAATTTTCAGCAACATTTAAAGCCTTAAATATAATAACAGCAAGTTTGGGAGGCAAAATTGCAATTTTCATAAATATCAGAGGGTAAAAATGCAATTTCAACAAAATCTAGGGGTCAGAATGTAATTACCGAGAAATGTAGGGGTCAAAAATAGAAATTGAATAGTACAGGGGCAAAAATTATAAATATCTAAAAGTTGGGGGACCTAAATTCAATTAATCGGGACCTAATTGCAAAGAAAATTAAATTATGGGGGTCAATCTACAATAAACGAAAATTTAAATGCACAAATCAAACATTTCCAAGGCCACAGTAGCATTAATGAAAGTATAAGGACTATAAAATAAATATCTATTATTAATTAAAAATAAATTAAAAAACTAACTAACAAAAACGACGTAGTTTTGAGTGAAACTACGTCAAAACGACGTAGTTTCACTAATAAATTTTTTTTTTTTTTATCCGGTTCTAGTTTCTCTTTTTTTTTTCTTTCTTTTTCTTTTTTTTTTCTTTCTTTCTTTCTTTTTCTTTCTTTTCTCTCTTTTCTTTCTTTTTCTCTCTTTTCTTTTTTCCTTCTTTTCTCTCTTCTTCCTTTCCTGATTCTGTTCTTCTTCCCCCCTGGCCCTTCTTCCCCCCGATTCTCTCTTCCTTCTTCCTCGCCGGTCTTCCCTGGTTCTTCTTCCCCCCGATTCTGTTTTCCCTTCCCCCTGATTCTATTCGGCTCTCTCTCTCGGTCTCTCTCTCTCTATTCTCCGTCCGGTCTCAATTTCTCCTCTCTCTCTATGTCTCTCTCTTGGTCCGAAAAAATCCCTAAATTTCTCATTAAATTCCACCGATTAATTGTACAAAATGAAAGAGGGATTGGGAGCTTTTTAACTGGACCAAGGAAAGGGTGGTTTGACGGTGGCTCGTGGGTGGCTTGGGGCTGTGGCCGGTCGATTGAATTCGGCAGTGGTCGGGCAATGGTGGTCCGTGGTGGAGCTCAGTGTCGACTGTTGTTGTTGTTGTTGTTGTGTTGTTATATTTATTTATTTATTATTTTTTTTTATTCCTGCAGATGGTGTGCGTGTGTTAGCAGGTGTGTGTAGTGTGTGTTAACTGGTGTGCTTGGTTCTGTGATGGTGCGTGTGGGTGGACTGATGATACTGGTGTGTGCAGGTGTGTTTGGCCGAGTGTGTGTTGATGGTAATGGTGTGTGCAAGTGTGTAAATGATGTGAATGTGCAGGCGTGTAGTGTGTGTAATGTGGAGTGGAGAGGGTGTGTGATGTGGTGTGGTGCGTTTCTGGTATGTGTATGGCTGTGTTTTGTGCCTGTGCAACGTGTGCTGTGTGGGAGAGTTGCAGGTGAAGAGGGCCGAGAGAGAGGAGAATGGTGTGCCTATGTATTTGGCAGAGAGGTGGGAGAATGGTGTGTGCTAGTGTGGTGTGTTTGTGTATTTTGGCCGAGAGAAGAATGGGAAGGAGAGGCAGAGATCGTTGAGGGAAGTGTGCGTGTGTTTCTGTCATGTGTGTGTGTGTTCGCAGGTGAAACTGTGTATGCCTATGTGAATGTGTGTCTGAGTTGTGTGTTGGAACTGAGTGCAGGTGTGTGTTTGAATATGCAGGGGAACTGTGTGCAAGTGAGAGTGAGGGAGACCGAGAGAGGGAGGTAGAGAGGAGTGAAAATGTCTGTGAATCTTCTGGTGAAGGAGAGGTAGGGATGGTGAGTCTAATTGAGAGAGAAGAGAGTGAAATGGTAAAAACAAATTGAGTAAAATCCCTGAAAATCTGGTTGCAAGTGAGGGATGATTGATGTGATTAAACATAGAGTTTGGTGGGTTAAGTGAGATTGGAAGCATGGCTGCCATCAGCCATGGCAGGAAGCAAACAGCAGCAGCAACGCTACTGCTGCTGTTCATCATCATCTTTTTTTTTTTTTTTTTGTGGAGAAAAATAAAGGAACACAAGTGAAATATAATAAAATAAAATATATTGGGATCTCTAGAATCACTAAGAAAAATACTGAAATTTATAGTCATAAAACGAATAAATAAAATTTACTGCAAAAATTTAAAAATTAACATATCATTAAAATGTGTGATTAATAGAAAAATAATAATAACAAATAATAATAATAAAGTATTAAAATAAATATTAAAAATTTCTAAAAATCATGAAATTTATATGGGAAATTCATGAATATATGAGCTATGCATAAATAAATTCACTTGAAAAAATTCTCATAAAAAGAATGCATTGGGAAACGTGCCATTAATAAACAAAAAGATAAAAATTAAATAAATACTAAACGACCTCTAAAAATTATGAGATTTTTACAGAAAATTTATGAGTATTCAAAATGCAATATAAAATTTTTCACTTGAAAATTCTCATAAAAATAGCGCATTGGAAAACG
This sequence comes from Mitragyna speciosa, assembly GCA_024721245.1. Lineage (NCBI taxonomy): Eukaryota > Viridiplantae > Streptophyta > Magnoliopsida > Gentianales > Rubiaceae > Mitragyna > Mitragyna speciosa. The sequence goes on from CM045565.1 coordinate 6,852,659, forward strand.
TGCCGTTGAATTAAAAAATACTAAAATTTTAAATAAATGATGAATGACTCCTAAAAATCATTAAAATCATAAATAATGATAAAAATAGTAAAATCAATGTATTTAGGAAATAAAATAAAATAAACTAATATTTACATGGTGAAATTACCATTTTTGCCCCTAATGTGACGAATTAGACATAATATGCGAAAATTGTACTCGAACCCCGAAAAATGAAAAATACCCCCTAAAATAAAGTAACACGCATTTTTTTACCAAAGGTGTGTCAAAATTTGGTGTCTACAGCTTGCCCCTCTTTGTCGGGAATCTCGTAGAGATTTCAGACAAAGACGTTGACAACACCGAATTTTGACTCACTTAAACAGAAAAGCAAAGATAAATATCTAAGCATACAAGATGTAAAAATGTAAACAAATGAAAGAGTGAGAAGGTGACCGAACTCTCCAAGAGCTGCCTACGTATCGCACACAAGGGAATCAGGTCAAAACGTAGTTCGAATGCAGGTAAACTATTCACTCAAATGATAACATAATGGCAATTATTAACCCAAGCATTCAAACTCTTTTTTTTTTCCATTAAAATGGAGAAGAAAACGTAACATTCGAACTGCTGAACAAAGGTAACATAAAAAAACTGCAAGACGTAATAAAATACCTAAACTAATAGACAAGAAAAGAGTCCAGGCCGCTGGACAAAATAAATATTGATGAGGTAGATGCAATGTTTGGACTACCAGACTTGAAATGTAAACAGATGCCGACCAGGCTACTGGACGGATGCATGACCTTCGGTTGCTGAGGCGGATGAATGCAAAGTTGGGCTGCCAACTTGAGAAAGTAAATAAATGATCCTGGGCTACCAGGAATCATAAATGCAATATCTGGGCTGCCAGACTTGAAACATAAATAAAAGATGCCGACCAGGTTGCTGGACGGATGCATGACCTTGGGCTGCCAAGGTTGATGAATGCAAAGTTTGGGCTGCCAAACTTGAGAAAGTAAATAAATGATCCTGGGCTGCCAGGAGTCATAAAATGCAAGGTCTGGGCTGCCAGACTTGAAACATAAATAAAAGATGCCGACCAGGCTGCTGTACGGATGCATGACCTTGGGCTGCCAAGGTTGATGAATGCAAAGATTGGGCTGCAAACTTGAAAAAGTAATAAATGATCCTGAGCTGCCAGGAATCATAAATGCAATGTTTGGGCTGCCAGACTTGAAACATAAATAAAAGATGCCGACCAGGCTGCTGGACGGATGCATGACCTTGGGCTGCCAAGGTTGATGAATGCAAAGTTGGGCTGCCAACTTGAAATGGAAATAAATGATCCTGGGCTGCCAGGAGTCATAAAATGCAAAGTTTGGGCTGCCAGACTTGGAAACATAAATAAAAGATGCCGACCAGGCTGTTGGACGGATACATGACCTTGGGCTGCTAAGGTTGACGAATGCAAAGTTGGGCTGCCAACTTGAAACGGAAATAAATGATTCTGGGCTGCCAGGAGTCATAAAATGTAAAGTCTGGGCTGCCAGACTTGGAAAAGTAAATAGACAGATGCCGACCAGGCTGCTGGACGGATGCATGACCTTAGGCTGCCAAGGTTGATGAATGCAAAGTTTGGGCTGCCAAACTTGAAAAAGTAATAAATGATCCTGGGCTGCCAGGAGTCATAAAATGCAATGTCTGGACTGCCAGACTTGGAAACATAAATAAACAGCTGCCGACCAGGCTGCTGGACGGATGCATGATCCTTGGGCTGCCAAGGTTGATGAATGCAAAGTTTGGGCTGCCAACTTGAAACGGAAATAAATGATCCTGGGCTGCTAGGAGTCATAAATGCAATGTATGGGCTGCCAGACTTGAAACATAAATAAAAGATGCCGACCAGGCTGCTGTACGGATGCATGACCTTGGGCTGCCAAGGTTGATGAATGCGATAATAAACTTAAAACAACTGTCAAATATAACGTACAAATCAATAAAATTGTCAAAAATTTTTCTTAAAAAATTTTTGCCCCAGTGTATGGAATCAAATGAATTCAAGATCATGTTTTCAAATTTGAGACTTGTGTGACACGAAAATTCACTTGCAATCAATCTTTTCTTTCTTTTCTCTTTTTTTTTTTAATAGAAAAATTTGTCCCAATATAAATCAAATGAAATCAATTTGTTGCCTTCTTTTGAACTTGTCCCAATGTAGATCAATTTTGCCTTAAACTCAAAGCATCAAAATTAACTTTGGAAAATCAAATTTTTTCTCATAAAATTTGCCCCAATTTGTATTTTAGATAAAGACCTTCGATGAAGGTGATGTAACTCCATCTGCAAAACAGAGAAAGCAGATATAATTGTCAGACATGATGCCACCACCTGACGATCCCTTCACTCAACTTGTGCATATAAACATGAGTACTGCCCTTTTGAATCTTTGATACGACTTCTTGCTTTCATGTCCTGCAAGTTCTCCGCATTCAATAAATTCTGATTCGCTGCTTAGCTCCAGTATCCCGAGCAATTGCTCAATCGGCATATACTTCTGATTTTCGATAACTCTAGAATTGTCTTTGTCTTTCATTCCCATAAAACAAACGTCAAAATTTCAAAACATGAAATTATTAAAATATTTCAAATGCAGTAATGTATGAACATCCTGTACACATTTTTTTTAAAATTTTATATATATATTTTTTAAATAAATAAAGTGCATGCAATTTTTAACTACAGAAAATAAATAAATAAATATTAAATAGAAACCGTTACGCTTGGTTGGAGAAATGAATTTTTAGGGGACAACTCTGAAACATCTGCCATTATGATCCTTTAGATGTCGTCTTGTTCGAACTCTGAAAGTCACCAGACGATCAATGCTGAAGAAAAACCTCAAGTAACTACAGTCACCAGCTTTCAAAGAATTCAAATCCAATACCTGTATCCTGACTTCTTTACCTGCTAGCCTTTAACTGTAATTCCCAACCACAGCGCCCTTTCGGGTTTTCACTATGGTGTCCCCCACCCTTTTTTTTTTTTTTTTTTTTTGGAGGCGCCCTTTCGGGTTTTCGCCTTTGTGGAGTAGGATGAGAACAGACAACATTCAAGTTCTGGGCAATCCTTCCTCTTTCATTAAAACAGATTAGTATTCAAAAAAATTTGGCATCAGTAAGACAATCTTCCCTTTATGATTCAGGATAGATATATTAACATCATATGCCATTTTGATTTGCAAATTTTTCGTTCTAAAAAAAATTATTGCAAGATAAAGATGGAGGTCGGTAACATTCTCGGCTTTTGTAACTGGGGTAGGGTGAGGTGTCAGAAATGTTAAGGTTGGAAAATCAGAATTTATGAGGTGAGCTGATTTGTCTTGAGGTCGCACTTGCAAAAGTTTTATCCCAATATTGACCAATCGTTTTTCCTTAAGAAAATCTATTCTAACTTTGTTACTCGCTTTTGGGGCTCTCCTTCCATTTCCTAAACAAGATTTGCCCCGATTTTTTTATTTTTATTTTTTGCTTTTTTTTTTTGCCCCAGTATGGGATAAAATCAAGACAAAGAAATTGCTCAAATGTGGGATAAATTTAGTGCAAAAAGTTATCTGGGTGTGGGATGCGACCTTCAAGTGGGTTGCCAAACGAAATTATAAATTCTGAAAGCTCAAAGGGGAGAACGAGGGGAAAGAACTGTTTTATGGAAAAGAAAGAAGGCCCGCCTTTAGCCCATCTTCTTCTTGCAATAAGAATTATTTGAAAGAAATTTCACAGAATCAAATATAAAACTTTTTTACCATGTCTGAATTAATGATTTGGGGAAAAACCTGACCATCCATTTCGGCCAGGACAAGGCCCCCTCCTGATAACACTTTCTTGACAATGAATGGACCTTGCCAATTTGGAGCGAATTTTCCCTTTGCCTCCTCCTGGATTGGAAGGATTCGCTTCAGAACTTTGTCTCCTATTTCAAATTGACGGGGTTTAACCTTCTTCTGATAGGCACGAGCCATTCGCCTTTGGTAACACTGCCCATGGCAAATAGCATTCAATCGCTTTTCATCAATCAATGCCAACTGCTCATGACGTTCCTTGACCCATTCAGCTTCCTCTAATTGAGCTTCCATCAATATACGCAGAGAAGGAATCTCAACTTCCGCTGGCAATACTGCTTCCATCCCATACATAAGAGAATATGGGGTCGCCCCAGTAGAAGTTCTTATAGCAGTTCTGTATGCCAACAATGCATAAGGCAACTTCTCATGCCAATCTCGATGCGTGTCAGTCATCTTCCGGATGATCTTCTTCAAATTCTTATTGGCAGCCTCTACAGCTCCATTCATCTGAGGTCTATAGATGGCAGAGTTTCGATGCTTGATCTTGAACTGTTCACACAACCCATCTACCATGTCATTGTTGAGATTCTTCGCGTTATCCGTAATCAACGTCTCTGGTATTCCAAAACGACAGATAATGTGATTTCTCAGAAAATCAGCTACCACTTTCTTAGTCACGTGCCTGTAAGACTCGGCCTCGACCCATTTAGTGAAATACTCTATTGCCACCAGGATAAATCGATGACCATTCGAAGCAGGAGGATCAATAGTTCCAATCACATCCATTCCCCACATTGAACATGGCCAAGGAGCAGTCATGCTGTAGAGCTCCGAAGGAGGTGCGTGTATCACATCACCATGTAATTGACATTTAACGCATTTTCTGACGAACTCGAACACAGTCATGCTCCATGGTAAGCCAGAAATATCCTGTCCTCATGATTTTCTTTGCCAATAAGTGCCCAGTTCATATGCGGCCCACATACAGCACTGTGGATCTCCTTCATCAAATATTCAGCTTCCTTCTCGTCGACGCATCTCAACAAACCCAAATCACTTGACCTTTTGTACAGGACTTCTCCGTTCAGAAAAAATCTCATAGACATCCTTCGAAGGAAATTCTTAGCTGCAGTATTGGCACCTGGAGGATAAAATCTATTTTTCAGATATTCCCTCAGATCATGAAACCAGGGGAGGCCATCAGCTTCTTGCTCAATGCGCAGGCAGTGCGCTGGTTCCTCTTGGAATCTTGATGAAAATAGGTTCGATTACAGTACCATCAGGATGAGAGATCATGGAAGACAAAGTTGCCAAGGCATCTGCAAAGACATTTCGGGTACGCGCGATATGTATGAATTCCAAAGTTCTGAACTGTCGAGCCAAAGTGAGCAAACAACAATGATATGGAATTATTTTAGAATCCCGAGTCATCCATTTTCCCAATGTTTGATGGACTAGTAAATCAGAATCACTGAATGCTGTCAAATCCTTGATATCCATATCCAACGCCATCTTCAAACCAAGAATGCAAGCTTCGTACTCTGCCATGTTATTAGTGCAGACAAATTTCAGTTTGGCAGTAGCAGGGTAATGTTTTCCTTCAGGAGACACTAAGACTGCCCCAATTCCAGCTCCAAAAGAGTTTGAAGCACCATCAAAGAACAATCTCCATCCTGAAGATTCTCATTAATGTCTTCAGCTAGTCCCTACAAACAAAATTTCTTCATCAGGAAAATAGGTATTCAATGGCTCATAATCATCTTGCAAAGGGTTCTCTGCCAAGTGATCGGCAATTACTTGGCCCTTGACTGCCTTTTGAGTTGTGAACACAATATCAAATTCACTGAGAATCATTTGCCACTTAGCCATGCGTCCAGTGGGCATTGGTTTCTCAAGCAAATACCTCAACGGGTCAGATCGAGATATGAGATAGGTGGTATGGTCAAGGAGATAATGTCTCAATTTTTGAGCAGTCCAAGCCAATGCACAACACAATCTTTCCAAAAATGAATAATTCGCCTCATAGACCGTAAATTTCTTACTCAGATAATAGATTGCCTGCTCCTTTTTGCCTGAATCATCATGTTGACCGAGAACACAACCCATAGGCTCCATCCAAAACTGAGAGATACATGATAAGTGGTCGACCTGACTTTGGCGGTACTAAGACAAGGAGGATTCAACAAATAATCTTTGATTTTATCAAAAGCCCGCTGACAATCTCCACTCCACTTCATTGGGGTATTTTTTCTTAGCAACTTGAACAAGGGCTCACAAGTGAGAGTCAATTGAGTAATAAATCTGCCAATGAAATTAAGCTTTCCCAAAAAACTCTTCACATCTTTCTGCGTCTTTGGTACTGGCATTTCTCGTATGGCCTTTATCTTGGCAGGATCTACCTCAATACCCTTCTTACTAACAATTAAACCCAATAACTTGCCAGCAGGAGACCCAAAAGCACATTTTGCTAGATTCAGTCTCAGATTATACCTTCTTAATCTTTCAAACAGCTTTCTGAAATCTCCCAAATGGTTCTCTGCTCTTTTGGACTTGACTATAATGTCATCCACGTAAACTTCTATCTCATTGTATATCATGTCATGAAACAGTGTAGTCATAGTCCTTTGATAGGTGGCCCCAACATTTTTCAATCCAAAGGACATAACTCTGTAACAGAATATTCCCCACGGAGTCATGAATGCCGTCTTTTCTCGATCTTCCTCTGCGACTAAAAGTTGATGATATCCAGCGAAGCAATCAATAAATGAATCCATTTCATGTCCGGCAGTATTGTCCAACAGGATGTGAATGTTAGGCAAAGAAAAATCATCTTTTGGACTGGCTTTGTTTAAATCTCCAGTAATCCACGCATACTCGCACTTCTCCTGACTTTTTAGGAACCGGAACCATGTTTGATAGCCAAATGGGATAGTGAGACACAATGATGATTTGGGCATTGAATTGCTTGACTATTTGCTCTTTAATTTTGAGACTCATTTCTGATTTGAATTTACGAGGTTTCTGCTTTACTGGAGGAAAGTTTGGATCTGTGGGCAATCTATGAACTACTATGTCTGTGGAGACCTCAGGCATATCATCATAGGACCATGCGAACACATCCTGGAACAGTGTCAAAAATTCAATCATCTCTTTTCTTTGCCTCTTGTTCAAATGAACACTGATTTTAACTTCTTTAACTTCTGTCTCAGTGTCAATATTGATAGTTTCTGTTTCTTCCAAGTTAGGCTTGGGTTTTTCTTCATATTGTTCAAGATTCTTAAGCACAGAGTCATAATCTTCTTCAATATCGCTCTCACTCTCATTAATGGTTTGCATTATTTCAGAATTTAGAGAGATATCGAAGTTGAACTTGTCAAGTTTCAAACAAAGTGACATCCAAAGGATCATAGGCGGTTATTTTCGGCCATCTGAAAATGAAACAAAATATGCAATCATAAATAAATGAAACATAAATAAACAACTTCTCAATTTATTGAATGAGAGTTTGCATTTCCAAAAGAAGATGTTTACAATCACAAGTTAGCATTAGCTTTTGAGAAAAGATAAATAGCATTTCAATATTTAGACAAAAAACTTTCTCGATATAACAAAAGAAATTGAGAATAGTTTCTTTCAAAAGCTAATGCAATAAAGTCAGAGCCTAACACTAAAACAAACTTTGAGAAAGTAATTCATTTCAGGGCTCCATCTAGAAATGAATTTTGAACAAAAGATAATCCCAAATTTACCGAAACTCCCTCCGAACAGGGAGATAATCAGATGTCCAATTGTTCAATGATTCTTTCTCGATTTCCTCAAAGTCAATAGCATTAGACGATTTTTCTGTACAAGTCATTCCAATGAAAAGACGGCTCATCCCTTCTTCAACATCAGAGTCCTCATTGCATATTTCAGAAATAATAACCTTGGATGCCCTTGAGAAACTGTGATACAGTGGAGGAACATAGAGTGAGACCTGCCTTCCTTCCTTTTCAGCTCTCTTCTTCTCCTTCATCTCCTTCAAATCTTTACCTGTTGGGTGAAAATCAAGCCCAAAGGTATTTTTCTGTTCTATCAACTGAATAGGTTCTGTAATTCCTTGCAGCATCTTTCCAATGCTCTTCCCTGGCTGATAGTCTGCCCTAATCAGTTCCTTAGCTACTATGATACTCGCATTAGGCAATAAGGGCTCCACAGGTGGCTTTCCTTCCGGAATCCAGTTGATAGATACAATATCTGAAGCACAAAATCCCCGATCAAATGATGGCTCGTCCTTCGCCTTTTCATCATGCCCCCGATTCACCACCATAGTGCAATCATCCTCAGCAAAAATAGTAATCAGTCTATCGTCCATAATGAATTTTACCATTTGATGCAGAGATGACGGTACTGATCCAGAAGAATGAATCCACGGCCGCCCTAACAAAACATTGTATATCCCGAAAAAATCCATGACCTGGCAGGTAACCTGATATTGAGCTGGACCCATCTCGAGCACTAGATCAACCTCTCCTATAGTCTCCTTCCTCGAGCCATCGAACCCTCTAACAACGGTCAGTGATTGGCGAACTTGTGACCGTGAATATCCTAGCCTTTGTAGAGTGTTCTATGGGCAGATGTTCAGTGCAGATCCGTTGTCAATCAAAACTCTAGGCAAGTATCTTCCATTGCACCTCACAGAAATGTATAAAGCCTTGTTATGCCCCTTCCCTTCAGGAGTCAATTCATCTTCAGAAAAGGCGATCTGATTAGATGCCAAAACATTCCCTACTATCCCGGCTAGCTTCTCAGTGGGAATGTCTGTGGGAACATGAGACTCATTCAAAACTTTTAAAAGAGCTTCTCGATGCAGCTCAGATGTCAACAAAAGATTTAGAATTGAAATTTGTGCTGGCATGCGGCTCAACTGTTCCACTACCTTGTACTCACTCTTTTTCAAAATCTTTCAAGAATTCTTCCGCTTCCTTCTCATTAACTGGTGGTTTAGGGGGTAGTGTACTCTCATTTCCCTTAGCCGGAATGACAATCTCTGGTTCAGCCATCACTCTCCCTGATCTCAAAATTGCGGAGACATCATTATTCAATTCAGAGCCTTCGTAATTCCATGGCACCCTCTGCAGATTTTCAACGGGCATTTGTTCTGGCACATCAATGATTTCTGGTTCTGAAATTTCTAACTCAAACGGCACAACGTCTAGGATAAATGGCTGGGCTGATGAGTTGGCGATAGACAGGACTTCTTTTAACACAACCGGCTCTTTTGGTTGGGTTACAGGTGATGCCAACTTTCCTGCCAAAATGTCATCCATATACTGACTCATGAAGTCTTTTCCTGACATTGTCATTCTAGCTCGCATGTCATCTCTATCAGTAACACCCACCGTCTCTTCAATCAGCAACTATCATCTCAGAAGGGTCACCAAGCATTTCATCTGAAGTAATCATTCCAACAGTAGACCCGTGCTGAGGCAAAGGGATTGTTATCCACATTTGGGGCCTGCCCTCTCCCTCTTCTCAATACTATCTCTCCATCGTCAATCATATCCTGAATTTTGTGCTTCAAAGCCCAACAGTTAGCTGTGGGGTGCCCACGACCTCCCGAATGGTAAGTACAGACGGCTTGATGATCATAGTCATGGGGTAACCCGTTAGGAAAAGTTTTCTGAGGTATGGTGCCAATTTTGCCCGCTGCTCTCAGTTGGTCATATATCTGGTCTAAAGGACGACCAAGGGGAGTGAAAGCCCTAGGCCGTCTTTGTGGAGGATTGGCTGGACTAGTTGTATTTGGAGGCTGATTGGGTGGGGTATAGTTGTTAGGGTAAATAGGTCTCGGGCTGTTTTGCATGGGTGAGGCGAAAGTTATTTTGTGTGAGTCGAGGGTTTTGAAACATGGGTTGAGTGTTTGAATAAAATGGTTGGGCATTTACTGGTTGGGCTTAGGGTATTGAAAACAGGTTGAGGGTACTGGGGATAAGTGGGTGAAGGGATGTGCCAACTGAGGGAATCGTGGGTATTGAGAATGGTAATTTGGCTTGTTTTGGAACCTGGGGTTGAAATTTGGGCCTTGGTTTATCACAAAAGATATTTCTTCTTCTCTTTTTTCAGGCTTTTTCCCAACTACTTTCTTCAGATTATTGCCATTTTGCAACGATTCAACTTGCAACTTCACAGCAGCCATGTCTACTACCTTTCCCTTCTTCACCCCTCTCTCAATAGCTTCTGCTTGCTCAATAACCTGGGCGAAAGGTCTTTCCAATTGAGCCTACGATGGCCTGGTAGTAAGGCGGGTCTTGGGCATCGATAAATAATTTTACCATTTCGTTCTCATCAATTGGCAGATTTACTTTAGCTGCCACACTCCGCCAACGCTGCCCATAAGCTACATAACTTTCTGAGAGCTTTTTCTTTCAATTCTACCAGTGAGAATCTATCCGGCACCAAATCACAGTTAAACTCATACTGTTTGATAAATGCTCGGGAGAGGTCGGTCCAGTTTCGGATCTTTGAAAAATCTAACTTCAAATACCATTCTAATGCATCCTTTTCCAAACTCTCTCCAAATAGCCTCATCGGCAATTTCTCATCCCCGGTCGGCTTGCCCAACTTGTTGCAGAACATCTTAAGGTGCACAACAGGGTCGCCAGCACCGTTGTATTTAGAAAATTCTGGCACCTTGAACTGTGGAGGCAGTTGAAGTATCAGGGAACATACAGAAATCATCGTAATTCAAACCGCCGTATCGATCCAATCCCTGCTCTCTTTGATGAAATCATCGAATCTCTCCAATCTTCGCAATAGGGTCTTTTCTGTCATGCCTGGATTCTCATCCCTGTTATACGGCTCCACATCCACTCCTACTTGATACCCCGAGGTCTAGCACAAACTGATGTGTGTTGAGGTTCGGTGGTGGTTGAGTGTTCAGAGTGAAATGGTTGGCTTGTTGTGGGTATTGTGGTTGGTTCAGAGTGTTTTGGGTGTGTCTAGGAACTGGGTGGGATTGGAACGGTCATTTGAGAGTTTTGAGTGTTTGGGGGTGGAGGAGGCATTTGAGTATTTTGGGTGTTGAGGAGTGGGGTTTGTACTGAATAGCTGAGACATTGTTATTCGCATCCGGGGCATTTCCGCTCACATCAGATTGGGATTGTGGAGGTTCTCGAATGACCGGTGCAGCAGAAGTAGAGCCGTTGTTGTTCATGTTACTGATGAAGTGGGCAATGATCTGACTATGGGAAGACACTTCATGAGTCATATTACTTCATTTTGACCAACATTTTCGTCCATCTGAGCCCTCAACGCTTGTTAACTCTGAAGACTGATTCTCGCAGGTCCCTCGAATGATTCAGTGGGAGCACTCATGTTTATATGTAGCTGTCTAGTACGGGACCGTGTACGAATGGGGTTTCGGTGAAAAGAAGCTATGTTTTACAAGTACCTGAAATGTACACCAGAAAGAAGAAAGGTTTAGTCGCCCCATCGTCATTGTCACTGTCAATTTTATTATCACAAAGAAAAAGAAAAAGACTAAAATTAGTAAGTATATAAATGATTCGGATGCATGTTTTAGGGGGGTGCCCTTATTATGCCAAGGGTAGGCCTAACATGATGCAACACTGTCGAAGTAGGGCCTGTTTACCAAACCTGTACTTTTGAATCAGAAAAGAAGACCATTTTCATTGATAGATCTAAAATTTAAAATGCATTGTTTACATCATCTCTCGAAGGCGACTGTGTACAAGATCATTAAACCTCTTTAGCCTATCTATCATAGCATCTTTTGATTCTCTAAAGTAGGGATTTTTCATGCGTTCTGCTTCATCATACAATTCACTGCATTTCCTTTTCAACTCTTGATGCTTCTCTCTTGACTGCTCGTACAACTCTTTATTTCGTTCTGCCATTTGCTTGTTCAGCTCCATAGATTGTTTTAGTTGCAGGTTTTCTTTATCTTTTGCCTCGATGATGGCCATCAATCTTCTTACTTCCTCGGACGGTGCAACTTGCAATCTGTTCCCTTTGAGATTCCGAAACCAATCTTCGTACTGAGGAGTGACCAAACCCATTTGCTTGGATTGCGGATCATAGACAATGTTGTCATCATTGGATAATGTGCCCCAAGCAGAAGTGATTTGGGTCTTCATTGGAACAGGATATGGACAAATTCCTTTATCAAAACTGATGGTGAAACTAGCTAGTTCGGGTGTGGGTGGCAAGCCCTGAACACGTCCAAATTGTCTGAGAAACCTCTTCGGTGTGTAAGCAGCAATGCCCTGAGTCCCTAACAACGGTATGAAGTCTGATGACTTTGTACGTAAAGCTGGTTTAAGGCAATCGGTCCAATCTAATACCCATCTGACTCCTTGGTTTGGCAAAGTCTTCAAAAAATCTAAATATTCAGATGAATTCATTGGTATGTCATTCTTATCAACCCTCTTATGATGAGTGACAATCCAGTTATACCCGACCAATGGCAAACTATCACGGACAGGTGAATGCCTCTTGAAATGTTCCATAGCCCATATATACAGAATCCGATTTGACCCGTGGAAGAAATTTTCCCCTCTTTGACAATTCGTGCATGAAACGAATATGTCTGCCACTACCGTTGGTACTATAGAAACTCTTTGGCTTCCAATACCAAAGAATAGATCGGTCATGAACTTGGTAGTCTTGAAGCCTATCCTCTTGTCTCTCCTAGGGAAAAGGTAGATGCCGGCCATTACGAACCCATACACCATCGGTCTCTTATGCTCCCATATCATCCTTAGATGTGAATGTGAAGTCCTCCATGTGTCGGTCGAACCCATCTCTTACCGCGAACCGATCGAATAGAAATTTTACATCCACACTTTGATCTGACCCTTGAATTACAAATTCTTTTAAACCAGTAAAATGACAGAATTCGGCCTTTCCTGAAGCGGTTGGAAACACTATTGATGTATGTTTCGTTGTTAAATTCAGCAAACCGGACACCTCTTCAATAGTGACAGTCATCTCTCGATCCCCGATCCTGAATGCTGAGCAACTGGGATCCCATAGGTGAACCAAAGCTTCCACCAAACGTCCATCTGCCTCTATATCTTTAAAATCACCAATTGGCCCTAAGAACGCTGCTACTTGATTGATTTCACTAGAGGACATGAGGGTTGGCCATTTCTGGACTTCGGGTGGGACTGCCAACATCTGGATAGATACGCCGTGGACTATCCATCTGAAGCATGTCACTCATATCAGATACCTTACCTACAGGCCCTACTTCTCGAGTTTTACAGAAAATTTAAACGTGCAATTCCCATAAAAGGGTTATATACCCACGGGAAACAAGGTTGGCTTATTTCCTAACATGGGGTTCCCTAGGCGGCATCCCCTTCTAAGGTTAATGCATGATGTCAGTTTATTAAAGTAGAACAAAAATAGACAAAACTCTTGAAACGATAATGTTAAAGAATCCTATCTACAATTATGCATAATGATTTTAAAAACTCTTGAAACGATAATAATAATTTTTTCTTTTTAAAGAAAAATGGGTCACAAACTGTACAAAAGATTACTGATTTCAAATTTATGCATTTGCTACTAAAATAGGTATGTATAGTAAAAAAATGTCTTAAAAAGAGAAGTTCGGGTTTGCAACTTAAACACGGTGTATACAAGTCAAAAAATCATATTCTTTTTGAAATTTATAAAAATTATCATTATTGAATTCTCGGGTATTTTTGGTTCACAAAAAAATAAACCTTTGTGAAAAACTAGGAGATACTATATATTTATTTTTTCGAAAGAAATAAACTTATAAGATGAAAAATATAAACATGCCAAAAGCGGGTCAATTTCCTATAAGAGCACCGTGCCAGGGCTCTTTATTCTACGGTTTATGAATGCAATCAAAACGAGAGAGAATGCGTTAGTTTTCAACAATATCACATAACACATTGATAAAGCAAATAGCAATAAACAGTATAACAGAAAAAGATAAATAAAGAGGGGTGGATTCCCTCCTCTCGTGCCTAGTGTACCTGATAGGGTAAGGCTTGACTCTACTCTAGGTTATTCTACATGGATGCATGAGGTTGGGCTCAGCTAATGCATCTAGACTCAATTAAGCTGTCGGTTCCCAAGCCTTCAGACTTAAGGATAAGGGTCATCAATTCCAAATCCTTTGGTCGGTGGCTCGAGTGATCCCCCAGACACTGCTACGTGCACATCGTGCCCCGGCCACGTGTCCGAGTGGATCTATTTTAAAGCCCAAATCTCTAGACTTGTGGACTCAAGCCGAGAGTTCGGGTGATCTCCCAAACATGATTACGTGCACATCGTGCCCCGCGCACATGCCTAAGTAGATCAATCCTATTCCTAACTGGATGGGTGGGTGACAACCACCAAAAGAGAAAAAAGGGTAAAAACATCGAATGCACGTATGAAGTGCTCCTTATGAGAGGAAGGAATGTAATAATAACACGCGTGGGCTCTAAGGGTGATTGACCCCTTCCCCAAATGCAAGCGCGATCGAATAAAGCAGTAATAAGTAAATAAATCATACATACATCACATAAGTAATCGAGAGACGGGAAGTGTACGAGATGCGAAAGAAAAACCTAAAAACCTAGAAAAATAGAAATGCAATCCTAAGCATCCAAATGTAATAAAATGAGAGGGTTAGAAAAGGAACAAAATGACTAAACCTAGTGCTCGGACTCACTAGTGATCCCCAGTGGAGTCGCCAGCTGTCGCGCCTTATTTTTCGAAAAAGGAAAATAATAAAATGATAATAAGTGTGGTGAATGTGTTAGTTGGAAAAAGGAAAATTAAAATGCGTTGTTGTGTTTATTTGTTGGGAAAAGAGGATAGGTATTTGTAAAATGATTTTTAGAAAATATTGTACAAAAGACGTGAAATACTTTATTTTTAAAAGCAAATGAAAAGGGCCTCAAATGGGACTTTTGGAAATGCGACGGTTTTTTGGGCCCGAAAAATAGAGTCTAAAAAGAGGTTTTTTTAGTAAAAAGGAGTCGCCACTTGGTATTGAGTTTTGGTGTACCAAGTCACCCGAAAACATTTTGTGAAAGGTAAAAATTTGGGAATGATTTATTTAAAGAAATGAGTTTTGGAAAAAATATAGGAAAAACAAGAAAAACTCTTTTAGACGACTCCAGGTCTTTGAAAACAAGAGAAAAAGGTTCGGGAGTCACAGTTGAAGAAAGGGAAGGCAAAGGCTTGCGCCTAAGGCACCCTTTCAACCTAGCCGAAACTAGTTGCGAGGTTTAGTCTAAATTTTTCTAATATAACCCTAAGATTTTATCACATTTGGATGCAACTATATGAATGCCAATCTAATCCTAAAAAATGGGTATCGTTAAGGGACAAAATATTCCATTGAGGTTTGGTCGGGATTATCGCATTAATTGCGAAACCCGAGTCTAGGACCTCGATAGAGTCACGAGTATAGATGCAAAAATGGAATGCAAAAAGAAAAGGAAAATAGTAGTATAGATAGTACGTGAACAAAGAAAGTGGGGATGCAAACATAACGGGTACGGGAGACTGACGGACTCGTGACTAGCTGTTCCTACTCACGGAGGGGGGAACGACATGTATGCCATCGCTTCCCACGTGAGTAGATGACTATTTCTTAGTCGAAATCATGCAAATGACCTAAAATTCTATGTGTAGTGGAATCTAAAAGTTATGCACCAAATAGATGATAAAATAAGTAATAAGTTATAAAGTATATATATAAAAAACTCATAGAAAATGGGAAAAGCCTAAAAAGATAAAATGTGTGTGAAATGTCATGAAATGCATACGAAAAATGTTCCTAATGCTAAAATGACCTAAAGGCTTAGCATTGGACTAGCCTATTTTCTATAAGTTCTCCGCTAGCGTTGGACTAGCGAAGAAACCGGAATTAACCACAACTAGCTTTGGACTAGTGTGGCGACGATACACATATATAATTAAAAGCAAGTAAATAAATAAAGCATGTATTAAAGCAATAATCACATAAAAGCAAATAATAGCACATAGGAGCACATAACACATAAACATGATATTCTAGATGCAAAATCCTAAAGAAAGCGGATAAAACACATAAACACATAGCACACAAAGCCCTTAACTATTACACCAGAGAATAACCTGATTACAATCTAAAAAATGGAAAGAGAATAAAAGATATCCTATCTAACCTATCTATTACATTTTTCTATCTAAAATACATAAGATTTTTGTTAAATAGATAACACATAAACTATCTATTACATTAACTATCCTAAATACAAAAATTTTTACTAAATAGAATATTACCTATCTATTACATTTTTTGAATAATCAACAATTAAATTCGAGTAAATAATACGACATAAATAAATAAACACTCACACATGGATAAAAATTATAAGCACAAAGACTACATGAAAACACATAGAAAAAAACACATAGGAGCACATAAAAGCACATAAAAATAAAAAAAAACATTGGAAGGGTAATAGGGGTACCTCCTATTCGAAGATCCGGTACAAATTGCTATCAACATGAACAAACTTAATCAAGGTATCATTATTTAAATAAATAAACCATTAATTAAGTTATTCTAGAGCAATCACTATAAACATGCTAATGATAATTCAAACAATTGTAGCAATAATAATAAAAATAAATAAATAAATAAATGATAATAATAATAATTAATTATTTAGGAAGAAAAAGGAAAATTATTTAAGTAAAAATAAATAAGTAAATAAATAAATACAGCAAAACAACAAAAATAAGGAAATAATAATAGAAGATAAAATACAATAATACATACTTTTAACATCCCAAATAATGATTATTAAAATAACTAAAAGGAAACTAAAGAAGCTAATTTGAACATTAATTAGACTAACAAGATCCAAATTTAGAACAGTAATTATAAATTTGATAAAATATATAAAGAAAAAGTGAAAAGAAATAATTTAAAGCTTTGATGACTTAACTAATTTTAATTTAAATTTTTTTTAAGAAAAATAAAACATTATAAGATTTGGATTAAAAATGGAAATTTAGGCAACATTCTAAAGTGAAAATGTAATTTACAATAAATAAAAGGGTAAAATTATAATTTTAAAACCCTAATTAAGGTAATGACATATTTTACAACAAATTTAAAAACTAAAATGTAATTTTCAGCAAGTATAATGCCCAAAAATAAAAATTTCCAGCAATACTTAAAGCTAAAAATATAATTCCGGCAACTTGGAGAGTAAAGAATACAATTCCAGCAAACATTCAAGGCTAAAATTCAAGTTCTAGCTACTTGAGGGGTGAAAATGTAAAATTCCAGCAATATCCTAGGGCAAAAATAGAATTTCCAGCAATGTATAAGGGCCAAAATGCAATTTTCAGCAACATTTAAAGCCTTAAATATAATAACAGCAAGTTTGGGAGGCAAAATTGCAATTTTCATAAATATCAGAGGGTAAAAATGCAATTTCAACAAAATCTAGGGGTCAGAATGTAATTACCGAGAAATGTAGGGGTCAAAAATAGAAATTGAATAGTACAGGGGCAAAAATTATAAATATCTAAAAGTTGGGGGACCTAAATTCAATTAATCGGGACCTAATTGCAAAGAAAATTAAATTATGGGGGTCAATCTACAATAAACGGAAATTTAAATGCA
This sequence comes from Mitragyna speciosa, assembly GCA_024721245.1. Lineage (NCBI taxonomy): Eukaryota > Viridiplantae > Streptophyta > Magnoliopsida > Gentianales > Rubiaceae > Mitragyna > Mitragyna speciosa. The sequence goes on from CM045565.1 coordinate 6,870,136, forward strand.
CAAATCAAACATTTCCAGGGCCACAGTAGCATTAATGAAAGTATAAGGACTATAAAATAAATACCTATTATTAATTAAAAATAAATTAAAAAACTAACTAACCAAAACGACGTAGTTTTGAGTGAAACTACGTCAAAACGACGTAGTTTCACTAATAAATTTTTTTTTTATCCGGTTCTAGTTTCTCTTTTTTTTTTCTTTCTTTTTCTTTTGTTTTTTTCTTTCTTTCTTTCTTTTTCTTTCTTTTCTCTCTTTTCTTTCTTTTTCTCTCTTTTCTTTTTTCCTTCTTTTCTCTCTTCTTCCTTTCCCGATTCTGTTCTTCTTCCCCCCCTGGCCCTTCTTCCCCCCGATTCTCTCTTCCTTCTTCCTCGCCGGTCTTCCCTGGTTCTTCTTCCCCCCGATTCTATTTTCCCTTCCCCCTGATTCTGTTCGGCTCTCTCTCTCGGTCTCTCTCTCTCTATTCTCCGTCCGGTCTCAATTTCTCCTCTCTCTCTATGTCTCTCTCTTGGTTCGAAAAAATCCCTAAATTTCTCATTAAATTCCACCGATTAATTGTACAAAATGAAAGAGGGATTGGGAGCTTTTTACCTGGACCAAGGAAAGGGTGGTTTGACGGTGGCTCGTGGGTGGCTTGGGGCTGTGGCCGGTCGATTGAATTCGGCAGTGGTCGGGCAATGGTGGCCCGTGGTGGAGCTCAGTGTCGACTGTTGTTGTTGTTGTTGTTGTGTTGTTATATTTATTTATTTATTATTATTTTTTTATTCCTGCAGATGGTGTGCGTGTGTTAGCAGGTGTGTGTAGTGTGTGTTAACTGGTGTGCTTGGTTCTGTGATGGTGCGTGTGGGTGGACTGGTGATACTGGTGTGTGCAGGTGTGTTTGGCCGAGTGTGTGTTGATGGTAATGGTGTGTGCAAGTGTGTAAATGATGTGAATGTGCAGGCGTGTAGTGTGTGTAATGTGGAGTGGAGAGGGTGTGTGATGTGGTGTGGTGCGTTTCTGGTATGTGTATGGCTGTGTTTTGTGCCTGTGCAACGTGTGCTGTGTGGGAGAGTTGCAAGTGAAGAGGGCCGAGAGAGAGGAGAATGGTGTGCCTATGTATTTGGCAGAGAGGTGGGAGAATGGTGTGTGCTAGTGTGGTGTGTTTGTGTATTTTGGCCGAGAGAAGAATGGGAAGGAGAGGCAGAGATCGTTGAGGGAAGTGTGCGTGTGTTTCTGTCATGTGTGTGTGTGTTCGCAGGTGAAACTGTGTATGCCTATGTGAATGTGTGTCTGAGTTGTGTGTTGGAACTGAGTGCAGGTGTGTGTTTGAATATGCAGGGGAACTGTGTGCAAGTGAGAGTGAGGGAGACCGAGAGAGGGAGGTAGAGAGGAGTGAAAATGTCTGTGAATCTTCTGGTGAAGGAGAGGCAGGGATGGTGAGTCTAATTGAGAGAGAAGAGAGTGAAATGGTAAAAACAAATTGAGTAAAATCCCTGAAAATCTGGTTGTAAGTGAGGGATGATTGATGTGATTAAACATAGAGTTTGGTGGGTTAAGTGAGATTGGAAGCATGGCTGCCATCAACCATGGCAGGAAGCAAACAGCAGCAGCAACACTGCTGCTGCTGTTCATCATCATCATTTTTTTTTTTGGAGAAAAATAAAGGAACACAAGTGAAATATAATAAAATAAAATATATTGGGATCTCTAGAATCACTAAGAAAAATACTGTAATTTATAGTCATAAAACGAATAAATAAAATTTACTGCAAAAATTTAAAAATTAACATATCATTAAAATGTGCGATTAATAGAAAAATAATAATAACAAATAATAATAATAAAGTATTAAAATAAATATTAAAAATTTCTAAAAACCATGAAATTTATATGGGAAATTCATGAATATTTGAGCTATGCATAAATAAATTCACTTGAAAAAATTCTCATAAAAAGAATGCATTGGGAAACATGCCATTAATAAACAAAAAGATAAAAATTAAATAAATACTAAACGACCTCTAAAAATTATGAGATTTTTACAGAAAATTTATGAGTATTCAAAATGCATATATAAAATTTTTCACTTGAAAATTCTCATAAAAATAGCGCATTGGAAAACATGCCGTTGAATTAAAAAATACTAAAATTTTAAATAAATGATGAATGACTCCTAAAAATCATTAAAATCATAAATAATGATAAAAATAGTAAAATCAATGTATTTAGGAAATAAAATAAATAAACTAATATTTACATGGTGAAATTACCATTTTTGCCCCTAATGTGACGAATTAGACATAATATGCGAAAATTGTACTCGACCCCCGAAAAATGAAAAATACCCCCTAAAATAAAGTAACACACATATTTTTACCAAAGGTGTGTCAAAATTTGGTGTCTACAACAGCTTGTTCCTTTGAGGTGCACTGATTCTTAAGCCACTTGTCATATCTTAAGGTGGTTCTTAGGGAAAATTTAGTCTTTAGGTTGAAGGGGATATTCTGGTCTGTGCAACAACTTCCCCATGCCTCTGCAATTTCTAACCTTTTTGGGATTTTGATAGGACAAATTCCTTGCTGAAATATTACTTTAAAATCATTAGTTTGCAATTCTAGGGGAACCCCTTGGATACGCCCAAATTGATAGAGAACTCTTTGAGGAATGTAGGGTGCTACCCCATTACTACCCAACAGTGGGATGAACATTCTTCTAAAACATTGCAGTGTCGATTTGCGACATTCGGTTCATTCCAAGACCCAACAGATATCTTTCTCACATAGTGCATGGAAGAATTCCGAATACGCTTTAGCGTCCCTTGCTTGGTTTGCTAAGTGAATCAAGTCTGGATCGGATCACAGAACGCCGATGTAGATGTTTCATAGCCCAAATCTGAAGTAGGATGTTGGGACCATAAAAGAATCTAGGCTTTTTTTTACATTTGGTACATGCCACAAAAATGTCGGCCACAATGGTGGCCACAATAGTCAGGTTCTGACCTTCCATTCTATAGAAGAGATCAGTTATCATGTTGATGATCTTTATATTAACTTTATCATTCGGTCATGGAAAAAGAAAGAATCCAACCAATACAAAACCATAAACCCATACTCGTTTCTAAGACTATACTTCCTCCGTGCCAATGAAGAAATCTTGTTCCTGTGTGGCAAAACACTCCCGAGACGCAAAATTGTTGTATAGATACTTGATTCTAGCAGAATTTGCTTGGATTGGGCCCGGTATAGTTGATTCTTTTAGTCCCGTGAAATTGCTTAGCTCCTTTCTACCACTCATAGTTGAAAAAATTAGCTTCTTTCCCTCAATTGGAAGTCCTAAGAGCCCAGCTATCTCTTCTGGGGTAACAGTTAGTTCATAATCAACAAACCTAAATACTGAGTGCATAGAATCCCACACATGTACCAAGGCATCAATAATGGCTTCATTTGGTTCTATGTCAATAAGATGAGCAACGTGCCCCAGGTAATGTGATATCAGATTCTGCTCCGACGGGTGCATGGTGTTTTTCCAGTTCCTAAGTAGTAGGAGGAGTTCCTTTGACTTGTCGATCTTGCATATGCTACCCATTTTGATTGCAAAAAATCATTAGATTACCTTACCCAAGGTCTCATCCACTAGGATATATAAAAATTTAAACGTGAAATTCTCACAAAAAGGGTTTTATACCCAAGGGAAAATTGGGACGGCTTATTCCTAAAATAGGATCCCCTAAATGGTATTCCCTACAGAGTTTATGCTTAATGCCAATTTATTAAAGCAAGTTAAATGTAAAAATGAAAAATGTCCTAAAGACTTTATTCTAATAATAATGTATAATTTCTCCGAGAAAGATGGAAAATGAATTGTACCAAGGATTATCAACTTCAAATTTATTTGATTGAAAAATTGAGCTTTCATGAGGTTGAGGGACACAACATTGAAAGAAAAAAAAATCATGACTTTATCTAAGAATCTACAAGTAAAAAATTTCAGTTTATTAAAGTATGATTAAATGTGTTTTGAAATCACTTTTTTTTTTGCGTAATGTGGGATGGGTGGGTAGGAGATACAGCGAAAATGACGCATTAATTTCTTTAAAAAAATGATAAATGTGAACTATGCAAATGTTTGACCACTTGGGTACATTTATTGGCTCTATAAAAAAATTTGGTCCGGATAAAACTGACAAATACAACAACGATGAGTAAACTTTGAAAAAAAAATTTGAAATTACACCTCTTATTTAAGAATATACAAGTCAAAAATCAGATTTTCAGGGACATTTTTAAAAACCTTGAACAATTGAACCCTTGCACTTTTCTAAAATTTTACGAAAATCTCATCTCCATCTTTTTCGAAGAAATTAATTTTGAAAATGAATTTTAAACATGTCGAAAGAGGGTTGGCTTCCTACGAGAGCACCATGTCAAAGCTCTTTATTCTTTGGTTATGAATGCAATCAAAGAATAAAAAAAAGTGTGTTAGTTTATTCAACAAATATCACCTAATATATTGATAAAGCAAATAGCAGTAAACAGTACAACAGAAAAATAAAGGGGGGTGCATTCCCTCCTCTTGTGCCTAGTGTACCTGACAGGGTAAAGCTGACTCCACCCTAGGTTTTTTTACATAGATGCATGAGGTTGAACTCACTAATGCATCTAGACTCGACAAGGCTTCAGTTCCCGAACCTTTAGACTGAGGGATCCAAAAAGTAACAAGTTCGTCAATTCCAAGAATCTTAGGTCAGTGATTCAAGTGATCCCCTAGACTCTGCTACATCCACTAATGCAATGGCCGCATGTCTAGGTAGATCGATCCTAATCCTAAAGGGATGAGTGGGTGGCAACGACCAAAAGAGAAAAAAAGTAAAAACATATCGTATGCACATATGAAGTGCTCCACGTATGAAATGCTCCTTATGAGAGGAGGGAATAATAATGCTAGCACACAAGAGCCTCTAAAGGTGACTGATCCCCTCCCCAAATGCAAGCATGATACGAACATATATCACAAATAAATAAACCATCCATCACATAGAAGCGAGAGACGAAAAGGCATGTGTGAAATACAAAGCAAAATCCTAAAAAAAGAAAATGCAATCCTAAACATCCAAATGCGATAAAATGAAAGGGTTAGAGAAGGAAAAGGTGACTAAACCTAGTGCTCGGACTCACTAGTGATCCCCAGTAGAGTCACCAGCTATCGTGCCCCATTTTTCGAAAGCAGAAAAAAAGATTTAGTTTGGAAAAGAGAATATTTTTGGTAAAAATGATTTTATTTTTTTGGAAAAAAAAAGAAAAATGGCCTAAAATGGGACTTTGAAAATGTGATGGTTTTGGGCCCAAAATAGAGTTTAAAAAGGGCTTTTATGAAAAATGGGAGTCGTCACTTGGTATTGAGTTTTGGTGTACCAAGTCACCAGAAAAATGTTTTACTGAAAAAAAAGTAACAAAACTAAAAATTTTAGAAAGACATTTTTTAGGAAAAAGTAAGAAAAATTAAGAAAAAAACCCTTTTCTAGACAACTCCCAGATCTTTGAAAACAAGAAAAAAAAAGGTTCAGGAGTCACAGTTGAAGAAAGGGATGGCAAAAGCTCGTGCCTAAGGCACCCTTTCAACCTAACTGAAACTAGTTGCGAGATTTAGTCAAAATTTTTCTAAAAATAATCTTAAAATTTTATCACATTTGGATGTAACTTTATTGATGTAAATCTAGACCTAAAAGAGATACCGATAGCGACAAAATGTCCCTTCGAAATTAAATGGGAATCATCGCATTAATTACAAAACCCCAAAATGAAGCCTCGAAGGGGTCACAAGTTATGCAAAAATGATATGCAGAAATGAAAAACAAAATAAGAATATAGATATAAGTGATCAAGAAAAAAGAATGCAATATAACGGGTACGGGGACTAATAAACTAGTGACCAACTATTCCTACTCACGAAGGGGGGAATGGCATGTTAAGCTACCTTTCTTATGTAAGTAGATGACTATTTCTAATCAAAATCACACAAATGTCCTAAGATTCTATGTGAAATGTAACATAAATGTCATGTACTAAATATATGTGAAAATATATAATAAGAATAATAATACATAAAAACCATGCAAAAATAGAAAAAAGCCTTCAAAAGAGAAGAAGTGGGTGAAATGATATGAAATGCACACAATGAGTGATTTAACACTAAAATGACCTAAGGGTCTAGCGTTGGACTAGCCCATTTTCTAGAAATTTCCCGCTAGCGTTGGACTAGCGAAGAAACCAGAATTAATCGCAACTAGCGTTGGACTAGTGTGGCAACTATACACATATATCATAATAAAAAAAGTACATAAATAAATAAATTAAAGCAATAATTTCATAGAAGCAAATAATATCACATAGAAGCACATAGCACATAAGTATAATATTCTAGATGCAAAAATATAAGGAAAGTGAGAAAAACACGTAAGCATATAATCATGCAAAAACACATATCACACCAAACCCTATCTATTACACTAGGGGAGCCTAATTACACTCTAAATGGGGAAGAAACATAAGAAAATGACCTATCTAACTTATCTATTACATTTTCTATCTAAACTACACGAATTTTGTTAAATAAAAATATAAACTATCTATTACATTAACTATCTAAATACAAATTTTGTTCAATAAAATATTACCTAGCAATTATATTTCTTTGAATAATAAAAATTAAATTCAAAAAAATAACATACCATTTTTTTTGGCCAACCCCATACACGGGGGTGGGCGCTAGTCCAAAATTTTATTAATAATCAAAATTAAAGATTACATGAGAGTTAATTATTTAAAGCATAAAAGAGGAGTACTACTCCCTTTACAATAAGTAAATCAATCAAAAAACTAAAAGAAACATTTTCTAAAGAAGGAAATCCTAAAATATCCATCTTCATAGCTCCAAAAGCTTTAGCTGGAAGTCAGAACCTCGAGCATATACCTGTAAAAAATTGATTTGAGAAGCACCCAAATTTGCTAAACAATTCACTACCATATTAGCTTGACAGGGACAATGAGACACTGTGATTGTGGTGTTTATTAAATGGTTGATTTGCATCACCTCCTTCTTCACTTTCCATGGACATGAAAACTTACCTTGCAGAATACCAACCAATATCATAGAATCAAACTCAATTTGGAACTGATGAAACCCTTGATCAAAACAAATTTTGATCCCATTGAGAACTGCTTTCACTTCTGCTTGCAAACTAGTACCATGACTCAAAGAACATGCAAAACCTAAAGTACTTTCCCTTCCGTATCTCTCAACACTCCACCACCCCCACAACTGCTTGGATTTCCTTTTGAACTTCCATCCATATTCAATTTAATCATTTCCACAGACGGTGGCATCCACTTTACAGCTTTCTAGGCAAATCTGTCAGGGACACTTGATACTGAATCAATAAATACCAACCAAGATTGGCAATCCAAAGAATCTTTGAATTTCACATAAAATGTGACAGCCCCACCTTACCCAGAGGCGCACCAAAGGGCTTAGCGGACTGCCTGCCTAGCTCTCGCCAGGTCTCGATTCACGCACTCACGCAAACGTCCGAGCGTACTTAACTTAAAATAAAATAAGCTAAAATAAAATGGAATAAAATAAAATACACTCATTTTATTTAACATAAGGTACAATTCACATCAAGAGTTTACATGTCATAACATACATGATTTTTCACAAAGATCGCCTAACACAGTTTGGCGAATACAATAACTGAACCGTCTATAACAATCAAAACCCAGTTGATCTAGCTTTAATTTCTCAGGAAACCTGAGTAAAGGAAAAACAAATGGAATGGAATGAGCTATAATAGCCCAGTGAATGTCCAAGTCATGCAATCATATCCAGAACTCATTATTTTTAGTAAATGAAATAATCGAACAATTAAATTAATAAATCAAGATATAAACAATTTAATTTAACATGTAGTCAAAGGAGGATACAGGGCTCCACTACTGAAGCAAGCTTAGCCGTAGGAAGAGCAAGCACTGACCATGTAGTCACGATATTTGGACCGAGATAATAGCTCAGGTCTTTATCAAAGAACATATCAGTTTTATCAAGCACAAACCCTAACCGCCAATCACCTTATAACCTCCGTACAAGCTACCACATCCAGGGAGATATTCTCAACCCTGGAGGGCCAACAATCAAACAGGTTCAATCCGGAGTTGGCCTCTTTGAGGATTCACAACTCAAAAGGGAAAGAACATCAATCCCTAAAACATCCAGCACCTTATGTCCTCCCACTTGCAGCCCGGTTGACTAACCGTGAAATAACATGGAAGTTAATCACGGTAGTCTCACGCACACACAAGTAACACATTGGTCAATGAAAGCAAGTAACATGTTGCGGAACAGATGTGATAAAGTACACATCTTTCCTCAAGTAGCACAGGTATTCACATAGTAATTGCAAATTCTCGCATAATATTTATCAAATAAAATATCACATTCCATGCAACATGCACACATAAAGACACTCACCTGATGCCTAAGAAAATATTTCGTAGTAGGGTCGGGAACCACTTCCGGATCCTGAAATTCACGAGAAAGAATCGTGTAAAAACCCTGACTAAAATCTAAGAAATTTCATAAAGAAATTCAAGAAATACCCTAAGTCTTTCTAGGGTTTAATTTCTAGGGTTTTGGAGCTTAGGGTTTTACCCTAGGGTTTAGGGTTTTCGAAATTAGGGTTTTCTAACTTTCTAGGGTTTTGGCTCGGAAAGGTTTAATTCACTAATAGCTAATCTACAAAAATTTCTGCACGCTTAAATCACTAAATTACAGCTTATAAAGTCTTAAATCATAGCCTAATCACTTTTATTTCTTAGGTTTTACCGAAATTTCGGCAGCATTTTCCCTACAACCGGACTAACCCAAAAATTTAAAACCTGCAAGAAAATCAACTATCCAATCCAATTCAACAAGTTCTACAACTTCTAGGTTCAATTTAAACTCAAATTCAATCAAGATTCCACTCAAATTCAAAATCCCTACTCCAAGGATCATCACTCAAATCTGCACAGGGTTGGTTTTCAGCCAACTTCGTGCCATTTCTGGGGTCAATCCATTAAGAACTAAGAAATTCTGATTACATGGTTTTAAAGTACGTTTATAGGGCTACAACTTTCGTGAAGATCATCAATCCAAATTCCAACTATAACAGGTTCAAAATCAGCCCTCAAGTTGGCTCATCACCAAAACTGTTTTCCGCAGAATCAAATTTTCAGCCAACTTTGCAAACTTTCTGCGATTAATACATAACGAACCACAGGGCAAGCCTTATACCGTTGGAAAGCCCTATCAATCTAGTTTCTAAAACAACAAGAATCACTCGAATCCAAGTTGTGTATACCAAGTTATGAAAGTTTTACTAAAACTGGTCCAGCATGACTGTTTTAAGTGTTCTTGAGTTCCAACTTAAATCCTCAACTAAACCACATATAAAACATAAATTTCCAAGGTTTAAAAGCCATATACTAGTCTATCTAAGCACAAGAACACTTTATATAGCAAGTATATATCAAGTTCTAACTAATTTCTTCAAGTAGTATTAACAAGAAACTTGGTATTAAACTTGCAAAAAAAACTAATTAAAACATGAAATTAATAAGGTAAGTTCATGGTAAATACCTTAGATATGCCTAGAACTTTGCTTAGAAAAGATAGAAGTCCACTTCCTATGGTTGATTTGTGTCAACTTGAGAGATGATAGTCCAAGAAGTTGAGAGCAAAAAATGAGGGAAGAAGGAGAAAGGAGTTGGCCGGCCAAGGTGAAGGAAAAAGAGAAAGAAATAGTCTAGGAAAAATGAAAAAGAAATGAAGAAAATATGAGAAAATGGTGGTCCAATTAAAACCTCACAAGAGTAAAGTAATTAGTTAGTCTTTTAATGCAAGAGTAACTACTTGGTTTAATTTGATTGGTGAAGATTATCAACTCTTTTCACTTAATATAATCAATAATTAGACACAAATTATTAAAGCAAAAATAGAGTGAAAATGAGAAAAGAAAATCCGGCCATAAAGAAGAAAGAAAAAGAAAAGAGTTTTCGGCCAAGAGAAAAAGAAAGAAAGAGAAAATTTTCAGCCAAGGGAAAAGAAAATAAGGTAAGAAAATAAGTGAAATTTTTGAGTAAAATTGAGCTAAAATTCAAGTAGTAAAAGGCTAAAAAATAGTAGAATAAATTAAGAAAAATTTTAAACTCTAATATAAATTAAATGGTCAAGTAAAATTATTCTAAATGTAGTACTTAAGTGTTCTTGCTTAAAATGAAAATCTTAACTAATTAACCTAATTAACTCAAGAAATCTTCCAACTAATAAATCTAGGATTAACACTTAACCCTAAATAAGAAAAAAAAATGTCTCTTATATGTGCATTTTCTAGGGTGTTACATAAAATGCATCCCTCAAATCTCTATAGACCATGTCACAAACTGTAGATATTGAAAACCTCTCACCTTCAAAAAAAGCCTTGTTCCTCACCTTCCATAAATTCCAAAAAATAAATATTGGAAGCACATGCAGAACAAACCTCATATGACTGTGCTTATGATTTGCCAACCACCAATTAGATAACATTTCACGGACATTTGACACAGATGCCTGAATCCCACAATTTAGCCCAAAAATCTTCCAAACAACAGATGCTAATTCACTAGTCACAAAAACATGATCAATAGATTCCACATTTGCATGCACACAACACAAGCATTTTGGCAGAAGATTAAATTTAAATTTAACCAATACATCATCCAATGGTAGTCTTCGCAAGAGCAATCTTATCATAAAAAATGACATCTTCAAAGGAATCTGAGGATGCCACATTTTGGAAGAAAACAATGAATATGGCCTACAATCTCTAATTCCATGAAAGGCAGAAAGTAAAGAGAAGTTACCAGATTTAGTGTCTTGTCAAACCATCTCATCTGGAGTTGACCCACTGGGAGCATCAATATTCAAAATATTATTAACAATATCCACAGGTAACCACTGATACAAAAGGGAAGTGTCCCACTTCCTCTCATCCACAAAATCAAGCACAGTATGGTTTGCAGTGATGCCAACTCTGGAATATAAGGCCCCTGTACCCATCCAATTAATAACATACCATAAATAAATGCTCACACATAAATAAAAATAATAAACACAAAAAGATACACGAAAAGAAAAACACATAGGAAAAAGCACATAGGAGCACATAAAGAAAAATTAAAAGGATAATAGAAGTACCTCCCATTCGTAAACTTGGTACAAAATGCTGACAAAATAAGCAAACACATCAAGGTACCAATATTTTGGATAAACAAATCATAAAATAAATAATATAATACTAATTGCTATAATCATGCAACAAAATACAAGATAATTATAATAATAACCACAAACAAAAAATTGAAAGTACCAACCAACGTTTAGGGAAAATGTATTCAATTTAAAATAAAGCAAATACAATAACATATAATTAAACATTTAACACATAAATAATGATAAAAAAAATAAAAAACCAAAAATAGTTAAAAAAATGAACAAAGAAATCAATATGACCATTAAATAATAAATAAAAATTTAAATTGGGTCATTGATTAAAATTTAGAAACACAAAGGGCGTAATCGAAAGTATTAAGACCTTAATTAGATAAAGAAAAGTTTTGAATCAAAAATAAGATTTTTTAAGGTTTTGGTTTAAAAACGCAAATATCAAAAATTAGGAGGAAAATATAATTAAAAAAATTAGGGATTAAAATATCAATTTTAACAAGCCTAAAAAATATAATTTCTAACAATGTTCTATGGCAAAAAAGTGAAAAGTCTAGCAAATTGGGGGACAAAACATGAATTTCAGCAAGTTTAGAGTAAAAAAAATGTATTTTCTAGCAATATTCTAGGACTAAAAATGCAGCTTTCAGCAAGCTAAAATATAAAAATACAATTTTCAGCAAGTTAAAAAAAACCAAATTGCAATTTCCAGCAACATTCAAGGTTCAATTGCAATTTCTAGTTACTTGGGGGCAAAAACATAAATTCTAAATACCAAATGTACTCTAAAATTTGTGAAATTTTTACAACAAATATATATAAATATATGAAATTCACATATAAAAAATTTTATACAAAAATTCTTAAATAAAAGGTGCATTGGAAAACGTGACATAATATGACAAAAATGATGAAAATCATGAAAATTACTAAATGACATTTAAAAAATCAAAAAATTTTACACAACATACATTATCACATAAATCACATATATTACAATTTTCGCTTAAAATTTTTTTAACAATAACACATTCTCATGAAACGTGCATTTAATAAACAAAAAGAAAAAAATAAATAAGTAACAAACAATCCTCTAAAAATTAAGAAATTTTTATAGAATGTCTATAACTATATAAAATGCATATATAAAAAATTTCCACACAAAAAACTATAATAATAGAAAAAAGTTTCATTGGAAAACGCATCATTAACTTAAAAATACCAAAATTCTAAATAATTACTAAATGACTCCGAAAATTCTTTAAAAATTAGAAAAATGATTAAAAAATAAAAATATGAATTTAGAAAAATGAAATAAAATAAAAGGTATATACAAGACAAAATTATCATTTTGCCCCTAATGTGACTAATTAGTCATAATATACGCAAAAATTACAATTGACCTTGGAAAAACAAAATGTGTCCCTAAATGAAGTAAAATGCACATTTTTACAAAAGGTGTGTTATTATTATTATTGTTATTATTATTATATTATTATAACTCTTTTATGTATTAATTTTAGGCCTATAAAAAGTTTCTTTAGCTTCCTATTAGGGTGGATTTTTAAGGTTAGATATTATTGTTCTTGAAATTTTAGTAAAAGTTGAGATTTTCTCTCATTTCTTCGAATTGTTGATTCATTTTCGAGAATTCATTTCTGTAACTTGATCCTTACCACCACGCGTTTTGTATCACTAAAATATCTGGAGGAGGGAAAAATGAATAAATTTGAGGCTAAGATTTTCCAGAAGGAACTAAACATATCGAAGGATAAGGTGCTAAAAGCACCCATATAAAAGGGTTCTAAACGACCCGATTAAACAAGTGGAAGTAGCTAAACTGATTAGCTGTTCTAAGAATTATTGAACTAAAGTAAAATTGTGTTGCTTTTGATGATGTTTAAAAATATTCTTACTACAAGTGGTAGTGTTTATGTAATATTACTATTTTTTGACATATCCTTCATCTCAGCATGGAATTAGCTTGTAAATACCAAATTTTGATACACTAGTTAGATTTTTTAATATTTGGGAGTACTTTTTGCTTTTCGAGGTCAATTGCAGTAATTTTCCAAATAACCCTTGGATTTGCTTAATTCCTCAATTTGATCCTTTATGTTATTGCAATTTTTTATTTAACTTCACTTGTGTTGAAATTTATGCTTGGGTTTTTATTTTTGATGTTATTTAGAATTTAGTTCATTATTTTGTTGGGATTCAAAATTTACATTTTTACCCTTAGGTCGAGCTAGAATTTGCATTTTTGCCGTTGGGTCATTCCAATTTGCATTTTTGCTCCCTAGATGTAAGAACTCATTTTCTATACTTTTTTTTTTACCTAAATGGTAGTATCTTGACGTGTTTGTTTATGATTTTAATATTTGTGTCTTGTCTTCAAAGGTGAGGTGTCCTTATTGCCTATTGATTTCTCTTTATGTGCGTTAATATGCTCTTATGTGTTTTTCTTTATATGTTTCTTTTCTTATATATTGTTTGAGTATTTGTTTATATTATGTTATCTGTTGAGTTTTGATTTTCATTATTCGGAAGAATGTAATATATAGGTTATGATTTCTTTATTTTTTAGCCTATTTTTGTACTTACCTAGTCAATGTAATGGATAGACTATATATATTTCTCATTTTTGATAAATTTTTATTTAGATAGAAAATGTAATAAGTAGGTTAAATAGGTTATTTTAACTTAACCCTTAAATTCTCGTTAGGTCCCCCCATGCAATAGTTAGGGTTTTGTGCGCTAGGTGTTCATGTGTGCTATGTGCTTACATGTTTTTTCGCTTTCTTTAGATTTTTGTATTTGGCTATTATGCTTATGTATTATGTGCTTCTATGTAATTTATGTACTCTTATATGTTTATTTCCTTTTTATTTCCTTTCATTATGCTTTTATTTATTTATTTGTTGTGACATCACCACACACCAGTCCAACACTAGTTGTGGTTTTCTCTTTACCTTACTAGTCCAATGCTAGTGAAGAATTTGTAGAAAACGGGCTAATCCAACACTAAACCATTAGGTCCTTCATGCATTAGTTTCATTATTTGGATGCAATTCATCTCAATCACAAGCATTTTTTTTTATTTTTAGGATTTTTTCATTTGCATGGAAATTTCTTATATCACCCCTTATCCTACTAAATATATAATGCATGCCATTTAGAACTACATATAATATAGAACTTAGGATAGATAGATCATTTGCTTGCTTAGGTTAGGAAGAGTTACTCTTCGAACATGAAAAATGAGTGAATATGGCTTTTGTAGGCTTAACATGCTATTTATCCTCTGTAAGAAGGAAAATTTTTGTCACGAGTTTTAGTTCTCGTACCATTATGTTGCATTCCCTTTCCTTGGTCACTTATATCTATATAAACTATATTTTCATTTAATTTTACTTTTTCTTTTAAGTCTCATTCTGCATAACTCGTGATACCGTTGAGGTTTCTTTTTTAGTTTCGTAATTAATGCAATAATTTTAATTTAATTTCGGAGGGATATTTTGCCCCTCTTAATGTCCCTTTTAGATTTAGATTTGCATTCATGTAATGATATTCAAATGTGATAAGTTTTAAGGTGACATTAGAAAAATTTTGACTAAACCTCGCAACTACGTTTGGCTAGGTTGGAAGGGTGTCTTAGGTTCAATTCGAATTGTGTCTTTGCCTTCCCTTTCTTCAACTGTGAGTTCCAAGCTTAGTTTCTCTTATTTTCAAAGACATGAAATCGTGGGTTTTTCTTATTTTTCTTACTTTTTGCTAAAAATGTTTTCTAAGAAGCTTTTTTTTCTTGTTTTTGTAATGTTTTCTCATCAAAACATTTTCTAGTGACTTGGTACACCAAAATATAATACCAAGTGGCGACTTCATTTTTCATAAAAATCCCTTTTTAAACTCTATTTTTAGACCCAAATCGTCGCATTTTTAAAGTCTCATTTTAGGTCTTTTTTATGTTGTTTTCAAAAATAAAAAAAAATATTTTCTAAAATTTATTTTTGAAAAAAAAACCCACTTCGTTTTTCACTTTTCTTCTTGCTTTCGAAGAATGGGGGTGCAACAGAAACAAGATGGCGTACTATGATAAAACAGTTGCACAATAACAAAGATATAAGAAGCCTTTATTTATAAACTTGTAGAAGACAAGTAGATAAAATAAATCTAGACATAATATACAATAAATCTACACACAATCAACCAAGACACAGCATAAAATGCATCTAAACACAATACTTAAACTAATAAATGAAATATTTCTAAATCAGTCCCAAATTATTTATCTAACCCAATCCTATTCTAGAAAATAGGAGTGATATATGTTAACATAGAGTGAAATCAATACTAGTTTTTTTCTTAGTTCTTTTTTGGGTTTATAAAATAAGAGAGAAGAATATCGATCCCTTCACGAGTGTACCATAATTAATGCATGAAGCCCGCATCATTGTGCTCGCTCCACGGCAGCTATAATTATGATTTATTATCAGATGACCAGCCGTCACGGTGGCAATTACGTATGCACGCACGATACCGTATTTATTTTTATAGCACACGTCCTTTGCTAAGCATACGTATAGAATCTTTTTGTACGTGTTTGCTAAGCTTTTGGGAACACTTTATAGTCTAGTAGTCCAATTAAAACAGCATTCCACGCAAGGCACAAACAGTTCTTTTTTTTTTTTTTTTCGTTTTGTACTCAATTGTTTGCAAATAAAGTTGCACACATATATTTTGGGTTCATGTAAAGTGGGGAAAAAACGTTCCTGAAGGGTATCTGGATTTTCAATTAATGAATTGTGTTGGAAGAAGACATCTAAAAAAAAATTTCTCTATGTTTCGACCGAGATTCTACTAAGATAATCACCATGATCAAAGCTAGCATGAATTTTCATTTTTTATTGTGAACAAATTTTTTTTGAAGCCTTGAGTAGGGGTGGACAAAAATTACCGAAAAAACAGCAAAAACTAGGCAAAAAATAAAAGTAACCAAATCGAAATCTAAAAGAGGTTAAGCTAGTCAAACCTCACTTGTAAAAGCGGTTCCAAATTCAGGTATCAAATTTTGAAAATCGTGATTAACCTAAATCGGTCAACATGTATATATCTTAGAAGATGCTAATATTGTGAACATTATAGAGGAATTGAGGACTATAAAGTCATTTCATTTTTTAGTGTAAAATAACTCAAAAATCTAAATTGTACTTGAATTTTCTTTTTATTTAATTTTTGATTTGTATATTATCCTTTATTTTTACGCTCTAATTATCGTATGTTTTCTTAATACTAGTTAAAGAATTACTTTTACATAACTTAAACGCGGAGTATGGATAAGTACTTTTTTTACTTGTGTTGTAAACAATTTTGATTTTTTTTACTTGTAAAAAAGTGGATGCAAGAATTTTAATTTTTAATTTTATTACTTGTTTTGCAAAGTAATTGAAATCATAAAAGTGATTTTTTTCTTTTCATTTGAACGAGTATTTATGTTGTAATTTTTTATTTATTTTTTCAAATTAATTTAATATTATACAGTTTTGGTTACTCACAGTACTTGTGTCTCCTTAATCAGGTAACCAACTATATGCTGTTAACAGACTAATGAGAATCAAATACAGTTAGCAAATTAGAAAAACCGGTGTAATCGATTCCGATTAACTGTACATACCTACCCTTAGCCATTAGTAGAACTTAAATTGGACTAATTTGCATTAGTCCTTGTAAAATGGTTAACTTGTTATGAAAAAAAGTTAATCAATTCCAGTCGTGGTTCATTATCATCAAAAAATAAAAGCACTAGGGTCTTCTCCGGTGTTGGATAGTGACCAATATGCTTATGGACAAAAAATATATTATTCAACAAGTATCTTAAAATATCTTAATTTTGTTTTCTGATATCGTAACTTCAGATGCTAAACTTGCCAACCTGATATCGAGGCATCTTATATGAAACAAAATAGTAGAGTATGGTTCCCTATAAAGCACAAAAGTAACTCTCTCCAGTCTAGAGTTTTTTTTAATATTTTTTGTCTTGTTCAAAAAAACGAGGAACAAATTAATATTCCTTTCACAAGTCGCCATTGTGACACAATTTGTGAAGCACACGCATTATTGGTGCTTGCTAGTCTTGGTCTCAGTATACAAATAAAAAAAGAAACAAAATCAAATGGATGGATGAGTCAGTAAATGTAATAAAAAAGAAACAAAATCAAATAAATGGATGAGCTATTACGGCGAATATGACTGATACGCAATATCCACTTATTCCATGGCACTCCTCGCTTGCAATGCATAAGTATCTTTCTTTGGCCATCTCATCAACTTTTCACACTTATAATTGCTGCTAGAATCTTTTTACGCCATTACAACAACTACTTTTCTAACTCTTGGGGGACTAATACCAATGTATTTGTGCATGTTTCTGCCTACTCTTTTATATATGTCTGTACAATTAGTTCATTCTTTCATTTTTGATGTGTATGTCCCATTAACGATAACTTCTTTTTACGCCTTCATTTCTGATTAATTGAAATAATAATTTTGACGCTATCTGGCCAAAAGAAATCCTTTTTCGAAAATCTTTCTTGAAAAGTAGGACTTGAAAAGGAAAGACAACAAACTTCATAGTTTTTTTTATTTTTGGCTGAAGTAAATTACAATATAGCCAAGGGTAAAAGTATTTGTTTCCCTACTCAAAACTTAACTTCTAATTGATAAGCATGAATAATAAACATAGAGCTTACTCCGTCACTACACCTGAAACAAGCTACTTACATAACTGCCACATATAAACACCCTCACTGCATAATTCACAACTCTCAAAGCAATCACAAAGCAAGACTTTAGCTCGGAAAAAGAGAAAAAAAATAATCTGTTGATCAAAAAGTCCCGAGTGTAAAAGTTTGATCACAGTAGATAGTGAACTTCGCGCATCCTTAAAGAAAAAATTGTTGCGTTATTTTGAATAAAAATTGGACCAATAGTAATAATGACACTTTTACGGGGGAGAAAGAGCTGAATTTCAACTTTATCTATCCATTCCCGAATTCAGTGCCCTACCGTTTTCAAACCTTTCATTATCGGGCTAAAGGAAGGAGAAAAATCGCACGTACAGCTAGCCAAAAAAATAAATAAATAAATAAAATGAATGTATGGATATGGATAAGGGAATGATAAAATAATTGTTTCTTGATTTCTTTTAGACGACTGGGCATTCGTGGGGTAGGATTTCTACACATCTCCAGCCCAAGTTTTACTTCATTGACAAATTTTGTTCATTAGTAAAATTGATTGTCATACAAAGATAAGTTTGGATATTACGTAGATCTTTTGATTGTAAGAAGGATTTCGTCGGGACAAAATCATTCAGATGCGACTATAACAATTGCAGCTCCACTGACCACTCCAGGCTCCATCTTTGGGCTGTAGATGTTCTCTGCTTCTTTTAGCGAGAAATTTCCTTGTATCCCATGTTTAGCTCATCTTTCACGTAATCCGAATGGACATTACGACAATTTTTTGGATGGTAGAAGATTGAATACAGGGGACAAAATCTTAAAACAATTGATTTTCACATAAGAGCCCTTCTAGTTGTTACAGATATCTAAAAATCAAGTGATTCAAATGAAAATTTGATGATTTTTGAAAAACTAATTGGTAGGTATTTGTCTAACATCATAATTTGAGATAACTATGAGTCATCCAGGGGAAAATAAAAAGTTACTTTTTGTCAAAAATATGATAAATTTTTGTGAAAATTTATCACTTCTTAAGGAAAAGTAAGTAGACGAGTAATGTTTTACTAGAATTTGGAAACGAGTAAGAGAGGTACATAATTTATTAGTCTATATTATTGGCTTGGTATAGGCACTCTGTATAGTCCTCTTGTTTCGGATAAGTACCAGGTGAATAGGTAATCAAATGGATTGTCCATTGGCCAACACTAATTCATATATCTAATCCCAATTTCAAGGCTGCTGGGGGCTTGACACTAACGTGTCATTTTATAAGGGCCATTGGTACCAGCATAATTGACATCACCATTGCTGTCTGCCCATAGAATAGAAAGAGTCATTTTCAATTTTCAAATTGCTTAGAATTTTCATAATGTTAGAGTTCAAAGCAAGGCGACTTTTGGAGAGACCATGCCGCCAACACATTGCTCCCTGGGCTACAGAAAAGTGCTGCTGGTGGGGGGCGTTCGGTGAAACCTAGGAGTAAATAAAAAACTACATAAGAACCAAACAATTAACCAATTGTCCTCCATATTCATCTATAATTTTTGACTGTTTTCTGCGTAGTTGGGCGTTTATACATTAGATAAAAGTTAAGAATGGCAAATGTTTATTTGAAATTAGAATTTTAAGAAATGTCCAAACATAATTGTTACACGAGTTGCCAAACAGATGGAAAAAATACCAATGCAGTTCCCCCATATTGGAAAATTGAAGAAGATCGTACGTGAGATTAACTACTGTACTCTACTAAAAGGGGCAACAGGACGACCATTCTCGGGATTTAAAATTTAAAGTCGCAACTGGATATTGGCAATGGTCCCAAAAAGAAAAAAGCGTAGCTGCAAAAAGATGTCTACAAGCACTCTGCATTGAACACGGACTTTGAAATCAGACTGCTATCCAGAATCAGATATAAATGGATGTTTACAAATTTGTGAATTTTAGTGAAAGATTAATGAAGAATATTCCACCTATAATAGACACATGCATCTCCTTTTAGCATTTATCCTTGCAACAAACAGAAGAGACCCCAATTCAGCCATGGACTAATAGCCATAAACGCAAACCAAACAATACGAAACCAATAATCTTTTCCCCCCTTTTTACACTTTTTTTGTCCTTGAAACTTTGGTTTAACAAAGCCAAAATTATTGTGGCCTCGGTTAATCAAAGTTTTCATAGACCAACCTAATCTTTATACATACCTAACCATACAATTCCTGTGCCTTTCCTTTCCTTTACTTCCCCTGTTTCTCCTCTACTACAACTACTACCTTTCAATGTCTGTAAGCTCAAATGACTTTCCCACAGGAAGAAAACTCTTGGTCTCTCCAACTTTATTCCTTTTCTGAGCCTCGACATCGTCCTGTAGTTCCTCTTCTTGATCCCAAAATTTTGCTAAAGATTGGTACTCAACCTTTTCAGGGAAAATCTTGTGTAGCGCCAAGTAAATACACATAGCAAAAATGGTAACTCCAACTAAGTACCAGCTGAATTCAATATTCACTAGTGATTTTGCTCTCTCAAGGGCTTCACCATCGTGGCATCTGACAACTTTATGGCCCTCTTCCAAGTTCATAAAACAACCTTTGGGAATATATTCCGGAGTCCAAAGCATGATTCCCATGACCATCAGCCAAACTCCTTGGAATAATATGCTAAGAGACCTTATGAAACTATTCAAGAAACTCTTTGGGTAACCTATGCCCAAAAGAGTAGTGAAAAGGGAAATAAAAATGACAATTTGCAGAAGCCAGTGGTATTGGCCTTCTACACCCATGTGATCAGCAGAGTGGAGATGGAAGAGAAGGAACTGTTGGCCAAAGGCAATGGCTCCAAGCATTAGAGTGAGACCATAATGAGCTGGGGTCTGGATTTTGTCAAGAATGATCGAGAAAAGGGCATAGACAAAAAAGGTCAGGGATATATTTGAGTGCTCAAAGTTGTGAAGATGGTATGATGGGATGGTGCCATCCCTGTCCAGTGGTTGGTGCCTGCCTGGACCAATGAATAGTTCCATGGATATTGAGGCAGCGCAGCCTCCCATGATCAAAAAAAGTTCTAAGTACCTGATTTTTGATGTGGGAAACCATGGCAAAGATGTGTAGGATTTTGGGTGAAGGGAATGAAGCCTGATATGGTTAAGTAAATGCCACAACCCAATTAGAAAGAAGCCAAATCCGGGTGCCACATGTCCTACCATAGTGCCCATCTTGTTCTTTGTGCTAGCTAGCTTTAGTCTGGCGTGCCTAGGGTGCTCCTTTCTTGATTTGCTTGGTTGGCGTGTGCTTATAGTCCCTGGAGAAAGGGAGAAATAAGGAGAGCTAGCTTTAGTCTGCCGTGCCCAGGGTGCTCCTTTCTTGATTTGCTAGGTTGGCGTGCGCTTATAGTCCTTACAGAGAGAGAGAGAGAGAGACAGAGAGAGAGAGAGAGAGAGAGAGAGAGAGAGAGAGGGAGAGGAATGGATGGATGGCAAGGAGGGGACAGAGGAAAAGAAATGGGATTTGAGATGGAAAAATGAATAAGAAGGATGAGGGTGTTTATAAAGACACGGGGGTTTTGAATATGCAAGTTTTTTGAAAGTCCAGAGGCTTCTATGAAAGTTGAAAATTCTGAACATATTTGAGGCATTTGTGAGTGCAGTTTGGTGGCTTGGGGTATAAGATTAAGCAAGGAAGGGTTGACCGCGGACTATTTGGCAGTTATCTATGAGATGAGGTGGCAGTTTTATTTTCCAGAATGAGCAAAGCCTATCCGCAGTCCGCAGAGGAGGAATGACTGTAAAAAGTCTAAATTGCCGTGTTTCTTTGCATTGTCTTAATCCCACCACCCAGTCTTATTCGTATAGTTTAATTAGTTTTTTTTAATCAAACTTATACTATTACAATAGGAGAAAGATGAATGGTGTTGATGAGATTCAAATCCCCAACTTATGAAGTGAAATTATAGAGCTCTAACTGCTCGATCATCTATTCGTTTTCCAGTTTAATTTGTAAACAAAAACGAAGAGTTGAAATCATAAAACAGAATTAAAATCTGCAACAGGATCAATTGATGAGGAAGAAGAACAAATATTCAATGACTATATATTAGCTAATGGCCAAAGAGCTTCTAAGCTAGCTATAATAGTGATTGTCACATCAAAGCAAATTTGGTTTAGGAAAGTATCGGTTACAATCATAAGAGCAAATACTTGAGAGAAATAAGGAGAGTCTAGTTAGTTAAAGCTTTTCTAACGACTTTAAACTACTCCCAAAATAATTGTGCTGTCCTCTACAAGTTTTTCTAACTTCTGTCTTCGAGCATGAATTTATCTAAATAGATTTTATCAACTCTAAATATTATAGGAAAAACATATTTTAAGCAGTGACTAGTGTAAAAATCTTACAATTGAAAAACAAAGGGTAGATATATATTCTAAAAAAATATATTTTTTAAACATCCACTTTACTTTGGATGGAGAATTTCTATAATGGGTTGCATTCGGATTCCCTTTTTTAAGTATTATATACTATAACAATTTTTTAGATGTGATGCACATGAGATAAAAAATGAGGTAATACGTGACATTCATCTAAACTCGCTAGTATATATACAATTTCAGTTGTTAGTGCATTTAACTATGCATGATTTTGATTTCACATACCAAATGGCAATTCATATGGAGGCATATTCCCAGTACGTCTGTCAATAAGCCCCATGAAGTTCTTAATAGTCATCACCAATTTTGCTTAACTAGATATCATTAATATGCTTGATATCAATTCAAAATGAAGAAACGATCATACTCAACAAAATAGTTAATACCCCCAAATGCTTTAGAGGGACAAAATGAAATTAAACATTCTTTTGAACATGTTCGACTGTCGTCAGAGTATTTAACCCTTTTAGGATTAATTCTCCCTTCCTCCCCTTCAAAGGAATTTATAAAAAAGGGAAACAAAAAAAAAATGCTACTCCACATCTCCTTGCAAGCAATATTATGTTTAAATACACACGAGACCAACTTTATTTGAAATAATTGCAACCATCACCTATCCAATAGTTGTAGTTTATGATGCCTCAAAATATGTCTTTCATTGCATTTATCAGCATATATACATCTAACTTGAAGCATGTTTGAGCATAACCAAATATGCGACCTTGCACTTGTGAGTTGTTATCATTCAATCAGACCAATGTTGGCAATACCAATAAGACATTACTTTTATTGTTGTAAAAGGCGTCAAAGACTAAAATCTCCTAAATTAAAGAAATTTCATGTTCACGAACAGAAAATTTTCACTTTTCAAATTCAATGAGAAAGTGAGGTACATGTAATTATATACTACTTCTTGTTATAAAAAAAAATTTTAAAAATCAGCAAACAAGTTTGAAGGGCAATTTTGTCATCTCCTTTTTTGTTTATTTTTTTTTTTAAAGAAAGATGCCAATCTTTTATTAAATAATATGTCACGGTGTGTGAGGATAATTTGGTCAAAAATTCAAAAGAGTGTACCGCACGCTAAACTCCCCGACTGCAACGGCGATGGCGCTCATGGTTTTGGAATAATTAAAGCCAAGTTGTGAAGTTGACCGTGTGTCTTTATTATACCCTTTTTCTGTGTTTGCACAACGTTCCTGATTAATCTTATTATTTTATCAGTAATCTTTAATTACCTCTAATATCATATTAGTAGTTACATACTCCCCACTTCAGCTAAATGTTGTCTGAACATGAAACACGTTTTTCTACGTCTCGTTTTTTTTGTTTAGTTGCTACAAAATTTTAATCAAACCAATGATTTCTCAATTCCAATTTAATCAGCGCCTATTATTGTTAACCAAGGAAAATAAATTCGTGGTAAAGACAAAATACACTTAGACAAGAAAAAGCCAACTATTTACTCTGTTTTATTGCCACAAGTATATGCACGACATTTCCCCTAATTTTAGCATAGTATTGTTTATGTGAAGTTATTAAAAAAAAATTATTTCTTGTATACAAATGATATAGGAAGCTGTTATTTAGCATAGCGCTTTTAAATGAGTTTGACCTTATCTTTTTCCAAGTAAAGGTGTGTTTACTTTGAATATCATTTGCTACAAATACTTACTCGTAGCAAAATCACGATCCTTAGATGTCTAAGTCTTATAAATGGCACTTAATGATAAGAATATATAATCACCATATTTTAAGACATGAAATACTTTCAAAACCGAGAAAATTATTTTCTAAGATTGTTGTTTCACAGTGGCTCTTAGGCCCTTAAAAAATTCACAAACTATACATCATATGAGTTGTACCACATGGAATTTTCGATTTCTTTTACATTTTTATTTAAGTTGTAGCAGAGAGTAATTTATAAAATTATTCAATCACTAACACATGACAACATTAAAACAGCAATATAATTTTGTAGAAAAAGTTGAAATACCTAATATGTACCATAAACTCACCTTATAGATTAACTAAGACACAGATCCTATTAGTCTCTTAAAAGATATGGTATCAAATTAGTAATGAAGGTGTCAACTGTTCAATAGCTTTTTCCTGGATGACGGGATTTTAGTCAAGAATTTTATAATGTAGACATATTGAAGAGAAAAAAAAATTAATCTGAAAAGAAGTTTTCGATTTGCTGTTGAAAAGCAAATTGTTTTTGGTAATACTACGGTCTCCAGAAACTTTATTAAAAGAAAAACTATCTGATGATGCTTGAATCTAGACCTTCAATCTGAAAATTAATTAGGATTTTCAAGATATTTGGCACCTTTAACAATTAGTTTTTTTTTTTTTTTTGGGTAAAACTAGGAATCCGATCAACAATATTACACTGATGTACTCATTTTTGAAACTTCCGCCTCTCCCCACCAAGATAGGGACCGAATCAGGATAATACCAAAAGAGGAAAGCCAAGTGGCTTTGAAATTCTTCATTAATAAGCCAATACGACTTGTTTGGCCAGGAAAAGCTTTTTGTGTTTTTTTTTTTTTTAATAACTAGCATACGATACAATGCATGTTTATTTGGTCTTTAATGGTAAGCTTTGATTGATTATTATGTGGACCTTGAATAAGAAAATAGAATTATAAAGAAGCCCTTTAGCAGCAATCCACAAGAGCTTTCTCTAGTGACAGAAAATGCAAGAGTAAACAAATCTGCCAATAAAATGTATTTCATGGTAAAGTTTGAAATGTAATTGCTAATAGTTTCTTTATACTTGACGGAGCAACTTTCCGTTTGTACGGATTCAAAATCTATACCTAAATTCCTATTTCTTAGATTGTTGGCCTACATTTATTAGTCAAAAAAGTAAATTAGGGCTTGTTCTTCACTTTTACAGACCTACTTTTGAATTCCCATTTTCAGTTTTTCCAAAAATTAGTTTTTACAAAAGTCAAGAATCATAAGAGAACAAATCCCTAATTTAAAGTTTAATTATTTAAAGAAACCACGCTATTCACAAATTGCAAAATATACTGTTGTGGCATCTTAGGAGATATATGTCGTCTTGTTGACATAGCTTGTGTTCCAACTTGATAATTTTTGTACTACAGTTTCTAGAATTGTTTTGATCTCCATTTTTTGGCCGCAGAGAAGACCTATAATTATCAATCTCGTCCAAACCATAAGAAACTTTTCTCTCGGCTAATTAAGGACAAACTACAAATATTAATATGATTATTTTTGCATTAATTCAATTTACATCTTCCATGAGAATTAAGTCCGGCAGCGAACAATTACAGAGACAATAATAGATATCAGCCTCAATTTTCATCGTGTGTAAGTTGTTGTCATATCAGGAAGATGTGTTAATTTGCAGGGCTTGTAGGATTTCAAGATCTTCAAATATTGAGATTCTAACATTTTGACACTAAATACTTATCTGTGATGATTCAAACAGTGAAAACTATAATGCTTTTAAGGGCTCTAAATGACGTTAATCCTTACGTTATCTGAACTAAAACAAAATTTTCTAATTATTCACCGTCAATTGAAAACAAATGAAAAGGAGAGCTTCAATCATTTTAGACAAATCAAAAGGCTTATTTTATTTCATATGGTGTGGTAGCATATCTTTTCTTTAGCTTTCACACTATTCTTCAATCACCCAGCTACTGCTAATAGGTAACTGCATCAAAAGTTGCCTGTATGTTAAATTATGTTAATAGGTATCTACATTAGAAGTTGCTCAAAAGTTGTCTGATTCTTGGAAATTATAAAATCTTTCAATAGACAGAAGATACAAATAGGGGTCCTCGTGATGCATCGTGCTTGGTTGCCATTATATTTGTGTCAATTACCTGTCCAATAATTCATACCAAATGATTTTGTATAATACTTTATAATCACTTCCTTTATATTAGTCATAATATTGCATTGGTTTTGTCATTAATGACGACAACAAATACACGACACGTCTATAAAGAAGAGAAAACTAATAGCATGTCCCGTTTTCATCGTTTTCTTCCAATATTGGTCAAGGATAAATAAATATGCCACAATTTTCAATGAATAATTCAATAAAGAAATGGTAAAAGTTCATTTTAAAATTGAAGAATAATAGTTATCTGATTCAATTAGGATTCTCCTGTTTTAGCAGCCACTGCTTGTATATTGAAGGATCCCTTTTAAAGCATCCATCAACTTCTATATCCATTCCCCCTTTTCTTATGATAATTTGACAAAAAAAAAAAAAAAAAACTGCTTGTATATTGAAGCAACAAATTGATTCCTGATAATTATTTAGCGTGTCAAAATTTCAATCTCTATTGGTCATCTTTTTGCACAATCGTCACGTGTAGTGTGTGTTTCTGCGTGTGAAACTTGTACTGTCATCGAAGCCACATTGAAGGTGCATGTATATTGATGATTAGGTCAAACTTGTACTTCTCTTTCTTATGAACTTCATGAAGAAAACTAATGGGCCATACCTGTTACACCATCCAATAGGGGAAATATCCAGGACATGGTTGTGAAGTTTCCGAAGCTTTTCAGAATGTTTTTCTACACGGAAGCGATTGAAAATTCCTTTAGCATGTACATGCGACCGAGATCCATATTGAAAATTGTTGTCTGGTTTACAGTCATAAGAAAATTTATAGTGGTCAACAATTAAGTTGTATTTGAATAACCAATGACGACACATATTTAGATACTAGTGTATGCTATAAAACAATCAGGTTGTAATTGCACTTTTATTTTATGCACTTCATCTTTTATTAAATGTAATAATTTATTTGTTTGATTCATATAATATTTATTGTGTGAAAGAAATCACAAATAATTGTGATGACAAGATTTTTTCTACACTCTTCAAAATAATTATTCTTAAATTATCCTTACTAGTAGTATCAATAAAATTGAGCATTGTTGATAAAGATAAATTAGGACGTACATTGCTTTTACGTATTGTATTATCAGTTATAATTAATATCATCATCTATTGTATAGTGGCACCTATGACACCTAAATTGGTAAGTAGATTTTTGTTGACTGCAAGTTCATTAATTTAATTAGCTTTAAATATTTTTATATGGATAAATATTTAATGCTAATGGTTTAGTTTCTTTATTTCAATAGTGTAAATGATCCCTAGATTTACAATCTTCATAATATCTTGAGTGTTAATTACTATACTTGGATGCTATTAGTTCTTGCTCTTATGGCATTGTTGATACGGTAAAGATTTGATATAGTATAAACTATAGATTGGTTGCAAGAGATTAAAGGAGTTTTCACCATTCCTAATAGTAGAGAAGAATATATTCCACTTTGATTATTTGTTAAAATAATTACTCAAAAAATCTTTTGCTAGAAGTGAAATTAAGAGGGTCTATAAATCTTTCTTCAAAGAGTTCTATTTTAAAGAAAAAGAAATTATTAACTAGTTTAATAAGAATTTGCACTTATTTCTTACTCTTTGATTGAATATAACATGGTCAAAGAATATTAAATTAATGGTATTTTGTCATAGATCGGTGAAATCTAAACCAGTTGACTTTTCTTAATCTCCAGAGGTGAATGATGCATTACTGAAGGCAAAACTTGATCCATAATTATAAATCAATTAATTATTGAATTAGTGATAGATTAAATTTTTTTGATCTATCTATTATTAATTAAATTAATTAAGATTTATACTTCATATTTATTATAGATACAATTGAGTCCTAAATTAGCCACCTAATTTGAGATTAAAATGACAATTAATAAGTATGAGATATTTATGAATTAATTTATGAAATCAAATCTAAAAAATTATGTGCAATTATCTTATATCTTGCAGGACAAGTGTTAAAATCTATTTATGAATTAGTTTTTAACTAATCCACTTGTCATTGCTTATAAATAGCTCTTAGTATCAAATCATTAAACAACAATTTAAAATAGATTTATGAGCAACACGGAAATAGTTGAGAGAAAACTCCAAAAATAATAAAATAAATACAGGTTTTTTCTTTCCTTAAAAGTTTCAGATTTTGGGTTTTATTTTGTAAAACCGTTGTTTGTTTTCTCTATATACTTCTTTTTTAATCAAATGTTAAGGAAGGTAGCAGCCAAAAGTTTGGGTTAATTAATCCTTTCATGATCACAAAATTTTATTCAAGTGGATACTGATAAGGCTTAACACAAAACTTCACAAGTGTTATGCCTTCATCAGCTCTCTTACAAATGGTATGTAGATTTTTGTAATCAATCAGAGGTGAAAAGTTGCAGAACTTCTTTACTAATCCCTAATTTTAAACAAAAAGGTCACTAATGAAGAAATAAAATTTCTATTGGATATTTTTTTTAGGATAATTTCACATTCCTTCCATGAGATTGTAACTATACCTAGTTCTCCTCACGTTTTAATAATTACATTTATCTCCCTTGGATACTTGAGATTACTATAATATCCTTGAATGTTACTATAATTACTTCAACAAAAATTGCACGAAAATAAAAAGGGAATAAAGGGAAAACAAAGGAAAATAGAAAGGGATTTCCTAACAATTACTTTAATTTGCTTTTGAGAATGTAGGTTTACATGTGTATAGAATTTTCAAATTGATATGATCATCTCATTCCTTTTAATAGTTGTTTGTGGGATCTTATACATAACGATAAAGATTTTGAAAATACAGTACCAAGTGGGAGAGGTATACTGGAGTACATAATTGGTTAAGTATTAGATGGTAGTACGTGGATAGTATTTTGGCTATTTTTATTTTAAATTGAACTAATTTAATTTGTTACTTTTCAAGAATTGTTTTCTTATTTTAGAAAAAATTTTCTAGGGATATTTTAAAATATTTAGTTAGTTTTTTTTATTACACCAACAAAATGGTTCTTTTGTTACCAAAAATATTGATATAATGGAGGTAAGTGTAATTATTGAAACTTGAAGAAATCTAGCTGTAATTACGATAAACCTCAGGGGAAGTATATGAAATTATCCTTTTTTTAATTTCCTTCCAATATGAATGATAATTGTTAAGAGCATATCTTTGAAACGTATAATTGACGATAAATAAGACAACTACTCGCTTAAAAATTTACTTCTTTTACTATATTAAACTTTACATTTTATTTTGATAAAAAAACTTTACATTGAAAATAGTAAAGAACAAAGATAGTGTTACATCTTTACACAAAATATTTGTTGTGGTTCAACTATTTTTATGTAACAAAGCAGTGACTTTTAAACTCTTACATTAGTTTCTTCCACATCAAACTTAAAGACTTAAAGTCAAACCACAAAAACTTGAGGTTACATTCTGACGTGCATTATTTGTGACAAGTTCATGGGAGTGGAACATTGTTATTGCACGTTATCATATGATTTTAGATGCTAAACTTCGATTCATTGTCTCAACTGTTCTTAAATTATGAATCCAAACTAATTCCATAAAAGTTATAATAAATTGTGTAAATTTGTGATATCCCACATCGGTGGGAGAAAGAAAAAATGATTTGTATGTAATATCTCACGTTTGGGCTGACCTAATAACTTTTGAGCTTTAAACCACGGGCTCAAACTCACCCCTTAATATTTTTCAGTGTTTGTAGATAGTGCAGGAGTTAGAATCAAAGAGAAGAACTGCATAGTCACTCGCTTTGGAGGTACTATTCAATTATTCTTGTTCGTCCGGGTATAGGATAGGATTGTTATTTTGTACTTGTGACATCGTGACAGAGGACGTGCTCGTACGGTTCATAGAAGGATATGATCAACTACTTGATTGTTGGGAACTTTCACTCCTCTATATTCGAAATATGCCTTTCTAGGAGCATTACGATCTATAGCTCAAATGGTCCTTTATGAAGTTTCTATTAGTCTTATTCTTATTGTGCGCCTTGTGAGCGCGTTTGGATCCACGAAGGCGATCGCTTGGATGTTCCCCTAACCCAACCTGTTCGGCAGGGAGCTCCCAATTTGTTCCCTCCTTCGGAATGATCTCATGGAGAACAGCACCCCACGTGCGATAGTGCACTTGTTGGGGCAATAAATCTTTTGACTGAGCAGCAAGCACCAAAACCTTTTTCACAAGAGCTTCACCCAAGAGGGAAAGTCGACTATAGCAAGAACAGCTTATCCCTCAAGTGACTGAGCTGGGTCACTTCTCTCACTTTTAGCTTTTAGGGTTACGCCTTTTCTTAATGGCCTGACTACAACAGCTGAAATAGCCATTCAAGCTGCCTTTATTCATTCCTTCAACCCTGAAAAGGGCTCTTTGTTCTACCACTGAGTCAAATAATGACTTGAAGTTAGACCATTCGACTAGGAGAGAGTTTTGTATTTGACAGCGGGTATTCTCTCTAGTTATGAGTCTGGTCCCATGCGGATCGACTGGTCTCACTCTTCAAAACCGTCAACATTCTTCTGAAGCGAAAAGCTTAGTTCTTTGTAAACCTTCCTTTTCCCATATAAGTTGAAACAATCATAGCGATCTCCTCTGGTACCTACTGGTACGTCAGGATCCGATTGGTCATGAACATCAGTAAGGTGCTGCTCTTCGCAAATCCCAGCATACCCCTGAACCTCTTAACATTACACCACTGAATCCCCAATCCTTTGCTTGCTGTGCAGTGACAGTACGAGCACAAGCCTTTTTCACAGAGGAGGATCTTTGCCATAGAATGAACTCTTCCAGATGAGGATGGGGCTTGCTTTTGAGGACTCCCCAATAGGAAGACTTTCTAGTCTTATTTATTTGGATATTCCCAATCTAAGAGGAGTTCATATGGGAAGGATACATAGAAGGAGAAGAGCTTTTGTTTCAATACCTTTTACATTCCCAATAATGCCAATCTCAATGGGAAAGGCTGAATGCCAACTCGATTTCGAAGCCTATTCTGTTGATTCACCTACTTTTCTTCTTGTTTTTAAGCTCTTTTTAGGGCTTTTTAAGGCCCGTTCTTAATAGTTATTCCTATTGTCTTACTTTATTAATATTGATTTAAGACTAATATAGGGGACTGAGCATTATTTTACATGTGTTAGGATGAGGGCCAAAGCTCTGCTTTGGTCCACCACCTGGGTATGGTAAAAGCCCCTTTTTCAAGAGCTTATCCCATACATTCCCTAGTATGGAGCCACCTTCTTCACCCCGGCATGCCCACTTCCTTGAAAAGTTATGGCTCCTCAAGGGAAACTAGACCCGTGGCTAGTCCCTAGCGGGAAGGGCTTACACCCGAGCTTTTAATTCACATGCTCCCTTCCCAATCATAGCCTTCTCGTCTCCTACGGTTGCTTGGAAGAAGACTCTCCTCTCGGAGTTTCACTCTTCCAAGCAACCGTAGGAGACGAGAAGGCTATGATTGAGAACGAAGCATGTGAATTAAAAACTCGAGTGTAAGCCCTTCCCGCTCGGGACTCGGGACTGGCCACGGGTCTAGTTCCCCTTGAGGAGCCATAACTCTTCAAGGAAGTGGGCATGCCGGGGTGAAGAAGGTGGCTCCATACTGGGGAATGTATGGGATAAGCTCTTGAAAAAGGGGCTTTTACCATACCCAAGTGGTGGAACAAAGTAGAGCTTTGGCCCTTGTCCTATAAACGATATCAGCGCGAACCTCGTGTGGTCTCTGCACGGAGTGAGACTAGGTCTATGGTATTGGGCCGGACTACGCAAGGAAGTGGAGGAACTAAGTGCTGTGCGGGGCTAAGTGCTACGTTGACTTAAGGGCGAGAGCCACCTTTAGAGCCCGTATGAGCCACCTCTAGAATTTGACACAACTGAGTGGACAGTTTGGATATGAATTGGGCTTTGCGAGGATGCAAAGGCCTAAAGGAGGGGAGAATGTGATATCCCATATCGGTGGGAGAAATTTAAAGTTTATATTTGACTAAATACCACACCACGCAAGGTGGGTAAATGAGTGAGCTAAGTTTGGGGCTTAGATTAAGGTTAGAAAATTATTTCTTTATGTATTTTTATTTATCAATTGTGATTGAAATGTTGTATGATAGATTCAAGATAGCAAGTAGCTGAGGAAGCCACCTAGGGGGAGTTTAGTTTGAGATTTTTGATGTGAATCCATTAGATAGGTAAGTATAATGCATATTATAGATCAATAGTATTATATATTGCATGAAAAGTGTATGGATATGTTAAGATATGTTAATGCACAAAATGAGATTTATGTGCATATATGTTGGTAAATGAATGCATGATGATGGAATGCATCAAAAGTGATTTTTGTACATGAAAGATTGATAGAGATGACAAGGTAATTAAAAGTGAATGATTTATGTCAAGTTACAAAATATTATACTTGGTATACGTTGAAATATATTTTTATATAGTTATGTTTTAAACCTTAAGGACATGGGCAAAGTGTTTAAAAGTCAGTATTTCTTCTATGTAAAGTTTATGAGGTGTATACAATTGTCACATTATAGAAATTATTTTGCAAAGTCATGTTTTTGACATAAAGAATTTTAGAAAAGTGCATGATTGTTTGTGAAATGATCTTGTACGTGAGTACTTGACAGTTTGACAGTGTTTTAAAGAAAATGAATGAACTAATTGTATAGATGATTTGAAAGTAATTCTATGCAGAACTAACTAAAACTAACAGGGTTATTGTTAGTCTAGGTGTACCTAGTATATGCCGGCTAGGGAATGTCTGTAGTGATTCCCTCCCTTCGTGGAATAGTATACCCTTTGGGGGACAGCCTTTCAGGGACAGATTACCCTTCAAAGACAGCTCTTTGGGAACAGATTACCCTTCGGCGGATAGATTACCCTTCGAGGGACAGCCCTTCGAGGACAGATTACCCTTCGTGTGACAGCTTTTCGGGACAGTTTACCCTTCGCGGGATAGTTACCCTTCGGGGGATAGTATGTACTGCATAGTTGTGACTTCGAGAAATAACCAAAGTTATTTATGAAACCAAGGATGTGATTTTGTTATTTGTTTTATGTCATGAGTGATGAATACATAGATTTTTATACCAAAAATGATGATTTTTAAGTGATTGTTTTATATAGTAAAAATGATATTTGGTTGCATCAATTATAAAGGATTAATGATGGTTGGTTACTACATGGCATAATTGCGTGTATAACGGTTTATAATATATATTATACTTGCTGAGTGTGGAAAACTCACCCCTTAATATTTTTCAGTGTTTGTAGATAGTGCAGGAGTTAGAATCAAAGAGGAGAATTGCATAGTCACTCGATTTGGAGGTACTATTCGGTTATTCTTGTTCGCCCGTGATAAGTAATAAATTTACCTATTTTTGTATAATATTTTATATATGTTTTAAGTATGTTTTTAGTATATTTTTAGTAATTTTAATATTAGAATGGCTCAGTTTCATTATTTATCATTAAATCAAGGTTTGCTCTAAAATTAGGCTTTTTGGTCCAAAAATTTGGATTTTGCGGCAGGAATATTATTTTGAGTATATTCATGCCCAAGCTTATTTGATTATGCAGGAAAATGATGATTAAACACAATTTGGATCAATTGAAGCTCAAAGAATATCAAATTCAAAGTTGATTCAAGTTGTACTAATTTGATCATTTAAGTTTGGAATTTCCGGCAATTATTTTCTTCATCAAAATCTACCCAGCAAATAATGGTTCAAATGATGGAAAAATGTCTTAAGGGAATTATAGAAATAACAAAAAATTAAAAAGGGTAAAATGGTAAAAGGGAGCGATACGTGCCTAGTGATACATGGCAGATCATCCGCGTATCGCAGTTGTGTATCGGTACCAACTTGCGGATTTCGGCTCTCTTCAACTTGTAGCTTGTTCACACAACTTTTGCAGATAATTCCAACGTCCAGCTGCATTTTTGGAAGCCCTAGAAGATAACACAAAGCTCAAGAAAGACTTTGGATGTAACACCCTAATAATGCACTTACAAGAGACATTTTTCTTATTTAGGGTTAAGTGTTAATCCTTGATTTATTAGTTGGAAGATTTCTTGAGTTAATTAGGTTAATTAGCTAAGATTTTCATTATTAAGTAAGGACACCTAAGTACTAAAGTTAGAATAATTTTACTTGACCATTTAATTTATATTAGTGTTTAAATTTTGATTAGCTCATTTTACTATTTTCTAGTCTTTTGACTATTTGAATTTTAGCTCAATTTTACTCAAAAATTTCACTTATTTTCTTGCTTTATTTTCTTTTCCTTGGCTGAAATTTCTTCTCTCTTTTTTCTTTTTCTCTTGGCCGAAAATTCTTCTTTCTTCTCTTTTCTTTTTGGCCGAAATTCTTTCTTCTTTTTTCTCTCCTTATGGCCGGATCTCTCTCTCTCTCTCTCTCTCTCTCTCTCTCTCTATTTTACTCTCTTTTTGCTTTAATAATTTGTGCCATAATATTGCTAGTATTAGGTGATAAGAGATTACAAAGTTCTACCAATCAAATTGATCCAAGAAACCACTATTTCATTAAAAGACTACATCTTCACTTTATTCTTGTTATGTTTTTATTGGTTAATCTTTTTCCCACCTTTTCTTTATTTCTTTTCCATTTTCCCTAGCCTATTTCTTTCTCTTTCTTTTTCTTCTTGGCCGGCCATCTCTCTTTCTCTTCTTCCCTCATTTTGCTCTCAACTTCTTGAAACTTTCTCTCTAAATTTTGGGCAAATCCACCATAGAAAGTGAGCTTCTTTCCTTCCTAAGCAAAGTTCTAAGCATATCTAAGTATTTACTATGAACTTTTCCTACTAATTTCAAGTTTTAATTAGTCTTTTATGCAAGTTTAAACCTAGATTCTTGTTGCTATTACTTGGAGAACTTAGTTTGAATTGGAGATTTACTTGCTAGACAAAGTGTTCTTGTGGTTAGATAGACTAGTATATGGCATTTAAACCTTGAAATTTCATGTGTTATATGTTGTTTGGTTGAAGATTCTTGAAGTATAATTCTTGAAATTTAGTGAAATTTTGATTGAATTTGAACTTGAGTTGAACATAAAAGTTGTAGAACTTGTTGAATTGGGTTGGATTGCTAATTTTTCTTGCAGGAAAAAAATTTGGGTTAGTCCGATTTTAAGGGGAAATGCTGCTGAAATTTTGGTAGAATTAAAAGAAGAAAAATTGACAAGTGAGATTTTAAACCTAGAATACGCTCAATTGAAGGAAATTGAAGTGTAGGAATTTTTAGAAAATGATCTAGTGATAGATTAAATTTTCTTAGAATAAGAAAACCCAAAACCCTAAACCCTAAAAACCCTAAAACCAAAACTCTAAAAATAAGTGGGGTATTTTCTTGAATTTTCTTACTAAATTTACTAGGGTTTTAATTGGGTTTTCATTATATTATTTCTTTTAAATTTCAGGGTCCGAAAACACATCGCGACCATTTTACGAGATATTTTCTTAAGCATTCCAGGTGAGTGTCTCTATGTGTGCATGATGCATAAAATTTTATGTTTCACTTGTAAATATTATGTTACCCTTGCAAATATTATGTGATAAAATGTGCTACTTGAGGAAAGATGTATACGTTATCGCATCTATTCCGTAATGTGTTATATGCTTTCACTATTCAACGTGTTACTTGTGCGTGAGACTCCCGTGACTAACTTTACCGTTACTTCACGGATAGTCAACCCGGACAGGCTTGGGAGGTTATAAGGTGCTGGGTGTTTTAGGGCGTGACGTTCTTTCCCTTTTGAGTTGTGAATCCTCAAAGAGGCCAACTCCGGATTGAACTTTCTTGCGTGTTGGCCCTCCAAGGTTGAGATTACTCCCTGGATGTGGTAGCTTGTACAGAGGTTATAAGGTGAATGGTGGTTAGGGCTTGCGTGATAAAACTGGCAAGTCCTTTGATAAAGACCTGAGCTATTATCTCAGTCCAAATGTCATGGTTACATGATCAGTACTTGCTTTTCCTGCGGTTGAGCTTGCTCCCGTAGTTGAGCCTTGTATCCGCCCTTGACTACTTGATAATTAAATTGTTCATATCTTGTTTATTTAATTTATCGATTATTTTATTTACTAAAATAATGAGTTCTTGATATGGTTGCATGACTTGGGCATTCACTGGGCTATTATAGCTCATTTCTTTTATTTGTTTTCCTTTACTCAAGTTTCCTGAAAAATTAAAGCTGGATCGACTGGTTTTGAATATTATAGATGTTTCAGTTATTGTAATAGCCAAACTATTTTAGGCTATCTTTGTGAAAATTACGTATATTATGACATGTAAACTTTTGATATTACTTGTACCTTTAAGTAAATAATATGAGTGTATTTTATTTTATTCCATTTTATTTTATTTTGAGTTAAGTACACTTGGATGTTTGCGTGAGTGTGTGATTCGAGTCCTGGCGAGAGTTAGGCAGGCAGTCCGCTAAGCCCTTGGGTGCGCCTCTGGGTAAGGTGGGGCTGTCACATTGGAGGCCAAAGGAATCAAAATTCATCATTATGTCTCTAACTTAGACAAGGACTTGAGCTAGGATTATTTCTATAAATACATGCCTTTGATTTGCTTAGTTCTATGCTTAGTTTGATGCTTGAGAAAGCTAGAACTAAAGTTTGGTAGGAGAAGCACTCCTTGTAAATACTTAGAGTAGATTTTCTTTTTTAGTTTTGTAGTAGGAAGAATCACATTCTTGTAACAAGACTTTGGAGGAACTACTTTGTACTCAACATGTTTGATGAAATGCAAGGACAAGTTTGGAGCCAAGTTCATCCACCAAATGAGCAACTCTAACCTTATTCCTTTTAATTTCATTCATACATGCTTGGTTACTTTCATTTATGTGCTTAATATTATCTTAATCATGTTGAACTAAGTTGATTCCTACTAGGTGTAGGATGAAGCTATAATATGATTTGAATTAATTTATTGACAACTTTATTCTTGTTTATTCATTTACTTGGTCTTTAATTGATTAGCTACCAACTTCAAGTCATCTAGTTGTTATTTGACAAAGAGATTTGCACTTAACAATGGAAAGAGTAAATGGAACTTATTTTGAATCTCACGAGAGTAGTGATTCACATAGGTGGATTAATGTTTAAAGCCACAGTTCATGAGTTTAATGAACTAATGCATGCTAGACTTTACCACGAGAGTAGGAAAGCACGTGTATTAGTAGTCTTCTATTCATAGAGAGATCTAGTTTGGAGTATAATTGGAATTGAATCCTAAACTTGAATAAAATTAGCTTGGCCATAAGCTTAACTTTGCATATTTGGTGAATTCTTAAACCTAGTCAACTTTGTTTAACTAGTTTCTTCATTGTTTGTTACTTTAATTTGATTTTCCTACCATTTTTACCACCTTCAAGTTTGAGAGTTTAGATAATAAAGCAAGTTAGTAGCTTTGGTAGTTGCTAGTTCATGTTTCCTCATGGGATCGACCCTAATACTCGTCACAACTACAATTGACTCGTGTACTTGCGGAACGAGTATTCGGTTATAAATTTTATTACTTGTTTATGTGATTTTAAGTGGATTTATTGCTATATTTTGATATAACCTAAACTCACAGTCAGTCCAGGTATAGGATAGGATTGTTATTTTGTACTTGTGACATCGTGGTGTAGAAATTAGTTTTGTAATTGTTATTATTTTGGTTTAGTTGCTCCGTGGTAAAATATCAAGATCTTGGGATATCAGTATATATTAAGTTCACGTAGACATATATTAGTATGAATGAAATGTGAAAGTTTTGGGTTGTTGAACCGGTACTTTTGATGTTGGGTTGATATGAATTAGGCTAGAGGCCGAATTCTAACTTATTCTTATATGAATTATCTATAGCGTGATAATGAGTTTGAAGTGCATGTGGTTTGTGATTGAAAAATTTGGTGATGCAAAAATTTTGGAGATATTGGTATTTGTTGGGTTGTTGATCTTTTATGCAGGTTTGAAATTTTGGAAAAGCTCAAAATACGAAGGAGATGCTGCTGAAATTTCGGTAGGATTACAGAGAAGAGTTAAGGCTTACGTGGTTTGGGGCAGTTTATTCCACCTCGGACTACGTACTGGTCACGGTCTACAGGTTCGGATCGTGACAAAATTATACTATAATAATACATTGATATATTTTTTATTTTTTTTTGAAATTACATTTGCTGGCATGTAAATTTTATAAGAACTAGCAAAAGAATTTTACATTCTTATATGAATTAGTAATCAAATGATGTAAAAAAAAGCCTCATCTGCTTTGTATGATAACAATATATGCTCCATCCTGCTGAACTTGAGGATTATTGTATTCGATCGAGATGCTTCTCTAAAAGAATATGCGCATGGTCCTAGTGGGCTATGGGGGGCTGATCTGTGGTTCATTTCATAGGAATTAAAGGGTGTGTTTGGATGTAGTGTTTTTTAAGAAATGTGTTTCTTTGGTACAAAAAACACCCAAAAAGTATTTTTTGCACATTTTTTGGTTTTGCACACACACATATATTTTTACACACGCTAAAATCCTACACACCAAAAACACCAAAAACACCAAAAACACACACTCACCTTCAAGCTCACACCAAGAACACACACTCACTTTCACACTCACTAATATATATATATATATATATATATTATATGTACATAGATACATATGTACATATAATATATAAATATATGTATGTATGTATGTATGCATGCATGTACATATGATAATATATATATAAATATATTATATATAAATATATATTATATATTATATATATTTATATATAAATATATGTATGTACGTACGTATGCATGCATGTACATACACATTTATGTACGTATAATATATTTATTATCTATATTATATATAATATTATATATATATATAATATGTACGTATGCATGCATGCATGCATGCATGTTCACACGTATGTATGTACATATAATATATATAAATATATATTATATATAAAAATATCTATGTACGTATGTTTGCATGCATGTACATACACATTATGTACGTATAATATATTTATTATCTATATTATATATATGTATCATTATATATATATATATATGTTATATTATATATATTATGTGTATTATATTATTATATATAGATAACATATATACATACGTGTATTTATATATATTATATTATATACACGTATGTTTGTATATATGTATGCATGCATGTACATATGTATGTATGTACGTATAATATATAAAATATAATACATATAAATATACATATGTATATACATTATCTATATATATTATATTATATATTATATATATTATATACATATAATATATATAATTATATTATATATAATATATATTTATATATAAATATATTTATGTGCGTATGTATGCATGCATGTACATACGTATTTATGTACGCATAATATATTTATTATCTATATTATATATATATATATGTATATATATATATATCTTACATGTACGTATGTATGTATGCATGCATGTACATACGTATGTATGTGCATATAATATAGATGAATATATTATATATTATGTTTATTTATATATAAATATATATATTTATAGTTGGCTAACCTTGTACACGGGAGAGGGCGCTATATATTTATATATAATATATATAAATATTATATAAATATATATTATATAATATATTTATATATTATAAGTATATAATATTTATATATAATACATTTATATATATTTATATATAATATATTATATAAAATTTATATATAATATATTTATATATATTTATATATAATATATATAAATATATTATATTCATTTATATATAAATATATTATATATAAATATTATTATTTATTAAGAGAAATATACAAGAGGGGGACTTAGACCTTACCTCCAAGAAAAGTCAAAGACAATACTACTAGAAAGTACTACTTCTTTTACAATATTTAAAGTTAAAAAGTAAAAAGACAAATTTGAAAAAGAAGCATTTTTTTCCCTAAATCTAAAGGACGGGAATCCAAGTTGGTCCAATCTGATTGTGCCTCTTACCAGTCTAGGAAGATCTTGAAAATGTGAGTAAAAACGATCAGTTTGAACAAGAGCACCTTCCTTTGCAAGCAAATCCGCTAGAACATTACCTTGCCTATAACAATAGGAGATACTGAGCACAGAATTCTTTATTACATTAAAATCATTAAACAAAGCCTTTAAAGCCCATGGACATCGAATCTTTTTACTCAAAATTTGCACAAGAAGAAGAGAATCAGATTCCAAGTGAAAAAAGTGAAAGCCTTTATCCCGACATATTTGAATACTAAATAATGCAGCCTTAAATTCAGCCATAAGGCTGGAACAAACTACAAAATTACAAGCAAAAGCCATGATAACTTTACCCCTTGAATCCCTAAGCACTCCCCCTCCACCACTTATACCAGGATTACCATTCGAACTACCATCAGTATTCAAAATAAGATTGCATGCAAATGGCTTCCATGTCACCATAGTAATATGAATATTACATCTTTGTATAGCTGACCATGCAAATAAATCCATCCAAGTAGATCCCAAGCTTGCATTTTGAATTTAGCTTCAAAAGCAATCTTAGTTTCCACAAGGACTTTATTAGCAACTATCTCCCAAGATGATGACTTACCATCAAATACCCACTCATTGCGACATTTCCATAGGTTCCAAATAATTAAAATTGGAGCTACTTGATACAAGAACATTAAGTACCGATTTGGAGCAACCATCAATCACTATCTCATTAACTGCATTTTCACCGTAGTTCCACCCAATAATCCCCCAGCAGACCCTTTATTGGGATGGCCAAACTCCAAAGTTGCTTATACACCAAGCTTCTACTACCACCTTGCCTAGCCAATTCAAATGCCGAGCTAAAAGAGAAATTGCATGAGCCAGAAAGCTTCCAAATAATTTCACCATCATCATGCCATGCTATATTCCCCTCTGCCAAATCTCTAACCTGTAACAATCTTTTCCAAATTGCAGAATTTGTCTTTTTGACAGTAGAGTGCAAAGGATGCTCTCTATGACAAAACTTTGCCTTCAAAAATTTTGCCCACAAAGAGTTTTTCTTCCGAAATTTAAA
Source organism: Mitragyna speciosa (assembly GCA_024721245.1). Taxonomy (NCBI): domain Eukaryota; kingdom Viridiplantae; phylum Streptophyta; class Magnoliopsida; order Gentianales; family Rubiaceae; genus Mitragyna; species Mitragyna speciosa. The sequence continues at coordinate 6,911,587 of CM045565.1, forward strand.
CCACAATTTGATAGAGAAAGCCTTTTGGAATTTATGTTCTTGCCTAGAATTTGCATTTTAGTCTTTGAATATTGCTAGATTTGTAATTTGGTCCCTCATATTTGCTGTAATTTCATTTTTGGTCCTCAAATGTTACTAGAATTTGATTTTTGCCTTCCTAATTGCTGGATTTGCAATTTGGTTCCTCATATTTGCTGTAATTTCGTTTTTGGTCCTCAAATGTTACTAGAATTTGATTTTTGACCCTTCCTAATTGCTGGATTTGCAATTTGGTTCCTCATATTTGCTGGAATTTCATTTTTGGTCCTTAAATGTTGCTAGAAATTTGATTTAGACCCCCCTACTTGCTGGAATGTCTATTTAGTCCCTTTGAGTTGCTGGAAATTCATTTTCTAGTCCTTAAGCCTTGCTGAAATTACATTTTTACCCCTAAGTTTGCTATAGTTTGCATTTTTACTCCCCAACCTTGCTGAAATTTTATTATTACCCTCAAATGTTCCTGGAATTTATATTTTTGCCATCCAAGTGGCTAGAATTTGCATTTCAGTCCTTGAGTATTGCTGCAAATTACAGTTTGGTCTCTCATAGTTGCTGGAATTGTATTTTTAACCCTTGAATGTTGCTGGAAATTACAAATTGATGTTTAATGTTGCTGTAATTTACAAACTGAACGTTGAATGTTGCTGGAAATTGCAATTTGATTTTTTAAGACTTGCTGGAAATTGTATTTTTATATTTTAGCTTGCTGTAAATTGCATTTTTAGTCCTAGAACATTACTGGAAAATACTTTTTTAACTCTAAACTTGCTGAAATTCATGTTTTTGTTCCCCAATTTGGTAGACTTTTCACTTTTTACCATAGAACATTGTTAGAACTTATATTTTAACTTTAGGCTTGTTAAAATTGGCATTTTTTTATCCCTAAACTTTCCCTTAAATTATATTTTTGGCCCTAATTTTTGGGTATTTCCGTTTTTAACCCAAAACTTTAGAAAAATCTTAGTTTTGATTCAAAACTTTTCTTTTTATCTAATTAAGGTCTTAATACTTTCAATTACGCTCTTTGTGTTTCTAACTTTTAATCAATGACCCAATTTAAATTCTTATTTATTTAATTAATGGTCATATCAGTTTCTTTGTTCCTTTTTTTAAATTATTTTTGGTTTTTTTATTTATTTATGTGTTAAAAGTTTAATTATATGTTATTGTATTTTCTTTATTTTAAATTAAATATATTTTCCCTAAATGTTAGTTGGTGCTTTGAATTTTTTGTTTGTTATTGTTATTATAATTCCCTTGTATTTTATCCCTTGATTATAGTGATTAACATTGTAATATTCACTTTATGATTTGTTTATCCAAAATAGTGGTACCTTAATATGTTTGTTCATGTTGTTAGTTTGTATACTGGTTATTCAAATAAGAGGTATTCCTATTATCCTTCAATTCTCTTTATGTGCTCCTATGTGATTTTCTTATGTGTTTTCTATGCGTTGTTTTAATTTTCTTTTATGTTTGAGTTTATCTATTTTTGTGCTTATTTATTTATTTGAATTTAATTTTTATTATTCAAGGAAATGTAATAGATAGGTGATATTCTATTTAGCCAAAATTTTGTATTTAGATAGTTAATGTAATAGATAATTTATATTCTCATCTATTTAGCAAAAGCTTTTGTATTTTTAGATAGAAAATGTAATAGATAGGTTAGATAGGTCATCTCTTATCTTTTTTCATTTTTAGATTGTAATTAGGCTTCCCCAGTGTAATAGTTAGAGCTTTTGTGTGCTATGTGTGTTATGTGCTTATGTGTTTTATTTGCTTTCCCTAGGATTTTGCATCTAGAATATCATGCTTATGTGCTATGTGCTCCTGTGTGCTATTATCTACTTATATGTGATTATTGCTTTAATCTATGTTTTTATTTATTTACTTGTTTATTACGATATATGTGTATCGTCGCCACACTTGTCCAATGCTAGTTGTGGTTAATTTTGGTTTCTTTGCTAGTCCAACACTAGCGAGGAATTTCTAGAAAATGGGCTAATCCAACGCTAGACCCATAGGTCATTTTAGTATTAAAATCACTTCTTGTGTGCATTTCATATCATTTCACACACATTTTCTCTTTTTTAGCCTTTTACCATTTTGCATGGTTTTTATGTATTATTATTCTTATTATCTATTTTTACATATATTCAGTGCTTGACATTTAGGTTACATTTCACATAGAATCTTAGGTCATTTGTATGATTTTTGACTAGAAATAGTCATCTACTTGCGTGGGAAGCGGTGGATCAACAAGCCGTTCCTCCCTCTGTGAGTAGGAATAGTTAATCATGAGTTTATTAGCCCCCCGTACTAGTTATGTTGCATCCCCACTTTCTTTATTTACTTATTATCTATATTACTATTTTCCTTTTCTTTTTACATTCCATTTTGCATCTACACTCGTGACTCCATCGAGGTCTAGATTCGGATTTCGCAATTAATGCGATAATCCCGACCAAACCTCAATGGAACATTTTGTCCCTTAATGACATCTATTTATAGGACTAGATTTGCATTCATATAGTTACATCCAAATGTGATAAAACTTAGGGTTATATTAGGAAAATTTCGACTAAACCTCATAACTAGTTTCAACTAGGTTGAAAGGATGCCTTAGGCGCGAGCCTTTGCCTTCCCTTTCTTCAACTGTGACTCCCAAACCTTTTTCTCTTGTTTTCAAAGACCTGGAGTTGTCTATAAGGGTTTTCTTGTTTTCTTACGTTTTCTCAAAAATGGTTTTCCAAAGAAATCATTCTTGATTTTTCTTACCTTTTGTAATAAAACGTTTTCTGGTGACTTGGTACACCAAAACTCAATGCCAAGTAGCGGCTCCTATTTTTTTATAAAAAACCCTTTTCAAACTCTATTTTTCGAGCCCAAAATCGTCGCATTTTTAAAGTCCCATTTTAGGCTATTTTTCTTTTGTTTTGCTTTATTTTCAAAAACTAAAAACTATTTTCTAAAAACTAATCTAAAAAAAAACTTCCAAAACTCTCTTTTCCACACTAATAAATATACATATCCTTTTTTCCGTCTTTCAAAAAATGGGCGGGACAGGCATCACATCACCACAGAAAAAGCCCATTATAGCTTGATAGGCATCTTCTGAAATAACCTCCCAAGCACCGGAAAAAAACTGACCTGTATACCCATCTGGCCCTGCTGCGCTATCACCGTTCATAGCAAAAATAACATTCTTCACTTCCTCTTTCGATGGCCGTTCTTCTAGCATTTCCACATCCAAATCAATGAGCATTCGGGGAATATGGCACCTAGTATCATTATCTTCCTGCATGTCTTGTGAGTACAAAGCCTCAAAAAATCTACACGCCTCCATTGCAATATCATCCTCACTCTCCAACCATCTACCCGAACTATCCTGGATTCTATGAATGACTGACTTTGCCCTTCTTTTAGCTACGCAATTATGGAAGAAATGTGTATTTCTTTCTCCCTCAGTCCACCATTTGGTATTGGATTTTTGCCTCGAAAAAGACTCTTCAACCGCTTGGACTCTACTAAGATTTTGTCTGGCTATGAACATAGCTTCAAAGGCGATATCATCTCCATGTTCATCAAAGTTCTTTTCAGCATCAGCAACAAAATTCTCAGCCTTTCGCACTTTCTCAAAAATGTCTCTAAAAGTGGTTCTAGACCAGGCTACCAAAACAAGCTTTAATCTCTTCAACTTCCCCACCAAGATCTACATAGGCGAACCAGCTACATCTTCATCCCACTTGCTTTTGACCACAGTCAGAAATTTAGGATGCTTCACCCAAAAATTCAAAAACCTGAATGGGCGAGGACATTTAATAGAATTTAACTTCCCAGTAAAGAGAAGAGGAGCATGATCTGAAGGTGCTCTAGCCAAATGTCTTACAGAAAATTTCAAGTTCAAATTCCCAAGCAGATGATTCATCAAGAATCTATTCAGTCTGTTCAACACTCTTGCACTCCCAAATCGGTTATTGCACTAGGTGAAAGGTGTCCTAGAAAAATTAACTTCAAATAGCTGAAGCTCTTGCATGAACAAAAGGAAATCCACTGCTTCATTCGACTGAAATAGCCTACCTCCACGCTTTTCATCTTGTTGAGTCACAATATTAAAATCTCCTCCTACCAACCAAGGACTATCAACATTAACTTCATTTTGCAACACTGGCCATAGAACCTTCCTTTCTCCCATCGTGCACTTTGCATGTACAAATGTAAGCTTACATGGCAATGAAAAGAATGAACAGCTTGACATCAGTGAGAGGTGCTGATCACTCTCCCCTATCACAGAAATAGAAAACCTACGGTGGCAAAAGAACCACACTGATCCAGTTAAGTTAGTCACGCAAACATCCATACCAAGCCTATGACAAATAAATTTTATTTTAGATATAGTAGCCTTTGGCTCACACACAGGTACAGCATCAACCTTATGTAATTTAATCAGTTTCTTCAATCTGTGTAAGTTAGGAGATTTAGCAACCCCTTTGGTGTTCCAGAATAATATATTAATCATGTTGAGAAGAGGAGGAATCATCTTCTAAGGACTTTGCATGGGAACGCAAGACCCTGTTAGAATTAAATTTAGGCCAAAAGGCCTTTATTTTACTTGTTTTACCAGCCATTTGCATTTGTGCTCCATTCAGTTCATGATGCCTATATTCCAAGTTGAAATAAGCCAATCTATTAGTAGTCAAATTGTCATCCCCATGATCAGGAAGTTGACCTCTAGGTGATAAACTTCTAGCATTGCATTCTACTTCTCGAATTAACTCTTATTGGAGACACTCAGAATCCCTCCTGATCATGACAATCAGTCACTTGCAACGTAGCTCCATCTTGCAATCTGGGGTTTTGATAGCTTTCCATATTGCACTCTTCAGGAGGATGGTCAAACTTATCATCAATAGCATCTTCTAGCACTGCAAATTTATTTACAGTCTCAATTTGGCTCGATAGTGGTTCACTATGACCCTCAGAATTTATTCCATTATCAGCAGTCGCATCCAAACCCTCCTGTAAATTCTGTTCTGCTTCAGGCAGATTTGTGAAGGTCTGTGTCTGTGTTGTATTGGGCAACTGATGTGCTTCTTGAACAACTACATCTTCTTGATTAACAACAGGTTGTGTTTCCAAGTGATTACTAGAAGATTGACCATCATCTGGTGGGACTGTAAGAGCCTGCGTAGGTTCATCAGTTGTAGCCTGCACCTGTCACTTTTTAATGACATATTGGAAGGCTGCTTTCTCTACCTATTGATCTGAAGTTCTCCTCACCACATCAGAGTTAGGGTTTAGCAATTTGCATGCTGATTTCTCAGGCCTTAAGCGTCGGAAATAAGCACAATAATTAGGAAGATCCTCGTATCTTACCTTTTGCCAGAAACCTCCTTCTTCTACCCCAGTCCAAATTCTATCTGGCAGTTGCTTTGTTACATCCACTTCCATGCAAACTCTAGCCACATTCGATCTAGAAAGAGTCAAAGTAGCTGAGTCTATCTTCAAAGGAACACCAATTGTACTCGCAATCATGAATAAAGCAACTTTGTCAAAAAAGTGAACTGGTAGCGCATCAAACAAAATCCAAACGGGTGCTAAAGTCAACTTCGCATCCAATCTGAATTCAGGAGGCTATTTGAACACTCTCATCGGGAATTCCTAAATCATCCATAATCCCCGTAACCAGCAACAAAGATAATCCTCTTCCAAGGTAAAGCGAATTAGCACATGTCTTTGATCCAGTAGACCAAGAGAAAAATTTCTTAAAAAGCCAATAGCTGAGAAAGCCTTCCTCAAAGCCTCCATGTTTGGACGTCCATGGGAAAATTCACCCACCAGTGCAAAGTTGAATGGAGCAGCAAGCTTTTTGACATCATCCTGTGAAAACTTCATAGCCGGAGCACCCTTATAAATGGTAGGAGGTTTAACTCTAAGAGGAGAAGGGGTTTGATTCGTAAGAACTTCTGCAAAAGATCTATTCAACAGGGAACATTGCCCTTGAGTATGTTGATGAATTCCTGCCATGATACTCTAGTCAATCCATGGAGATATAGATGAGAAAAGCCTAGGTCTAGTCGCAGCCAAAAACATGGCTGGATGAAGAAAAAGAGTTATCGGAGATGTTATCAAAAATTTGAATTTTGAAAGCCTTAAACTAAGGAAGAAGAAGGTTCAGAGAGAATATATATAAATATATGTCTGTACGTATGTGTGCATGCATGTACATACGAATTTATGTACGTATAATGTATTTATTATCTATATTATATATTATGTGTATTATAATATAATATATATTTACATGCGTATATTTATATATATTATATTATATACATGTATGTTTGTATATATGTATGCATGCATGTAGATATGTTTGTATGTACGTATAATATATATAATATAATATATATATGTGTATGTATATATATTATATATTATATATATTATATATTTATATATATTATAGTATATATATGTATGTATGTACGTATAATATTAAATATATTATACAATATGTTATATATATTTACTTATATAATATATACGTATAGGTATGTATATATGTATATATTATATTATATATATAATGTAAATACATATATTTTATAAATGTGTGTATGTACGTATGTACGTATGTCACATATATGTGTATGCATGCGTGTGTGTGCGCGTATGTATGTGTGCATGTGTCTGTGTGTGTATGTGCATATGTATATGTGTGTGTACAAATTTTGGGATCAAATTTGTTTTTTGGACAAAAACCCCTAATTGTTTCTAAAAAACAATATTGTCTAGACGCTAATTGTTCCTAAAAAACATCTACTGTAAAATTTCCTTAAAAACACCCCAAAAAACACCCATCTAAACGCAGCAAAAAATGCTCCTTTGTGTCCACATAAATCTGCTTTAGAAAGCGAATTACATAAGTAATGCATAGGGAAATGATTCCATAATTAAATATTTTGCCTCATGGTTCGCATGGAAAAGGTTTTCAATGTATTTGAAATTTATGTCCCTCTCATAATTAGACACCCTTATTCAAAACGTCTCTCTTCAAAAACAAAGGTGCTATGTTTTAGAGTCTCTTTTGTTTTTTTTGGCTAAGCCCATACACGCGGGGTAGGGGGAGGAGGGTGACACCAGTCCCATATTTTATTAAATAAAAAGTTGAGATTATTACAAAAGATGTAAAAATAAAATTAAAAAGTAAACGAGGAGTACTACTTCCTTTCCATACACATTAAAAGCTTTTTTTTTTTTAAAAACAAATATATATATATATATATATATATATATATATATACACACACACATTAAAAGCTTAATTTTCTTTGAAAACAAAAAGATGGGAGCACCATTTTATCTAGACAGACAACACCTCTTACTTCTTTAGGGAGCTCCCTAAATGAATCAAAAGTCGTAGAAGAATTAATCAAGAGACCTTCATTTGACAAAATATTAGCTGGTTTGTTTCCTTGTCTGGAACAATGCATAACCTGCATAGTTTATCAATCTTTGCAACAAGATAACCAATCGACAATGCACAAGAAAAAGAGCCATATAAAATTTTAATTAATACAAGGCATTCAGACTCCACACTAAAATAATTCCTTTGGAGCAACATAATTCCATTCCAAAGAGCAAAGCTTTGCATTCAGCCTCCCAACTAGAACCATGCCCAAGGTTAATCGCAAAACCAAAGGCGCAATTTCCGTTCACATCTCTTAAAATCCCACCCCCACTGCACAAACCTAGGTTGCCTTTCGAACATCCATCTGTATTCAACTTAAACCCTTCAACTGGAAAAGTCCATTTCGCGAAACTCACCCTCACCATAGGCATTTTTTTTCTCATTGCTAAATAAAATTCAGCCCGAGAAGCCTCTGAAACTTTGCATCGAAATTTTGTGTCAAAAGCCAATTTGATATCAGCAAAAATCATCTATAATATAGCAACCCAAGACTGCAATTTTCTTGACAAAAACCATTCATTCCTCATTTTCCAGATATGCCACACTATTAAAAGAGGGGTAACTTGGTGGATGTAGGATACAAAACCATTTTTGGGTGGTAGTAGCCATCATTTCACCAATTTACCTGTAATTGGAAAATCCAAAATACGCACACCAACTGGAGCAGAGAAAAACATCCAAATCAGTCATGCAGCTTCCCCAGAACTAAAAACATGCTCCAAGGTCTCACTTGAAGGAAAAGGGGCAACAAAAGCATCGAGAAGGCCCATGAACACCAAACTTCACAAGCACCTAAAAAATTAGAACTTTTCTATTTAAAAGTCTCATAGCAAAAAAGGATACTTTTAATGGAATACCTCGGCCCCAACAAAGTTTAAAAGTGAAACTTCTATGTTTAGAGAATCTTACTTTATCAAAAGCTAAGTGCAAGGAAAATTTCCCAAAAATAGCTTCATCCGGGGCATTATCAACTGGAGGAGCTTTCAGCAAAATCTCATGGAGTGTTGAGACTAGCAATCTACGATTTAATTCAATCTCCTTCCACTGATTGTCAAATACAAAATCCTTCACCCTGGCAGTTTCTTGATCTGTATTAGAATCCGCAATAGGTCCTCTCCCAAGCCAGTTATCCTACAAGAAATCAACATTTCCAGATTTTAAGTGCCATAAAATATGCTCCTCAGCTAGTTCCCTTACCTCCATCATGCATTTCCAAGTCCTTGAATCCATAGGAGAGGGCATCACTCTCATTGGATGGCTCCCTTTGCAATATTTGCCCGCCATTGAATCAGCCCAAAAGATGAACATGTCCTAAAAAGCCACTAGAACTTCATAGAAAAAGCACTAAAAATATCCACTAACAGTCGGACCCCAATCCCTCCTTCATCAACTAGTAAACAAAGATGCCTCCATTTTTTCCAGTGGTGTCGTAATCCTTCGTCAGTGTTTCCCCACAATGTACTAAAATAGTTTTAGGAGGACAAGACCCAATCAATAGATGTAATGGCATAGCAGATAAAACATGCTTAATTAAAATAATCTTACCACCAACAGCTAGAAAACAATTCTGCCAAGCCAGAACACGATTCATGATAGTTTGAAGTAGCTCAGAGAAATAAGATATTTTGCATCTTCCCGCAAACATAGGGCGGCCCAGGTAACGAGTAGGAAATTCACACTTCATGAAACTAGTTATCTGCTTGATAATAGCCACACGAGCTGTTGAAGTGTTTTAGAGTCCAATAAGAGAGACATTTTAATTTTGTATGTGTGTGCTCAATGCTATTTAAGACAATGTTTACATGGTGTTAACTCGGACAACTTTCCTTTCTCCTTTTTTTTTTTAATTTTTTAAAATATTTTATTATTGATAACATTAATGTTTGCTAAAATTTCTAATTTTTCCCTTTTCTTACTACCTTCTATTATAAAAACTTTCCTCTTATACTTCCAATATTCTTTCACATTCCTTTAATCATATCTCTCAATTATGAATGATTATAATGAATGAAGAGTTAAAATTTAGATATCAATTTTTTTACAAGCATTTATACAAGGAATAAGTGCTAAACTATTTAATTATATTTTAAAAAATTGATTAAATGTATTAAGTTCATTGTAATTAAATCACTTTTTAATTTTAGTCTAAAATGTTCTATAGATTCTATAGGAGAGATTAACTCATTCAAGAATTTAATTTTTATTAAGACTATTCTTGAATAACTACTATCTTAAAAGAAAAGCATAAATCACGCATGGTACATGATCATTGCTAGATAAACATAATGATCATTGCTAGATAAACATGTACGTTATATATAGTATCACATCTACTAAGGATCCACTTGGTTCATAGAATAACACAGGATTGGATTACTAATCCCTTGTCACCAATGTTTGGTTGCATTTTATGATAGGGATGTGTCGCGCTCCATTTTTTTCGAAAGTTGAAAAAAGGAAGAATTAATGTTGTTAGTTTATTTATTGGAAAAAGAGTGTAAGTTTTTGTAAACTGATTTTTAGAAAATATTTTAAAAAGGTTTGACGAAAAATGTGATCTTTAGAAAATGTCTTATTTTGAAAACAAAAAGAAAAGGACCTAAAATAGGACTTTGAAAATGTGACGGTTTTTGGGTCCAAAAATAGAGTCTAAAAAGGGTTTTTAGTAAAAAGGGAGTCGCCACTTGGTATTGAGTTTTGGTGTACCAAGTCACCAGAAAATATTTTTTGAAAGGTAAAAAATTGGGAATGATTTATTTGAAAAAAATGATTTTTAAGAAAATATAAGAAAAACAAGAAAAATCATTTTTAAGACAACTTTAGTTCTTTAGAAACAAGAGAAAAAAGTTTGGGAGTCACAGTTGAAGAAAGGGAAGGCAAAGGTTTACACCTAAGGCACCCTTTCAACCTAGCCGAAACTAGTTGCGAAGTTTAGTTTAAATTTTCCTAATATAACCTTAAAATTTTATCACATTTGGATGCAACTATATGAATGCAAATCTAGTCCTAAAAATGAATATCGTTAAGGGACAAAATATTCCATTGAGGTTTGGTCAGGATTATCACATTAATTGCGAAACCCGAGTTTTGACCTCGATGGAGTTACGAGTATAGATGCAAAATGGAATGCAAAAGGAAAGGAAAATAGTAATATAGATAGTAAGTGAACAAAGAAAGTGGGGATGCAACGTAACAGGTACGGGGAACTAGTAGACTCGTGACTTGCTATTCCTAATCACAGAGGGGGGAACGGTATGTACGCCACCGCTTCCTGTAAACACCAAATTTTGACACACAATTTATTTTCAAATATTGAGGGACCTTTTTACCTACTATTTGGAGTCAAATCCTGATTTTTGGGTAAAAATGATACTATTTGGAGTCAAATCCTGATTTTTGGGTAAAAATGAAGAAGTCAGCAATTTTGGAGGGCAGAATAGTAATTTTTTAATTGTAAATATTTTTTCATTAATTTTGGAGAGTTTAAATTCATTTTTTTGTACTTTTATATGCATTTTTAAATTTTGTGATGTTTTCGGATTCAGTTGGTATTTTTAAGTATTTTTGCTAACACAGGGGCAAAATGGTAATTTCGCATCGCGAATACCACTTTCACCCATTTTTGTGTACCAAATTTATTTTTCAAGTTTTCAAGCATGTTTTTAAATTTTCTTAACTTTTTTCGCGGTGAATTTCTATTAATTATTTACATTGTTCTTGATTTTTTTCTATTTTTGTGAGAGAATATAGATTTTTGATTTTTAAGGATAAAATTGTAATTTTTGTAGTCAAGGGCGTTTTAGTCTTTTAACCATTTCTTGGAGGTTAAGACTTGTGCACTATAAATACCCCACTTGGGGATTTTAGAAAAAGAGGGGGAGAAAAATAAAAATTCTAGGGAGGGCCTTTAGTTTTAATTTTAGTTTTTAGTTTTTCCATTTCACCAAAGAACACCAAGAACACACACTTTTCTCTACACACATCTTCAAATTCTCACCTAGAACACCTAGAACACACACTAGTACATCTTCAAGTTCTCACCTAGAACACCAAGAACACACACTTTTCTCTACACACATCTTCAAGTTCTCACTTAGAACACCAAGAATGCACACTCACTCTCTCTCACACACTACACACACTACTCACTCTCTCTCACACACACTACACACACTCACACTCTCTCTCACACACTACACACACTCCATACATTTCTTGCATTTTCTCTCATCATACACTAGTTCATAATCTCACACACAGGCCACCAGCTCACATTTGCACACAACAATACAACACCCCTTCACAAACATCCATCACACACACTCACACCACTATACAGCAGATTCACACACATAGTCACACAATCACACACAGTCCATCACACACCTTCACACACAGATTCAAGCATTGCACACACAGAAATCACACACGGTTCCCACACATTCACACACACTGTCAAACCCAACACACACAATGCACACACAAACCCAGATTCACAACATGCACATTCACACACACTGTCAAACCCAGACACACACAATGCACACACAAACCCAGATTCACAAACACGCACATTCACTAAACCATCAACCCAATCATTCACAATCATTAGCCTCCTAATCTCTGCTACCACTCAACTTCCACCTAAACCTCCATTTGAATTGCCAAACCAATCACACAAAACAGCCCAATTCACCAACGTTACACCACAGCCCCATCACCTGCAAACCTCCATTGCCAGAACCACTCACAAAACCACAGATATCAGATACCAACTTGGTCATCCCCCCAACAACCACACTAGCAGCCTCCATTCCACCTGAGTTCAACTACCCAATTGGCCACCTGAAGTCACAAGCACCATGCCCAACCCACCTGCATTTTCCCTTCCATCATCGCCACCCTTACTAATCAATCCACATACGCAACAACCTCACAACCAGTTGGTCCACCATCGAAACCCCCCCTGTCTTCGCTGCTTCCTCCAAATCCCAAAAACCACCCAATCCCACCATAGCTACCTCCAAGAGACCTGCACAATCAGCTTAAAACAACACACACACACACACACACACACACAACAGTCTAGTAACCTGCATCCAAAGACAAGCCACACTACCCCTGTCAGACTACCCTCGTCTATTGCAAACCCAAATTCAACCACCAACCATCTGCCTCGTTACCTGCAGAAACAACAAAGAAGAAACAACACGCCAATCTACAGCACCACCAGCTCAAGCCATTCACCAATTTTCACAACCTGCGAAACAAAAAGTAATAGAAACAACCACTCGCCAGACCCAATTCACACGAAAACTAGCAATTTGCCACTCAATTCCTGCCAGAATTCACCAACCTGCAATCACAAAGAGAACCCAAATTTCACAAAAAAAAAAAAAAAAATCACTACAAGCAACTCAGCTTCACAACAGCTCCAACAATCCTGCGATCACCACCATAAAGCCACACCTCCACCACCAACCACCGGTCACAGACATAACCACCATCGCCGATGCTGAGACCACCTTTGTCTCACTTTCACAGCCCAGAATCTGTAAGATTTGCAGCTTTCCTTTCAATTTTTGTTCGCATTTTTTATGGGTGGAATCAGTATATTACGTTGTTTAATTCGGGGGGGGGGGATTTAAGCAGAAAATGATTTGTGTTTTGGGGGTTGAAAGAAATTGGGAATTTGGAAGAAAATCAATTTGAGAGGGCTGAAACGGTGAGAGAGAGAGAGAGAGAGAGAGAGAGAGAGAGAGAGAGAGAGAGAGAGAAGAAACTGCATAGAAGAGAGGAAAGAATGAAAAGAAATAGAGGAAGGGGCGCAAGAGAGAAGAAAAGAACAGGGGAATTTCAGAGCTGTGAGAGTGAGAGTGAGAGCGAGTGAAGGCAAATGGGAAAATAGGAGAAGAATAGAAGTGAGACCAAGAAGTAAGAAAAGAGAGAATAACCTGGAGAGTGAAAGAAAGAGATACATAAACCGGAAAGAAAAGAGAAAGAGGGGATCAGTCCAAGAAAATTCAGAAACAATAGGGGTTTGGAGAAGAAGGAAGAACAGATTCGAGTTGGGGGGGGGGGGGATGTTTTAATCGGCAATTGTACAATTTTTGCAAGATTTTATTAAGCCATTAGAGTTTTAGGTAGTGTAATTGTACCCACAGTATTCCTCAATTTTTTCTTTTCAATTTAGTCCTTATCCTTCACATTTTATAGTTTTCTTTTTAATTTGTCCTGTATTTTTACATTATCCTTATTAACTTTGTTGAAATTTGTGTCTTTCTTTACCCCCTAGAATTTAGTATTTCAAACCCCACGTCACTTTAATTTTGCATTTTTACCCCCTTAGACTTATGTGAATTATTTAATTTTATGCTTTAAGTTTTATAAAATTTTATTTTTATTATTTTATTTTATTTTATTTTTTTAGTTGCTAGAATTTATTTATTTATTTAGTTATTTGTTTTATCCCAAAATTGTCAACATTTACAGATTCTTAGGCTTTATTTATTTATTTATTTATACCGAGATACATTGACGTGTGTTTTTATTTTCTTAAGTATTGGTACCGGGTCATCAAAGAGGTATCCCAAATCCTCATTAATTTTTCTCTTTATGTGCTCCAATGTGTCTTACGTGATTTTTATGCATTTTATTCACATATTTCCTACTTGGTATGTTCTTTGTGTATTTATTTCTTTCATGCAATTTCATTTTAAATTTAATTATTTCTTTATTAGTATTTTGATAAGAATGTAATATTTTTTGTATTTATCTAGTCAATGTAATAGTTAGATTATTTTTCTCATATTTTAGCAAAAATTGTGTAATTAGATAGAAAGTGTAATAGATAGGGCGTTTTTTTAATTTCCCCCCTTTAAATTGTAAATCAAGCCCCCAGTGTAATAGTTAGGGTTTATTTGCTTTTTGCGTGCTTACAGGCTTATTTGTTTTACCGCTTTTTTTTTTTTTAGGATTTTTTGCATCTACAATATTATGCTTATGTGTTATGTGCTCCTATGTGATCTTATATGTTTTTATATGTTTAAATTGCTTTTAATTCATGCTTTAATGTTTAAATTCATGATTTATGGTATTCCGTCACCACACTAGTCCAATGCTAGTTGTGGCTTTATCGCTTTCCCGCTAATCCAACGCTAGTGGATTTTTTAGAATGGGCTAGTCCAACGCTAGACTCTTAGGACATTTTAGTGTTAGGTACATTCATGTGCATTTCTCATCCCATTTCACACACTCTTAGTTTTCTTTCCATTCGGCATGATTTTGTTATTACTATTATTATTATTATTATTATTATTATTATTTATTTTGACACATTTTTTAAAATGCATGACATTTAGGTTACATTTCACTTAGACTTTAGGACATTTGTGTGATTCGATTAGAAAAAGTCATCTACTCACGTGGGAAGCGGTGGCGTACAAGCCATTCCCTCCTCCGTGAGTAGAAACATTCAGTCACGAGTTATTAGTCCCTGTACCCGTCATATTGCATATCCACCTTCTTTCTTTACTTACTATATATTATTATTTTCTTTCTTTTTGCATCACATTTTGCATAAAAACTTGTGACTCCCTCGAGGTCTCGACTCGAGTTTCGCAATTAATGCGATAATTCCGACCAAACTTCGACGGGATATTCCGACCCTCCTGATACGCACATTTAGATTTAGGATTTGCATTCATTTAGATACATCCAAAACGCGATAGAATCTAGACTTAATTTAGGAAAATTTGATTAAACCTCGCAACTAGCCTCGGCTAGGTTGAAAGGGTGCCTTAGGTGCAAGCCTTTGCCTTCCCTTTTTTCAAATGTGACTCCCGAACCTTTTTCTCTCATTTTTTCGTAGACCGGAGTCAAAAAAGGGTTTTAAATGATTTTTCTAAAATTTTTATTTTTGTTTTGTTAAACGATTTTTCGGGTGACTTGGTACACCCTAACTCAGTACCAAGTGGCGACTCCATTTTTAAAAATAAAAAATAAAAAAATAAAACCCTCTTTCAAAAATTATTTGGCCAAACCTGTTGTACTTTTAGTCCCGGCCTTGTTTTCTTTTAAAATACAATTTTTCTTAAAATACACTTTTTCTATAAAAAATTGATTTTTCTCACACACGCACGGTTTTTCAAAAACCTTTATTTTCGAAAGGGTCATCAGACCGAACTGTCTTTTCGGGACGCGATAGTCAACGACCCCACTAGCACCCTTGTACCCTTTTATAGTTACGATTTTTTTGGATGCGACACTTCCCACGTGAGTAGATGACTATTTCTAATCGAATCACATACAAAATGACTAAAAATTCTATGTGTAGTGGAATCTAAATGTTATACACTAAACATATGTTTAAAATAGATAATAAGTGATAATAATACATAAAAAACCATACAAAATGAGAAAAGGCCTAAAAAGAGAAAATGTGTGTGAATTGGTCATGAAATGCACACAAGAAATGATTTTAATACTAAAATGACTTAAAGGTCTAGCTTTGGACTAGCCTATTTTCTAGAAATTCTCCACTAGCGTTGGACTAGAGAAGAAACTGGAATTTACCACAACTAGCGTTGAACTAGTGTGGCGACAATACACATATATAATAATGAAGCAAATAAATAAATAAATAAAATACAGATTAAAGCAATAATTACATAAAAGCAGATAATAGCACATAGGAGCACATAGCACACAAGCATAATATTCTAGATGCAAAGTCCTAAGGGAAAGCGAATAAAACACATAAGCACATAGCATACATAGCACCCAAAAACCCTAACTATTACACCGGAGAAAAAACCTAATTGCAATCTAAAAATGAAAAATAAAAGATAACCTATCTAACCTATCTATTACATTTTTCTATCTAGAATACATAAGATTTTTGCTAAATAGGTAAAATATAAACTATATATTACATTAACTATCTAAATAGAAAATTTTTGCTCCAAGAATATTACCTATCTATTACACTTCTTTGAATAATTAAAAATTAAATTAAATTCAAATAAATAACATGACATAAATAAATAAATACTCACACATGAATAAAAATAATAATACAAAGATATACATAAAAAAAATATAGAAAAACACATAGGAGCACATATGAGCACATAAAGAGTAATAAAAAGGGTAATAGAGGTGTAACACCCTAGAAATGCACTTACAAGAGACATTTTTTTTTCTTATTTAGGGTTAAGTGTTAAACCTTGATTTATTAGTTGGAAGATTTCTTGAGTTAATTAGGTTAATTAGTTAAGATTTTCATTTTAAGCAAGAACACTTAAGTACTAAAGTTAGAATAATTTTACTTGACCATTTAATTTATATTAGTGTTTAAATTTTGATTAGCTCATTTTACTATTTTCTAGTCTTTTGACTACTTGAATTTTTCTCAATTTTACTCAAAATTTTCACTTACTTTCTTGCTTTAATTTCTTTTCCCTTGGCTGAAATTTTTCTCTTTCTTTTCTTTTCTCTTGGCCGAAAATTCTTCTCTTTTCTCTTTTCATTTTTGGCCGAAATTCTTTTCTTTTTCTTTCTTCTTTATGGCCGGATTTTCTCTTCCCATTTTTACTCTATTTTTTCTTTAATAATTTATGTCTTATTATTGCTAGTATTAAGTGATAAGAAGTTAATGATCTCCACCAATCAAATTAATCCAAGATAGCACCTCTGCATTAAAAGACCACCTTTTTGCTTTACTCTTGTGAGGTTTTAATTGGTTAATCATTTTCCCACCTTTTCTTCATTTCTTTTCCATTTTTCCTAGACTATTTCTTTCTCTTTCTTCTCCCTCTTGGCCGGCCATCTCCTTTCTCTTCTTCTCTCATTTTACTCTCAACTTCTTCAAGTTTTCTCTCTTAAGTTTGGGCAAATCCACCATAGGAAGTGAGCTTCTTTCCTTTCTAAGCCAAGTTCTAAGTATATCTAAGGTATTTACCATGAACTTTTCCTATTAATTTCATGTTTTAATTAGTTTTTATGCAAGTTTAAGACTAAGATTCTTGTTGATACTATTTGGAGAAATTAGTTAGAATTTGAGATTTACTTGCTAGATAAAGTGTTCTTGTGGTTAGATAGACTAGTATATGGCCTTTAAACCTTGAAATTTCATGTTTTAGATGTTGTTTGGTTGATGATTCTTGGGGTAAAATCCTTGGAATTTAGTGGAATTTTTATTGAATTTGAACTTGAGTTGAATATAAAAGTTGTAGAACTTGTTGAATTGGGTTTGATTGTTGAATTTTCTTGCAGGGAAAAATTTGGGTTAGTCCGATTTTAAGGGGAAATGCTGCCGAAATTTTTGTAGAATTAAAAGAAGAAAAATTGATAAGTGAGATTTTAAGCCTAGAATAGGTTCAATTGAAGAAAATTGAAGTGTAGGAATTTTAGAAATGATCTAGTGATAGATTAATTTTCTTAGAATAAGTAAACCCAAAACCCTAGAAACCCTAAAACAAAAACCCTAGAAATAAGTGGGGTGTTTTCTTGAATTTTTCTTACTAAATTTACTAGGGTTTTACTTGGGTTTTAATTATATTTATTTCTTTTAAATTTCAAGGTCCGAAAACGCATCACGACCATTTTACGAGATATTTTTTTAGGCATTCCAGGTTAGTGTCTTTATGTGTGCATGATGCATGAAAATGTTATGTTTTACTTGTAAATATTATGTTACACTTGCAAATATTATGTGATAAAATGTGCTACTTGAGGAAAGATGTGTACTTTATCGCATCTATTCCGTAATGTGTTATATGCTTTCACTATTCAACGTGTTACTTGTGCGTGAGACTTCCGTGACTAACTTTATCGTTACTTCACGGATAGTCAACTCGGTCAGGCTTGGGAGGTTATAAGGTGCTGGGTGTTTTAGGGCGTGACGTTCTTTCCCTTTTGAGTTGTGAATCCTCAAAGAGGCCAACTCCGGATTGAACTTTCTTGTGTGTTGGCCCTCCAAGGTTGAGATTACTCCCTGGATGTGGTAGCTTGTACAGAGGTTATAAGGTGAATGGTGGTTAGGGCTTGCGTGATAAAACTGGCAAGTCCTTTGATAAAGACCTGAGCTATTATCTCAGTCCAAATGTCATGGTTACATGATCAGTACTTGCTTTTCCTGCGGTTGAGCTTGCTCCCGTAGTTGAGCCTTGTATCCGCCCTTGACTACTTGATAATTAAATTGTTCATATCTTGTTTATTTAATTTATCGATTATTTTATTTACTAAAATAATGAGTTCTTGATATGGTTGCATGACTTGGGCATTCACTGGGCTATTATAGCTCATTTCTTTTATTTGTTTTCCTTTACTCAAGTTTCCTGAAAAATTAAAGCTGGAACGACTGGTTTTTTATTATTATAGATGTTTAGTATTGTAATAGCCAAACTGTGTTAGGCCATCGTTGTGAAAATCATGTATATTATGACATGTAAACTTTGGATGTGACTTGTACCCTTTAAGTAAATAATATGAGTGTATTTTATGTTAATCCATTTTATTTTATTTTAGTTTTTTTTTGAGTTAATTACGCCCGGAGGTTTGGGTGAGTGCGTGATTCGAGTCCTGGCGAGAGCTAGGCAGGCAGTCCGCTAAGCCCTTTGGTGCGCCTCTGGGTAAGGTGGGGCTGTCACAAGAGGTATCTCCCATTCGTAAACTCAGTATAAATTGCTAATAAAATGAACAAACATGTCAAAAAATACCACTGTTTAAATAAATACATTACTAATTAAATAATTTCATACTAATCACTATAAACATGCCACAATAATTCAAACAATTATAGCAATAATAAACAAAATTAAAAAAATAATAATAGTTAAATATTTAGGAAGAAAAATGAAAATTGTTTAAGTAAAAATAAGTAAGTAAATAAATAAGTAAAGTAAAATAACGAAGAAAAAAATAATAATAAAAGATAAAACACAATAATACATACTTAAACTTTTAGCACCCGAATAAGAATCATCAATATAACTAAAAGAGAAATAAAGAAACTAATTTGAACATTAATTAGATAAAAGACTAAAATTTTTGGGAACATTAAAATAAAAATATAATATGAAAAGAAAATAATTTAAAAATTGAAATTGAGGAATTAATTAAATTCTTGTTCTCTTTTATTTTTTTGACAAAAATAAAAGTATTCCAAGATTTTAGGTTGAGAGTGAAAATTTAAGCAACATTTTAGAGTAAAAATATAATTTACAACAAACCAAAAGGGTGAAATTACAATTTTAAACCTGAATTAAGGTAATAACATAGTTTACAACAAATTTAAAAGGTTAAAATATAATTTCCAGCAAGCACAATGCCAAACATGAAAATTTCCAGCAATACTTAAGGCCAAGAACATAATTTCAGCAAAGTCATTAAATAATACATAATTTACAGCAAACATTTAAAGGCAAAAATTTAAGTTCTAGCTACTTGGGGGGCAAAAATATTAATTCTAGCAATGTTGGAAGGCAATAATGTAATTCTTGCAAAACATAATGACAAAAATAAAATTTCAGCAAGATTGGGGGACAAAAAAATACAATTTTCAGCAACACTAGGGACTAAATTACAATTTCCAGACACATTCAAAGACTAAAATACAATTCTAGCAATATTCTAGGGCCAAAATACAATTCCAGCAATGCATAGGGAGTAAAAATGAAATTTCCAGAAATATGGGAGGGTAAAAAGGTAATTTCAGAAAAGTATAAGGGTCAAATGTAATTTTATAAAAATATAGGGGTCAAAATGGAAATTAAAAAATGTAGGGGCCAAAATTATAAT
The DNA here is from genome assembly GCA_024721245.1 of Mitragyna speciosa. NCBI lineage: Eukaryota > Viridiplantae > Streptophyta > Magnoliopsida > Gentianales > Rubiaceae > Mitragyna > Mitragyna speciosa. The sequence continues at coordinate 6,931,904 of CM045565.1, forward strand.
TATCTAAAAGTTGGGGGACCGAAATGCAATTAATTGGGTCCTAATTGAAAAGAAAATAAAATTATGGGGGTCAATCTACAAAAAATAGAAATCTAAATGCACAAATCATAAATGCTCAGGGCCACAGTAACATTAATAAAAGTATAAGGACTATAAAATAAATACATATTATTAATTAAAATCAAATTAGAAAACAAAACCAACAAAACGACATAGTTTTGAGTGAAACTACGTCAAAACGACGTAGTTTCACTAAAACTCTTTTTTTTTTTTTTCGATTTCCTTCTTCTCTTTTTTTTTTCTTTTTCTTTTTCTTCTTTCTTTTCTTCTTTCTTCCTTTTCTAATTTTCCAGATTTTCTTTTCTTTTTCTCTCTTTGCATCTGGTTCGTTCTCTCTCTCTCTCTCTTCTCGCCAGACTTCTCTTTCCTCGCCGGACCGCTCTCTGTTCTCTCTGTCCCTCTCTTCTTTCGGTCTCTCGGTCTCGATTCTACCTTCTTTCAGTCAGTCAGTCTGTCTCTCTCTCTCTCTCTCTCTCTGTCCCTCTATCTCAGTCTCACTCTCTCCTCTCTCTCTCAAGAACCGATTCCTCTAGAATCAATTATCTCATGCTTTCACCTATTTCACTAATTGAAGAACAATCTAGGCATAAATTCACTTAGAAAGATCTGAACCGAACAGAATTTTAGGGATGAAAATAAATCTTACCTGGTTTGAAGTGGGGTGCGATGTGTGACTTGTCAGTGGAGGTGGTGGAGCTTCCGATTCACTGGTGGTGGTGGAGCTTTGGCCGATTGGTTGGATTCGGCAGTGGGAATTGTTGTTGTTGTTGGTTATTTTTTTTATGCTGATTTTGTGCAGGTTCGATTGTGCGTTATGCAGGTGTGTGTAGTGTGCGAATGTGTAATGTGGTGTCTGCGTATGATGTGTGTCTGTGTTTGTGTGTGAGTTGTGCGTGTGTTGTGTTTGTTTTGTGCTGATGAAGTGAGGGTGTAACACCCTAGAAAATGCACATATAAGAAGCATTTTTTTTTATTATTTAGGGTTAAGTGCTAATTTTAGAATTATTAGTTGGGAGATTTCTTGAGTTAATTAAGTTAATTAGTTAAGATTTTCATTCTAAGCAAGAACACTTAGGTACTAAAGTTAGAATAATTTCTCTTGACCATTTAACTTATAGTAGTGTTTAAATTTTTACTAGTTCATTTCATTATTTTCTAGTCTTTTGACTACTTGAAATTTTGCTCAATTTTATTCAAAAGTTTCACTTATTTTCTTACCTTATTTTCTTTTTCCCTTGGCCGAAATTTTTCTCTCTCTTTTCTTTCTTTCTTGGCCGAAATTCTCTTTTCTTTTCTTTTCTTTTCTTTAGGCCGAAATTCTTCTTTTATTTCTTTCTTATTGTGGCCGGCTTCTCTCTTTCTAATTTTGTTCTATTTTGCTTTAATAATTTATGTCTAATTATTGATTATATTAAGTGGTAAGAGTTATTAATCTTCACCAATTAAATTGATCCAAGTGGCTATTCTTGCATTAAAAGACTAACTATTTACTTTACTCTTGTAAGGATTTAATTGGACCACCATTTTCCCATCTTTTCTTCATTTCTTTTTCATTTTTCCTAGCCTAATTCTCTCTCCTTTTCTCTTCCCTTGGCCGGCCAAGCTCTTTCTTCTTCTTCCCTCATTTTGCTCTCAACTTCTTGGACTTTCATCTCTCAAATTGGAACAAATCCACCATAGGAAGTGGACTTCTATCTTTTCTAAGCAAAATTCTAAGCATATCTAAGGTATTTACCATGAACCTACCTTATTAATTTCATGTTTTAATTAGTTTTTATTCAAGTTTAATACCAAGTTCTTGTTAAGATTACTTGAAGAAATTAGTTAGAACTTGATATGTACTTGTTAGATAAAGTGTTCTTGTGGTTAAATAGACTAGTATGTGGTATTGGAACCTTGAAATTTCATGAAGAACATGTTATTTGGGTGAAAGTTCTTGGAGCTTAATCCTTGAAATTTAGTGAGATTTTGATTGAATTTGAGTTTGGATTGAACTAAGAAGTTGTAGAACTTGATGAATTATGGGTTGGATGATTGAAATCTTGATGAAAAACAAGATTGGAAGGGCCGAAATTTAGGGGAAATAATGCCCAATTTTTGTTAGAAAAACCCTAGAAAACCCTAAAATAAAAACCCTAGAATGAAAACCCTAAACCCTAAACCCTAAACCCTAAACCCTAGAAAAAAAAAACCTAGAATTTAATGAGGTATTTCTTGCATTTTCTTACTAGGTTAATTAGGGTATAAATTGGGTTTTTCATTAGATTATTTCTTTCAAATTGCAGGATCCAATAGTGAGACCCGACCTTTCTACGAGATATTTTCTTAGGCACCAGGTGAGTGTCTTTATGTGTTCATGATGCATGGAATGTGATAATTTTATTTTGTGACCATTATGCTTAACTTGCAAATATTATGTGAGTACATGTGTTATTTGAGGAAAGATGTGTACTTTATCGCATCTATTCCACAATGTGTTACACGCTTTTATTAGTTAAAATGTTATTTGTGTGTGAGACTACCATGACTAACGTCACTGTTATTTCACGGTTAGTCAACCGGGCTGCAAGTGGGAGGACATAAGGCGCTGGGTGTTTTAGGGTGTGATGTTCTTTCTTTTTGAGTTGTGAATCCTCAAAGAGGCCAACTCCGGAATGAACTTTCTTGATTGTGTGTTGGCCCTCCAGGGTTGAGATTTTTCTCCCCCGGATGTGGTAGCTTGTACGGAGGTTATAAGGTGATTGGCGGTTAGGGCTTGTGATTGATCAAACTGATATGTTCCTTGATAAAGACCTGAGCTATTATCTCGGTCTAAATATCGTGGCTACATGATCAGTACCTGCTCCTCTACGGTTAAGCTTGCTTCCGTAGTTGAGCCCTGTATCCGCCAGTGACTACATGTGAATTAAATTGCTCATATATTGTTTATTTAATTTATTGATTATTTTAATGACTTGAAATCATGAGTGCTTGGTATGATTGCATGAATTGGACATTCACTGGGCTATTATAGCTCATTCCATTTTATTTGTTTTCCTTTACTCAGGTCAACTGAAAAATTAAAGCTGGACCAACTGGTTTTTGGGTTATTATAAGTGTTTTAGTTGTTGTAATAGTCGCACTATGTTAGGCTATTATTGTGAAAAAAAAATTATGTACATTATGACTTGTAACTTTTTGATATGACTTGTATCTTCAAGTTAAATAATAAGAGTTTGTTTTATTTTATTCCATGTCACTTCATGTTATTTTATTTTAAGTTAAGTACGTTTGGATTTTCACGTGAGTGCATGCATCGAGCCCTGGCGAGAGCTAGGCAGGCAGTCCGCTAAGCCCTTTGGTGCGCCTCTGGGCAAGGTGGGGCTGTCACAGAGGGTGTGTGAATTAGTGTTCTGTGTGTTTTTTGTCTATGTTCTTGTTTGTGCAATGCGTGTGTAGTGTGTGAATTTGATGCGAGTGAAGTGTGTGTTTGTGACTGGTTTGTGAAAGTGAATTTGGTGTGTTTGCTTTTGTGTGTAGGTGAAGGGGGCCGAGAGAATGAGTGATTTGTGCAGGTGTGGTGCGTGAGCTTATCTGGTGAGAGAAAAACCAGTGCAGGGCATGACAAGGTGAGGGTGTGCAATTGGTGTCTGTGAGAGCCGAGAGGAAGAGAGGTGAGTTGTGAATTTGTGTGTGCGAGGTGTGTGTTTTGTGCTGCTGGTGAGACCGAGAGAGTGAGGCGTGTGTGTTGTGAGGTGAAGATGATGCTGAGGGAATGGCGTGAGGTGAGTGAAATGTGTCTGGTGAAAGATGGAAGGGGGAGAGGAGGCTGAGAGAGGAGAGGAGAAGATGAAGATGATGCGTGTCTGTGGTGTGTGTTGTTTGAGTGTGCAGGTCAAAGGGAGGCAGAGAGAGTTGAGGGAAGTGCGTGCTAGTGGCTGTGTTTCTGTTGTGTAGGTGGTAGTGCAGATGAGCGTGTGCAGGTGTCTGTTTTTTTTTTTGCAAAGAGAGGCCAAGAGGGAAGAAGAAAGGAAGTGTCTTTTGTGAATGTAGAAGAGCGATGATGATAAATGATCAAAGCAAGCAAAAATCCCCCAAAATCTGCTGAATTGGGTGTAAGTTGGGAGGTGATGATGAGAGGAGGTATGGTTGCCATCAGCCATGGCAGAAAATAAACAGCAGCAACCAACGTTGCTGCTGTTTGAGTCCTTTTTTTTTTTAAAAAAGAAATTTGTGAGGGACATAAAGAAAAATAAATGGAATAAAATAAAAAAAACATGGACTCCTTAGAATTTAAAACAAAATAAAATAAAATAAAATAAAATAAAACTAAAACTGAAATTTAGCATTACTGGAAAGGGAATTCAATAATAATAAAAATTAAAATTTTAAAATTAATTCACCATTAAAAAAATGTCATAGACGAAAAAAAGGACATAATTTGAAGTAAGTACCAAATAGTCTTTAAAAATTATTAAATATTTTTTTACATAAAATCCATAAATATTAAATGCACATATAAAATATTTCACACACAAAAATTCTTAAATAAAGGTGCATTGGAAAACGTGACATGATATGACAAAAATTATGAAGATCACAAAAATACTAAATGACACTTAAAAATCACAAAAAAAAAAAAAACAAAAAAAAATTTTACACAAAATATATTATCATATAAAACACATGTACTAAAGTTTTTCACCCATAGATTTTAAGATTAATGCATTCTTGGGAAATGTGCCCTTAAAAGACAAAAATTAAATAAATACTAAATGACCTCTAAAAATCATAAAATTTTTACAGAAAATTTATAAATATACAAAATGCATATATAAAATTTTTCACTCAAAAATTCTCATAAAAAGAACGCATTGGAAAACGTGCCATTAAGTAAAAAATACTAAAATTTTAAATAAATACTAGATGACTCCAACAAAAATTACTAAAATTAGAAATAATGATAAAAATAGTAAAATTATGTATATGAAAAAAAAACTAAAATAAAATAATATTTACATAGTGAAATTAGTATTTTGCCCCTGATACCACTAATTAGACATAATTTATCCAAAAAATTACAATTAGCCCCCTGAAAAGTAAAAAGTATCCCCGAATGAAGTAAATACATATTTTGACAAAAAGTATGTCAAAATTTGGTGTCTATAAGATGCAAGGTCGTCTATGCAAGTCAAGCAAACTAAGCATGGGATGGAGTCACACTTAGTGCGTTTTGGGCACAAAGAAATTCAATTGATCAGTGGATTGAATGTGCCAAGTTGCTGCCCAAGGTGTGCAAGAGAAATTGATTTGGTCATTGGGCTTGGAGTTCTTGCGGTACAAGCTGTGTTTTGAACCAAATGCTAAGCTGATAAGTGCTAAAGTGAACTAGTTTTTTTTAGATTAGGTTTTTAGGGTTTTCCATGAGTTTTTTCTCTATTTCTTAGCTATTTCTTCTCTTTTATGATTTTAATGCCAAATTGTGTAAATGTATGATTTAAAAGTGTTTTTACACCATTTTGTAGGGTTTTGATAGCTTCAACTCGATTTCAATTGATTGGAGTGCAATGAAGAAATAGGCGAAGAAGAATTGGAATGGAAACAGTTTGGCAGCTTGGACATATTTCAGTGTTTTGGTCATATCTAGAGCTAGAGACATTGGATTGGGATGAATCTTGAAGTATTTTGAAGCTAAGACAATTTTCTACAATTCATACGAAGACATCAAAGTCCAGTTCTCACGTTTCAATGGTCAAAATCCCAAGTTACTGAAGCACATTTGCACTGCAAGGCTGTTCCGACCAGTTCTTAGTATTTTGAGTATATCTCTGGCTACAGAGCTCTAAATGACATGATTTTTGATGTTTTGGAAAGCTATCTCAAGGGGCTACAACTTTTGTGTTTTAAGGAAAAGCTAATTCGGCTGCCTTTGAGGCCAAATCTGACGTAGACAAACCGCGTGACAACCCGCGCGCGAGTTGTGCTGCGGTTTCCATTCAGAAGTTAAGTGAACAACCCGCGCGACAACCCGCGCGCGGTTTATGCCGCGGTTTCTTCACAGAATCTGCAGCGTATTTAGCAGCTAAACTGGCCATTTGACGAGGGGGAAGAACCCTAACTCGAGAGAAAACACACACACGCCGCACACACCTCAAAAACACATATTTTGCACATCTAGAGTGATGTAGGGAGGAGAAAGCAAGAGTAGAGGGACAACTCAAGGGCTTCAATGGTGAAAGCAAGAAGATTTTATCAAGATGCAAGGGAGGATTCAAGGGGGCTGCATGAGAATGAGCTTTCTCTTTCTTTCTTGTCTTTTGTTAATTTTATTCTTGTAATTATGAATTGAGTTGTTTATGATTTAGATGGGATGAACCCTAGATTCTTATGTCTATGATTTTATTCTTGGTTTAATGAAAGACCCACTTTGTTCTTAGATTTATTCATGAGTTTATTTGTGTTTTGGATTGGGATTTGCATGCATCCTTCAATTCAAGTGTTGATTTTGTATGGGTATATCGAGAGATTGCACATATGATTAGATCACTTCATGAATAGAGAGAACTTGAATGAATTGCTAGAGATAGGATTACATGAGTTCTTCCTAAGTTGAGTTTTAGGATTAAAGCTCAACCACAAATAGGAGTCCATTGATTAGAAATTGCATCTTTTAGGGGTTTTAATTGAGAAGAGATTCCAATTAATCAACCGAGAAGGTAGGAATTGTTTCACTTGAGAAAGGATATAATTCACATTAGGGATTCTAGGGTCTAAGCAATTGGGTTAATCATTAATCAAGTTAGAGTCTTGGCATGTTGGTTTAGGGGAATTCTTCATCTAAATTCACCTCTACTTTTGTCCATTCTCTCTACTGAATTCTAGATTGTGCTTTAATTAGGTAATTAGTTTAGTTAATTTGTATTTCCAATAAATTCGTCATTCACTTTGTGAGGTTAGATAATAGAAAGAAGGTTAATACTAGTACTCACATAGTCCCTGTGGGATACGACACTCGGTACTCCTGTACACTATACTACTGGAAACGATAGGTGCACTTGCCTAAGTATCCGTAGTTTAGTCAAACAGATATCAAGTTTTTGTGGTACTAACATAAATCTTCTTTGTGGTACTAACATTTTACAGGTTCCTTCTTGCTATGGAGTTCTTGATAGTAACATTGCATGTAAGAGGAAACTAGAGGAATATGAGAGCAAGCACACAATGGAAGAATGCCATTCTATCATTGTTGCTATTCCATCACCGAAGCTGAAAAGTGATGAGTTGCAAAGGGCTAAAAAAGATAAATATCCAATGACTGAGATCCAACGGCCTAGAAGGAAGAAGGAGTGGGCCAAAGACATCTTTCATCAAGGGGTTACGTGATACCACTTGATGGCGTCGAGCTAACGACGTTAAACAAGCGCTTGTTGGGAGGCAACCCAACATTTATTTCATTATTTTATTTTATGTTTAGTTATTTTTATGTTTATGTAGAATACTTGGGCACGTATAAATAACTTGGATGATGTAATATTTTTGTACCTATGATGCAGCTGCAGTAATTCGTTCATTTCTGGATCTCTTACCTGTAGCTGTATCGTCCGTTGAGTGGTTCCACTACGTAAGGGGAGTATTAGTTCTTATTTTTATATCTTAATTTTTCCTTCTTTTCCCTTTCTTTCTCACACATTGGGGACAATGTGTGGATTAAGTGTGGGGGGGAGGTTAAATTGTATCGTGGTGGTGCTACTTGTTGGATAATATTTGGAAAAATTTATTGTTGGATTGGTTTGTATTGTTGAATTTTGTGTTAACGGGGGTTGGCCCTATTTTAGGGGAAACTCTATCAAATTTTTTTCAGAAATTGTCCAACTTATTTGAGTTATTAATGTTTTATCTTAAGTTTTATGGAGTACTACTATATTCAAGTTGTTAGTTTTGAAACTTCCCTACCCAAGTAGAGTAATTATGTGCATTTTTGAGGATTGTCTTCTTAATTGACTAAGTGATATGATTGTGTGATTTTGAAGTTTTATTTTGAAGAAAGTATATTAGGTAAGTAGATTGAATTATGCTTAAATTTTTTTGTGAGTTTAGTGAAGTTTTTCTGCTTTATTTGTTTTTCTTCATGAGTTAAGTAGTGAATATAGTTTATAAGTATGGCTTGTGCCTATGATTGGTAATGTGTTAGGGAAAAGGGACTAAATGAGTTGAAAAAAAATTGAGAAAAAAAAATAAGAGGAAGAAAAAAAAAAAAGAAAAAAAAACAGAGAATAATTGAGCTTAGGTTCTACTCCGCTAGTTTTAGTACTGAGTAACCGGGGGTCTTCATCTGGTCAATGTCGACTTTCGCGTAAAAAGGTGCTAGAATTATGAGTATGCATAGCAGCTTAGACAAATGAAGTGTTGAGTAACCGGGGATCTTCATCTGACCAATGTCGATCTTCGCGTAAAAAGGCAACTTCATGTTCTAAGTAAAGGCTAAGCTTAAGAAGAAAAAAAGTCCCAAGTTGTGAAAAATGAATGGATCATGGGCGTATTAGTTGTACTTGTTAGCTATACGATCTGCTTACTTATGAGTTTCGAATATAGTAGAGAAATGGAACTGAACTTGTTTAATTGACGTATAATTTTTTCTGCTTTGCTTAATATGATGAGTATTTAAAATAAGATGGATGTTTGCATAATTGTGTTCCACGGTTGTTGAGAAGTTGTTCTTGAAGATGTACGTTTTGCTTTTACTTTTGTTAAGTCATTGTTTGAGATTTGTATGGTTCATTGCTTGAGGACAAGCAATGGCTTAAGTGTGGGGAAATTGATAAGTGCTAAAGTGAACTAGTTTTTTAAGTTAGGTTTTTAGGGTTTTCCATGAGTTTTTCTCTATTTCTTAGCTATTTTTTCTCTTTTATGATTTTAATGCCAAATTGTGTAAATGTATGATTTAAAAGTGTTTTTACACCGTTTTGTAGGGTTTTGATAGCTTCAACTCGATTTCAATTGATTGGAGTGCAATGAAGAAATAGGCGAAGAAGAATTGGAATGGAAACAGTTTGGCAGCTTGGACATATTTCAGTGTTTTGGTCATATCTAGAGCTAGATACATTGGATTGGGATGAATCTTGAAGTATTTTGAAGCTAAGACAATTTTCTACAATTCATACGAGACATCAAAGTCCAGTTCTCACGTTTCGAATGGCCAAAATCCCAAGTTACTGAAGCACATTTGCACTGCAAGGCTGTTCCGACCAGTTCTTAGTATTTTGAGTATATCTCTGGCTACAAAGCTCTAAATGACATGATTTTTGATGTTTTAGAAAGCTATCTCAAGGGGCTACAACTTTTGTGTTTTAAGGAAAAGCTAATTCGGCTGCCTTTGAGGCCAAATCTGATGTAGACAAACCGCGTGACAACCCGCGCGCGATTTGTGCTGCGGTTTCCATTCAGAAATTAAGTGAACAAACCGCGCGACAACCCGCGCGCGGTTTATGCCGCGGTTTCTTCACTAGAATCTGCAGCGTATTTAGCAGCTAAACTGGCCATTTGACGAGGAGAGAACCCTAACTCGGGAGAAAACACACACACGCCGCACACACCTCAAAAACACATATTTTGCACATCTAGAGTGATGTAGGGAGGAGAAAGCAAGAGTAGAGGGACAACTCAAGGGCTTCAATGGTAAAAGCAAGAAGATTTTATCAAGATGCAAGGGAAGATTCAAGAGGGCTGCATGAGAATGAGCTTTCTCTTTCTTTCTTGTCTTTTGTTAATTTTATTCTTGTAATTATGAATTGAGTTGTTTATGATTTAGATGGGATGAACCCTAGATTCTTATGTTTATGATTTTATTCTTGGTTTAATGAAAGACCCACTTTGTTCTTAGATTTATTCATGAGTTTATTTGTGTTTTGGATTGGGATTTGCATGCATCCTTCAATTCAAGTATTGATTTTGTATGGGTATATCGAGAGATTGCACATATGATTAGATCACTTCATGAATAGAGAGAACTTGAATGAATTGCTAGAGATAGGATTACATGAGTTCTTCCTAAGTTGAGTTTTAGGATTAAAGCTCAACCACAAATGGAGTCCATTGATTAGAAATTGCATCTTTTAGGGGTTTTAATTGAGAAGAGATTCCAATTAATCAACCGAGAAGGTAGGAATTGTTTCACTTGAGAAAGGATATAATTCACATAAGGGACTCTAGGGTCTAAGAAATTGGGTTAATCATTAATCAAGTTAGAGTCTTGGCATGTTGGTTTAGGGGAATTCTTCATCTAAATTCACCTCTACTTTTGTCCATTCTCTCTACTATATTCTATATTGTCATTTAGTTAGATAATTAGTTTTAGCTAATTTGTATTTTCATTTAATTCGTCATTCACTTTGTGAGGTTAGATAATAGAAAGAAGGTTAATACTAGTACTCACATAGTCCCTGTGGGATACGACACTCGGTACTCCTGTACACTGTACTACTGGAAACGATAGGTGCACTTGCCTAAGTATCCGTAGTGTAGCGAAACGGATTATCATAAGCCGTTGGTTATGAATCAAGTGTGTCTTCAAAGAAGGCCTAAAGAATACCACATGGATCAAGGAAGATGCGTGCAAGTAGGCTAAGGTTGCTAGACTCAAGTTGAAGGCCTTAAAGTGGCAAGATGAAAGCCCAATAAAGCATAAGAAGGGTGGCCAGCCCATGAAGACCTTTAGGATGAATTTTTAATTTATTTAGGTGTTAATTATATTTTAGTAAGTTTTCTATATTGTTTACAAGTTATAATCTCTTAGAAAGTTACCATATTATGTTAGGGTACAACTAATACTCTTTGTTAAGTGTTTAAAATTCTCTATTAGTTGTTTTGTGAGCTTATTTATAGGTCTAAAACACTATTACGAATTTCATAGTTGAGTTTAACAAATTTCGTGAATTTTTTCTCAATTATGAGGAATTACTTCTTAGTTCGTTGGATTAAAAAATCCTCTTAAGTCTTATCAAGACCAACCTCATGGTGAATTGTTCAATTTCTTGAATAGAGTTTCTTTGATTGGTTTGTATTCAGTCCTTAGATTGTCAACTGAATATCCACTCACATTGTTGTGTAAGGGTCTAGCTTGCTTCAAGAGGGAAGAATTCAACAAGGCTGAAGGAGCTTGGGGCCCAAACAACTCCATTTTTTGGTAATTTTGGATGAGTCCAACTTTATCAAAAGTTAACAAGTTGATCTCTTGGAGATTCAAGGTTTTCTTGGCATTTACACATCCATGTCCGCATCATTTTAAGCATGGGATTGTACATCCTAAATAACCAAATTAATCCCTTGTGCATGGGATAAAATAATCCCATTAGGGTGGCGGTATTAATCATCATGTGATGATTATTGGATGGGATAACAAAATTATCAGTTGATTTGCCCCTACCACTAGCGCGTGTACCACCACTACCACCACCACCATGTACCACCATTTTTACCATTACCGTGCGCCACCACCAAATTACATTGCAATCACCACCATGACCATCAACCATAACCACCATATCACTGCCACTACTAAGTGCCATCACCATTAATGTCAGGCAACACCACTACCACCTCAATCTACTATTATATACTAACACCATTACTACTACCATGTAGCACAACCTTGATCATCTATTATGACCATTTGCCACCTTGCACCACCACTATTACTGAATAAAAAATATTATTAATTTTGGGCATTTAAGTCTGTAAAAGCAAATTGAATTCTCAGCAAAAAAACATAATGGCATTATTTCTTAATATATCCCATTAAATCCAGTATCATCCAAACACTGGATAACCAAGATTAATCCAAGGATGACTCTATTCAGGATTCATAATTTGATGACGAGTCATCCCATCTCATCCAGTCCATAAACTAATAGACCCTAAGAAAATAATTACTCACATCAATTTTTTTTCGATTAAAGATTCAATGCCTTAGTTAAAAATTAATTAGAAAATAATTATTTTACACATGGACAATTGTTTAGTTGTTTGCTTAAAATGAACTATAAAAGAACATATCATTTTTAATCAAAGTAAATGAAGGAAATGATTGGAAATCAAACACCTAAAACAAAATTAAGAAAAATATTGATTTAATTTATGTAAAAAATATTTCAAAATAAGCATACTGGGCTAATACACAAAATATCAAAATAATTTACATTTGTAACAATCAACCATTTCCTACAAAAGATAGCACTCCATGAAAGCTTTGATCCAATGAACTAATTTGGAGTGCTTTAGGCTTTTCATGGAGTGCAAATATCATTTTCCTAAATTTGTCATAAACTTATCCCTTAATTTAACTTTAGCTTTTTACGAATTTGCTCTCTGATTTAACTATTTGGTTAGTGTAATAAATAATTAGCTTCAAAAAAATTTAATTTTGGCAATCCCTAATATATAGATAGTATCAATATTACACACATATCACAAAAAAAAAGGATGTTGCAAAGAAAATGTTGCTTTTCCTTACATCCAATGATGTTAGTTGCTCCAAATAATGCTTCTTTGTTCATTACTCTTTGGAATTTCTTTTGATATTTTGGATTTGATTTAACCTTTAGGATGAATGATCAATACCTATTAACATATAAAGATATGAAAAATAATCAAGAATGTCTATTCTTTGCAGCATAAAGTCTTTGATTGGTTATATTCACAATTCAAAAATATGCATGATGCAAGAATAAATTGATAAAATTTTGAAACAGGATAAAGGAACCAAAAAAAAAAAAAAAATATTGTTGGGCTAAGGAAGCAAGTGGAAGAGAATTTTAGCTTGTGAAAACAGGAAAAAAATTTAGAAAGTAAAACAAAATAAAAAATAAGATTACACACAAGAAACAATTAAAAAAAATCATTTAGGGAACGTAATTATACCTAAATCGAATGGAATGATGAGGTAGTAAAGCCTTTCATGTAACACCCTAGAAATTCATGCAAAACCATTCAATTTGTATTATGTCCATTAGTAGGAAAAAAAAAAAAAAAGAAAGGGCCGAAAATTAGTGGAAAAAAAAATAAGGAATGATTTTCTATTTTATTAGCATGTTGTACCTTCTTCCTTAGGAGTTGTACTTAGAATGTCTTGCAAGATTAATCATGGGATAAATAATAAAAATCTCTTCTAATGACCCTTAGCCAAGTGTAGTCTTCCATGGAGAGAAAGTCAAGATTTACTTTGTTCTTGTCTTGCTTTGATTGGTCAAATTTTTCCAAATTCTTTTCCATTTCTTTTCTTCTTTAACTAGGCATTTTCTCTCTTTTTCTTCTTCTCAAATCCGGCCCCTCTCTTCTCTCTTTACTCTCCATTTTCTTTCATTTTCTTGGAGCTTTTACTTCCATTTGATCACTTTTCATCCATAGAAATTAAGTTGATCTTCCTCCTAAGCAACAATCTTGTCTTACTAAAGGTATTTCCCAAGAACTTTTCATCTTATTTCAAGTATAAAGATCATAGTTTTCTAGCTTTTAAGTCATGTCTTTATGGTTAAGTGTGATTTATTTTAGCCATGAAAATGAAGTTTTATTCCATGAATATGAGGTTTATGGACTTGTATGACTTGTAGATATTGAATTAAACTTGAAATGGCATGATTTAGGTTTGATTTGGTTGAAGAACCTTGGAGAGGTTCAAGTGTTTTTGTGATAAATTTGAGTGAAATTGAAGTGAGTTTGATGTGAAATTGGTAGAACTACTTGAGATTGGGTTGTTTGGATGTTTTTCTTGCAGGTTTAAAATTTTGGGTTAGTCCGATTATACGGGAAGTGCTGCCGAAATTTCGGTAAAACCTAAGAAATAAAAGTGATTAGGCTATGGTTTAAAGCTTTATAAGCTGTAATTTAGTGATTAGAACGTGCATAAATTTTCGTAGATTAGCTATTAGTGAATTAAACCTTTCCGAGCGAAACCCTAAAAAGTTAGAAAACCCTAATTTTGAAAACCCTAAACCCTAGGGTAAAACCCTAAACTCGAAAACCCTAAAAATTAAACCCTAGAAATACTTGAGGTATTTCTCAAATTTTCTTATCGAATTACTTAGATTTTTATCCAGTTTTTATACGACTATTTTCTTTTAAATTTTAGGCTCCGGAAGTGAAACCCGACCGTATTACGAAATATTTTCTTAAGCACTTAAGGTGAGTGTCTTTATGTGTGCATGATGCATGAAATATTTTGTCATACTTGAGAATGCTATATTATGAAAATTTATGTTATACTTGTAATTGTTATTTGATGACATGTGCTACTTGAGGAAAGATGTGTACTTTATCGCATCTATTCCACAATGTGTTATACGCTTTCATTATCCAACGTGTTATTTGTGCATGAGACTTCCGTGACTAACTTCACCGTTACTTCACGGATAGTCAACCCAGGCAAGCTTGGGAGGATATAAGGTGTTGGGTGTTTTAGGGCGTGTTGTTCTTTCCCTTTTGAGTTGTGAATCCTCATAGAGGCCAACTCCGGATTGAACTTTCTCGCGTGTTGGCCCTCCAAGGTCGAGATTACTCCCTGGATGTGGTAGCTTGTACGGAGGTTATAAGGTGAATGGTGGTTAGGGCGTGCGTGATAATACTGGCATGTCCTTTGATAAAGACCTGAGTTATTATCTCGGTCCTAACATCATGGTTACATGAACAGTACTTGCTTCTCCTGTGGCTGAGCTTGCTCCCGTAGTTGGGCCCTGTATCCGCCATTGACTACTTGTTAATTAAATTGTTCATAACCTGTCTATTTACCTTTTCAATTATCTTGTTCCATAAAATAATGAATTCCTGGTATGATTGCATGAGTTGGGCACTCACTGGGCTATTATAGCTCATCCCGTTCATTTGTTTTCTTTAACCAGGTTTTCCAAAACACTAAAGTTGGAAAAGCTGCTTTTGGATATAGTAAATGTTTTGCTTCATGTATTATGATAGCCTAAATGTGTAGTCTTTTATTGTAAATATTATTTATATTTTGGGATGTAAAACTCTTGTGATATTTATACTTTCAAGTAAATTTCATGAATGTATTTCTTTATGAATATATTTTATTTTGGGTACGTACGCTTGGATGTTTAAGCAAGTGCGTGATTTGAGTCCTAGTGAGAGCTAGGCAGGTAGTTCGCTAAGTCCTTTGGTGCACCTCTGGGTAAGGTGGGGCTGTCACATTTCATGCGTTTGTAGTAGTAAAGCCCCCAAAGCAAATTTTTTGAAGATTGCAAAGGCTAATGGCAAAATTCTTTTGGGGACATTTGGACTCCTCATCAAGAAGAAAATGGGTAAAATGGAGTAAATTATGTATGCCGACAACTGAGGGGGGTCTTGGACTACGAAAATTGGAAGACATGTTTGAGGCATTCAGTTGCAAATTGTGCTGGAAATTTCAGTAGCCTACTACATTGTGGGCGGTGTTTATGGTAGCCAAATATGAAGGGTTAGATAGTAACAAAAACTAGCAAATTGAAACTAATGTTTGGAGAAGGATGATTGAAGTAAAGGATGTTGTTAAACATTACACTGTTGAGATTGATGAGGAGAAAATATGGGCTCTTACTTCTATAGGTATTTTTACTATCTCATTAATATGGAATGAAATTAGAGATAAGTAAGCAATATTGTGCTCTAGAAGGTTGATATGGAATAAAAGATTGCCATGCAAAACATCTATGTTCATGTGGAAATTGTTGAATAATTTTTTGCCATTTCCTGAGGTGCTAGTTAATCTTGGATTTCATATGCCTTCTAGATGTTATTTTTGTGAAGCACAGGTGGAATGTATAGATCATGTTTTTGCATATTGTAGCAATGTTCGATTGATATGGGATTTTTTTGAACAATTGTTGGACTTGAATATAAGTCGAAACTTGAAGGGAATGAGGCAAAAAATGCAACATTGGTGGCTTCAAACTAGTTGGAATTCAGAAAAAGGCAAGATAGTAGGGATTATGCCTTCTATAATTTGTTGGGAAATATGGAAGGCAAGAAACACGGCTTTTTATGATGACCGGAAGACTTCCCATTAGATTATTTTCAATAAAATTCAGCAATTTCTATTGAAAATTTCGAGAGCTCGGCCAATGAAGCAATGCACTTTGGAAGATAGAGGATTGCTAAGCAAGGGGATTACCAGTTACTTATTGCCCAAATGACAAAGGGTTCCTATAGTGGTTTCATGGATAGCTCCATAGCTTGGTTATGTCAAGCTTAATATTGATGGCTCATCTAAGGGGAATCCAGACAATTTAGGAGGAGGTGAGGTTATTAGAGATGTTATGGGTAAAGTTATATGTTGTTTTTCTTCTTATTTGGGCTTTAAGTCAAATATGGAAGCTGAATGTTTGGCATTGTTGGATGGTGTGAATCTTTGTTTGGCTAATGGTTTTACATAGGTTGAGGTTGAGATGGATTCATAGATATTGGTCAAAATGATGAATGGTGAAGTAAGTATCCCTTGGAAGATCAAATCTACAGTCAACAAGATAAAGACCATGTTGAGAGGCAAGGACTTTATTTTCTTGCACACTTTTAGAGAAGCAAATGCTTTAGCATATTCTCTAGCTGTCTTGGCAAGTGAGCAGGAAACTAGTACTCATTTTGACTTTGAAACACTTCCAAAGCATATTTTAGGCTTGGCTATACTAGATAGTAGGCATTTAACACCCTAGAAATTCATGCAAAACCATTTAATTCGCATTATGTCCATTAGTAGAAAAAAAAAAGAGAGAACCGAAATTAGTTAGGAAAAAAAAAGAGGGCCAAAATTAGTTGAAAATAAATAATAGCATGATTTCTATTTCAAGTAGCATGTTGTACCTTTTTCCTTTAGGAGTTATACCCTAGAATTCTTGCAAGATTTAATAGGAGGATAAATATTAAAAATCTCTTCTAATTAAGCCTAGCCAAGTGGAGTCTAAAGTTGCAAGAAAGTCAAGCTCTACACTTAGTTTTGTCTTGCTTTGATTGGTCACTACTTTTCCCAATTCTTTCTTCAATTCTTTTCATTTTTACTTAGCTCATTTTCTTTATTTTCTCTTCACTCTTGGCCGGCTCTCTACTCTCTCTTTTCTTCTCATTTGCTTTCATTTTCTTAGAGCTTTTCTCTCCAATTTGATTCTATTTCTTCCATTGAAAGTGAATCAAACTCATTTCTAAGCAAAGATCTTGCCTTGTTAAAGGTATTCACCATGAACTTTTCTTATTCTTTCAAGTATAAGTTGTAGTTTTGTAGCTTTATACCCATGTCCTTAATGTTAAGCATGATTGATTTAAGCCACGAAAATGAAGTTTTATTCCATGATTATGATGCTTATAGGCTTGTATAACTTATAGCTAGTGTTTAAATCTTGATATGACAAGAATTGAGTAGTGATTAGTTGAAGAACCTTGGAGTATTTCATGTATTTTGATGGAAATTTGGAGTGATATTGAATTGATTTTGATATGGAAATTGTAGAACTACTTGAAATTGGGCTAGTTGGTTGTTTTCTTTGCAGGTTAAAAATTTTGGGTTAGTCCGATTATAGGAGAAATGCTATCGAAATTTCGGTAAAACCTAAGAAGTAAAAGTGATTAGGCTATAATTTAAAGTTATATAAGCTGTAATTTAGTGATTTGAACGTGCAGAAATTTCCGTAGATGAGCTATTAGTGAATCGAATCTTTCCGAGCAAAACCCTAAAAATTTAGAAAACCCTAATTTTGAAAACCCTAAACTCTAGGGTAAAACCCTAAACTCCAAAACCCTAGAAATTAAACCCTAGAAAGACTTGGGGTATTTCTGGAATTTCCTTATTAAAATTACTTAGATTTTAGTCAGGTTTTTATACGATTATTTTCTCTTGAATTTCAGGATCCGGAAGTGAATCCCGACCATATTACGAAATATTTTCTTAAGCACTTCAGGTGAGTGTTCCTATGTGTGCATGATGCATGAAATGCTATGTTATACTTGTGATTATTATTCAATGACATGTGCTATTTGAGGAAAGGTGTGTACTTTATCGCACCTCTTCCGCTAAATGTTATATACTTCATTGCTCTAATGTGATTGTTGTGCATGTGACTTCCGTGGTTAACTTCACTGTTAGTCCACGGTTAGTCAAACTTGGCGTGTACGGGAGAGATATAAGGTGCTGGGCATTTTCGGTGCGTGTTAATTTCACATCTGAGTAAAGTCCTCGAAGAGGCTAGCTCATGATTGAATTTTATGAATGATTTTGGACTTCCGTGGCTAACTTCACCGTTACTCCACGGTTAGTCAACTTGGTGTGTTTGGGGTGATATAAGGTGCTGGGGGTTATAGGCGAGTGATATTCTTTCCTATATGAGTTTCATTCCTCAAAGAGGGTAACTCTGGATTGAATTTTACAAGTATCTCAGACCTAAGCTACGAACCCGGTCCCGATACCCACGTTATCTTGTTCATGATTGATACTCCTGTGGTTGAGCTTACTCCTGTAGTGAGCCTGTAACCGTCATTGATTATATGACACTTCACATTGGTTATTCATTGTTTATTGAATTTGTTAATTACTATCCTTAAGTGTTTATTTGTTATTGGTATGCTGCTTGTCTTGAACACTCACTGGGCTATTATAGCTCATCCCGTTTATTTGTTTTCTTTAACCAAGTTTTTCCAAAATATTAAAGCTGGAAAAGCTGATTTTGGACGTAGTAAATGTTTGGTTTCATGTATTTTGATAGCCCACTT
Organism: Mitragyna speciosa; assembly: GCA_024721245.1. Lineage (NCBI taxonomy): Eukaryota > Viridiplantae > Streptophyta > Magnoliopsida > Gentianales > Rubiaceae > Mitragyna > Mitragyna speciosa. Next base: position 6,950,678 of record CM045565.1, read on the forward strand.
GTTTAGGCTATTATTGTAAATACTATGTAAATTTTTGGTGTGTAAAACATAATAGTGACACATGTACTTTCAAGTAAATTATAGAAAGGTGTTTTATCTTGCGTTAAGTATGTTTGTAAGTATTGAGCGAGTGTGTGATTTGAGTTCTGGCGAGAGCTAGGCAGGCAGTCCGCTAAGCCCTTTGGTGCGCCTCTGGGTAAGGTGGGGCTGTCACAAGGCGCATACCATATGTTAGATTTAGGTACATTCTTGTAAAAGGAGTAGTACTCCTTGTTTATGCTTTTCTCATTTTGTCTCCTGTAATCTTCAAGAGGTCAGATTTATGTCCCCTTCTTTATTTTGAATTAATAAAATTCTGGGGTGGCGTCCCTCCCCATGTAGAGGGTTTTGCCAAAAAAAAAAAAAGATGAGGTTAGAAGAATTTTTTAAAATAGTTTAGGTGGATATCATTCTTTTCCAATGAAATGGCCTTGATTTGGAGATATCACATATTTTGCAAGGATAATTATGTTAAAATAAAAATAATAGAAGGAAGACCTATAAAATTTAAAGATTTGTAATAATATCATATAGGATTAAGAAAGCAATTTTTTATTTTAATTTGTTTTGTATTTTTTTGGCTGACCCCGTACATGGGGAAAGGTGCCACTCCTAATTTTTATTAATAACAATTAAAAAAGAGGGGGGCATATACCGTACCTCAATTATTACAAGAGATAATAAGAATAAAAAATAAAAATTAAACAATTACATGTTCCTAATGTAAGGCATTTGTTGCTTATCTAATAAAACTAATCCTAATACATGATTTGAAAGGTCTACCTGAGCAAACTGCTTACTAAATCTATTTACACTAGCTAACATAGCTAAAGAATTTGCAACCGCATTAGGTTCTCTAAAAATATGAGTAAAACAATACTGGCTGTCTGAAGAAATGGCCTTTATCTTCTTGAGAGTTGACTTTATATGCCACGGCACTCCTACTTTCTTCTTCAACATTCTGACCAAAACCAGGGAATCCATCTCAACCTCCACCCATTTAAACATATATTCCTTGCAAAGTGTAATACCCTCTAGCAAAGCCAGAGATTCAGCTTCCATGTTTGATTTAATACCAAAATATGAGGAAAATCTAATAATCACCTCATCCAAATCATTTCCTATCACCCCTCCTCCTCCTGCATGTCCTGGGTTACCTTTTTATGAGCCATCAACATTTAGTTTAACATAACCAAACTAGAGAAATCTCCATAGAACAACCATAGAAATCCTTTGTTTTTTTAGCAACAAATGAGCTACCATTCCAATGTTAGTTAACCAGTTATCATCCAATGAAACTTGTTGCTAAGGCCATGCTTGAGTTATGTCAAAAATCAGCTACAGAACTTTGCTACAAATGGCCCATGGTGATACCTGCAAACCTTCAAAAAACACCATATTCCTAGCCTTCCACAACTCCTAACAAATTATAGATGGCAAAATCAATAGTACTTCTACTCTTACTATATTAAATGACATGCTAAACCATCAATGTTTAATACATTGCCTTACTCCATTTGCAACATTGCTAGGTTTCAACTCCAAAATTTTTGCAAAACAACTCCATACAAATCTAGCAATACTACAGTCAGCGAACGCATGATCAACTGTTTCCACATGCACTCCACAAAAATAACATTTTGAAGGCAATTGAAAATCCATTGTAGATAAAATCTCAAGAAAAGGCAAAAAATTATTCAACAACTTCTACATAAACACTGACATTTTACAAGGCAATCTCTTATCCTATTTAGCTTCCTAGAACCAAGTATTGATTTCTTTTCTTTATCTCATTTCACATAGAAGACAAAAAAAATACCTGTTGACGTAAGCTTCCACACTTTCTCCCCTTCAATTTCTACAATATGATGTTGCATTATCTGTTGAACGTCATTCATCCTTCTCCAGACATTCGTGGCTATTTGATGATTCTGATCACTGCCCAGCCTATCATATTTTGTTGCTATAAATTTGGCCCATAATGTGTCAGCTTGCTGAAATTTCCAGCATAGCTACCACTAAATGCCTTCACCATTTCTTCTACTCTTTTTACTCCAAGCCCACCTTCAGATTCTAGAAAACACAAGTCCTTCAATTTCATCCAATGCCCTTTTAAAAATTCCTCAGAATTGCCCCTAAAAAAATTTGCCATTGTCTTTCGGATTCTATTGAAAATCTTTTTTGGAGGAGTCATGACAACAAAATTATGAAGAGGGATTGCTGACAATACATGCTTAATTAATATTAGTCTCCCTCCCTGCGAAAGCAACTTTTTCTTCTAGCTGGCAACCTTTGCAACAAATTTGTCAATTACAAAATGAAAATAAGTAGTGTAGACATCAAATTTTGACACACTATTTATTTTCACACACTGGGGGGCATGTTTGCGATTTTTGGGATAAATTTTAATTTTTAATTTTTAATTTTCAATAATCTGGGGGGCAAAATAGTAATTTTATCTATAAATACTTTTCTACCAGCTTTTGGGGGTTTTAAATTCATATTTTTACTTTTATGTGAATTTGTTAATGGTTTTGGCATGAATTTCTAGGGTTTTGGCATGAATTTCATAGTTTAGTTACTTTGAATGTCTTTTCTCGGTTCCTTTGTTTTTGGTCAAGTCTTTGTTGAAATTTTTTGTTTTATAGTCAATATTTCAAGTATGATTAGCATGAATTTAACTAGCTTAAGTATTTAACATTTCTTGACAATTAAGTTGAATGAAAAATGTGCAAGATTTGACCTATTTAACCCTTACTGTGAGCTTTGAGCCTATAAAAGCAATTCATTCATTTTTGCTCTATTTCTTTGATTGAGTGATTTTCATACATGGATTGGATATTCTAGAACTTGCACTGTTATGCATATTGAGACCACATTTTTTAATTTAATGCATTAAAATGATAAGGGCACCTAGGTTTAACCTTTTTGACTACCGTAAAAACATGCCTTGAATTTTTATCACCATTAGTGAACCCCTTTGTGTGACGCCCCAGAAATTCGTATAAAAATTATATAATTCATGTTATATTTATTAGTAGAAAGATATATATAAAATGGTGAGAAAAGGAAAAAGAAAGGTCAAGATCAAATGCCTTCAATAAGAGAATTTCCTTTAGTTAGGGTTAGTGTTAATCTTTGATTTATTACTTGGAAGTTTTCCTCAAGTTAATTAGGTTAAGTAAATGAGATTCTTTCATGATTAAGTGGTACACCTAAGTACCAAACTTGGGTTAATTTTATTGGTCTATTAGTTTATAATAGTGTTTAATTTTGACTAACTAACTAACTCTATCATTTTCAAGACTTTTGATTAAGTGAGCTTTAGTTCAAAATTTTGACCTAAAATTTTCACTAATCTCCCTTGCTTTCTCTCTCTAAAATCCGGCTCTCTCTCTCTCTCTCTCTTATTTTTCTCTCTTTTTGCTTTAAAATTTGTGCCAAAGTCTTGCAAGTTGTTAGGAGATAAGTGACCAATATTTTCCACCAATTAAATTAAACCAAGTTAGCCACTAATGCATTAAAAGACTAAACTCTAATCTTCCTCTTGTTACACTTTAATTGGTTATCATTTTACCTACCTTTTTCTTTATTTCTTTTCGATTTTTTTTTCTAGCCTATTTCTTCTCTTTTCCTTGCTATCTTGACCGGCCCTCTATTTTCTCTCTTTTCCTCTCATTTTCTCTCAACTTCTTGAAGCTTTCTCTCCAAGATTAGGGCAATTTCACCATAGAAATTTAGTTTTTCTTCTTCCTAAGCAACCTTCTAAGCTTGATCAAGGTATGTGCTATGAACTTTTCCTACTAATTTCAAGTTTTAATTAGTCTTTTGTTCAATTATAAAACTAGATTCTTGGTATTACTACTTGAAGAACTTAGTTTGAATTGAAGTTTTACTTGTTAGCTTAAGTGTTTTCTTGGTTAGATAGACTATTAAATACCATTTAAACCTTGAATATTAGTAGTATTTGAATAACAGTCATGCTGGATCAGTTTTAGTAAAACTTTCATAACTTGATGTAGATAACTTGGATTCGAGTGATTCTTGTTGTTTTGGAAACTAGATTGATAGGGATTTCCAACGGTGTAAAGCTTGCACTGTGGTTCATTGTGTATTAATCGCAGAAAGTTTGCAAAGTTGGCTGAAAACTTGATTCTGCGTGAAACAGTTTTGATGATGAGCCAACTAGAGGGCTGATTTTGAACTTGTTCTAGTTGGAATTTGGATTGATGATCTTCACGAAAGTTGTAGCCCTATAAACGTACTTTCAAACCATGTAATCACAATTCCATAGTTCTTGGTTGATTGGCCCCAATAACGGCATGAAGTTGGCTGAAAACCAACCCTGTGCAGATTTGGGTGATGATTCTTGGAGTATAATCCTTGAAATTTGGTGGAATTTTGATTGAATTTGAGCTTGGATTGAACTAAGAAGTGTAGAACTTGTTGAATTATGGGTTTGATGATTGAAATCTTGATGGAAAACAAGATTGGAAGGGCCGAAAATTAAGGGGAAATAATGCCAAAATTTTGCTAGAAAACCCTAGAATGAAAACCCTAAAGTGAAAACCCTAGAATTTAATGGAGTATTTCTTGAATTTTCTTACTAAGTTAATTAGGGTGCAAATCGAGTTTTCATTAGATTATTTTCTTTTAAATTTCAGGACCCAAAAGCGAGACCCGACCTTTTTACGAAATATCCTCGTAGACATTCCAGGTGAGTGTCTTTATGTGTGCATGATGCATGAAATGTGATATTTTATTTGATAAATATTATGCGAAAATTTGCAATTACTATGTGAATACCTGTGCTACTTGAGGAAAGATGTATACTTTATCACATCTATTCCGCAATGTGTTACTTGCTTTCATTGACCAATGTGTTATTTGTGTGTGCGTGAGACTACCGTGACTAACTTCACCGTTATTTCACGGATGGTCAACCCGGCTGCACGTGGGAGGACATAAGGTGTTGGGTGTTTTAGGGCTTGATGTTCTTTCCCTTTCGAGTTGTGAATCCTCAAAGAGGCCAACTCCGGATTGAACCTGTTTGCTTGTTGGCCCTCCAGGGCTGAGAATATCTCCCTGGATGTGGTAGCTTGTACGGAGGTTATAAGGTGATTGGCGGTTAGGGTTTGTGCTTGATAAAACTGATATGTTCTTTGATAAAGACCTGAGCTATTATCTCGGTCCAAATATCGTGACTACATGATCAGTACTTGCTCTTTCTGCGGTTAAGCTTGCTTCCGTAGTGGAGCCCTGTATCCTCCTTTGACTACATGTTAACTTAAATTGTTCATATCTTGATTTATTAATTTATTGCTCGATTATTTTATTTACTAAAATAATGAGTTCTTGATTTGATTGCATGACTTGGACATTCACTGGGCTATTATAGCTCATTCCGTTTTATTTGTTTTCCTTACTCAGGTTTCCTGAAAAAAATTAAAGCTGGAACGACTGATTTTGAGTATGCTAGATGTTTTAGTTATTGTAATAGCCGAACTGTATTAGGCTATCTTTGTGAAAAATCATGTATATTATGACACGTAAACTTTTGATGTGAATTGTACTTTATGATAAATAAAATGAGTGTATTTTATTTATTCCATTTTATTTTAGTTTATTTTATTTTAAGTTAATTACGCTCGGACGTTTGCGTGATTGTGTGAATCGAGACCTGGCGAGAGCTAGGCAGGCAGTCCGCTAAGCCCTTTGGTGCGCCTCTGGGTGAGGTGGGGCTATCACACTTTGAGCCTTAACCTTTTCTTTGTTTATTAGCTACATAATTTTGCCAAAGACCTATTTATTTGGACTTTCTTTTTGAACCGTTTATCAAGTGATTGTCTCAATTTTATTGCAAAAAGATTTGGAAGCTCCATTGCGAGGTGTTTGTTAAAGAATGTTATTGGCAAATGCAATTGTTTCAAGTTTTTGTGCTTATTTTGAAAAGAAAAAAAGAAAAGAAAAAAAAAAGAGAATTTCTAGGGTGTTACAAAGGCTCGTGCCTAAGACATTCTTTCCACCTAGCCAAGGCTAGTTGCGAGGTTTAATTAAATTTTCCTAAATTAACCCTAAGTTCTATCATGTTTGGATGTGTCTATATGAATACAAATCCTAAATCTAGATGTGACTATCAAAAGGTCGAAATGTTCCGTCGAGACTTAGTCAGGATTATCGCATTAGTTGCGAAACCCGAGTCGAGACCTTGAGAGAGTCACGAGTGTCTACACAAAATGAAATGTAAAAAGAAAAGAAAATATAGATAATAAGTGGTTGAAGAAAGTGGGGATGCATCATAACGGGTACGGGGGACTAATAACTCATGAATGATATCTTTCTACTCATTGGGGAGGGAACGGCCTGTCAATCCACCGCTTCCTAGTAAGTAGACGACTATTTCTAGTTAGATCACACAAAATGACCTAACTTCTAAGTGAAATGCAACCTAGATGTCATGTAACACCCTAGAAATGCACTTACAAGAAACATTTTTCTTATTTAGGGTTAAGTGTTAATCCTTGATTTATTAGTTGGAAGATTTCTTGAGTTAATTAGGTTAATTAGCTAAGATTTTCATTATTAAGCAAGAACACCTAAGTACTAAAGTTAGAATAATTTTACTTGACCATTTAATTTATATTAGTGTTTAAATTTTGATTATCTCATCTTACTATTTTCTAGTCTTTTGACTACTTGAATTTTAGCTCAATTTTACTAAAAAATTTCACTTATTTTCTTGCTTTATTTTCTTTTCCCTTGGCTGAAATTTTTCTCTTTCTTTTCTTTCTCTCTTGGCCGAAAATTCTTCTCTCTTCTCTTTTCTTTTTTTGGCCGAAATTCTTTTTCTTTTTTTCTTTCTCTTTATGGCTGGATTCTCTCTCCCTATTTTACTCTCTTTTTGCTTTAATAATTTGTGTCTTATTATTGCTAGTATTAAGTGATAAGAGGTTAATGAGCTCCACCAATCAAATTAATCCAAGTTAGCTACTCTTGCATTAAATGACTACCTTTTTACTTTACTCTTGTGAGGTTTTAATTGGTTAATCTTTTTCCCACCTTTTCTTTATTTCTTTTCCATTTTTCCTAGCCTATTTCTTTCTCTTTCTTCTCCCTCTTGGCCGGCCATCTCCTTTTCTCTTCTTCTCTCATTTTGCTCTCAACTTCTTGAAGTTTTCTCTCTAAAGTTTGGGCAAATCCACCATAGGAAGTGAGCTTCTTTCCTTTCTAAGCAAAGTTCTAAGCATATCTAAGGTATTTACTATGAACTTTTCCTATTAATTTCATGTTTTAATTAGTTTTTATGCAAGCTTAAACCAAGATTCTTGTTGGTACTACTTGGAGAAATTAGTTAGAATTTGAGATTTACTTGCTAGATAAAGTGTTCTTGTGATTAGATAGACTAGTATATGGCCTTTAAACCTTGAAATTTCATGTGTTATATGTTGTTTGGTTGAAGATTCTTGGAGTAGAATTCTTGGAATTTAGTGGAATTTTGATTGAATTTGAACTTGAGTTGAACATAAAAGTTGTAGAACTTGTTGAATTGGGTTGGATTGTTGATTTTTCTTACAGGAAAAAAATTTGGGTTAGTCCGATTTTAAGGGGAAATGCTGCCGAAATTTTGTAGAATTAAAAGAAGAAAAATTAATAAGTGAGATTTTAAGCCTAGAATAGGTTCAATTGAAGGAAATTGAAGTGTAGGAATTTTTAGAAATGATCTAGTGATAGATTAAATTTTCTTAGAATAAGTAAACCCTAAAACCCTAGAAACCCTAAAACCAAAACCTAAGAAATAAGTGGGGTGTTTTCTTGAATTTTTCTTACTAAATTTACTAGGGTTTTACTTGGGTTTTCATTATATTATTTCTTTTAAATTTCAAGGTCTGAAAACGCATCACGACCATTTTACGAGATATTTTCTTAGGCATTCCAAGTGAGTGTCTTTATGTGTGCATGATGCATGAAATGTTATGTTTCACTTGTGCATATTATGTTATACTTGCAAATATTATGTGATAAAATGTGCTACTTGAGGAAAGATGTATACTTTATCGCATCTATTCCGTAATGTGTTATATGCTTTCACTATTCAACGTGTTACTTGTGCATGAGACTTCCGTGACTAACTTTATTGTTACTTCACGGATAGTCAACTCGGACAGGCTTGGGAGGTTATAAGGTGCTGGGTGTTTTAGGGCGTGACGTTCTTTCCCTTTTGAGTTGTGAATCCTCAAAGAGGCCAACTCCGGATTGAACTTTCTTGCGTGTTGGCCCTCCCAGGTTGAGAGTACTCCCTGGATGTGGTAGCTTGTACAGAGGTTATAAGGTGAATGGTGGTTAGGGCTTGCGTGATTAAAATTGGCATGTTCCTTGATAAACGACCTGAGCTATTATCTCGGTCTAAATGTCATGGTTACATGATCAGTACTTGCTTTTCCTGCGGTTGAGCTTGCTCCCGTAGTTGAGCCTTGTATCCGCCCTTGACTACTTGATAATTAAATTGTTCATATCTTGTTTATTTAACTTATTGATTATTTTATTTACTAAAATAATGAGTTCTTGATATGATTGCATGACTTGGACATTCAATGGGCTATTATAGCTCATTCCTTTTATTTGTTTTCCTTTACTCAGGTTTCCTGAAAAATTAAAGCTGGAACGACTGGTTTTGATTATTATAGATGTTTTAGTTATTGTAATAGCCAGACTGTGTTAGGCTATCTTTGTGAAAATCATGTATATTATGACATGTAAACTTTTGATGTGACTTGTACCCTTTAAGTAAATAATATGAGTGTATTTTATGTTATTCCATTTTATTTTATTTTAGTTTATTTATTTTGAGTTAATTACGATCGGACGTTTGCGTGAGTGCATGATTCGAGTCCTGGCGAGAGCTAGGCAGGCAGTCCGCTAAGCCCTTTGGTGTGCCTCTGGGTAAGGTGGGGCTGTCACATGTCATGCATTGTCGAATGTTGAAAATAGATAATAATAATAATAAAATATATATGAAAAATCATGCATAGATGAAAAAGCCTAAACATGAGATGTGGTGTGTGAAAATGATATGAAATGCACACGGGAAAACTATCACTAAAATGACCTAAGAGTCTAGCGTTGGATTAGCCCTTTCTAGGAATTCCCCACTAGCATTGGATTGGCGAGGAAGTGAGAAAACCACAACTAGCATTGGACTAGCGCAGTGACGCATGAAATTACAAAATATGAATTTGCACTCCAAAACTAATAAAAAAATATTTATATCTAAAAATTACTTTTTTGCCCCTCGATATTGTTGATTTTGCCCATTTTCTCAAAAATTAAGATTTTACCCAAAAATTAAAAAAATACCCCACTAATATTAGAAAAATAATAAATGGTGTGTCAAAATTTGGTGTCTACATCTCCTACCTTTAAAAAGATTACAACCCAAGTACATAAAGGGAACTGAACCACGTTTCACTCCAGTTAACCTCTCAATCCAATGCCTTTGCCCATTACCACATCTCTTAGAAGCTATAAAGAAACTTTTTGTTTTATTTATCTTCTGACCTGAGCCTCCTTGATAAGCGTCCAAAAACCTCCAAAGATTCTATATAGAAGTTTTAAAACATGTTATGAAAATCACGATATCATCTTCAAAAGCCAAATGTGTAATCACTAGACATCCTCTAAGCAGTGCAAAATGAGTTATCTTCCCATATTCCACCCATTTCTTAAGGCCTCGGCTAAAAGATTCAGCCATAAGAATGAGCAAAATAGGGGACATTGGATCATTTTGCTTTTTCCCCCTAGAAGCCTGGAAGAAACCTCTTGGTGCACCATTAACTAATACAAAAAACCAGCTTTGAGAAAGATTACCCAAAACCATGCCAATAAATCTTTGATCAAAACCAAACCTCTTCAACACGATCTTTAAAAATCTTCAAGAAACTCTATCAAAAGCTTTCATCATATCTAACTTGAATAAGCAATTACGCCCTCCGGTCCTCTTATCAATGGATACTACAATCTCCTATACCAACAAAATATTATCTGAAATTTTCTTACCTTTCACAAAAGCAAATTGCTCTGGTGAAATAATCAAGGGAAGCACCATGTGACAGCCCTACCTTACCCAGAGGCGCACCAAAGGGCTTAGCGGACTGCCTGCCTAGCTCTCGCCAGGACTCAAATCACGCACTCACGTAACCATCCAAGCGTACATAACTCAAAATAAAATAAAAATAATATAGAATAAAATAAAATACATTCATATTATTTAACTTAAAGGTACAAGTAACATCAAGAAGTTTACATGTCATAATATACATGATTTTCACAAGGATAGCCTAAAACAGTTTGGCTATTACAATAACTAAGACATCTATTATATTTAAAACCAGTCGATCCATCTTTAATTTTTCAGGAAACCTGGGTAAAGGAAAACAAATAAAAGGAATGAGCTATAATAGCCCAGTGAATGCCCAAGTCATGCAACCATGTCAAGATCTTATTATTTTATTGAATAAAATAATGGACAAATTAAATAAACAAGATATGAACAATTTAATTAACAAGTAGTCAAGGGCGGATACAAGGCTCAACTACGGGAGCAAGCTCAACCGCAGGAGAAGCAAGTACTGATCATGTAACCATGACGTTAGGACCGGGATAATAGCTCAGGTCTTTATCAAAGGACATGCCAGTATTATCACGCAAGCCCTAACCACCGTTCACCTTATAACCTCCGTACAGGCTACCACATCCAGGGAGTAATCTCAACCTTGGAGGGCCACTCACCTGGAATGCCTAAGAAAATATCTCATAAAATGGTCGCGATTCATTTTCGGATCCTGAAATTTAAAAGAAATAATATAATGAAAACCCAATTAAAACCCTAGTTAATTTAGTAAGAAAAATTCAAGAAATACCCCACTTATTTCTAGGGTTTTGGTTTTAGGGTTTAGGGTTTACTTATTCTAAGAAAATTTAATTTATCACTAGATCATTTCCTAAAAATTCCTGCACATCAACTTCCTTAAATTGAGCATATTCTAGGTTTAAAATCTCACTTGTCAATTTTTCTTCTTTTAATTTTACCAAAATTTCGGTAGCATTTCCCCTTTAAATCGGACTAACCCAAATTTTTTTCCTGCAAGAAAACAACCAACCAACCCATTTTTCAACAAGTTCTACAACTTGTATGTTCAAATCAAACTCAAATTCATTCAAAATTCCACTCAAATTCAAGATTTCTACTCCAAGAATCTTCAACCAAGCAACATATAACACATGAGATTTCAAGGTTTAAATGCTATTTACTAGTCTATCTAACTACAAGAACACTTTATCTAGCAAGTAAATCTTCAATTCCAACTAAATTCTTCAAGTAGTAATAACAAGAATCTAGATTTAAACTTGGACAAAAGGTTAATTAAAACTTGAAATTAGTAGGAAAAGTTCATAGTAGATACCTTAGACAAGCTTAGAACCTTGCTTAGGAAGACGAAAAGCTCACTTTCTATGGTGGAATTACCCAAAATTTGGAGAGAAAGCTTCAAGAAGTTGAGAGCAAAATGAGAGGAAAAGAGAGAGTAGGATGGCCGGCCAAGAAGAAAGAAAAGAAGAAAGAAATAGGCTAGGAAAAATAGAAGAGAAATAAAGAAAAGGTGGGAAAAGAATAACCAATCAAAACATAACAAGAGTCAAGTTTAGGTTTATGCTTTTAAGGTATTAGTGGTTAAGTTGGACAAATTTAATTGGTGGAATTTTTTAATCTCTTATCACCTAGTAAATAGTAATATTATGGCACAAGTATTAAAGCAAAAAGAGAGAAAAATAAAAGAAGAGAGAGCCGGCCATGAGGAAAGAAAAGAAGAAAGAAATTCGGCCAAGAAGAAAAAGAAAAAGAGAGAAGGAATTTCGGCCAAGAGAAAAAGAAAAGGAGAGAAGAAAATTCAGCCAAGAAAAAAGAAAATAAAGCAAGAGAACAAGTGAAATTTTTGAGTAAAATTGAGCTAAAATTCAAGTAGTCAAAAGACTAGAAAATAGTAGAATAAGCTAGTCAAAATTAAACACTATTATAAATTAATGGTCCAATAAAATTTATTCCAAATTTGGTACTTAGGTGTCCTACATAATAATGAAAAATCTTAGTTAATTAACCTAACTAACTTAAGAAATCTTCCAACTAATAAATCAAGGATTAACACTTAACCCTAAATAAAAGAATGTCTCTTGTAAGTGCATTTTCGGTTTTTCCCTTTTCTTTTTCCTTTCTCTATATATATTTTTCTACTAATAGTCGTACATGGATTAAATTATTCTTGTATGTATTTTCTAGGGTGTTACACACCATCCTCATCCTATTTGCCAGAATCTTGGAGAAGACCTTGTTGATGAAGTTACTCAAGTTTATTGGGCAAAAATCTACATAAGTTTGAGGATTAGGTTTTTCAGGAATAAGGAGAATAAGCGAGTTGAAAATACTTTTTGGCATAGGGACAACTGCCATAAACTCTCCCACAGCATTAAAAAAAATCATGAGCAATTACATCCCAACAATGTTCATAAAATACTCTAGAAAATCCATTAGGTCCAGGGGGCACTATCTCTATTCATATCAAACACCGCGTGATGTAGTTCCTCCATTGAAACCTCTTTCAACAATTTTGCTCTGATGACACCAATTCTGGGATAACCTGAGCCAAATGAGCTTGAGATTGATGAAGCTCAGCCCTGGCCTCCTTTGTACGCACTTCATCATAAACCATTTCCTTCTATTGCACAACCTCTTCCCCTTGCCTCACATTAATAAAGACATCCCCAAAGTACTCACGATTCCAGCTTCGCAAACAAGCTTTCAACCTTTTCAATTTATAGGCAAATGCATGCATACCATATTCATCTACTGGCAAGCACCAATTATTCATAACTACTTGAAAAAAAGAAGAATGAGATAACCACATTTTCTGAAATTTAAAAGCTCCAAGAGTTAAAGTATTCTTACCCTCATCTTGAGTTGCAATGGAGCATGGTCAGAAGTAACCTTATTCGGATGATGAACATGAAAGCTATCCAATAAACTCAACCATTGCTGATTCCTAAATAGTCTATCCAATCTCTTCCATATTCTTGTGCCCGCTCTTACTCTAGTCCCAGTGAAAAAACTACCTGAAAAAGGCAATTCCAGTAGTCCACAAGTAGACACTGCTTCATTAAAATCATCACTGGTGCCCAAATCTTGCCTGACATTCCCATATACTCATTGATCTAGTTGATTACATTAAAATCTCCACCCACAAGCCACGGCTTATCAATAGTCCGTGCAATTTTCCCAAGACCAGACCACAAATGCCTTCTTTACCCTCTAGAATATTTTGCACACATAAAGATTGCATCAACCACTTGACTCCATTCATCATGCGCCGCCAAAACATGCAAATATTGCTCCCTATTTGAAATTACCATCAAATGAAATCCAGCCCTGTAGAATAGCCAAAATTTTTTAGTCTCATTAAATATACAATAGTCAAAAGATAACTTCATGCGTAGTTACTCAATCTTTTCTACGGAAGCTAAAGGCTTAAACACAATCAGCAAAGAAATACCATGCATCCTTAGTAACAACTTTAAACAACGGGTAGAGGAATTACCCATCGCTCCTCTTATGTTCCATATGAGCATATTATTCATTATGATTAAGAAAGGGAAAATCACTGAAAGCTTTTGAAGCTTGCCTCGTAAGAATTTGTCTTGGAAGCCTCATATAACTCTTTCTTCTTCTAGATTTTTTTGAAACCACTTGAAGGAAACCATCATCATCAAATGGCTGGGCAATCTTTTAGCAATAATCTCACTGAATTTTCACAAAGATTTAAGTGAGACATCACTCATTTGGGAGTGGCGCCACTGCTCCGAGTCAAAAAAGGAATCCGAGTCAAAAAAGGAACTATTAGCAACATGTTCATGCTCATCCAGGTCTTTAATTTTTGAATCATCCAGTCTATCTCCAAGCTGCTGCTGCTTTTCTGGTATCATCAGTTTGTCAGATATAACTACTGGAGAAGGCTTCAGCTGCTGTGCATGTAGTTTATCCCCATTATTCGTTGTTACCCTATTCTCCAGACTCCCCTCCACCTGTTGTTCCACCTGTTGCTATTCCAACTACTGTACCAACAGATGTTGATGCACCTGCTGCTGTTCGACCAAGCTCTCACGTCCCTTGTCTCTTTCAGTTTGAACTAAACTGCGCTGGGCTGCAGCCTACGTAAACAGCAGTAGTGTTCTGTGGCAGTTGCACTCTATCAAGTGGAACATTCTTTTGCCTTTTACAGTCAGCAATTGCATGGCCTTGTTTACTGCAATAAGAGTAATAGGAGGGCATATTATCGTAATCAATTCACTGCCAAAATCCCTTCCGTCCAGAACCAATCCAGACCCTATTGGGATGCTCTTTTGTTAGGTCTAAGTCCACACATACTCTGGCAACATGAGGCCTTGAAAGACTAGCAGTGGCAACATCAATCTTTAGAGGAGAGCCAATTGAACTAGCAATGGAGAAGAGAGCCGTCTTGTCAAAAAAATGAATTGGTAGATGTTCCCCGGAAATCCATATTGGTGCATGAATAGATTCTACCTTTAGAGTGAAATCTGGTGTCCATTTGAACACATGCATAGGAAACTCAGCAACGGTCCAGAGTCCTTTGAGCCAACATCTCAAATAGTCTTCTTCTCGATGGAATCTTATGAGAATATGTTGATGGTACAGCAAACCCACAGAAAATGTCGCCTGAAAACCAATGGTTTGCAGCGCCTTTCGGATGGATTCAAGGCTTGGACTCTTAGTGAAAACTTGCCTATCAAAGCATGCTTAAAAGGGGGGGCTGCCATTTTAGCAATCTCCTCTGCCGAAAAGACCACTGCAGGCTCTCCTCGATAGTGAGTAAGTGGTTTGATCTTGCATGGAGAAACAGCCGTATCATCCTTGAGAATATCTACAAATGATTTACAAGGCCATTGCTAGCCTCCTTCAGGCAACTGTCCAGCCACGGAGATGGCCGGAAGGCTGATGATTAGATTTGGAAATTCAAAACTAACAGAAAGCCGAAGAAGAAGGAAAAAGAGAGAAAGCATCCTAGAGAAATCTAAACTTATTATTTCATGCATTTCAAAATTAAAAAAAAAATAGAACACATCAATATAAATGTTAGAAACAAAGGAAGCACCAACAAATGGAAAAACTTATAAGGAATTAAGAAAGAAATAAACTTTAAAGGTGCTATTAATTGCAATTTAGACAAATTTTAGACTTAGGAAAATTACAAAAAAAAAAGAGTTTCTTGGAAAATATAATTATATTTGATTTAAACCATGCAATATTTGATAGAAAATTTGAAAAGAATCAATGAGTTTAGAAAATAGGACTAAAGGAAATAATAAAGAATGATTTAGAAGGGTACGAGAAATATATATAAACTAAATAGTATAAATTTTTTTCCAAATTTGAAAAAATTATGAAGCTATAAGTTAAATAATTTACATGAGGTAACTTAGAGAGAATATAAATCCATCATTTTTAATCTTCCTAAATGATTACTTCTTTTCATTTAAAAAAATAAGCAGAAAAGATTAATTCATTGTAAAAGAAAAAAAATAGAATACCATATAAAGAGATTTCAGAAGAGGACTCATATTTATACGCACCCATCTATATATAATGACCCATAGAAAGTGCGAGTATTGTATCTTGTTTACAAATAATGAAAATTTGGGATGTCTTTAACAAGGAACAAAAGCATAATAAAAAAGAGAAACATTTCTAATTAATTTACAACAAGGAGATGAATGAAGAAGTCAACATTCAGAGAGAGAACAAAGATATAAATCTGGAGTAGATTAAGGGATGATGTAAGTAAAGTTTTGCTAAAAGTTAAATGAATTATATTGCAGATAAATTGATAAACAAGGAAAATTTTGCATGATTTTTAAGAAAAAGAATGAACAAAGGTGGAAGCGTGATTAGGTCAGACTTGTACCTCTTTATCTTATGAGCTTCGTGAGAAAAACCAATGGACCATGCTATTTGGACCATCCAAGAGTGGAAATATCTGGGACATGGTTATGAAGTTTTCAATCTTTTCAGAATGTTTTTCTGCATGGAAACGATTGAAAATGACTTTAAAATATACTTGCGATTGGGATTCGCATTGAAAATCGTTGTCTGGTTGTCATAAGAAGAATTGTGGTCAACAAATTTGTTTTATTTGAATAACCCATGGCGACATATATTTAAATACCAGTGTGTGCTATAAAACCAATTTGATTTAGGTTGTAATTGCACTTTATTTTATGCAATAATATGTGATACTTTACATCTTTTATTACATGTAATTATTTAGTTGTTTAATTTATAGAATATATGTTGTGTGAAAGAAATCGCAAATAGTTGGGAGGACGAGATTTTCTCTACACTCTTCAAAAAAATTATTCTTAAATTATCCCTACTACTGCTATTAATAAAATTGAGCATGGTTGATATAGATAAATTAGGGCATACTTTGATTCTGCTTATTTACAATGTAATTAATCTTATCAGTTATCAACTATTGTATAGTGACATCTAAATTGGTATGTCAATGCTTGTTGATAACAAGTTCATGAGAATGATTAGTTTTAGATATTTTCATATGAATAACTATTTAATGCCAATGGATTAGTTTTTTGTATGATAATAATGTAAGTGATTCTTAGACTTGAAATCTTCATATTATGTTGAATGTTAGTTAATTACTATACTTGGATAGTATTAGTTCTTGCTCCTACTATGTCGTTCATATGATAGAGATTCGGTATAATATGAAATACAAATTGATTGTGAGAGATCAAAGGAAGATTTACAATTTTAAATAGTAGGAGTGTCTATTCTACTTTGGTCATTTGTTAAAAATCATTACTGTAATCCTACTTTTATTGATAACAAATCAATAAGTTACTAGTTAGTTTTCTTGCTTGTTTAGTAATATTTTTGTAGTCTTAAACAGGGCTTAAGGACATCAAATAAGTTAACGAAAATGATTGAATCAAATTGAACAATTGTACCAGAAAACAGGAAGTTTTCGGCCACCCTTCGAACAATGGTTCAGTTATCCAAAAGTGCATCATAAACATTTGGCCACTGCTTCGGATACTGATTCGTCTGTCTGAAATGCCATCAAAATGGTCAAAAATGTTTGGACGAAGATTCGGCACTTAGAAGCTGATATGAAAAGTCAGACACGACCGGATGCCTCTTTAGACATACATTTGGCCATTTGGAAATCATGTGAAGAAGTCAGAGATGTTTGGACATAGGGTTGGACAAATATTCAGTCATCTGAACTTTATCAAATTTGGTCAATAACCTTCGGTCAGGAGTTTGGAGAGGCTTTGTTTCTTCAGTTGTGTGAAGAGACGAATATAAGGTAATAAGGAGAGTAATGCAACAAAAAATTTAAAATTTTATTACATTAGCCATGGATCTCTTTGATAAAATCTATACGATTAAAGGGTGTTTAGCACAAATACCTCAAGTATCAAAGATTTCTATACTTCAAAATGCGCGAACTTATTCGATGTAAGTGTTGATCTACCATGAAAAGCTTCCCAAGTGTTGAGCCTCTAATAGTATCCACACGAACACGATCTTTAGGAACCTTTGGGCTTGCTTGCCTTGCTTTTTGAGTGCTAGCTCCCTTGAATATCATGAAGAACACAAGAACAAGAAGAGGAAGAAGACAAAACTCTAACTATTAGGGAAGAGAAATGTGACGTTTTTTTCTTGGGGAAGAAAAATGCCTCTCTTAATTTTCTTTCTCTAAATTTTGTCTTGTGTTTCATCAATTTGTCAAGAATCAAGGCATGGATTTATTTATAGTTGTAGTATCCTAGTTTTTAAGGAAACAAGAGCAATTGGAAATCAAAAAGGTTTAGGAAGCTTACCTTAAGCTAATCTTATTCCTTTAGGAAACCAATTCCAAAAGGAAACGAAATAGCTCATTAATTCCTTTTAGGAAACTAATTTTCAGCAAGACTTAGATATTTATAAATAAGTCCTTTAAGTTACTTTATCACATAAATTAACCCCATAAGTATCTTATACTTATCTTAATACCAAATTAACGCAAAAACCATGTTCTTATTGTGCGTGACCCATTAGATTTCATTCACATTGGCAATAAGTACAAATTATAACTCATTAATTAATCAATTGAGAACTAGGAACCTCTTCCTATTATCCTATTTTTTGAATTTTAAATTTTTGATCATTTTTCTGGCAGTGGTGTTGCGTTCTGGCACCGGTTCACTGCTGATGGCTAGTTTACCATCTAAGATATGTGCCACTTCTCTCCAAAAATCTTTTGCAGATGCCTAGGCTGGTTCTTCCAATGGTTGCGATGCTTCCATTCTTGATGTGGAGGTTCATTCGACTCACAAGGGAGAGCCAGCTCCTTCGATTTCTCAAGATGATCTCTTGAAACTTTCTGTGCCGTTCAACAACGTCCTAGTGGGGAAGTTTCCCTTTACCAGGCCTTCCATGGTGATCATTAAGAAGTTCTTTGTGACTTCGGGATTGAAGGGAGAATGTCCTATTGAATTATTTGATGCAAACCATTTGATCATCAGGCCTTCATTGGAAAAAGACTACACAAGGCTATTCTTGAGGCGTACTTGGTACATCAGAAACTCTCCTATGGTTTTCTCTAAGTGGACATACAATTTCAAGACTAACCAGGAGGCCTCCATTGCTCCAATCTAGGTTTCTTTCCCAGAGTTGGCCTTGCCTTTCTTCAATAAACCTTACCTTAATAAACTTGTAGCCTTGTTGGGTAGACCCCTTCGGGTTGATGCTACAACATTGGATGTTCGTGGGCCTTCTGTTGCTACAGTCCTTGTGGGATTTGACGTCTCAAAACCACCTATGAAAAGGATATGGATAGGGGATGACATGAAGGGTTCATGGCAGCGAGTAGAATATGAAGGCAGGCTTGAATTTTGTTCATTTTGTGACAGGATTGGGCACTTCATTGATAGGTGTTTCAAGAAAAGCCGTCAACTTTGTCCAAAGGTGGATGAGAATTTGCAAAAAAAGAAGACAACAATTTATGTTCTTAAACCTCAGAACCAATCGACCACAATTGCTCCTACGTCTCAACAAGGTTTTAACTCATAGAAACATGGGCTGAAATTGGATGGTAGTGATATAGTGATGGTGGAAAAGGCTACTGACCCATCAACAGTATCTTTGCCAGAAAAGCTGATGCAATGTGAAGTTGTTGTTTTGGATATTCAACAACAGGAGGAGTTAAGCTCATAGAAACAAGGGCAAGATATGCACGACAATGATGCAGTGCAGGTGGAGAAGATCCCTGACCAGAGTGGTTTTCCCTCCAAAACAGATGGTAAAACATGATGATGTTGCTACATCTGTCCAATAACAGCAGGTGAGTGATGGCAGTGCGTTGGGGAAGGGTATTAGTGAAAAGTAGGAGCAATGTTCATCTGGGCAAAAGAATGGTATTCAATTGACTCCAATGGGTCATGACAGGGAGGGTTTGCCTCAAATTCATAACAAATTCCAACTCTTGCAATCTCTTTCAGAGATGGATACGTAGGATGATGATAGGATTGCTTTCAGAATGCGGCAACAAGTAGACTGGGTTTTGTTAATGAGGAGTGGTCTAATGCATTTGCCAATTTCAAGCTTTCTTATTTGTCTAGAGGATAGTCGGATCATTGTCCACTTCGTTTCAAATGTTCTCATGCAGCAACAAAGAGAGGCACTTTTCATTTTTTGAATGTATGGTGTAGACATGGAGAGTTTCTTGATGTGGAAAGACAAAGTTGGAAAGAACCTACTTAGCTTCGAGGTATGATGTGTTTTTTCTTTAAATTGATGGGATTGAGAAAGCCCCTTGCTGATGCGATCTGCTCCGAGACCTCTCGTTAATTACCTAACGGGAACCTTCGTGAAGAACGCAATCCACAGGATAACCCTCCCAAAGGATCATTCTTGTGTATCTAGAAATAACTTAACCCCAATTCTATCCAAGAATTGATAAAAGATTGATAAAAGATCCCAAACCCTAACCCCACATATTGGTTAGAACTCAAGGATATCGAAAGAACTCACGAATCACTCGTAGAATTCACCAGTCTCACAAAGAGAACCAAAGAGGAAAACCCTCAATACTTCATTAAACTTCAATCGTAATGTTTAAACATTGATAGAAATTAGCGTTATATAGGCAAAAACACCCTAAACAACCGATATGAAAAGTAACTAGTCTATTACAAGTGAAAAACTAAGTAAAAACACGTAAAATAAAAGAAATCGTAAAGTTTTGGATGAAGGCTGTGGCACGGCCTTCTTCACGGCCTTGATCAAAAGGTTTTGTAATGCTGAGCCATGAGCATCTTGAAGCTAGCCGCGGTCACGTCTCGCCTTTCACTACCCACGGCTTACCACCAGCCATCATTTTTGGCTTATTCTGCTTCCTATCTGCCAGTGTACTCTTCCTCATCTTTGATGGCCTCTTCCTCTAACCCTTTTTATCCATTCTTGATGCTTCTAAGCCTCCATTAAGGGTTGGCAAAGGCCTCCGCTTCAATGATGCTCTTGAAACAATATGAATGCATTTATCAACTTGAGCTTTGGCTTCTATGATCGTATCATTCCCCTCCTCTTCAAGAAGATTCGTCCTCAAGTCTTGCTCATGTATGACTCCAACTAAGGGAACATCACATACCTACAGAGATGAAATGTGTGGAAGAGAAGAATAAGAATTAGTAAGATCCTTCTTCACCATCTTCTTCTTCCCCTTCGTAACCTCAAGCTCCTTGGACTGCTTCACATAGTCCCTATGAGCTTCCAACGGTGTCAATGGCACAAGTGTGATGTCCTTTCCATGCCAAGTGAACAAGTACTGATTGCGAAACCCATCATACATCACCTTGCGATCAAATTGTTACGGACGCCCTAGTAGTAAGTAACATGCCCCCATAGGCGCCATATCACATAAAACTTTATCTTTGTAGGCTCCAATAGTGAACTTGACCTCGTGTTGCTTGGTCACCTTCAATTCGCCACTATCCCTCACCCACTGTAGTCTATAAGGCTTGGGATGCTTCACTGTTCTCAAATCAGGCTCATTTACCAACAATGAATTCACAAGATTAGTGCAACTACCACAGTCAATGGCAATGCCACATACCTTGTTCCCAATGAAACATCGATTATGGAAGATTGATTCTTTCTGCAAATCAGGTCCAGCTTCCTTAAGGTGTTCATCTGAAAATTTCCTTGTAAAAAGAAGCTCTCCCTTGTCAGGTTCATAGCTAATAGGACCTTCACTATGGCTTCCTCTCTCCAGTGGTGGCATCTTCTCATTATCTGAAGAAGCACTCTTTATGCCTCCTCCATCCAACACAATCATAGTCCTAGTGTTAGGACACTAGGATGCCATGTGACCACGTCTTTGGCACTTGAAGCATTGGATGTCACGTGTCCTCGTAGATGCCTTCATTTGCCCTTTGCCATCACCTGTGCCCTCTTTTGGCCTGACAACATCTCTTGGCCTCATGTCACCTCGATCCTCTCATCCCATGGA
Organism: Mitragyna speciosa; assembly: GCA_024721245.1. NCBI lineage: Eukaryota > Viridiplantae > Streptophyta > Magnoliopsida > Gentianales > Rubiaceae > Mitragyna > Mitragyna speciosa. The sequence goes on from CM045565.1 coordinate 6,972,349, forward strand.
TGGTCTATCCTGCTATCTTGACCTCCCATATGAGGAGCCTGTACCATCTCCCCTCCTAGCCTGGAGTTGTTTCTCCACTGTCTCAGTTTTTTGAACTAAGTCATCAATGTCTACATAAGACTGCAACTCCACCTTGTCTCGAATATCTTGATTTAGACCAGCTAGGAATCTAGCCATTGTAGTCTCACAGCCTTCTACTACATTCGCATGAATCATTGCTAACTCCATATCCTTGTAGTAGTCATCCACTGTAAGACCACCCTGTTACATGGACTACAACCTCTGATGTAGCTCTCTGTAGTAGTGGCCAAGTATGAACCTCCTTCACATGATTGTCTTCATCTCTTCCCATGTGCGGATAGGTCACTGTCCACATCTTCTCCTAGTGGTAGCCAACTGGTCCCACCACACAATTGTGTAGTCCGAAAACTCCATAGCAGCTAGTTTCACCTTTTTCTCCTCGGAGTAGTGGTGGCAATCAAATACGTGCTCCACCTTCCGCTCCCACTCCAGGTAAAGTTCTGGGTCACTCCACCCTTGGAATGTGAGATTCTTCATTTTAATGCTCCCAACGTTTCCATCACGAGCTTGCTCTCTTCTTCTAGACTTCCTATCAGCTTGCATTTCATCACTGGATCCTTCTGACTCTAAGATTGGAGACCTTCTCCGGTGGATTCTATGGCTACTCCTTGACCTTGAGTGTGAATGACCTCGCCTCTCCAATCACTCACACATAACTTCCATGGTCTATCTCATACCCTAGATACTAGCAGTCATGGTCTCAGCAAAATTCCTAAGGTCAAATGCCTTAAATTCTCCTTTGTTAGACATGATGAATTTTGAACAAATAAAAGGAATTTAAAGAAAAAAATGGGTAAAGATTCGACTAAGGTAGGAATTTTTACGAAAAGAATACTATCCAACACTAACATCACAACCCAAGACAAGAAATTGGACAAAAAAATTTTGGGTCAACAATAACTCAAATGAACAGTACCTATGAATAGTACCGAGTGAGCAATGACGCTACAGTGATGCAAATTTTTTTTTTGAACAATGGAATAAGTGTTTTGATGATTTTTGTTAATGAATAGTCAATAAATCACCAATAATCAATAACCCAATCAACAAAAGCACAAAAGACACGAATCTTCTAGGGTTTTTAGACGGCCTGAAGCAAGGACAATACAAAAGAGGCACAAAAAAATTCCAATAAATTGCAGAAACTAGCAGAAAATTGCAGAAAAATTGATTAACACACTAGGAATTATGCAAAGCAACAATCTTCTACCACGAAAAAACAACAACGCACAAATCCACAATAATAAGAAATCCTAGGAATAAAATTGCTTAAGAACAATAGGCAATCACAAGAAATACTATAGGAATTTGACAAAATAAAAAGGAAAAAATATATCCAATCTCGAAGAATCGAAATTCAAGAGATGGATTAGGGAAACCTGATACCAAGAACCCAAAGAGCTCTGATACCAATTGATGCGATCCGCCCCTATACCCCTCGTTAATCACCTAACGGGAACCTTTATGAAGAACGCAATTCACAGGACAACCCTCCCAAAGGATCGTTCTTGTGTATCTAGATACAATCTAACCCCAATTATATCTAAGAATTAAAATGAGATTAATAAAGGATCCCAAACCCTAACCCCACACGTTGGTTAGAACTCAAGGATATCGAAAGAACTCACGAATCACTCGTAGAATTTACCAGTCTCACAGAGAGAACCAAAGAGGAAAACCCTCAATACTTTATTAAACTTCAATTGTAATGTTTAAACATTGATAGAAATTAGTGTTATATAGGCAAAAACACCATAAACAATTGATATGGAAAGTAACCATTCTATTACAAGTGAAAAACTAAGTAAAAATGCGTAAAACAAAAGAAATCGTAAAGTTTTGGATGAAGGCCTTTCTTACGGCCTTGATCATAAGGTTTTGCAATGTTGAGCCATGGGTATCCTAAAGCGAGCTATGGTCATGTCTCGCCTTTCACTACCCATGGCTCACCACTAGCCATCATTTTTGGCTTCTTCTGCTTCCTATCCGCCGGTGTACTCTTCCTCATCTTTGATGGCCTCTTCCTCCAGCCCTTTTTATTCATTCTTGATGCTTCTAAGCCTCCATTAAGGGTTGGCAAAGGCCTCCGTTTCGATGATACTCTTGAAACAATATGAATGCATTTATCAACTTGAGCTTTGGCTTCTAGGATCATATCACTTGGTGTTTGGAATAGGCAAGTATTTGGTAATATTGCTAATAAGCTGAATGATGCTTCTAACTGATTACTTGCGTGTGAAGCTCAATATGACTTATGCAGGGATGAGGCAAGGTGGAGTTGCATAAGGCTTGAACAAATCACACTCACATGCCATCATTGGATTGTGGTTTGTGGCATCAGAAATTGGCTATTAAATGGATGAAGGAAGGTGATGCAAATACGGTCTATTTTCATTCTGTTGTATGACAGAGGAGGAGTTACAATTTTATTGGCAGAGTTAAGACACAAAAGGGGGTTTGTGTGGAGGATCTGGAGGATATCAAAGCCTCTGCAGTTAATTGCTTTAAGGATTTATTTACTGATGATCACCACAATATTCCTATGTTAGACTCATGTTTTCATGTGCCTTCCATTGATGAGGAACACAACTCATTGGTGAGTGCTTTACCAACAATGGAGGAAATTTGCCGAGTTGTTTTTTCCATGAATGGTAATAGCACGATTGGTCCTAATTGTAACATCCCGCGTCTGGGCTGGCCCAATAACTTTTGAAGCTTTAAACCACAGGCTCAAAATGCTTAAGCCAAGTTATTTAGTAGCCCAAACGTAGGATATTATATACTAACTCATGTCTTTTCTTCCCACCAATGAGGGACATTTGAGGGGTCTCACATTCACCCCTCCTTATCAGGCTTTGCGTCCTCGCAAAGCCCAATCTATATCATAATCCGGACTGTCCACTTGGTTGTATCGGATTCTAGAGGTGGCTCATACGGGCTTTAGAGGTGGCTCCCGTCCTTAGGTCGACGTAGCACTTAGCCCCGCACAGCACTTAGTTCCTCCATCTCCTTGCGTAGTCCGGCCCAAATACCCTAGGCCCAGTCTCACCCCGTGCAGAAACCACACGAGGTTTGCTCTGATACCATTTGTAACATCCCGCGTCTGGACTGGCCTAATAACTTTTGAAGCTTTAAACCACAGGCTCAAAATGCTTAAGCCAAGTTATTTAGTAGCCCAAACGTAGGATATTATATACTAACTCATGTCTTTTCTTCCCACCAATGTGGGACATTTGAGGGGTCTCACACTAATGGCTTTGGTGCTCATTTTTATCAATGTTGTTGAGAGATTATCAAAGAAGATTTATTTGATACTGTGTGTGATTTTTTTAGGGGCAATCCCTTGCCAAGGGGGTTCACTAGCACGACAATTGTGTTGATTCCGAGGAAAGACGGTGCTTCTCAGTGGAAAGATTTCAAACCTATTAGTCTATGCAATGTAAGTGCAAAATAATTTTGAAGATTTTTACTTGCAGAATTAACCAAGTCTTACCTCAAATTATTGGCCCTACTCAGACAGGGTTTGTTCTTGGCTGGGGTATCATGAATAATATTTTAGCGGCTGTCGCGCCCCATTTTTCGAAGGGATAATAAAGAAGTGTTAGATGTTTGGAAAAAAGAAAAGGAAGTGTTAAATGTGATTGTGTTTATTTTATTGGAAAAAGAGAAGCATATAAATTTTTGTAAAAATAATTTTTAGAAAAATGCTTTGTAAAAGATAATTCGATAAAATGTGACAAACAAATACTTTATTTTGAAAACAAAAGAAAAAGGGCCTAAAATGGGACTTTGAAAATGCGACGGTTTTTGGGCTCGAAAATAGAGTCTAAAAAGGGTTTTTTAGTGAAAAAGGAGTCGCAACTTGGTATTGAGTTTTGGTGTACCAAGTCACCCGAAAATATTTTATAAAAGGTAAGAAAATTAAGAATGATTTTTTAAGGAAATGATTTTTGGAAAAAATATAGGAAAAAACAAGAAAACCCTTTTAGACGACTCTAGGTCTTTGAAAACAAGAGAAAAAGGTTCGGGAGTCACAGTTGAAGAAAGAGAAGGCAAAGGCTCGCGCCCAAGGCACCCTTTCAACCTAGCCGAAACTAGTTGCGAGGTTTAGTCTAAATTTTCCTAATATAACCCTAAGACTTCATCACATTTGGATGCAACTATATGAATGCAAATCTAATCCTAAAATGGATATCGATAAGGGACGAAATGTTCCACTGAGATTTGGTCGGAATTATCGCATTAATTGCGAAACTCGGATATAGACCTCGATGGAGTCACGAGTATAGATGTGAATGGAGTGCAAAAGAAAAGAAAAATAATAGTATAGATAGTAAGTGAACAAAGAAAATGGGGATGCAACATAACGGGTGCAGGGGACTAATAGCCTCGTGACTATCTGTTTCTACTCACGGAGGGGGGAACGACATGTACGCCATCGCTACCCACGTGAGTAGATGACTATTTCTTAGTCGAAATCACGCAAATGACCTAAAATTCTATGTGTAGTGGAATCTAAATGTTATGCACCAAATAGATGTTAAAATAAGTAATAAGTTATAAAGTATATATAAAAATTCATAGAAAATGGGAAAAAGCCTAAAAAGATAAAATGTGTGTGAAATGTCATGAAATGCACACGAAAATGATCCTAAGGCTAAAATGACCTAAAGGCTTAGCATTGGACTAGCCCATTTTCTATAAGTTCTCCGCTAGCGTTGGACTAGCGAAGAAACCGGAATTAACCACAACTAGTGTTGGACTAGTGTGGTGACGATACACATATATAATAATAAGGCCAGTAAATAAATAAAGCATAGATTAAAGCAAATAATCACATAAAAGCACATAATGGCACGTAGGAGCATATAACACATAAGCATGATATTCTAAATGCAAAGTCCTAAAGAAAGCAAATAAAACACATAAGCACATAGCACACAAAAGCCCTAACTATTACACCGGGAAAGCCTAATTACATTCTAGAAATAAAAATAAAAGATAACCTATCTAACCTATCTATTACATTTTCTATCTAAATACATACGATTTTTGTTAAATGGACAACACATAAACTATCTATTGTGTGACAGCCCCACCTTGCCCAGAGGCGCACCAAAGGGCTTAGCGGACTGCCTGCCTAGCTCTCGCCAGGTCTCGATGCACGCACTCACCCGAAAAATCCGAGCGTACTTAACTTAGAATAAAATAACATAAAATAAAATGAAACAAAGTAAAATAAATCTTATTATTTAATTTAAAGATACGAGTCATATCAAAAGGTTACATGTCATAATTTACATAATTTTCACAATAATAGCCTAACACAGTGCGACTATTACAATAATTAAAACACTTATAATAACCAAAAACCAGTTGGTCCCGCTTAATTTTTTCGGTAACCTGAGTAAAGGAAAACAAATAAAATGGAATGAGCTATAATAGCCCAGTGAATGTCCAATTCATGCAAACATATCAAGAACTTATTATTTCGGGTTATTAAAATAATCAATAAATTAAATAAACAATATATGAGCAATTTAATTTACAGGTAGTCACTGGCGGATACAGGGCTCAACTACGGAAGCAAGCTTAACCGTAGAGGAGCAGGTACTGATCATGTAGCCACGATATTTGGACCGAGATAATAGCTCAGGTCTTTATCAAGGAACATATCAGTTTTATCAATCACAAACCCTAACCGCCAATCACCTTATAACCTCCGTACAAGCTACCACATCCGGGGAAGAAAAAATCTCAACCCTGGAGGGCCAACACACAATCAAGAAAGTTCATTCCGAAGTTGGCCTCTTTGAGGATTCACAACTCAAAAGGAAAGAACGTCACACCCTAAAACACCCAGCACCTTATGTCCTCCCACTTGCAACCCGGTTGACTAACCGTGAAATAACAGTGACGTTAGTCACGGTAGTCTCACACACACAAATAACATTTTAAATAATAAAAGCGTGTAACACATTGTGGAATAGATGCAATAAAGTACACATCTTTCCTCAAATAACACAGGTACTCACATAATAATTGCAAGTTAAGCATAATAGTCACCAAATAAAATTATCACATTCCATGTATCATGCACACATAAAGACACTCACCTGGTGCCTAAGAAAATATCTCGTAGAAAGGTCGGGTCTCACTATCGGGTCTGTCGCGCCCCATTTTTCGAAAAAAAAAGGAAAATAAATAAAATGATAATATGTGTGGTGAATGTGTTAGTTGGAAAAAGGAAAATTAAAATGCATTGTTGTGTTTATTTGTTGGGAAAAGAGGATAGGTATTTGTAAAATGATTTTTAGAAAATATTGTACAAAAGACATGAAATACTTTATTTTTTGAAAGCAAATGAAAAGGGCCTAAAATGGGACTTTTGGAAATGCGACGGTTTTTGGGCCCGAAAATAGAGTCTAAAAAGGGTTTTTTAGTAAAAAAAAAGGAGTCGCCACTTGGTATTGAGTTTTGGTGTACCAAGTCACCCGAAAATATTTTATAAAAGGTAAGAAAATCAAGAATGATTTATTTAAAGAAATAGTTTGTGGGAAAAAGTATAAGAAAAATAAGAAAACCCTTTTAGACGACTCCAGGTCTTTGAAAAACAAGAGAAAAAGGTTCGGGAGTCACAGTTGAAGAAAGGGAAGGCAAAGGCTTGCGCCTAAGGCACCCTTTCAACCTAGCCGAAACTAGTTGCGAGGTTTAGTCTAAATTTTCCTAATATAAACCTAAGATTTTATCACACTTGGATGCAACTATATGAATGCAAATCTAGTCCTAAAAATGGGATATCGTTAAGGGACAAAATGTTCCATTGAGGTTTAGTCGGAATTATCGCATTAATTGCGAAACCCGAATGTAGACCTCGACGGAGTCACGAGTATAGGTGCAAAAACGGAATGCAAAAGAAAAAGAAAATAGTAGTATAGATAGTAAGTGAACAAAGAAAGTAGGGATGCAACATAACGGGTACGGGGGACGAATGGACTCGTGACTAACTGTTCCTACTCACGGAGGGGGGAACGACATGTACGCCATCGCTTCCCACGTGAGTAGATGACTATTTCTAGTCAAGTCACGCAAATGACCTAAAATTCTATGTGTGGTGGAGTCTAAATGTCATGCACCAAACATGTATTTTAAAAAATAGATAATAAATGATAGAGTATATATATAAAAATCATTCAAAATGGAAAAAGGCCTAAAACAAAAATGTGTGTGAAATAGCATGAAATGAACACACGAAAATGTTCCTAATGCTAAAATGACCTAAAGGCTTAGCATTGGACTAGCCTATTTTCTATAAGTTCTCCACTAGCGTTGGACTAGCGAAGAAAACGAAATTAACCACAACTAGCTTTGGACTAGTGTGGCGACGATACACATATATAATTAAAGTAAGTAAATAAACAAAGCATGTATTAAAGCAATAATCACCAAAAGCAAATAATAGCATATAGGAGCACATAGCACACAAGCATGATATTCTAGATGCAAAATCCTAAAGAAAGCGAATAAAACACATAAACACATAGCACACATAGCACACAAAGCCCTAACTATTACACCGGAGAATAACCTAATTGCAGTCTAAAAATAACCTATCTAACCTATCTATTACACTTTCTATCTAAAATACATAGGCTTTAATTAAATAGATAAAACATAAACTATCTATTACATTAACTATCTAAATACAAAAATTTTTTTTTTGCTAAATAGAAATTTACCTATCTATTACATTTCTTTGAATAATCAAAATTAAATTTGAATAAATAATATGACATAAATAAATAAACATTCATACACAAACAAAAATTATAAACACAAAAATACATTAAAACACATAGAAAAACACATAGGAGCACATAGAATTACATAAAAAGAAATTAAAAGGGTAATTGAAATACCTCCCGTTCGTAAACTCGGTACAAATTGCTACTAACATGAACAAACATGTCAAAAATACCACTATTTAATAAATAAATCAATTAATTAAATAAATTAATACCAAGCACTATGAACATACTAAAATAATTCAAACAACAAAAATAAAGGAAAGAAAATAATGATAATAATAATGAATTATTTAAAAAGAAAACGCAAATTGTTTAAGTAGGAATAAATAAGTAAATAAAACAAAACAACGAAAATAAAGAAATAATGATAATATAAGATAAAATACAAAAATACATATTTAAACTTTTAAAAAACCAAATAAAAATTATTAAAATAACTAAAAGAGAAATAAAGAAAATTAATTTGAACATTAATTAGACTAACAATACCCAATTTTAGAACATTAATTGTAAAAAAAAAAAATTTTTTTATAAATAAAGAAAATGTGAAAAGAAATAATTTAAAGTTTTGAAGACATAACTAATTTTAATTAATACTTTTTTTTTGGCAAAAATAAAATATTATAAGATTTGGATTAAAAGTGAAAATTTAAGCAATATTCTAAAGTGAAAAATGTAATTTGCAACAAGTAAAAAGGTAAAATTATAATTTTAAACCCTACTTATGGTAATGACATAGTTTACAATGAATTTAAAGGCTAAAACATAATTTTCAGCAACTATAATGCCCAAAAACAAAAATTCCAGCAATAAATAAAAGACTAAAATAAAATTTCTAACAATTAATGGAGGTCTTAAAACAAATTCCAGCAACATAAAGGACCAAAATATAAATTTCAGCAACAATAGGGGGCCAAAAATAAAATTCCAGCAAGTGTAATAACTCAAATAAAATTCCAGCAAAGTTGGGGGGATAAAAATGAAATTCCAGCAAGTATTCTAAGGCAAAAATAGAATTTCCAGCAATGTATAAGGGCCAAAATATAATTTTCAGCAATATTTAAAGCCTAAAATATAATAACAGCAAGCTTGGGAGGCAAAATTGCAATTTTCATAAATATCAGAGGGTAAAAATGCAATTCTAGCCAAATATAGGGGTCAAAATGTAATTACCGAAAAATATAGGGTCAAAAATGGAAATTAAAAAACGTAGGGGCCAAAATTATAATTATCTAAAAGTTGAGGGACCTAAATGCAATTAATTAGGACCTAATTGAAAAGAAAATAAAATTACGGGGGTCAATCTACAATAAATAGAAACTTAAATGCATAAATCAGAAATATCCGGAGCCACAGTAGCATTAATGAAAGTATAAGGACTATAAAATAAATACATATTATTAATTAAAAATAAATTAAAAAACTAAACTAATCAAAACGACGTAGTTTTGAGTGAAACTACGTCAAAACGACGTAGTTTCACTAAAACTAAATTTTTTTTTTTTTTTTTTTACCGGTTTCAGTTTTTTTTTTCTTTTTTTTTTCTTTCTTTTTTTTTCTTTTTTCTTCTTTTCTCTCTTCCAGATTTCTTCTTCTCTCTTTCTTCCTTCCTCTTCGTTCTTTACTTTTCCAGAATTGCTTCTTCTTTTTTTTTTTCTTCTTCTTTCTCTTTTTCTCTTCTTCTTCCTCGCCGTTCCAACTCTCTGATTCTCTCTCGATCTCACTATTTCTTTCTTCTCTCTCTCGGTCGGTCTCTCTCTCTCTCTAACCGAATGCTTCAAAGGCATGGATACCCAAATGTTCACAGAAATTGTGTCTTTCAATTCCCTCACTACCTCCGAATTTTTTCTTCCAAAAACCCATTTTTCTCTAAAACTCTCTTGACCAAAATTTTCCCAAAACTAAACCCTTAAATCTAAAACAAAGATGACCCTCATGTTCAATTTAAACCACATCAGACACAATTATGATTAAGCTAAAGAAATTGAAGGAGGAGAGCTGGAAATTTTACCTTTTCGAGCCTTGGAGAGGTGGAATTTGAAGTGTTTTCCCAGCAGCGATGGAAGTGCGGCTTGGTGATTTCGATTCGATTTTGCTACGGAGAGATGGAGCTGTGAACGGTTGTTGGTGGCCTGGCTGCAGATTGGCAGTGATTATAGTTGTGGTTCGCTCTCTGTGTGTGTGGGCGATTGTGTATGTGTGTGTTTGTTTTGTAGGTGTGTTGTGTTTGTTTTGCAGGTGTATTGTGCTTGTTTTGTAGGTGTGTGCAATCGTGAATGTGTGTGCCGTGTGTGAGTTGTGCGTTTTGTGTTGTGTCTGTGATTTGAGAATGATGTATGTGTATGCTTAGTGTCTGTGTTTATGGATGCTTGATGTTGTGCCTGTTTTGTGTTGTGTGTTGGTATAGGGGTGTGTGAGTGATGAAGGTGCAGGGGAACGGGATGAGAGGGCGTGAGGGAGATGCAGAGGGTGGAGTGTGATGTGTGTGTTCTGTGTCTGTGTGTGCTACTGTTCTTGTGTGGAAAAATGCAGGTTGCGTGCAAGTGTGTGTTGTGCGTGTGTCTGGGAGTATGCAGGTGTGCTGTGTGTATGTATGTGCGAATTGTGTGTCTGTGTGTGCGAATTGTGTGTCTGTGTGTGTCTGTGCCTGCAAATGAGTGTGTATGTGTGAACTGTGTGCTTTGCTGGTGTTGTGAGGAAAGCCGGGAGAAGAGGAGTGTGAGTGAATTGTGCCTGTGTGCAGGTGAGCCGAGAGTGCAAGTGTGTTCTGGTGAGGATTCTGAAAGTGCCGGTGTGTGTATCTGCCTGTGGTGAGGTTGAGGCGTGAGGGAGAATGTGAGAGTGCAGGGGGAAGGGGCAGAGGGATGAGGAGCTTGTGTGTGCAAGTCTGTGTATCTGCGTGATTTGTGCTGCTGTGTTTGTGTCTGTGTGCTCAGGGAAGAAGGAGAGAATTGCAGGTGTGAGTATGTGAGTGTGGTGTGTGTTTCTGTGTGAGAGGTGAGCCGAGAGAGTGAGAGGTGTGTGCCCAGTGAGTTTGGCCGAGAGAGAAGAGAGTGAAGGAGAGGGAGAGTGCAGGCGTGTGTGAAAAAAAAATGCAGGGGAAGGGTCTGGTGCGTGAGTGTTGTGCGTCTGTGTGTGATTGCAGGGAGAGGGAAGAAGAAAAAATGCAGGGATTGAAAACAAAAATAAAAGAGAGATTTTGTGATGATGGTGAGTGGGTGGAGAAGAAAGAAAATCCACCCAAAATCCCTGCAAATCTGCTGAAATCTGGTCATGAGGCTAATGGCAGCCATATTGCTACAGTAGCCGGCTGCAGAATGCAGCCTGCTACTTTTTTTTTTTTTTTTTTTTTGTGGAAGGAAAATAAAGGAAAACAAAAATGAAATAGAATAAAAATAAAAATATTGGGATCTCTAAAATTACTAAGAAAAATACTGAAATTTATAGTTATAAAAAAAAGAATAAATAAAATTTATCGTAAAAATTCAAAAGTTAACATAACATTAAAAAATGTGCGATTAATAATAAAAAATAATAATAATAATAAAGTACTAAAATAAATATTAAAAATTTCTAGAAAATTCATGAATATATGAGATATGCATAAAAAATTTTAATTGAAAAATTCTCATAAAAAGAATGCATTGGGAAACGTGCTATTAATAAACAAAAGATAAAAATTAAATAAATACTAAACGACCTCTAAAAATTATGAGATTTTTACAGAAAATTTATGAGTATTCGAAATGCATATATAAAATTTTTTCACTTGAAAATTCTCATAAAAATAGCGCATTGGAAAATGTGCCGTTGAATTAAAAATAAAAAAAAATTCTAAAATTTTAAATAAATAATGAATGACTCCTAAAAATCATTAAAATGATAAAATAGTAAAATCACGTATTTAGGAAATAAAATAAAATAAACTAATATTTACATGGTGAAATTACCATTTTGCCCCTGTTTTGACGAATTAGACATAATATGCGAAAATTGTACTCGACCTCCAAAAATAAGAAAATAGCCCCTAAAATAAAAATGGCACATATATTTTAACAAAAGGTGTGTCAAAATTTGGTGTCTACAGGGTCCTGCAAATTGAAAAAAATAATCTAATGAAAAACCCAATTTATACCCTAATTAACCTAGTAAGAAAATTCAAGAAATACCCCATTAAATTCTAGTTTTTTTTTCTAGGGTTTAGGGTTTAGGGTTTAGGGTTTAGGGCTTTTATTCTAGGGTTTTCTAGGGTTTTTTTTTTCTAGGGTTTTCTAACAAAAATTGGGCATTATTTCCCCTAAATTTCGGCCTTTCCAATCTTGTTTTTCATCAAGATTTCAATCATCAAACCCATAATTCAACAAGTTCTAAAACTTCTTAGTTCAATCCAAACTCAAATTCAATCAAAATCTCACTAAATCTCAAGGATTAAGCTCCAAGAACTTTCACCCAAACAACATGTTCTTCATGAAATTTCAAGGTTCCAAGTGTGACAGCCCCACCTTACCCAGAGGCGCACCAAAGGGCTTAGCGGACTGCCTGCCTAGCTCTCGCCAGGTCTCGATTCACACACTCACGCAAACGTCCGAGCGTACTTAACTTAAAATAAAGTAAACTAAAATAAAATGGAATAAAATAAAATAAAATATACTCATTTTATTTAACATAAGGTACAATTCACATCAAAAGTTTACACGTCATAACATAAATGATTTTTCACAAAGATAGTCTAACACAGTTTGGCTATTACATTAACGAAGACATCTAGCATATTCAAAATCAATCGTTCCAGCTTTAATTTTTCAGGAAACCTGAGTAAGGAAAACAAATAAAACGGAATGAGCTATAATAGCCCAGTGAATGTCCAAGTCATGCAATCAAATCAAGAACTCATTATTTTTAGTAAATGAAATAATCGAACAATTAAATTAATAAATCAAGATATAAACAATTTAATTTAACATGTAGTCAAAGGAGGATACAGGGCTCCACTACGGAAGCAAGCTTAACCGTAGGAAGAGCAAGCACTGACCATGTAGTCACGATATTTGGACCGAGATAATAGCTCAGGTCTTTATCAAAGAACATATCAGTTTTGTCAAGCACAAACCCTAACCGCCAATCACCTTATAACCTCCGTACAAGCTACCACATCCAGGGAGATATTCTCAACCCCGGGAGGGCCAACAATCAAACAGGTTCAATCCGGAGTTGGCCTCTTTGAGGATTCACAACTCAAAAGGGAAAGAACATCAATCCCTAAAACACCCAGCACCTTATGTCCTCCCACTTGCAGCCCGGTTGACTAACCGTGAAATAACATGGAAGTTAGTCACGGTAGTCTCACGCACACACAAGTAACACATTGGTCAATGAAAGCAAGTAACATGTTGCGGAACAGATGTGATAAAGTACACCTCTTTCCTCAAGTAGCACAGGTATTTACATAGTAATTGCAAATTTTCGCATAATATTTATCAAATAAAATATCACATTCCATGCATCATGCACACATAAAGACACTCACCTTGAAAGCCTAAGAAAATATCTCGTAAAATGGTCGTGATGCGTTTTCGGACCCTGAAATTTAAAAGAAATAATAACATAAAAACTCAATTAAAATCCTAGTAAATTTAGTAAGAAAAAGTCAAGAAAATACCCCACTTACTTCTAGGGTTTTGGTTTTAGGGTTTCTAGGGTTTAGGGTTTACTTATTCTAAGAAAGTCTAGTCTATCACTAGATCATTTCTAAAAATTCCTACACTTAAATTTCCCTCAATTGAACATATTCTAAGCTTAAAATTTCACTTATCCATTTTTCTTGTTTTAATTCTACCAAAATTTCGGCAGCATTTTCCCTTAAATCGGACTAACCAAAATTTTTAAACCTGCAAGAAAATTCAACAACCCAATCCATTCAACATGTACCACAACTTCTATGTTCAATTTAAACTCAAATTCAATCAAGATTCCACTCAAATACAAAATCCCTACTCCAAGAATCATCACTCAACTCTGCACAGGGTTGGTTTTCAGCCAACTTCGTGCCATTTCTGGGGTCAATCCATTAAGAACTAAGGAATTATGATTACATGGTTTTAAAGTACGTTTATAGGGCTACAACTTTCGTGAAGATCATCAATCCAAATTCCAACTAGAACCGGTTCAAAATCAGCCCTCAATTTGGCTCATCATCAAAACTGTTTTACGCAGAATCAAATTTTCAGCCAACTTTGCAAACTTTCTGCGATTAATATACAATGAATCACAGTGCAAGCCTTATACCGTTGGAAAGCCCTATCAATCTAGTTTCTAAAACAACAAGAATCACTCGAATCCAAGTTGTCTATACCAAGTTATGAAAGTTTTACTAAAACTGGTCCAGCATGACTGTTTTAAGTGTTCTTGAGTTCCAACTTAATTCTTCAACTAAACCACATATAAAACATAAATTTCCAAGGTTTAAAGGCCATATACTAGTCTATCTAACCACAAGAACACTTTATCTAACAAGTATATATCAAGTTCTAACTAATTTCTTCAAGTATTATTAACAAGAAACTTGGTATTGAACTTGAATAAAAACTAATTAAAACATGAAATTAATAAGACAAGTTCATGGTAAATACCTTAGATAAGCCTAATACTTTGATTAGAAATGATAGAAGTCCACTTCCTATGGTTGATTTGTGTTAACTTGAGAGATGGAAGTCCAAGAAGTTGAGAGCAAAATGAGGGAAGAAGAAGAATGAAGGGGCCGGCCAAATGAAGAGAAAAAGAGAGAGAAATAGTCTAGGAAAAATGGAAAAGAAAAGAAGAAAAGATGGGAAAAATAGTGGTCCAATTAAAATCTTACAAGAGTAAAGTAAATAGTTAGTCTTTTAATGCAAGAATAGCTACTTGGATTAATTTAATTGGTGAAGATTAATAACTCTTACCACTTAATATAATTAATAATTAGACATAAATTATTAAAGCAAAATAGAACAAAAATAGAGGAGAGAAACCGGCCACATGAAGAAAAGAAGAAGAGAAATTTTCGGCCAAGAGAAAAAGAAAAGAAAGAGAAAATTTTCAGCTAAGGGAAAAGGAAATAAAGTAGGAAAATAAGTGAAATTTTTGAGTAAAATTGAGTTAAAATTCAAGTAGTCAAAAGACTAGAAAATAGTAAAATGAGCTAATCAAAATTTAAGCACTAATATAAATTAAATGGTCAAGTAATATTATTCTAACTTTAGTACTTAAATGTTCTTGCTTAAAATGAAAATCTTAACTAATTACCCTAATTAACTCAAGAAATCTTCCAACTACTAAATCTAGGATTAACACTTAACCCTAAATAAGGAAAAAGATGTCTTTTGTAAGGGCATTTTCTAGGGTGTTACACCAAGGCTACATACTAGTCTATTCAACCATAAGAACACTTTATCTAACAAGTATATATCAAGTTCTAACTAATTGCTTCAAGTAGTCTTAACAAGAAACTTGGTATTAAACTTGAATAAAAACTAATTAAAACATGAAATTAATAAGGTAAGTTCATGGTAAATACCTTAGATATGCTTAGAACTTTGATTAGAAAAGATAGAAGTCCACTTCCTATGGTTGATTTGTGTCAATTTGAGAGATGAAAGTTCAAGAAGTTGAGAGCAAAAATGAGGGAAGAAGAAGAAAGGTATGGCCGGCCAAGGTGAGAAGAAAAAGAGAAAGAAATAGTCTAGGAAAAATGAAAAAGAATTGAAGAAAAGGTGAGAAAATAATTAGCCAATAAAATCATTACAAGAATAAAGTAAAAAGAGAGCATTTAATGCAAGTTTAGCAACTTGGTTTAATTTAATTGGTTAAAATTATCAACTCTAATCACTTAATATAAACAATAAAGAAACATAAATTATTAAAACACAAATAGGGTAAATTAGGGAGAGAGAACCGGCCACATGAAGAAAGAAAGAAAAGAAGAATTTTGCCCTAAAGAAAAGAAAAGAAAAGAGAGAGAATTTCGGCCAAGAAAGAAAGAAAAGAGAGAGAAAAATTTCGGCCAAGGGAAAAAGAAAATAAGGTAAGAAAATAAGTGAAACTTTTGAATAAAATTGAGCAAAATTTCAAGTAGTCAAAAGACTAGAAAATAGTGAAATGAACTAGTAAAAATTTAAACACTACTATAAGTTAAATGGTCAAGAGAAATTATTCTAACTTTAGTACCTAAGTGTTCTTGCTTAGAATGAAAATCTTAACTAATTAACTTAATTAACTCAAGAAATCTCCCAACTAATAATTCTAAGATTAGCACTTAACCCTAAATAATAAAAAAAATGCTTCTTATATGTGCATTTTCTAGGGTGTTACATATTGCATCAACTATCTAAATACAAAAATTTTACTAAATAGAATATTACCTACCTATTACATTTCTTTGAATAATTAATATTAATTCAAGTAAATAATATGAAATAAATAAATGTTCACACATGTATAGAAAATATAAGCACAAAGAGATATAAAACATATAGAGAACATATAGGAGCACGTAGGAGCACATAAAGAGAAATAAAAAGGGTAATCGAGGTACCTCCCATTCGTAAACTCGGTACAATTTGCTACTAAAATGAACAAACATGTCAAAAAATACCACTATTTAAATAAATAAACTACTAATTGAATAATTTCCTACCGATTATTATGAACATACTACGATAATTCAAACAATCATAGCAATAATAAACAAAATAAGAGAAAGAAAATAATAATAATAATAATTAATTATTTAGGAAGAAAAATAAAAATTTGTTTAAGTAAAAATAAATAAGTAAATAAATAAATAAAGCCAAACAAAAAAAAAAAGAAATAATAATAATAGAAGATACAATACAATAATACATACTTTTAAAACCCCAAATAACGATTATTAAGATAACTAAAAGGAAAATAAAGAAACTAATTTGAACATTAATTAGACTAACAAGACCCAGTTTTAGAACATTAATTATAAATTTGATAAAATAAATAAGTAAAAAAAATGTGAAAAGAAATAATTTAAAGCTTTGAGGACTTAACTAATTTGGATTAATATATTTTTTTTTTGGCAAAAATAAAATATCATAAGATTTGGATTAAAAAGAGAAATTTGGGTAATATTATAGAGTGAAAATGTAATTTATAACAAACTAAAGGGTAAAATTATAATTTCAAACCATAGTTAAGATAATAATATAATTTGCAACAAATTTAAAGGCTAAAATATAATTTCCAGCAAGTATAATGCCAAAAATAAAAATTTCTAGCAATATTTAAGGCCAAGAATACAATTTCAGCAAAATCATTAAGTAATACATAATTTACAACAAATATTTAGAAGCAAAAATGTAATTTCAGCAAATATAGTGATTTAAATAAAATTCCAGCAAGGTTGGAGGGACAAAAATAAAATTCCAGCAAGCATTCTAGGGCAAAGAAAGAATTTCCAGCAATGTTGGGGAACAAAATAAAATTCCAGCAAGCATTATAGGAAATTAGAACCAAATTCCAGCAACATAAAGTTTTAAAAATGAAATTCCAGAAACTTAGGAACTAAATTACAATTTCCAACAATTAATGGAGGTATTTAAACAAATTCCAGCAACATAAAGGATCAAAATATAAATTCCAGCAACAATAGGAACTAAATTACAATTTCTAACAATTAATGGAGGTATTAAAACAAATTCCAGCAACATAAAGGATCAAAATATAAATTCCAGCAACAATAGGGGCCCAAAAATAAAATTCCAGCACGTATTCTAAGGCAAAAATAGAATTTCCAGCAATGTAAGGGACCAAAATGCAATTTTCAGCAACATTTAAAGCCTAAAGTACAATAACAGCAAGCTTGGGAGGCAAAATTGCAATTTCCATAAATATCAGAGGGTAAAAATGCAATTCTAGAAAAATTACAGGGGTCAAAATGTAATTACCTAGAAATGTAGGGTCAAAAATAGAAATTAAATAGTGCAGGGGCAAAAATTATAAATATCTAAAAGTTGGGGGACCTAAATGCAATTAATCCGGACCTAATTGAAAAGAAAACAAAATTATGGGGGTCAATCTATAATAAATAGAAATCTAAATGCATAAATCATAAATATTCAGGGCCACAGTAACATTAATGAAAGCATAAGGACTATAAAATAAATACCTATTATTAATTAAAAATAAATTAAAAAACTAAATTAATCAAAACGACGTAGTTTTGAGTGAAACTACGTCAAAACGACGTAGTTTCACCAAAACATTTTTTTTTTCGTTTGACTTTTTTTTTTCACTTTTCCAGAAATTTTTCTTTTTCTTCTTTTTCTCTCTTTTCTCTCTTTTCTTTCTTTTCCTTTTTTCTTTCTTTTTTTTTCTTCTTCTTCTTCTCTTCTTGTCTTCTTCTCCCCCCCGATCTGTTCTTCCTTTTCAATCCCACTCTCTTTCTCGGTCAGTTTCTCTCTCTCACCGGAGCTCTCTCTCTCTCACCGGAGTTTTCTCTCTCTCTCTCTCCGTTCGTCTCTATTTCTCTCGGTCCCTCTCAATCTCTCTTCTCTCAGTTTCCCTCCCTCTCTATCTCTCTTGGTCCGAAAGAAAAAGAAAAAAAAATCCCTAAATTATTTGCTAAACTACATTTATCAACCGTACAAAGTGAAAGAGAGATTGGAAATTATTATTATTATTTTTTTACCTGGACCGAGCAGAGAAAGTGGTCTGGCGTCGGTGGTGGTGCGCGGCGGGCTGGTGGTGCTCCGGTTGGACTTTGTTTGCTGGTGTTGTTGTTGTTGTTTTTTTTTTTTTTTAAGTTTTTTTTTTTAAGTTTTATGTAGGTGTGTATATGTTTTGCAGGGGCGTGTATGGTGTTTAATTGTGTATAAATATGATTGTGCAGGTGTATGTGTGTGCTTCTGTGTGGTGTGTTGTTTGCAAATTGAAAACCTGTGTGTTGTTTGTGTGCAAATTTGTGAAGAATGCAGGTGTGTGGTGCCTGTGCGTGTATGTTTGTGTGAGAATTGTGAAGAATGGAAGCGTGTGTGTGCGTGTGTGTGCCTTGAATTGTTTGTGTGAGGATTGTGAAGCTGGTATGTGTTCTGGTGAATTTGCAAGGGAAATGTCAAGTGTGTTTGTAAATGTGTATTTTGTGCGTGAGTGAACTGAAGAGGATGGTGTGTGTTGTTTGCAGGGGAAGGGAGGATGTAGATGCGTGTGTCTGTGCGTGCCAGTGTGTGTTGTGTGTGCAGAGGGAGTGAGGGAGATGAGGTGCAGTGAGTTTTTTTTTTGTGTCTGTTTGTGATTGAATGCAGGTGAGGAAGAAAATGAAGTGTGTGTTTGAATATGTTCTTTGTGTGTGGCGTGTGTAATGTGTGGAAAATGCAGGGGAAGGGGAGGCCAGAGTGCGTGCAGGTGAAGTGTGTTTGTGAGATGAGTGTGTAGTGGAGTGGAAGTGCAGGTGAAGGAAAATTGTGAGAAATGTGGGTGAAGTCTGTGTAGGCCGAGAGAGAAGAGAGTTGTGTGTCTATGAGTTGGTGTATGCAGATGAGAGTGAGGGAGTGCAGGTGAGTGATGTGATAAACAAAGGGTGGTTGGGTGATTGGTATGGTTTGATTGTTAGGGTGGTTGAAGGTATGGCCATGAGGCTGCTTTTGCAGCTTGAGCAGCTATTCTGCTGCTGCTGTAGCAGGCTGCAAAACGTAGCCTGCTCCAGCCTTCTCTTCTTTTCTTTTTTTTTTTTTGAACTTTTTCTATGGAGAAAATTAAGCAAACAAAAAAACAAAAAATAAAATAAAATAAATAAACATAAAATTCACTTGGATTTAAAAAAAAACAAAAACTGCTAAAATTCAGCACTAAAAGAAGAAATAAAATTTACTATAAATTTTAAATTTATTGGGATAATGGAAAACGATAAAATTTTGAAATAAATACCAAACACTCTCCAAAAAATTATAAAATTTTTACATCAAATTTATGAATATACAAAATGTATATATAAAATTTTTACTTGAAAATTCTCATAAAACGAGTGCATTGGAAAACGCGCCATTAAATTAAGAAAATACTAAAATTTTAAATAAATAATAAATGACTCCTAAAAATTATTAAAATTATAAATAATGATAAAAATAGTAAAATTGTATATTTAGGAAATAAAATAAAATAAAATAATATTTATATGATGAAATTACCATTTTGCCCATGGTGTGACAAATTAGACATAACATACACAAAAATTAGCCCTTGAAAATCGAAAATACCCCCTAAATAAAGTAATACATATATTTTTATAAAAGGTGTGTCAAAAATTTGGTTGTCTACAGCGGCACAGGAGCTTCTTTTGGAGATTGATAAGAAGTTGAAGAGGGGTAACTTGATTTTGAAGTTAAATATGGAAAAAGCATACGATAGGGTCAACTGGTCTTTCTTGATGAATATGATGAGGAAATTTGGATTTTTTGAAGTAGTAGTGGATCTTGTTTATCAGTTGCTATCTAATAATTGGTTTTCATGTTGATTAATGGGGAGTCTGCATGTTTTTTCGGTCTTCTCAGGGTGTGAAACAAGGGAATCCTTTATCACCAGCTCTTTTTTTGTTGGCAGCTGGCAAGTGAAAAATTTGCCCATATTAGTATTTATATTAGTTGGTATTTTTAGTGTATTTTTAGTAAAGTTATTGTACTTTTTGACTTTAAATAGCATGTTTTCATTCAGCAAGGTTTATTTTCCAGAATTAGGGTTTTTGCAGCTAAAACTATTATTTTGAGTATTTAATTCACAAACTAATATTTATTTTTGTAGATTCATCAAGAAAGGCCAAGATCAAGGTGATTAAGTGAAATAGTCAACGAATTATTGGAAGATGAAATGAGCAAAATGTGGAAATTACAAAAAAATCAGCAAAAATTCGAAGAAAGTCATGAAAAGGGATCAGGACATTTGGAGGGACAACTCAGCAAAAAGTTACACAAGTGGGACCAGGAAACGCGATCCGCAGATGACGATACATAGATGACCAACCACGTATCACAACCAACTTGCCAAATTTTGGTTGTTGCAACTTGCTTCATCCTCCAACTATTTTTGTATACTTTTGAACCGTACATAGGTTTTGCAAGTTGAAGATTGCATTGGAAGTACAAATGAAGACTTTTAGGCCTTCAACTAGGGTTTTCATCATTCCAATTCATTGAATGTAAATGACAAGTTGAAAAATGACTTGTAGGATCATGCCTGTAAATAGAAGTCATTTGTGAAGAGTTTGAGATATGCTAGGATATGGAATTTGAAGAGAATTGTTAGAATTCTCAAACCATAGAAATATTGTGAGTTCAAGAGAGTTCATTGTTCAAAAGTCCTTGTAGCAATTCTTGCGAAAGAAATACAAGTCTTGAAGCCATTCCATATTGAATAAACTTTTTTCATCTTTGTCTATTTCATTCCATTTGATTGCTATGGCTAGTTGTCTTCAAATCATGTGTATTGATTTGGAGACAACCATGTTGAGCTAAATTCTTATTCTAGGGTTTTGATGATACTAGTGCATTAATATTAAGACTTGTTTTTTATTAACCTTGCCCTTTTTTGCTCTTGTTTCTTCAATTATTCAAGCTTTAACTCTTTGTATTTGTAAGGCCATCTCATGTAAAGCATCTTAGTTATTGGGAATCAATTAAGTTTGTTTTTAATGATAGAAAATGAATGATTGAGCTTAAACACTATCACATGAAAATAGTGTTATGCTTATGAGGACTTGATGAAGTAATTCATGCATTACCACAACAACTCTATCACGGTAGTAGGTTGATTGAATCAACTCATTGTGAAAGCAAGTTTTGATATACAAGGAATTGCATTCCTAAACAAAGCAAGTTCAACATGGCAAGTGTTAATCCCTACAACTTGATATCAATCATTAGTGGATTCATAACCCTAGAATTCCTTCATAAATATTCTTCTACCAAAATTCTTGCATTCTTACAAGTTTCTCCTAGTTACCTTATTTTCAACCTAAACTTGTTCAATTTAATCATTGCTTAGATAATAATAAACATGATAAAACTCTAGCAATTGAATCTTGTTGGTTCCTTGAGGGATTCGACCCTAATTTCCTATACTATAACAACCCATATACTAGCGGTAAAAGTTGAGAGATTATGTTTTATTACTTGACTTTTGTGTGTATGCTTGACTTGATTTTCTATACCTAATCTACACCACGTCAAGTTTTTGGTGCCGTTGCCGAGGAACCATGGCAATATTAGAGTAAAAACCAACTTTATTAATCTTAACTCACCTTATTCTATTAATTAATTTGGTCTTTTGTTTTTGTAGTGAATGCATAGATCTTTGAATGTGTTGGTGCCATTTGACTCGGAAATCGAAAAAACCGTAAGGAATGCTAGGAGACAAGCTCAAAATCAAGCAAGGGTGGAGGAAACAACAGGAGATACTTCGGAGGTAAGATCATCAAGAAACATCATGGCAGAGGTAAATCTCAGAATCCTACATGATTATGCTTTACTGGATAACACCGGTTCCCAAACAAGCATAGCACGACCACCGGCAAATACTAGGAATTTTGAACTCAAACCGGTGTTAATACAAATACTAAGACAAGAACAATTCGGAGGTAATGCAACGGAAGATCCTAACTCACATTTGGCTAGCTTCTTGCAAATTTGCGATACGGTTAAATATAATAGAGTGACTGATGATGCAATTAAGCTAAAATTGTTTTCACTTTCACTAAGGGACAAAGCAAAACAATGGCTTGATTCATATGCACCTAATACTTTCACAACTTGGGCCGAATTATCTGGAGCATTTTTGAATAAATACTTTCCATCGGGAAAAACTGCACAATTAAGAATGGACATAACCAGTTTTATCCAAAGCGAAGGAGAATCATTATATGAGGCATGGGAAAGATTCAAAGAACTATTAAGAAGATGCCCTCACCATGGCCTCCTGGACTGGTTAATTGTACAAACATTCTATAATAGACTTAATTACCCCACAAAAATAAATATTGATGCAGCTCCAGGTGGAGCACTTATGAGGAAGTCAGCTAAAGAAGCTCAAGCTCTAATTGAAGATGTGGCGGCTAATCACTACCAATGGGCAAACGAAAGAGGTAACTCTAAAAGAGTTGCAAGTATGTATGAACTTGATGCCGTTAGTATGTTAAGTGCTAAAGTTGATTTGGTTTTTAATATTCTTAACAAATCAAATGGTTCTAGCTCTCATGTAAGTGTTGCATGTTGTACTACTTGTGGTGGAAATCATGATGCAAGTGAGTGTTATGAGCAAGTACAATATGTTAACAATTACAATCGTCCATCTCAAAATAATCCTTATTCTAATACCTATAATCAAGGATGGAGGAATCACCTTAATTTCGAGTAAAAGGAACAAAGATCCGCTAATCCACCAGGTTTCCCTTCATGTAATAATACTTCCGAATCTAAATCTTCTTTGGAATTAGCAATGAAAAAGTTTGTGAATGATACTTATGAAAGGTTTCATAAACATGATGTAGAAAATTTCGAGAGATTTGGAAAGATAGAAACAAGATTTAGGGAGCTTGACTTCAAAATAGGGCAATTAGCATAAAATAGGAACACTAAGAATCCAGAGGAATTACCAAGCAAAACGAAAATAAATCCTAGAGAACATGTTCGAGCAATTACCCTTAGAAGTGAGAAAAAAGTTAGAAGCAGCAAGTGTTGAGAAAGGAAAAGAAATTGAGGAAAATAAGGAAGAAAATGAAAAAGGAATAGAAAATGAGGAAAAAGAACAAAATGACTTCCTTGAATCGGTTCTTATTCCACCTAAAGTCCCATTCCCACAAATATTGAAAAATAAAAAACTTGATAAAGAATTTGAAAATTTTGCTAATGGTCTTAAGCAACTTCATATTAACATTCTTTTTGTAGATTATATCTTGCAGGTTCCAAAATATACAAAATTTCTCAAAGACTTGATGTCAAGGAAGAGGAAGTTGCATGACTATGAAACCATAGCTTTGACGGAGGAATGTAGCGCACGAATTCAAAATAAGTTGCCTCCCAAGTTGAAAGATCCTGGTAGCTTCTCAATTCCATGTACAATCGGTAAGGTAGATTTTTCGAAAGTCCTGTGTGATTTGGGGCTAGTGTTTCATTAATTCCTTTATCGGTTGCAAGACAATTAGGATTAAATGAGCTTAAATGTACTAATATTACCTTGCAATTAGCGGATAGGTCTATTAGACATCCATTAGGAATGTTAGAAAATGTGTTGATCAAAGTACAAAAATTTTACATTTCGATGGATTTTGAGGTGTTAGACATGCAAGAAGATATCTCTATGCCAATTATTCTTAGTAGACCATTTTTAGCTACTGCAGGTACTATTTAGGGGTGGCAATGGGTCGGGTTGGCGGGTTGGCGGATCAGGTTGAGACTTGGGTATAACAGACAACCCGCCAACTCGAATCCGACCCTCCAACCCGAAAATGCTCAACTCGAACACAACCTGAAACGGGTTGGCGGGTTGGTGGGTCGACCCGCCGACCTGAAAAAAAAAAAAAACTACTACTACTACTAACATTTTGTAGCTTTGTTTCACTTATTCACATCAAACACAAATTTCATTTATTTGATAATTAATCAAGTAAATTGTAAGAAAAATTAAGAATTCTACTTAGGTTTATCAAAGTAAATTGTAAGAGTGTATTTTAGTGAATGACTTCGATATTAGTATGTGCAAAAAATGTGTTTGATCATTTTGTGTGTGTGTGTGTGTGTTTTAATGCCTTTTCTTCCCTCTTTTCTTAAAAAAAAAAGAAAAAAAATTACTACTAACATTTTGTAATGTTGTTTCACTTATTCACATTCAAACACAAATTTCATTCATTGGATAATTAATGCCTTGTTCCACTTATTCACATTCAAACACAAATTTCATTCATTGGATAATTAATCAAGTAAATTGTAAGAAAAATTAAGAATTCTACTTAAGTTTATGAAAGTAAATTGTAGGAGGAATTAAGTGTATGTTAATGAGAGACTTTGATATTACTATTTGCAAAAAATGTGTTTGATCATTTTTTTTTATGTGTTTTAATATTTTTTCTTTCCTCTTTTCTTCTTCTTCTTCCTTTTTTTTTTTCGGGTTCGCGTGTCCACCCGCGGGTCGACCCGAGCTCAACCTGTTTTTCTTCGTGAGTTAGTCGGGTCCAACCCCCGAACCTGCGAACCCGCAAACCCCCAACCCAAACCCGCTATTTTCAGGTTAGGTTCGTGTCGGGTTTTCAGGTCGTGTCAGAAATTGCCACCCCTAGTACTAAGCTCAAATTCCAAGTAGGAGACGAGGAAGTGGAGTTCAATTTGAATGAAATGGAAAGATTCTCCTCTTTTACCAATCAAGTTTATTTAATCATAACAGAAGAGGAATCAATCCAAGAGGACACACAAGCTTATCTTGGAGATGATCCTCTAGAATTGTGTTTGTTTTTGGCAAAAAAATTCATTGAGGAAAATGAAGAAATAGAAGAGGTAGCAAATTACTTGAATACACAAGTGCCTTACAAAAAGAAGGAAGTCTTTGAGGGCCTTGGACCAAGCAAGGAATTGCTACCAACTTCAATGGAGCAAGCACCGAAAGTGGAACTTAAACCACTTCCTAGCCATCTTAGATATGTATTTCTCAGAGAAAATGAAATATTACCTGTAATTGTGAATGCTAACCTTGATCGTAAGCAACTAGATAAATTATTAAAAGTTCTAGGGAAGCATAAAAAGGCCATTGGATGGACTATTTTTTATTTAAAAGGAATAAGTCCCTCCTTATGCATGTATCGCATTCTATTGGAAGAAAATTGCAAACCAGTTGTAGAAATGCAAAGGTGACTCAATTCAAACATGAAAGGGTGGTAAGAAAGAAAATTCTCAAATGGCTTAATGCAGGTATGATCTTTCCCATCTCTGATAGTGCTTGTATAAGTCCTATACATGTGGTACCTAAGAAAGGTGAAATGACTATTGTAAAGGGAAAAATGATGAACAAATTCCATCTAGAATTGTAACTGGGTGGAGAGTGTGTATAGATTATAGAAAATTAAATGCTGTAACTAGAAATGACCACTTTCCTTTTCCATTTCTTGATCAAATGTTAGAAAGAATAGCAGGACATGAGTATTATTTTTTTCTTCTTGATGGTTATTCCGTAGATAATCAACTTGCCATAGCACTCGACCAAGAAAAGACAACTTTTACATGTTCATATGGTATATTTGCATTTAGAAGAATGCCATTTGGTTTGTGTAATGCACCCGCTACATTTTTTTTTTTTTGGCTAACCCCATACACAGGGGAGGATGCCGCCCCTGAATTTTATTAATAATAAGTTCAATTAGAGAAACTCATACACCTCACCCTAATTACAAAAAAATTAAAAGGAAGAAAATTAAAGAAAAAAGGAGTACAACTCCTTTTACATAAAAATTAAGTTTTACGAAAGCGAAAAGCAAGAAAACCAAGTTGATCCAGTCTAACTGCTCCTCTGACCTCTTTAGGAAGATCCCTAAAATAAGAAAATGTGATAGATCCAGCTCACTTAAGGCCCCACTAGAAAGAATATCTGCTGGCTTGTTGGCTTCCCTAAAGCAATGTGAAATACTAATAAAGTGATGCTTATAGTTGGTAACTTCTTCAAGCAAATTCCATAGATACCATGGGCATGATATATCTCCTTTGATAATATTCACCAAAACACGAGAGTCCAACTCCAAATGAAAAGATTGAAACCCTTTTTCAATACATAATCGGATTCCATGCAATAAAGCCAAAAATTCAGCATCTAAACTTGCTCCCACACCCAAGAATACAGAAAAACCAAACATTACCTTCCCTCTTGCATCTTGAAGAAGACCACCTTCTCCACAAGCTCCTGGATTTCCTTTAGAGCAGCCATCCGTATTCAATTTGAAAGAATTAACAGGAGGTAACCACTTGACTAGAGTAACATGCACATTTTGCTTCTCCCTGTACAGTCTATAATAGAGATCAGGCCAAGATGAAAAGGGGAAGATAATCCAAATTTCTCAGAAATCACAAGACTGATATCCAGCAAAATAAATTTGGCAATCCTTTCCCAGCTATGACATTTACCCTAAAAAACCTAAACATTCCTAGCTTTCCACAAATGCCACAAAATAATAATAGGAGTAACTTGAAGCAGAAAAGAAACATACTTATTTGGAGTTAGGGAAATCCACCATTGTATCAATCGCCGGCGTACCTGAACCATACCCGCCCCCCAAAACCCACAGCACATCCAAAATAATTCTAGACTATCATTGGGATATCACCACAACTAAAGATATGCTCAATAGTTTCAAGGGAATGAACAATACAACAAAAGCATCGTGAAAGACCATGCACTCCATATCTTTGAACCACTTCAGCCGTAGGAAGTTTGTGGTGTAGAAGCTTTAACATGAAAAAAGAGATTTTGAGAGGAAGATGCCTGCTCCAAATCTGCTTGAAGAAGAAACCCAAAGCTCTATTTTGTCGAATACATTGCCATGCAGTCTTAACTGAGAAAGAGCCAGATGATGTTAACTTTCACACCATTTTATTATCACCGTCCTCAGGTAGCGGTTTTTTTGATGAAATCTCATGAACTACATGCACTGGGAGAACAGATAATAATTTCTCAACATCCCACTCACCATGCTCTACAAAATCACGAACCAATGTCCCCTCCTGAGCATGAAATTGATTAGCCAAAGGCTCCTTTTCTAGCCAATTATCATACCAAAAATGAATAGAACCTTCATAAACCACCAAATGTGTTCCTCAGTAATATGGCGCACTGCAATCATATGCTTCCATATAGTTGAGTCACCTTTCACAATCTGGGTTACAAACGAATGGCCATGGTTGCAATATTTTGCTTTCATAAATGTTGCCCACAAAGAGCTCCCAGTTCGAAACATCCACCACAATTTAATAGAGAAAGCTTGGTTGATATCGTATAGAGATCGAACCCCAATCCCTTCTTTCTCTGTTGGATAGCACAACTTTTTCCAGGAGAACCAATGGCATTTCAAAATATTTTCTGCACCACCCCATAGAAATCTTGCAAAAACTTTCTCTAATTGAGCAAATACACTCTGTAAAGGGCATCCCGCAGCAAGAATGTGTAATGGAATTGAGGACAACACATGCTTAGTTGGGATTAACTTACCTCCAACAAAAAGAAAATGGTTTTGCCATGCTATCACCTTCTTCATAATAACATTACCTAATTCAGCAAAGTACTCCTTCTTGCTCCTCCCAAGAAAAAGTGGACACCCTAAATACTTAACTGGAAAATTTTTTTTAGTGAAACCAGTAATCTGCTTGATGATCCCCCTGCGGTTTCTAGGAAGAGATGGATGACAAAAAAAACCCACTTTTGCTTTTATTGATCTGTTGCCCCGAACAAGCCTCATAACATGAAAGAACTGTCATAATCAATTTTAAAGAAGCTTTAGTAGCGCCTGAAAAAACAAGAATTATCATCAGCAAACCCAAGATAAGTCACAATAGGGCATTTAGAAGGAATTTTGAAAGGCATAAAACTCCTTTGATTGGGTAATTGGTTAAGAGCTCTTGAGTGACCTTCAGCTACAAAAATGAAAATTAGAGAAATAGGGTCACCCTATCTAAGGCCCCTAGTAGATTTCAAATATCCCTTAGGCATCCCATTAATCAGAATTGAAAACCAACAATTTGATACTATTCTCCATATCATATCTATCCACCTCCCTCCAAAACCAAACTGTCAAAGCATTTCGATTAAATATGGCCATGAGACTCTATCATAAGCCTTAGCCATATCTAACTTTAGTAACACATTCCCACCTCTACTTTTCTTCCCCATACTACCAATTAACTCCTGAGCAAGCAAAAAATTTTCAGATATTAATCTACCCCTTACAAATTCGCTTTGTTGAGGGGATATAATCTGAGGTAGAATCTTAGCTAGTCTATCAGCCAAAAGGCGAGATATTACCTTATTTGTGAAGTTACATAAACTTATCGGTTTAAATTTGGAAAAATTTTAAGGGCCTGATACTTTAGGCAACAACACAATTAAGGTAGAAGAGATGCCATTCGGGATTTCCTCACCACAGAAGAAACTCAATACAGCCTGGACGACATCATCAAAAATAATTTCCTATGCTGAGGTACAAAATTTACCTGTAAAGCCATTAGGACCCGTAGCACTATCCCCATCCATGGAGAAGACAACCTGTTTAACTTCCTCCATAGTTGGAAAAGCTTCCAGCATGGAATTATCTTCATCAGATAGAATTTTTAGTATATGAAGCAAATGAAAATTAGTGTGAACCGCCTCCTGTGAAAACAAGTTCGTAAAGTACTGACATGCCTCTCTTGTAATGCTCTCTTCATCAAAGACCCATTGTCCAGCAACATCTTTGATTCTATGGATTACAGATTTTCTTCTTCGTTCCATTACAATGGAATGAAAGAACTTTGAATTTTTTTCACCTTCTGTCCACCATTTAATTTGTGATTTTTTCTTCCAAAAATTTTCTTCTGCACATAAAGTTTCATTCAATGCAGCTCTATCCCTTTGTAGATTATCCAAAGCATCATTCGTACCATGTTGATCATACAATTGTTCCGAGTGGGCTGTCCTCACTTCTAATTGCTTTACATTTTTGAAGAAGTCACCATATTCCTACTTAGACCAATGCTTGAGAACATTCTTCACAGCTTTAAGCTTCAAAAATAGTGTTTTTAAAGGAGAATCAAGAATCTCCTGTTGCTAGGTTTTGATGAGATCGCGCGTACGGAAGACTACCAAGACCCTTGGATTTTAGGCTTACTACTCGTTGAACTCAAGACCCCTTGGATGGATCTTCCAAGAACCCTTGAAGTGGAGTAGGTTGCTTGAACTTTTCCCCTTGAAGATGCCCTCGATCCTAGAAAAACCAAGATGAACCGAATTGAGCGCGTTCAATCGTTCAAACCTAATTCTCTAAAGATCTTGAACAAAACCGAAAGGAAACTCTAAGCGAGATTGGATGGTCGCCACAAGCAAAGCTTGATAAGACCTATGGCGGTTCTCAATCACCAAAGAACCAAGAAAATTCTGGAGAGAATTTCACTCAAAATATCATAAACGTTCTGTCTCATGTTGTTCCCAAGAAACCCTTATACAGGGCGGTACAAAAAAACATAACCAAGAAAGTACTTTATCCCTAGTTATAACCTAATATTCGACTATTAAAGATTACAACTCTAAAAATTGCATAAAACAACTAAAACAAACTTTCTGATGGTACCCGCGGCACCTATCCGCGGCGCGGGTACAGGGCGCGGGTTCGGTCAGAAAGTTTGGCATTCCAAGCACTTCACGAACGAGCCTTCTGATGGTACCCGCGGCACCTATACGCGGCGCGGGTTCATGGCGCGGGTTCGGTCAGAAGGTTTGGCACTTCATTCCCATGCTTGAATCATCCTTCCTTCCTTGGTCAGCCCATAAGCAAAGTACACTACGTGACAAAGGATCCATGTTGGTCGCCTTGCACACATTATCCAGCGTGTCCACAATGAGACCATGCAAAGCATCCTTCATTTTCCTAGCTCTTGACCTAGTCATAGGACCATCCAAGTCTTGAAGTACATCCTCAGTCACCTTGGAAGCTTGCTGACCTTGGGACCTATCATTCCCTCCTTCCTCGAAAGGATTCGTCCTCGAATCACCTACATCAAACAAAGACAAGTCAGAAACATTAAAAGTTGCACTAATGTTTCCATACTCACTAGGTAAATCCACTTTGTAGGCATTGTCCCCAATTCTTTCAAGGATCTGGAAGGGTCCGTCCCCCCTAGGATGCAACTTAGACTTCCTCTGTTGAGGAAATCTTTCCTTCCTCATGTGCACCCAAACCCAATCTCCGGGCTCAAATACGACTTTCACGCGACCCTTGTTTGCTACCTTTGCAAAATGCTCATTCTTTTTCTGCACATTCTCACGCACCTTAGCATGAAGATCCCTAACAAATTGAGCTTTCTTTTTACCTTCAAGATCAGCAACTTCATTAGTAGGCAAAGGTAAAATATCTAAAGGAGTTAGGGGATTAAAACCATAAACAACCTCAAAAGGTGAGTAAGATGTAGTGGAATGAACAGTCCTATTATAAGCAAACTCAATGTGTGGTAAACATTTTTCCCAATTCTTTAAGTTCTTTTGAATGATTGCACGCAATAGTGTAGAAAGGGTTCTATTAACTACTTCAGTTTGACCATCAGTTTGTGGATGTGCAACAGTAGAAAACAATAGTTTAGTACCAAGTTTACTCCACAAAGTGCGCCAAAAATGACTCAAAAATTTAACATCTCTATCACTAACAATGCTACGTGGCAAACCATGCAATCTAACAATTTCCTTAAAGAACAAATCAGATATGTAAGTGGCATCATTAGTTTTTGAACATGCAATGAAGTGTGCCATCTTACTAAATCTGTCTACCACAACAAACACACTATCTTTACCACTAGAAGATCTCTGGTAATCCCAAAACAAAATCCATAGAAATGTCCACCCAAGGTTGTGAAGGAACGGGTAAAGGTGTATACAAACCATGGGGTTGAACTCGAGACTTTGCTTGCTTGCAAGTAATACATTTAGCACAAATAGATTCAACATCAACTCGCATGTTAGGCCAAAAGAAATGCTCATGCAACACAGTGCAAAGTTTTCTTGACACCAAAGTGTCCCATAAGACCACCCCCATGAGTTTCCCTAACCAACAACTCACGCATAGAACACCTAGGCATGCATAATCTATGACCTTTGAATAAAAATCCATCATGCCTAAAGTAATCAAGATGAGCACATTTAGAACATAAAGACCAGATTTTTGAAAAATCTAAATCATGCTCATATAATTCCTTAATACAATCAAAACCAAGCAATTTAGTTTGAAGAGTGGTAATAAGAGTATACCTTCTCGACAATGCATCAGCTACCACATTTTCTTTACCTTGCTTGTACTTGATTGTATATGGAAAGGACTCGATAAACTCCAACCACTTCGCATGTCTTTTGTTGAGCTTGCCTTGAGTCTTCAAAAACTTCAAGCTCTCATGGTCAGAGTGAATCACAAACTCTTTGGGAAGGAGATAGTGCTGCCAGGTTTGAAGAGTTCGTACAAGGGCATAGAGCTCCTTGTCATATGTGGGATAATTCAAGGTTGCACCGCTTAGTTTCTCACTAAAGTACGCAATGGGCTTGGAATCCTGCATAAGAACGGCCCCAATACCTACTCCAGAAGCATCACATTCAACCTCGAAAAGCTTGTCAAAATTAGGTAAACACAACAAAGGTGCATTAGTTAACATGTCCTTTAATAAATCAAATGCCTCTTGGTGTTTACTTTCCCACTTAAAAACAGAATTTTTCTTAACAAGTTCATTAAGAGGTGCAGCAATAGTAGAAAAATTTCGCACAAATCTCCTATAAAAACTTGCTAGACCATGGAAAGACCTAACATCATTAGCACTTTTTGGTGTAGGCCAATCACGTATGGCTTGTACCTTAGACTCATCAACATGTACACCCCTAGAGCTAACAATGAATCCAAGGAACACAATGCTTTCCGTGCAAAATGAACACTTTAGCCAAGTTAGCATAAAGATGATGCTCTCGTAATACACATAAAACTTGGTGCAAGTGCTCAACATGATCCTCAAGTGACCTACTATAGACTAGAATGTCATCAAAATAAACCACAACAAATTTACCAATGAAAGCCCTAAACACATAGTTCATAAGCCTCATGAATGTACTAGGTGCATTAGTTAAACCAAAAGGCATAACTAACCATTCATACAATCCATACTTGGTCTTAAATGCGGTTTTCCATTCATCACCTACTTTCATTCTAATATGATAATATCCACTTTTAAGATCAATTTTTGAGAAAATAGTAGAACCATGCAATTCATCAAGCATATCATCTAACCTAGGAATAGGATGACGATACTTTACCGTTATCTTGTTGATGGCTCTACAATCAACACACATGCGCCATGTTCCATCCTTCTTTGGCACCAAAATGACTGGTACGGCACATGGTGACATACTCTCACGAACAAATCCTTTCTCCACAAGTTCATCCACTTGTCTTTGAATCTCTTTTGTCTCCTCAGGATTTGCTCTATAAGCAGGGCGATTGGGTATGCTAGCACCAGGTACAAAATCGATTTGGTGCTCAATCCCCCTCAATGGTGGCAATCCATGTGGTATATCTTCAGGGAATACGTCTTCAAAATCCTGCAAAAGAGACACCACAATACTAGGTAAGTTAGGGTTAAGAACATTAAGTTCGCCAAAAGAGAGAAGAACATCTTTATATAGAACAAGTAGAAGTTGTTGCTTAGCCTCCAAAGCTGAAGCAATTTCACTCTTGGTAGCAAAAGCATTCACTTGCTTTGTTCTCTCTTTCTTCTCACTTATAACCCTATTTTGTTCACCATTTACTATGCCATTTTGGTCAACCTCATGACCAAACTGAAGCCCCTTCTTAACTTCTCCACGAGCTTGTGACTTTTGTTCCTCCCTTACCTTGAATTCCTTTGCAATTCTTACTTGGTCCGCGTGTGCCTCAGACGGTTTGATGGAATCCAAGGTGATTCTTCGGTTGTCCCACATGAAGGAATACCTATTCTTGTAGCCATCATAAGTGACCCTCCTATCAAATTGCCAAGGACGTCCAAGAAGTATGTGACACGCTTGCATGGGAATCACATCACACCACACCTCATCCTTGTACTTGTTGATGGAGAATGGTACCCTAACTTGCTTGGTAACCCTCATGTCCCCAACCTCAGCTAGCCAATGCAATTTGTATGGCTTGGGATGGCGTTTAGTCTCAAGGCCCAACTTATCTACAAACAAAGTAGAAGCAACATTAGTACAAGATCCACTGTCAATAATCATGCTACATACCTTGTTTTGCACGGTACACCTAGTGTGGAAAATATGATCTCTTTGTAGATCCACTTCATCCTCCTTAGGTGCAATGCTAAGAGCACGCCTAGTGACAAGGACTTCACCTTGATCCCCACCATACAGATTATCTTCATCTTCAAATCCTCCCTCCAATGGAGGCATCTCCTCGTTATCTTCACTTGAAGCTACACTAGCTACTTCACCATCTTCAAAAATAACCATAGTGCGCTTGTTTGGACAAGAAGCAGCTATGTGCCCGAACCCTTGGCACTTAAAACATTTAATCTCTCTTTGCCTAGGCTTCACAATTTGCTTACCCTTAGGATCTTGCTTTGTAGTTGGTTCAGCCCTAGGCAATGGTGCACGAGTTGGAGGACCATGTGATTGTTCAGCATCTCTAAAGCCCTTCTTTGGTTGTTCAACTCTCCAACTAGTACGATTTTGTGTAGTGGAAAACCCTCTAGCACGCCTGCTTTTCAGTTGTCTCTCAACCTTGATTGCTTTTTCCACCAAGTCGTCCATCTCTAGATAATGTTGTAGCTCTACAATTTCAGCAATTTCTGAGTTCAAACCAGCTAGAAAACGTGACATAAGAGCCTCTCCATCCTCCCTAATGTCCGCTTTGATCATGAGCATTTCCATCTCCTTGTAGTACTCGTCAACGCCCATAGATCCTTGCTTCAAGAATTGTAGACGCCTATGTAAGTCACGTGAGTAATAACTTGGGACAAACCTCTTCTTCATAATGGCTTTCATCTCCCCCCAAGTCCTCACGGGTTCAGCTCCACACCTCCTCCTATCTTTGACAAGTTGATCCCACCAAACACTTGCGTAGTCGGTGAATTCAACTGCAGCTAGTTGCACTTTCTTTACCTCGGAGTAGTTGTGACACTCAAATACATGTTCCACCTTTCTCTCCCATTCAAGATATGCCTCAGGGTCTAATTTGCCTTGGAATGAAGGTATTTTCATCTTAATGCTTCCCAAATTTCCATCAGGCTCACGTGGTACCCTCCTTCCTCTCCGTTGAATAACTTCATCAAACTCCGACCCCTCTTCAATATCATCATCATAAGCTGGATTTCGAGTCATTCTAGTGTTGGAACCAACTTCTCTACCATCATATTGATCTCCTCGAGCTCTAGATGCTTGCTCCACATTGTCCATTCTCATGGACATGCTTTGCATTTGCTCCATGAGGCGTTGGAAGTTATCTTGCATGCCTCTCATCATGGCTTTAAGATCATCATGTTCCGCCATAGTACCTTAAACCTGCAAAATAAAAGGTTAAAACAATATAAACAAGAATTTGTAGATCACTCCCTTAGTGTTTGCACTCGCTTCCCTCAAATTTGTTGGCTTTTACCCTCCTTGTGCTCACCACTAAGCCTTTTTTTTTTTACTCAATGAATTTTCTTGTTGGCCCTTTAGAGAAGAACCAGCTCACTCAATCTTACCAAGGCTTATAGCAACACCAATCTGTGAGAGTAAATGTAGAGGTCAAAAATAAGTATGCTTAGAGTGTTTTGTTCAAGAGAGTAACAAAGAATAACCAAGAATCAAGAACAGACACGATATAGACACCCTAATGTGTGATATAATTGTGTGATGTTTCTTGATTTTTAATGTTCTTTGGAAGAAAAATAACCAAACTTATGCAAAAATAATATTCCAACAAAACACTAAGAATAAGAAGAATAGAACCTAGTCAATTAAACTTTCGTACGTGGCGTTGTTCTCTGTCCAACGATCTGTTTGTTTCAACAGGTCTACTCGGTTGCACAAGGACAGTATTCCAGCCAAATATACTTCAGTTTAATTGGTTTAGTTCGTGTGCTTGGCTTTTATCACCTTGCACGCCTTTTTCACTTTCTTTTGTGTTGCACGACTTTTCTTTGTGCAAGACTTTTTTTTTTTTAAATTCAAAACCCAAATAACCCACAAAAATCAAACAAAAAAAAGTAAAATTCACCGAATGAACAGTGAATTTCGATGAACAGTACCACCGTGAACAGTAAACCCTAGTGTGAACAGTAGCCGCCGTGAACAGTGATGCTACAGTACGTGAACAGTACGCGATTTTTTTTTTTCTCAAGAATCTTCAACCCTAGGATGGCAAATCCAAGAAACCAATTCTTTTGAAAGATTTTTGCACAAGAATTCCAAGAAAACAATAAAAACAGTCAAGAAAATACAAAATACCACACAACTCTAGAATTCTTGATTGAGAAGCAACCAAGAACGACTCTAAACAAACCCTAAAGCACGAATTTAATAAGGAAACAACGAAAACTAAAGGTTGAAATTTTAAGAATGTCAAAGACGGACAGAAACAAAATTCAACGTAGGCAAACACAATTTGAAAAGAAAAAGACAGCACGAAACAAACAAAATATTAGGGCTAGGCACGAAGCTCTTGCCTTAATATCACGAAACAACGAACAAAGGGATATATCCGCAATTCCAAAGGAACAAACGGATTGATAGAACCTGGAAATCCAAAGAAGTTGGCTCTGATACCAATTGATGAGATCGCGCGTACGGAAGACTACCAAGACCCTTGGATTTTAGGCTTACTACTCGTTGAACTCAAGACCCCTTGGATGGATCTTCCAAGAACCCTTGAAGTGGAGTAGGTTGCTCGAACTTTTCCCCTTGAAGATGCCCTCGATCCTAGAAAAACCAAGATGAACCGAATTGAGCGCGTTCAATCGTTCAAACCTAATTCTCTAAAGATCTTGAACAAAACCGAAAGGAAACTCTAAGCGAGATTGGATGGTCGCCACAAGCAAAGCTTGATAAGACCTATGGCAGTTCTCAATTACCAAAGAACCAAGAAAATTCTGGAGAGAATTTCACTCAAAATATCATAAACGTTCTGTCTCATGTTGTTCCCAAGAAACCCTTATATAGGGCGGCACAAAAAAACATAACCAAGAAAGTACTTTACCCTAGTTGTAACCTAATATTCGACTATTAAATATTACAACTCTAAAAATTGCATAAAACAACTAAAACAAACTTTCTGATGGTACCCGCGGCACCTATCCGCGATGCGGGTACAGGGCGCGGGTTCGGTCAGAAAGTTTGGCATTCCAAGCACTTCACGAACGAGCCTTCTGATGGTACCCGCGGCACCTATACGCGGCGCGGGTTCATGGCGCGGGTTCGGTCAGAAGGTTTGGCACTTCATTCCCATGCTTGAATCATCCTTCCTTCCTTGGTCAGCCCATAAGCAAAGTACACTACGTGACAAAGGATCCATGTTGGTCGCCTTGCACACATTATCCAACATGTCTACAATGAGACCATGCAAAGCATCCTTCATTTTCCTAGCTCTTGACCTAGTCATAGGACCATCCAAGTCTCGAAGTACATCCTCAGTCACCTTGGAAGCTTGCTGATCTTGGGTACTATCAGCTTTGGTTCACCAGGTGAAGAAAATGTGCATGAGACGTCCACAAGTTTAGGAACCGAAAGGATTTTGGTTTGTTATCTATCCTCGTCTTACCCACCAGCAAAAGAGGGCCATGATCAGATGGGAATCGTGACAAATGCTGGACAGAAAATTCAACATTTAGCTCATCACATGTAGAGTTAATCAAGAAACGGTCTAGTCTTTTCCACACCCTCGCCTGCCCAAATCTATTATTGCACCAAGTGAAGTCCGATCCTGTATAACCAGCATCATATACTTGCACCTCTTGCATAAAATGAAGGAAATCAACAGCTTCACTTTTCATGAAAGGCCTCTCTCCTTTTTTTTTTTTTCATTTGCATGGGCAATAGTATTGAAGTCACCTCCAATGAACCAAGGATTCTGAGATGAATTGTCGAATTTAAGGGATTCACATAGCTGTTGTCTTTCTATGCCAATACAGCTAGCATGAACAAAAGAAAACATGCAAACTGAAGAAAATAATGATGATTAAATAGTAACTGATACATGTTGTTTGCTTTTCCCCCTCACGGCCATCACCAAAGAAGATTTGCAAAAGACCCATACCGAACCTTCAGCATCATGGACACCCGAATCCATACCAATCTTGAAAGGAATTTTATGAAATCTAGAGGCATCAATCTTAGGTTCACAAAGCGCAACCAATTGTAAATCAAACATCTTGATAAGTTTCTTTAGCCTTCTAAGATTTTGGATTTTAGATACTCCTCTAATATTCCAAAATAAACACTTAATCATCAGATAGAGCCGAGAAAGAGTTAGAGTCAATTCTTACTTGAGACCGAAGAAGTCGATCAGATTGAAACTTTGGGCGAATCCCTTTTTGTTTGCTAGACTTTGGAGACTTCCATTCATCCTGTTGTTGCGTTAAAGTTGGAGTTGGTGACACTGAATTTCCAGATTATAGAAAGCCAGCCTTCGGTCCATACTATTATGATTTCCTGAAGAGACAAAATCTCCTCCCTGAGGAGAAAGACTACCAGCCTGCACCTGGGCCTTCGTTATCATTTCTCGGTGCACCACACGATCTTTCAACGTCTCTTCTCTGTTGAATACACTGTCCAGCACTGGTAAGCATAAATCAGCAGCAAACTCCTCCCCCTAATACTGTCGAACAGGCTGTTCATTAAAGAGAACTACCTTCAATTGAACAGGCAGCGGAGTACTGGAAAAAATCACCATCTTCTCCTGCCTTCAAACTTCCCCATCCTCATGTGCCTCCACTATTTGCTATGTAGGTTCATTGATTGTCAAATTTGTCTCAGGCCTATGTTGTATTGCCTCCATTGCTTGCTCCGGAATCATAGGATCTAACGTTTTCGACTTATATTGCATCTTATCCTTCTTAAGAATCTAAAACCCTTGGTCCTTTCTAACAGGTTCTTTGTTTTTCTTTTGCAACAGACGACACCCACTTTCCTCATGTCCTTGTTTACAGCAGTGTTTACAAAACAATAGAAGCCCTTTATAGTGGATTTTTTGCTAGAAACCACCATCAGCAGCAGCAATCCATATGCGTCTAGGCACTTCTTTAGCAAGGTCGACATCAACACACACCCTTGTAGTATTTGGTCAAGACAATGTAAAGGTAGCAGAATCCAATTTTAAGGGGGAGCCAATCGTGCTAGCAATCATGAAAAGCGCTAACTTATCAAAAAAATGAATTGGAAGGCCCTCAAGAGCAATCCACACAAGCGCATAGGAGGACTTCAAATCAATCTGGAAGTCAGGAGACCATTTGAAAACACGCATAGGGAATTCCTGAATCATCCAAAGACCCTTTAACCAGCACCTTAGGAAATATTCTTCAAGTTGAAAATGAATCAGGACATGCCTTGAGTCAAGCAAACCCAACGAATAAGAACCCAAAAAACCTATTGCAGAAAACGTTTTATGTAAACATTCTATAGTAGGTCTGCCATGTGAGAATTTGCCCACTAAAGCAAACTTGAAAGGAGCAACCAATTTCTGTATTTCATCCAAGGTAAAGGAGACAACCGGTTCACCCTTAAAACTTGAAGGAGGTTTAATCTTTAATGGAGAGACAGTTTTGTTCAAGACGACATCCGCAAAGGATCTATTACCGGATGTTTGTTGCCCTTCAACCAAAGGATGAATGGCAACCATAATTCTGGCCAAGCTGGCTGGAAAAGAGATATCAGAAATTCAAATTTGAAACCCTAAAGAAGTGGAGAGATATTGAGAGAGAGAGAGAGAGAGAGAAGAGATCAAAATATTCACTCGCTATATTTCAACGTTTGATGATGGCTTTATTTTTGGATTACATTGAAAAGATTATGAAAACATTTATGGATGATTTTTCTGTGTTTGGTTCGTCTTTTGATAAATGTTTACATAATCTTGATCTAGTTTTAAAAAGGTGTGAAGAAACTAACCTTGTCCTTAATTGAAAAAAATGTCATTTCATGGTTAGAGAAGGCATAGTGTTGGGGCATAAAATTTCCACTAAGGGAATTGAAGTAGATAAGGCTAAAATTCAAATAATTGAGCAATTGCCCCCACCAAGTAACATAAAAGGGATACGAAGTTTTCTTAGACATGCAGGCTTCTATAAGAGATTCATCAAAGATTTCTCCAAAATAGCAAAGCCATTGTGTGATTTATTATACAAGGAAACCCCTTTTTCTTTTGATGATAGATGCTTGGAGGCTTTTGAAATATTGAAGAAAGAATTAGTGTCCGCTCCTATCATCACTTCACCGGATTGGTCACTACCATTTGAATTGATGTGTGACGCAAGTGACTATGCAGTTGGGGCAATTTTAGGGCAAAAAAAGACAAAAAATTGCATGTTATATCATATGCTAGCAAAGTTTTGAATGATTCACAAATTAACTATGCAACTACCGAGAAAGAATTGTTGGCTGTCATTTTTGCACTAGACAAATTTATATCTTATCTAATAGGATCTAAGGTTGTTGTATATATGGACCATGTAACTTTAAAGTATTTGTTAAACAAAAAAGATGCAAAACCACGACTAGTTAGATGGATTTTATTATTGCAGGAATTTGACTTGGAGATTAGACACAAAAAGGGATCTGAAAATGCAGTGGTAGACCATTTGTCAATAATTGAGTACATCCCTACCAACAATCAAGTTCCAATCCAAAAAGATTTTTTGGACGAAAAGGTAATGGCTATTACACAATCACCATGGTACATCGATATTGTAAATTGTTTAATGGGTAGTGTAATACCTAAAGATTTAAATCATCATAAAAAGAAATAGTTCATGCATGAGGTTAAAAGTTATTTTTGGATAGAATCACTTTTATACAAACATTGTGTGGATGGCATGATAAGAAGATGTGTGGTTGAAAATGAAGTAAATGGCATTTTATATCATTTTCATACTGTAGAAATCGAATGACACTTTAGTACATCTAAAACGGTAGCTAAAATATGGCAATCGGGATTTTATTGGCCTTCTGTGTATTATGATGCTAGAGAATATATAAAACAATGTGATACATGTCAAAGAACCGGTAACATCTCTAGGAGACAAGAAATGCCACTTACTACATTCATGGAAATTGAATTATTTGATGTTTGGGAAATTGATTTTATGGGACCATTTCCTAGTTCTTTTAATAATCATTACATCTTAGTTGCAGTTGATTATGTTTCCAAATGGGTGGAAGCCATTGCTTCACCAACTAATGATGCTAAGGTTGTACTTAGATTCCTTAAAAAGAAGATTTTCACAAGGTTTGGAGTCCCTAAGGCAATCGTGAGTGATGAAGGTAAGCATTTTTGTAATAAACAAGTTGACTCACTCTTGTCTAAGTATGGTTGCAGGTACAAAACTTCATTACCCTATCATCCTCAAGCAAATGGACAAGCCGAATTAGCCAATCGTGAGTTGAAGCTCATATTGGAAAAAACAGTCAATAAATCAAGAAAAGATTGAGCAAAAAAACTTGATGATGCGTTATGGGCTTATAGAACGGCTTATAAAACACCATTGGGGATGTCCCCATATCAGCTAGTTTTTGGGAAAGCATGTCATCTACCAGTAGAAATTGAATACAAGTCACATTGGGCCATAAAGTCTATTAATTTCGATTTAAATCTTGCAAGTAGGAAGAGGCTTTTGGAGTTAAGTGGATTGGAGGAATTCCAACTCAATTCATATGAAAATGACAAAATGTACAAGGAAAACGTCAAATTTTGGCATGACAAGCACTTTACTCCAAAACAGTTTGAGGTAGGTCAAAAAGTTTTATTATTCAATTCAAAACTCAAATTGTTTCTAGGAATATTGAGAGCAAGGTGGTCGGGACCTTTTGAAGTAACAAAAGTATTTCCATATGGAGCAGTTAAAGTAGTGAATCAACATGGAGAACACTTCAAGGTCAATGGTCAAAGGTTAAAGTCTTACCTCGTTGGACAATTGATTCCTAAGGGAGAAAATTATCCCTTAGGAGAAGCAAATTCATGAACCACAAGAGGTGGATAGTCAAGCTTTTGACTATAACTAAAGCGATTGTTGGGAGGTAACCCAATGATTTTGGTAATGCTTTGATATGCCATTTTTAAGTTTAGTAAGGTGTTTTTAAGATAAATTTTAATAAGGTGGAAAAGTGAAGTTAAGGTGAAAAGTGAAGACCATGATGAAGAATGCATGCTTAAATTTGGATGTTGAATGCCAAATTTTTATATCTCTTGTGTTTCAAAGGTACATATGGTTTAAATATCTTAGTTGTATCATTTGAAGGTTGTTTGAAGTGGTTTATAAGCTTAAAATAACAAGTAAACTAATTTGAAGCATAAAAATGCAAAATACTATTCCATTGGTTACTATTCATCAGCCAATTTTGATTGAGAACAATGATGCTCATTTTGCAATCCATGGAATTTTGATGCATAAATTAGCTTTGAGCAACTTAGTTTTATCAGTTGAAACTTATGCAAAACGATTTTGAAGTTCAAAACATGATAATAATCAAATTGAGCTTTTTGAGGAAAAAGGACCTATTCAATTGGGTGATTAACTTCCAAAGAGACTCTTTAGGATTTTGCTCATAAGTTTTGAAAATTTGATGTTTTTTATGCTTAAAAAGCATGTTGACAACTTTGTTCCATCACTAAAGCATGTTTGCAGCATTGGAATAATCAAAAACTTGAAACCAAAAACTTTGATTTTAAGGATCTAAGATAAAACATAAGTTGCAGAATTTGTTGGTAGCTATTTTGAATCATTTCTCACTTTCTAAATGATCATGTTTATAATGACTTTAAAGCATGAATCAAACTATGGATGATATTTTTACATGATTTCAAAAGTTTGGTAAAAAAGAAGAAGCATAACTAGAACAAATTAGCTCATAAAAATGGCTAAAAAACCAATGTGGAACATCAAGAACAAAACCAGATATGCGTCAACAGTGATATGCGGGTGATAGCCGTGTATCGCTACCCGTGTATAAGGTTTTGGGGACTCATCACAATATGCGTCAATAGTGATACGCGGGTGGCAGTTGTGACAGCCCCACCTTACCCAGAGGCGCACCAAAGGGCTTAGCGGACTGCCTGCCTAGCTCTCGCTAGGACTCAAACACGCACTCGCTTAAAC
This sequence comes from Mitragyna speciosa, assembly GCA_024721245.1. NCBI lineage: Eukaryota > Viridiplantae > Streptophyta > Magnoliopsida > Gentianales > Rubiaceae > Mitragyna > Mitragyna speciosa. Next base: position 7,015,313 of record CM045565.1, read on the forward strand.
ATCCAAGCGTACTTAACTCGAAATAAAATGCACTCATAAATAAATGCATTCATAATATTTAATTAAAAGTGTAAATATCACAAGAGTTTTACATCCCCAAAATGTAAATAATATTTACAATAAAAACCTACACATTTAGGCTATCAAAACACATTAAACAAAATATTTACTAGGTCCAAATCATCTTTTCCAGCTTTAGTAGTTTTGGAAACCTAGTTAAAGAAAACAAATAAATGGGATGAGCTAAAATAGCCCAGTGAGTGCTCAAGTCATGCAACCATACCAGTGTTAGTGTATGCCCTAAAACCAAGATGGTTTAAAGTGTTTTGTTTTACACTTATTTATGTTATATTTATCCATGTGGTATTTTTCTTTATCATCTATACTTGTATTTCCATGTTACTTGTTTGATTGATAAAGTCCTTAGAATATTGACTGTGTATTAGAGATTGTAAGGGTTACAATTATGAGACTCTAATACATAAAGTCGTATTCTTAAATATCCCTAGTCATAGTATTAATGAGATTGGACATCATTAATACGGATAGACTAGCACATACTTTGCCTCTACTTATGGTAAGTAGTAGTTGATCTCATTGACTATGGTGTGCGTGACACTTAAGCTAGTATGTGGATGCTTGTTTGAGAACAAGTTCATTGGATTGATCCGCCAAGAGTTTCAACTATAGTGCCAATAGTTGAACTCTTAATGGCAATGGTGTAAGTGATCCTTTGACTTGAGATTACCATAGTATCTTGAGTGTGGATTGCTATACTTTGACTCTATTCCTCGGTGCCCGTAAAAGGGTAGCTCATAGGTTAGAGATTGGGTATAGTTTGAAGCATGGAAAGATAGTGAGTAATCAATATAGGATTCACCACTCCTTAATAGGAGAGTATATCCCTTAATGGCCACTTGTTGGAAATATTAACTCATAAATCTTCTGCAGAAGTGATAGTATAACTTGGAAGTAGTTTCAAGGTTATACATCATGGAGAGTTATATTTCTGGTAACAAGAAAATATAAATTAGTCATTTAAAAGTATGCACTATACTTTTAGACTAATTGGGATATAGTGTGGTGAAAGGATATTAATTACACGGTAACATTGTCATTGAAGGGTATGGTCTACCATATGACTTTCCTATTCACTTGGGTGGTCATGATGCATTGCTAGACGCCACTCATGATCTATAAGTATGAATTGATTAATTAGTGAATTAATGATAAATTAAAAGTGTTTAATTTATCTAGCTCAATTAATGAGTTATAATTTATACTTATTGCCAACGTGAATGGAACCTAATGGGTCACACACATAAAGAACAAAATCTTTGGGTTAAAATGTAATTAAGATAAGTATGAGATACTTATGGGGTTAATTTATGAGATAAATTAACTTAAAGGACTTATTTATAAATATTCTAAGTCTTGCAGGAAATTAGTTTCCTAAAAGAAATAAAGTAACTAATTGGTTTCCTTATGGAATAGATTTCCTAAAGGAGAAGGATTAGCTTAAAGTAAGTTGCCTAAACCTTCTTGGTTTCTAATTAGCTTTATTTCCTAAAAGACTAGAATACTTCCTCTATAAATAGGTTCATGCTTTGACTCTTGAATTATTATTGCTACACAAAAAGAAAACTAGTGAGAGAAAATAGAAGAAAGAAAAGGCACGCCTCTCTCTCTCTCTCTAGGCATCTCTCTCTCTCTCTCCTAAGGGTTAGTTTTTCTTCTTCTTGTGTTCTTAATAATTCAAGGGAGCTAGCACTCAAAAGTCAAAGCAAGCAAGCCTACAAGGTTCCCAAAGAAGTTGTTCGTGTGGATATCGTTAGAGGCTCTACGCTTGGAGGGCTTTTCGTGGTAGATCTAACATCTTCTTCGAAGGATCTTTGCCTAGAAGCATAGAAATCTTCTGTGCTTAAGGTAATTTTCATGCAAACCCCCTTGTTAATCATATAGATATGTCAAAGAGATCCATGGTTAAGGTAATAAATTTTTATTTTTCCGCTGCGTTACCTATGCTATTACCTTACAACCAGTGAAATATAATTTTTGTTTGATAAAATATTTAACGAGTAAATAAACAATTTGTGAACAATTTAATTAACAAGTAGTCACTGGCAGATACGGGGCTCAACTACGGGAGCAAGCTCAACTGCAGAAGTGGCAAGTACTGAACATGTAACCAAGACGTTCGGACCGAGATAATAACTCAGGTCCTCGTCAAGGAACATACCAGTATAAACAAGCAAGTACCCTAACCCCCATTCACCCTGTAACCTCCAAACAAGCTACCACCTCCAGGGAGTAATCTCAACCTTGGAAGGGCCAACAAGCAAGAAAGTTCGATCCGGAGTTGGCCTCTTAGAGGAATTCAACTCATTTAGGGAAAGAACACATGTCCTAAAACACCTAGCACCTTATGTCCTCCCAAGTCACGTCAGGGTTGACTAACTGTGAAGTTACGGTGAAGCTAGTCACAGTAGTCTCATACACAATTAACACATTTAATAGCGAAAGCATGTAACACATCGTGAAATAGATGCGATAAAGTACACATCTTTTCTCAAGTAACACATTTTATCAAATAAAAATATCAAGTAGAACATGGCATTTCATGCATCATGCACACATAAGAACACTCACCTGAAATGTCTAAGAAAAGATTTCGTGGTAAGGTTGAGTCTCACTTCCGGATCCTAAATTCACGAGAAATAACCGTATAAAAATCCTGACTAAAATCTAAGAAATTTCATAAGGAAATTCAAGAAATACCCCAAGTCTTTCTAGGGTTTAATTTCTAGGGTTTTGGAGCTTAGGGTTTTACCCTAGGGTTTAGGGTTTTCAAAATTAGGATTTTCTAACTTTCTAGGGTTTTGCTCGGAAATGATTTAATTCATCTAATAGCTAATCTACGAAAATTTCTGCACGCTTAAATCACTAAATTAAAGCTTATAAAGTCTTAAATCATAGCCTAATTACTTTTATTTCCTAGGTTTTATCGAAATTTCAGCAGCACTTCCCCTACAATCAGACTAACCCAAAAATTTTTAACCTGTAAGAAAACATCCAACAACCCAATCTCAAGTAGTTCTACTAATCTCACTATCAAACTCAATTCAATTCCATTCAAATTCATCACAAAAATACATAAACTACTCCAAGTTCTTCAAGCAAATCAAATCTAGATCATGCCATTTCAAGTTTAATATTACTATCTACAAGGCATACAAGTTCACAAGCTTCACATTCATGGAATAAAACTTCATTTTTCATGGCCAAAAATCAATCATACTTAACCATAAAAACATAACTTAAGAGCTAAAAACTATGATCTTTCACTTGAAATTAGAAGAGAAATTTATGGGAAATACCTCTAGGTAGACAAGATTGTTGCTTAGGAGGAAGTTCCACTCAATTTCTATGGTTGAAAAATGAGTAAATGGAAGTAAAATCTTCAAGAAAATTGAAAGAAAATGGAGAGAAAAGGGAGAAAGAACAGCCGGCCAAGAAGAAGAAAGAAAAGAGAGAAAATTGACTAAGTAAAGAAGAAAAGAATTGGAAAATTTTTGACCAATCAAAACAAGACAAAGACAAAGTAATTCTTGACTTTCTCTCCATGGAAGACTACACTTTGCAATGGTTAATTAGAAAGGATTTTTATTATTTATCCTATAATAAGTCTTGCAAGATTTCCTAAGTACAACTCCTAAGGAACTAAGTACTACATGCTCATTCTCTATTTTTTTTTCCACAAATTGGGCCACCCTTTTTTTTTTTCCCTCCTAATGAACATAATACAAAATAAATAGTTTTGCATGAATTTCTAGGGTGTTACAGCAGTCGCGTATTGCCATCTACGTATCAGGTTCTACGAGGTGTGGTAGATACGCATCAATGGTGATACGCGGATGATTTAAGGGATACACGGACAACAGACGCGTATCGACTGCAATTTTTGGCAAATAACAGGGCAATTGAACAGGTATTCTACTTTCCTCTTTTCTGCAAAACTCTCTCAAATCCCCCTCCCAACTCCATCTACGTCCCTATTCCTTCCAATTCACCACAAAACCTCACCATAAGCACCACAAACAATACACTTGATTCAAGATTTTCCATCAAATTTGCACGAAAAGGGGACAAATTTACAAAAATTTTCCAAGAACCCTAATTCCCCTTTTCATTGTGATGTCAATTCAAAGCCATTCGTGGACAATTTCCACTCTTCACATATCATTGAAGCATTTGCATCATATTTCAGGTAAGCTTTCATCCTTGCAACTCAAGTTTAAGTCTTCAAATTTCACTTTATTATTGATATGCAAAATTGTGGAGACAATGAATTTGTGTTATGCTATGTTAATTTTGATGATATAAATGCCTTATTTGCACTAGATTGAGCATGGGTAACACTTGTTTAGAGTAATGTGGAACATGAACATGTGGATTTTGAATATAACAGTAAGAAAGGGTAAAATCATTATTACATGCATTTGAATGAAACTAGGGCTTAATTCCTTCATAAAAGAACATTGTTAACATGCACAAAGAGTTAAATCAAGCTACATTGTGTTACTGTGCCAATTTGACAAAAGGAAACTAAAAGAGGAACATATACAACTATCTTAAACAAAATCAAAATAAGTGAGGACATCTTGAACCAAATGCATAATATGAAGGGATGAAAAGGGTAAAATGACCATAGATGAATGAAGAATCATTTTAAGAGCACCATGAAAGCACGAAAACAACTCTATTTTGATGATTTATAAGCATGCAATTGGAAGTTGGGATGATAAAGTAGGGGTTAGAAGACACGCTAAGATTTATGGTAACTTGGAAAGAAATACAATCAATCTAAAGGCTTGCATCCATTCTTTAATCATGAGCTAACTTTTCTTGTTTTAGGCAAAAAGTGTGGGGGGAAAGGTTTTGGAGGTTATATTCATGTGTTTGAAAATGAAGAACATGGGGTGTGGGAAAAGATTGATTGGAAAGTTGGTATGTTCGTGTGTTTGACAGGGAGTTTAATCCATTTATAGGGGAAACTCCGTCAAAATTTTTCAAAATTTTTCCAATCTAATTATTTTTCACTGGTTTTCAAAACACTTCCAAAGTTTGGAAGACTATCATGATCTAAGTTGGTCTTGGAAAAAAAGTTAGCTTGTTAAAACCATCTTCTATTTGTTGGACTAAGTACATGTAGTTCCTTAAAATAGTTTGATCCAAATAGAGAGTAGTAATTATTATGTAATGAAAATTCTTGTTTTGAGGAAAGTATATTTAGGAGAGGTAGAAGTAATTATGCCTAAAAAGAACACAAGTTTATGTTGAGCTTCTTTTCTTTATTTAGTCTTACAAAAGAAACAAGGAGTATAGAAGGTTGAGGGATCCAAATGCTTTATGATTATTAGTTTAAGAGGAAAAATAATAAGAAAAAGAAGCTGTGATGAAGAAAACAATTGCTATCTAGTACTTAATAACTGGGAATCTTCATCTAAAAATGTCAATTTTCGCGTCAAATAGTACTTAGAAAAAGAAAAGGAAAAAGCAACTTGAGAGTAGAAATTGTTGAGTAACCGGGTGTCTTCATCTAAAAATGTCGATCTTCGCGTCAAAAGATGATTTTTCACTCTCCAGAAAGCAATTGAACAAAATGAAAAATAAATGAAGTGTTGAGTAACTGGGGGTCTTTATCTAAAAATGTCGATCTTCGTATAAAAAGACAACTTCATATTGTGCCAAATGCATGTGAATTATCCCTCTTTTATGACATAATCTTAAGGTGTAAAGACTACTTGAATAGCTATATGCATTGTTGTTTGTAAAACTTAGTAAGGCAAAGAAACTTACTCCAAACAAGTGAAATTTATGATATAATTACTTTTCCTTCACTTAATATTATAAGTACTAGAAAAACAAGGTGTTACATAATGATTATTTACTTGAGTAGTTTTGGACAAGATTATTTGAGAAACATACATGAGTTATTTCAATGCTTGAATCATGTTGTTGATCTCTTGATTTTCTAAATTGCTTGAGGACAAGCAATGATTCAAGTGTGGGGGAGTTTGACAAGTGAAAAATTTGCCTATATTAATATATATATATATATATATTAGTTGGTATTTTTAGTGTATTTTTAGTTAAGTTATTATACTTTTTGACTTTAAATAACATATTTTCATTCAGTAGGGTTTATTTTCCAGAATTAGGGTTTTTGCATCTAAAACTATTATTTTGAGTATTTAATTCACAAACTAATATTTATTTTTGCAGATTCATCAAGAAAGGTCAAGATCAAGGTGATTAAGTGAAATAGTCAAAGAATTATTGGAAGATGAAATGAGCAAAATGTGAAAAATTAGAAAAAATTAGCAAAAATTCGAAGAAAGTCATGAAAAGGGATCAGGACATTTGGAAAGACAACTCAACAAAATTTACACAAGTGGGACCAAGAAACGTGATCCATGGATGACAATACGCGGATGACCAGGTGCGTATTGCCAGCCGCGTATCGCAACCAACTTGCAAATTTTGGCTATTGCAACTTGCTTCATCCTCCAGTTATTTTTGTATACTTTTGAACTGTACACAGGTTCTGCAAGTTGAAGATTGCATTGGAAGTACAAATGAAGACTTTTAGGCCTTTAACTAGGGTTTTCATCATTCCAATTCGTTGAATGTAAATGGCAAGTTGGAAAATGACTTGTAGGATCATGTCTATAAATAGAAGTCATTTGTAAGAGTTGGAGATATGCTAGGATATGGAATTTGTAGAGAATTGCTAGAATTCTCAAGCCATATAGAAATATTGTGAGTTCAAGAGAGTTCTTTGTTCAAAAATCCTTGTAGCAATTCTTGTGCAAGAAATACAAGTCTTGAAGCCATTTCATATTGAATAAGCTTTCTTCAACTTTGTCTATTTCATTCCACTTGATTGCTATGGCTAGTTGTTTTCAAATCATGTGTATTGATTTGGAGACAACCATGTTGAGCTAAATTCTATATTCTAGGGTTTTGATGATACTAATGCATTAATATTAAGACTTGTTTTTTATTAACCTTGCCCTTTCTTGCTCTTGTTTCTTCAATTATTCAAGCTTTTAACTCTTTGTATTTGAAAGGCCATCACATGCAAAGCATCTTAGTTATTAGGAATCAATTAAGTTTGTTCTTAATAATAGAAAATGAATGATTGAGCTTAAGCACTAGCACATGAAAATAGTGTTATGCTTATGAGGACTTGATGAAGCAATTCATGCATTACCACAACAACTCTATCACAGTAGTAGGTAGATTGAATCAACTCATTGTGAAAGCAAGTTTTGATATACATAGAATTCCATTCCTAAACAAAGCAAGTTCAACGTTGCAAGTATTAATCTCTACAACTTAATATCGATCATTAGTGGATTCATAACCCTAGAATTCCTTCATAAATATTCTTCTACCAAAATTCTTGCATTCTTACAAGTTTCTCCTAGTTACCTTTATTCTAAACCTAAACTTGTTCAATTTAATCATTACTTAGTTAATAAAGAACGTGATAAAACTCTAGTAATTGCATCTTGTTGGTTCCTTCAAGGATTCAACCCTAATTTCCTATACTACAACAACCCATATACTTGCGCTAAAAGTTGAGAGATTAGGTTTTATTACTTGACTTTTGCGTGTATGCTTGACTTGATTTTCTATACCTAATCTACACCATGTCAGTAGCAAAATATTTTGGTCTTGGTATTTCTCACCTCTTTAAGCAGAATTTTGGTTGGTATTTCTCTTCAAAGGGGGGTCATATACCCTATGACACCATTCTGTTCAGCAGATGCTCCTATCCTGGATTTTGCAAAATCAAGAGGTTTCTTTCCCATTATCAGGAGGTCTTGGGGCAGAAAGTTAATGTGGCAAAGAGCTCTTTTATTTGTTCCAAAAACACATCTCCAGTGGCAATTAACAAAATTAAGGAATTGATGGGTTTTAAATTGGAGAAGCTTAAGTTTCAATACCTTGGTGTTCCACTTTATAAAGGGAGGAAGAGGAGAATTTTATTTGATGGTATCATCTCTAAGATCAGATGCAAGCTCTTTTAGTGAAAATCCAATTTCCTCTTAGTTAGTGGGAACTTGATTTTGATTCAGCATGTTCTCTCATCTATCCCTCACTGCGATTGAAAAACTTTTCAATGGCTTTTTATGGGATAGCAGGGAAGGGAAACGCATACATTGGGCATCATGGGAGAAATTGTGCTATCTAGTAGCAGAAGGTGGACTAGGGTTTCGCTCTATTTCGAGCATGGTCGATGCTTTCTCTATGAAGTTGCGATGGAGGCTTCGTACACGTGATTCCTTTTGGGCTTAGTTCATGATTACGAACTACATCTAGCATATGCATCCATTACACGCTGATGGAAAGGGTTCCATATTGTGGAGATGGTTGGTTAGGGTTCGGGAAAAGCTGATAGTCATATTCGCTGGATTATTGGTGAAGGAATGGTTGATTTCTGGTTCGATAGGTACTTGTGTGATTACATCTGGGCATCTTTATGTAATATTTCTAACCCCTCTCATTATATGGTTGCGGAGTTTTTTCATTGGGGGGCTGGAGTGAGGACAGGTTAAAAGCTTGGGTTCCTGATAACTTAGCTGATGCAATTATGGATATATCTTTGGACCCCAAAAGAAAGATACCATAGTTTGGGAGGCATCAAGGACGAGTGACTTCTCTACCTCTTTTGCTTGGGAATTGGTATGTAGAAGGTGTGGTTCTTCTATGATCTTGAATCAGGTGTGGTCTTCTAATTTACCTCTCAAAATTTTTATTTGGAGGCTGCTGTATAATTTTCTGCCTATTGATTCCATTTTGCATTCTAGGGGCTTTTGTTTGGTTTCTAAATGTAATTGTTGCAACGATGTAGAAACCATGTTGCATGTGTTTTACAATGAACAGCTTGCGTGTAAAGTGTGGGATTACTTCTTTGCTATTTTTGGGATAAAAAGGGAGGCTTTCTCATGTATTTCATCCTTACTAATGAGGTGGTTTACCTCAGCTCCTTCAAGTGGTAGCTCTCATATTCGTGTTTTGACCCCGTTGGTGATTTTATGGTTTTTGTGGCTCTCTTCAGGTAAGGTAATTTGAGAGATTGATTGTTTTATGCAGAAACTTGGTGCATCCTCCTCAATTAGTGTTAATATGTTCCTTGAAGATATGGATATATATTGGAGTCATTTTTTCACCTTCAAACGAGCCCCAATATATAGAGCTTGTGCAATCACTTGGGTGAAACCTCCACTGGGGTTTTTTAAACTTAGCACGAATTCTTTTGTTACCCCTCAAAGGACGGTTGGTGGTGGAATTCTTCAGGATGCTAAGGGTAAAGTTATCTTTGCTTTCTATAAAGAATTCGAGGACATGGATGTGCTTATGGCTGAAGAAAAAGCTCTTTTAACAAGCTTACAGTTGGTTGTGGATCAGAATCTAGAAAATATAGTGGTAGAGGTGGATTCTCAGGTTTTAGCTTTGCTTCTCCAAAAACACCATATTGGTAAGTGGCCTCTTTGTCTTTGGCTTAACCGTATTCAATGTCTTCTTTCGCAGACCCGTGGTTCGATACATAATTTTCATCGTTAGGCAAACACTATTGAAGACAAACTAGCTTCACTGTCAGTATCCCAAAATCAATTTTTTTACTATGCATTGTAGACACCAAATTTTAACACACTATTTATTTTTCAAACATCGGGGGGATGTTTATATTTTTTGGGAGTCAAATTCTAATATTTCAACAAAAAGGGGGGAACGAAATCAATAATCTCGGAGGGGCAAAATAGTAATTTTTATTTGTAAATATTTTTCCATTAGCTTTGGGGGTTTCAAATTCGTATTTTGCTTTCATACGTAGTTTTTAATTTTCTGTGATTTTTTGGATTTGATTGGTATTCTTTTTATATTTTACCAGCACAAGGGCAAAATGATAATTTTGCCTAGCGAACACCATTTTTGCACATTTCAAGTCCCAAATTTATTTTTCTAATTCTTTAAGCATGTTTCTAAATTTTCTTTTTTTTTTCGGAGACGCTTGCTATTTTTTCTGTAAATACTTCACGCAAGGGCAAAATCATCATTTCACATTTTAAACATATTTTTTACCAATTTTTGAGTCATAAATGCATTTCCTAGGGCTTTTAGCTAAATTTTAATTTTTGATAATTTTTCAAGGCCAATAGCTGTTTTTTTGTGCATTTTCGTTGTCTAAGGGCAAAATTGTTATTTCACATTTGAATACATTTTTTACCAATTTTTGAGTCATAAATACATTTTCTAGGATTTTAAACTTACTTTTAATTTTTGATAATTTTTTTGATGCCAATAGCTATTTTCTGTGTATTTTCGTTGTCTAGGGGCAAAATCGTCATTTCACACCCTAAACATGTTTTTTATCAATTTTAAGCTCTAACCTTTATTTTGAAATCTATTTTGAATTTTTTGAAAAATTTTGGAGATTACTGTCATTTTTTTGTATTAATTTTTTATTTTTTTGGGTTAAAAAATATTCTTTTTAAAATAAAATTAAAATTTTTATTACCGATGGTATTTTTGTTATTTTGTAGTATTCTTGGTGACCAAGACAACTTGCTCTATAAATATCTCCCATTAAAATTAGAAAAGGGGAAAAAAAGAGAAAACCCTAAACCTACATGTTTTTTATCAAATTAAAGATCAACTTTACACACACACACACACACTTGGCTATCATTTCCTTCAAGGTTTCTGTTCATCATTAGCTCATATTGAAGCTTTAAAAGGTAACACTTTAGTTAAACTTTTGGCTTTTAATTCATCTTCTCTCATTTTACTATGAAAAGTAGATTAGATAAAAAGAAGCAAGAACAAAAATTGATATTGTTTGTGTTTTTGGTTGAATTTTTTCTGAAAATGTTCTCGGATTTTACTAGCTGTTCTTCTTTCAGGTTTTCTTCAACTTCTTCACGGTCTCTCCCTAATCCTCACCAGTCAAACCTCCACTCTACTGTTAACTCCTCCACCATCATCTCCACCTTCCTCTTCCTCTCTCTCCCTTGATTCCCCTTGGCAGAACCTCAGCCAAATCACTCAACCTCCACATGTAAATACTAGATCTCTTGCGCAAGCATTTTCACAGAACCACTAAAAATTATAGACAATAACACAATTCGTCAAAAACAACCTCTCCATCATCAAACTCTCATCAATTCACCACCAAAATCAACCCCAAAAAAATCATCATCACCGTCCTCTGCCATCACCACCATTCAACCATGTACAGCCAACCCACAATCCCCAACCTGTAACAAAAATCACCGTAACCACTTATCACAATCAAAATCGCCTGATACCATTACATCTGTACTAAGCCCAATTCTAGCCAAATAGCAATGAACCACACTCAGCTCCTCATGGTTACTTTGCCACCACCTTCGCCAATCAATTTGAAAAATCAATCCCCTAACAGCCCAATCACCACGCGAACCACCATTGGCACATCCTCTGCTCCACCAGAAACCGCTCAATTGCATTGCCAAAGTTCACTACCAACTAGTGAAACTCCACCCTTGTCACTTCCCAATCCAAAACCAGCCCAAGGTTCCCTACAAATCAACCACGAACACCCACAAAGTCACCCCAGGCCAGTCATAGCCATCACCAAATCACAGTCCAATTCCCTATTACCTAGCTCCACCATTTACTCCAGTTCCGCCGCCACACCATCAACCAGATTTCTCCATAGAATTACCGAACGACACCACGCACAGTTATGCGCACCAGCAATAGCAGTCTCAATCACTACTCCTACCCATCTACCGTTTCACACAAAAAATTGGCAAACACAACCACACAAAAGTTCACTAGCCCAACCACTATAAGCCCCTATCGACCCAATAAACCCACAAATTAGTTCCACGTAAAACCACCCACCTCCATCACTGCACATTAACCACCCTAACAATCAATCACACCTCTCCCTTTGATTCTAAAAGAGAAATCAACTTATTTTGATGTTGGAAGAATGAAAAGAAAGCTGAAGAAGGTGAGAGAGAGAAAAAAGGGAAGAGAGAATAGTGTCTGAAAAAGAGAGCAAAGATCTAAAAGAAAGGGTAAGGGAAGAGGAGAAACAGAGAGAATAAGAGAAGATGGGGGGAGGAAGAATGATTTAGCAGACAAATTTGGTGAAGAAGAACTTGTTTTGAAATATGGGTTTATGAATTTTAGAGGATTTTGAGTTAAAAAAGAAGAAAGACCATCTGAAATTTATGGGCATTCAGGGGAGTTTTTGTTGATGCGAGAATGAAGAAGATTTTTACAGGGGATGTTTTGACTTTTTTTTCTTTTTTAATGTTATCTTCCTGTATGAAATGGGTCATGGGGTAGAATCATTTTGGCATTTGGTTCCTTTTTACATCAGTTTAATATTTTTTGGGTGTTGAAACCCGATTTGAGTTTTGAGCTTTCATTGCAATCTATTTCTATGTTCATTTAGTTTGATTAATTGTTTTTCTATTTTGGTTCTTTTTTTAAGTTACTTAATTAGCCTAGTTAACCAAGTTAAGTTAGTTAATCAATTTACCTTAACTTCGTTTGGCATTTATTTTTCTGATTATTTTATCATAAAGTAGAGATTTATGCTTTAGCCCTTATCACTCTTAAATATTATCATCGTGCCCCGAAAGCTTGCATATGTTGCATTGTTAGTTCTTAATATTTTAGATTGACCCCCCTTAGGTCTCATTTGCTTTCAATTAGGTTTTGGCTAATTGCAATTAGGTTTTGGTGCTTGCTAGAAATTATGTTTTACCCCCCAATTTACTTTTAATTTGCATTTTTGCCCCTAGACTTGTGTAAATTTTTAATTTTTATCCCTAAGTCCTATATAATTTATTTTAGTCCCCTTAGTTGTTAGACCTTTACATTTTACCCCAACTTGTCAATATTTATGTGTTTTAGACTTTATTTGTTTTTATCGGGGTACCTTGAATTGTTTGTTTATTTTGATTAGTATTTGCACTGGGTCTTCAAGAGGTATCCCTATTCTTCGTTAATTTCTCTTTATATGCTCCAACGTGCTTTATGTGATTTTTTGTGCATTTTTTTCTTCTTTATATATTTCTTATTTTACATGCTTTTTTGTGTGTTTATTTCCTTTATGATATTTAATTTTTTTGAATTTTATTATCTTGGCAACAGTGTAATATTTTTGCATTTAGCTAATCAATATAATAGTTAGATTACATTTATCGTATTTTTTAGCAAAAATTTTGTATTTAGATAGTACATGTAATAGATAGGTCATTTTTGCTCTTTCCCCTTTTAAAATTGTAAATTAAACCCCCCGGTTTAATAGTTAGGGTTTATTTGCTTTTGTGTGCTTGTGTGCTTATATGTTTTACGCTTTCCGTAGGGTTTGGCATCTAGATATAATGATTGTGTATTACGTGCTCCTATTTGACTTTATATGTTTTTATATGTTTAATTTGCTTTTAATTCATGCTTTACTATTTAATTCATGTTTTATGTTATTTCGCCACCATACTAGTACAACGCTAGTTGTGGCTTTATCATTTCCCCGCTAGTCCAATTCTAGTAGGAATCCCTAGAAAGAGCTAGTCCAATGCTAGACCCTTAGGGTATTTTAGTGTTAGGTGCACTTGTGTGCATTTTACATCCCACTTCACACATTTTTTAGTTTTCTTTCCATTTTTCATGATTTTTATTATTATTACTATTACTTATTTATTTTTGACACATCTTCAAATGCATGACATCTAGGTTGCATCTCACTTAGAATTTAGGTCATTTGTGTGGTCCGATTAGAAATAGTCACCTCCTCACGTGGGAAGCGGTGGCGTACATGCCATTCCCCCCTCCATGAGTAGAAATATTCAGTCACAAGATATTAGTCCCCCGTACCCATCATGTTGCATACCCAGTTTCTTTCTTCACTTACTATATTTTTTTTTTTCTTTTTGCATCGCATTTTACATGGACACTTGTGACTCCCTTGAGGTCTCGATTCGGGTTTTGCAATTAATGCGATAATCTTGACCAAAACCTCGACTGAACATGCTGACCCTCTCGATACTCACATTTAGACTTAGGATTTGCATTTATTTAGATACATCCGAACGCGATAGAGCTTAGGGTTAATTTAGGAAATTTTGATTAAACCTCACAACTAGCATCAGTTAGGTAGAAAGGGTGCCTTACGCACAAGCCTTTGCCTTCCCTTTCTTCAAATGTGACTCCCGAACCTTTTTCTTTCATTTTTCATAGACCGGAGTCGGAAAAGGGTTTTAAATAATTTTTCTAAAATTTTACTTTTGTTTTGTTAAACGATCTTTTAGGTGACTTGGTACACCCTAACTTAGTACCAAGTGGTGACTCTATTTTTTAAAATAAAACCCTTTTTCAAAAATCACTTGGCCAAAACCGCCGCACTTTTAGTCCCGGCCTTACTTTCTTTTAAAATACCATTTTTCTTGAAAAACACATTTTTACTAAAAACTCGATTTTTATCACATACACACGGTTTTTCCAAAACTCTACCTTTTAGAAATGGGTCACTGGACCGGATCGCCTTTTTGGGGCGCAACAGTCAACGACCCTACTACCACCTTGCACTATTGATTTGGGATGCGACATGCATGCTTGCCTCCACCAGTGAAGAAGATGGTCAACTTAGATTCTGTAGGCTTTCCGTCTTTAAAACGTTTCATTGTAAGGGAATAGTGCTCCTTATTTTGTTTTTACTTGGTTTTTTATTCTTATGCATGTACTGGAGGTCCTGGTTTATGTACCCCTCCTATTTTAATTATTATTTTTATTTCATTAAAATATTGGGGTTTGGCATCCTTCCCCGTGTACGAGGTTAGTTAAAAAAATGCTTTAATTTATCATTAATTCAACCATTAATCAATTTACACTTATAGATCATGAGTGGCGTCTAGCAATGCATCATGACCAACCAAGTGAATAGAAAAGTCATATGGTAGACTAAACTTATCAATGACAACGTTATCGTGTAATTAATATTCTTTCACCACATTATATCCCAATTAGTCTAAGAATGTAGTATGCACTCTTTAATTGACTGATTAATAATTGTAAGTGTTGGAGTCGGGGTTGTTCTGAGATTGATTTTTTAAATTAACATATTGCACTTACTCATTAGAAGCACAGTCAACAGTTTCATGCTGACTTCCATATATAGTGCAACATGCTATTACAACTTGTGAGTTGGAGCTCCCTCCATTTTTTAGGAGAGTTAACACATCTTGCATCTGAGCAGATAGTGCATTTATGGTGTCTTGGTCAAATATAAACATGCTAGCACCTCTCCTTTGACCACCCCTAATATTAGCCCATTGGTAGCTATTAGCAGTCATTTCCTCTATGAGGTTTTGGGCTTCATTAGCAAACTTACCCATCAATGCACCACCTGCTGTAGCATCTACGTTTTGTTTAGTAGAGTAAACTAGGTCATTGTAAAATATTTGTACAATGAGCTACTTAGGAAGTGCATGGTGAGGACATTTCCATAGCAACTTCTTATACCTCTCCCAAGTCTCGTACAATAACTCTCCCTCAGACTGCTTAAAACTGGTAATGTCCATCTTAAGCATGACATTCTTAGCTGGTAGGAAACACTTATTTAAGAAGGCTCTAGACAACTAAGCCCAAGTAGTGAAAGAATTGGGTGCACAAGAATGCAAGCCTACCCTCTAGAGAAAGGGAATAGATGCAGCTTAATTGCATCCTCTATGGCTCCATTGATTTTCTGGGTATAACAAATATTAGAAAAATTGGCCAAATAAGCATATGAGTCGTCTATAGCAGTTCATCAAAATTGCTCTTGTTGGACCATTTGAATCAAGGGTGGCTTGATTTCAAAATTATTGGCATTATATTAGGCCTTGCAATGCTTGATTGAGCACCAGTCACATTAGGCAATGCAAAGTCCCTTAATACTCTTTCCTCAGCCATTTGCACCAGAGGAAGATTTGACTCAGAATTTTTTGCTTTAGATTCTATATCTAATCTTAAACTCCTATCTTCCCCTCCATTCTCAACTATGTGTTTACTAAATTGCTTCCTAAGCTTCCTAGCAGTGCGCTCTATTTGTAGGTCAAGAGGAAGCATTGGCTTTAACATTGTATGCATAAACTACCCCGCTCACAAGAATAAACCTAAAAAGAAAAATCAAATAAAAATAAAAAACAAAACTAAAATTAATGTCTAAATTAATAAAGTAATTTCCAAACCTAATATCTTAGACACTGTTCCCCAACATGCCAAAAACTTGACAGGTTCTAAAGTAGGCTGTAAAAAAGGCTGTAAGATCTACTAACCTATCAAATCAAATTGCTTAATTTCCTTGTATTTGTAAGAGTACAAATCACATAGTATTGTGGGGAATTCAGATCGATCCCATAGGGAATGGTCAAGAATTACTAGGTCTCTTTGAATTACTCTATTATCTAAGCATCGAATACGAGTGAATTAACCTAGAAACTTTACTGAAAACTAAGTTAAGACAAACTAGTAATAGTCAAGAAAACTACAAGGATGAATGCCTAGGGTTTGGATTCTTTTTTTTTTTTTTGGCTAACCCTATACACAGGGGGCGCCACACCCAAATTTTATTAATAAAATCAAGAAATTACAAGCAGGGGGACTAAGGCCTTACCTCCTGTTATTACAAAATGAGAAAACAATATTCCAACTAAATGAGATTGAACCTATACAATCTGAAAATTGCAGTATAGCTAATGTCAACGAAACCGAAAAGCTGGAAAATTGCATTACACTTTATGACCTAAGTTGTGAATAATTAAACCCTTTTATGCCCTCTGTAGATACCAAATTTTGACACACCATTTATCTTTCCAACATTAGGGGGCATTTTTTCTATTTTTGGGGCCAAATTCAATTTTTTTGACAAAAAGGAGCAAAATCAACTATTTCAAGAGCGAAACATTAATTTTTAGCATGTAAATATTTTTTCATTGATTTTTGGGTTAAATACATATTTTGTACTTTTGTACATGTTTTTTGAAATTTTTTGTGATTGTTCAGATTAATTGCTATTTTTCTGTATATTTTGCAAGCACAGGGGCAAAACAATCACTTTGCCACACAAACACTATTTTTGCCCATTTTGGATTCCAAATTTATTTTTTCAGGCTCTTAAGTATATTTCTAAATTTTTTTTGATTTTTTTCAGGAACAATTGCTATTTTTTCTATAAATACTGCGTTCAGAAGTAAAAGAGTTATTTCAAACCCCGAACGCATTTTTTGCCAGTCTTGAGTTCTAAATTCATTTTTTGGGTTTTAAACTTATTTTTAATTTTTGGCAATTGTTCGAGATCAACTGCTATTTTTTTGTACATTTTGTCATTATAGGGGCAACATAGTCACTTTATACCCTGAACGCATTTTTGACTAATTTTAGGCTCTAATTGCATTTTTTAGATTTTTAAAACTATTTCAAATTTTTTTGGTAAATTTTGGGGCCCATTGCCATTTTTCACTAATATTAATTTTTGTGTCAAATTCATTTTTAGGGGTAAAATTGTGATTTAGTGGTGATAAGTATAAAATTTACCTGCTTTAATTTACACTTTATTATAAGTTTTCAGTGTGTTTTTAATATATTTAGAATGAATTTGGCTCCATAAATATTATTTTCCTCACACTAGGATTTTCTCTTAAAAATTAGGGATTTTGATGCAAAATTTATATTTTGAACAATTTAATGCGCAAGTTTATGTGATTTTGCAAGTTCAAAATATTTGAATCAATTGGAGCACAAATTATCTCAATTTAAGTTGATTCAACATTGGATCAAAACATCTCAAAACTTGAAGATTGTTTGTTCAACATGAAGAAGAGTAATTCACCACAAATCAATTATGAAGTACATGGATCAACTTTGCAAATAACATCTTGGGCCAAGGTTTTGTGGAAATGAAAAGCCTATTTTGGCCCCATTTCCAAGCGACTTGCAAACCTAGCCCGAAAAGTCGCAGGCCCAATTTGGTCCAAAATGTCAAATGAACCAATTAGCCCAATTTGGCCTAACTTGGCCCAATAGTGTTAGTGTATGCCCTAAAACCAAATTGGTTTTTGGGATTTTTATTACACTTACTTTGTGTTATATTTATATATGTGGCATTTTCTTTGTCATTTAATACTTGTTATTAATATTTCTTGTTTATTTGATAAAGTCCATAGAATATTAACTGTGTATAAGAGATTGTAAGAGTTACAATGATGAGAATCTTATTACACATTAAGTTATATTCTTAAATATCCCTAGTCGTAGTATTAATGAGATTGGACATCATTAATATGGGAAGACTAGCACATACTTTGCCTCTACTTATGGTAAGTAGTAGTTGATCTCGTCAACTATGGTGTGTGACGCCTAAGCTGGCATGTGGATGCTTGTTAGAGAACAAGTTCATTGGATTGATCCACCAAGAGTTACTATTCATAGTGCTAATGAATTATACTCTTGATGGCAATGGTGTAAGTGATCCTTAGACTTGAGATTACCATGGTATCTTGGGTGTGGATTACTATGCTTTGACTCTATTGCTTGGTGCTCGTAAAAGAGTAGCCCATACAGTAGAGATTGGGTACAGTATGAAGCATGGAAGGATAGTGAGTAATCAATATAGGATTCACCACTCCTTATTATAGGAGAGTATATCCCGGATTGGTCACTTGTTGAAATATGACTTAAAGAATCTTTTGCGCAAAAGTGAAAGTATGACTTGAAAGAGTTTCAAGGTTATACTTTTATGGAAAGTTATATTTTAGGAACAAGAAATCATTGATTAGTCATTTAGAGAGTGCGCACTACACTCTTAGACTAATTGGGATATAGTGTGGTGAAAGAATATTAATTACACGGTAACATTGTCATTGATAGGTATAGTCTACCATATGACTTTCCTATTCACTTGGGTGGTCATGATGCATTGCTAGACGCCACTCATGATCTATAAGTGCAAATTAATTAATTAGTGAATTAATGATAAATTAAAGTGTTAATTTATTTGGCTCTTAATTAATTAATTAATGAGTTATAATTTGTACTTATTGCCAACGTGAATGGAACCTAATGGGTCACACACAATAAGAACATGGTCTTTGGGTTAAATTGTTATTAAGATAAGTATAAGATACTTATGGGGTTAATTTATGTGATAAATTAACTTAAAGGACTTATTTATAAATATTCTAAGTCTTGATGGAAATTAGTTTCCTAAAAGGAATTAAGAAACTATTTGGTTTCCTTTTGGAATAGGTTTCCTAAAGGAATAGGATTAGCTTAAGGTAAGCTTCCTAAACCTTCTTGGTTTCCAATTGCTCTTGTTTCCTTAAAGACTAGGATACTACATCTATAAATAAGTCCATGCCTTGACTCTTGATAGATGGATGAAACACAAGATAAAATCTAGAGAGAGGAAAAATTGAGAGGAGGCGTGTTTTTCTCCCAAGAAAAAACGCCACACCCTCTTCTCCCTAAGGGTTAGGGTTTTGTCTTCTTCCTTTTCTTGTTCTTGTATTCTTCATGAAATTCAAGGGAGCGGGAGCTAGCACTCAAAAGGCAAGGCAAGCAAGCCCAAAGGTTCCTAAAGATCATGTTCGTGTGGATACCGTTGGAGGCTCTACACTGGGAGGGCTTGTCATGGTAGATCAACACCTTCATCGAATAGGATCTTGCCCTTTGAAGCATAGAAACCTTCTATGCTTGAGGTATTTGTGCTAAACACCCTTTAATCGTATAGATTACATCAAAGAGTACCATGGCTAAGGTAATAAATTTTTAAATTTTCCGCTGCGTTACTCCCCTTATTACCTTACAAATAGTGGTGGAATTCTCTATAGAAGTAACTTGCAGCATGTTCACACTTGATGTTCAAGATAATTCTAGAGCAATTTATAAGAATTTTAGTCAAATTAAACTGGCTAATTTCAATACAAATCTCTTGAGAATTCTAAACAAATTTGGAAGACAACTTACATTGCAAGTAGGAGAATGTTAGAATTTTGAAGAATTCTCTACACAAATGTATTTGACTTTTCAAACCCTAGATTTTCTATATTTACGACATAAATTGTAAGAAATTGTTAACAAGGACTTGAGCTCAATTTATCTATAAATAGGGGTCCTTGGTTAACATATTTCATATGTTATATATGTTATGTTAAGATATGTTAGGTTATTTTAAGTAGTGTATTATAGCATAAATCTTCTTGTAGTTATAGCAAAATTTCAATATTTATAAGGAAACTTTTGGAGATTGCATTTGTATCAACTCATCTTCAAGGAGGAAATGGAAGCTATGGAGCCCTGTTCATCTACCAAATGAGCAATTTTCTATCCTTGTTTTTTTCATTTACTACTTGTTATGAATTTTTATTTTGATGTTTTGTTCTTTGAAGTTATGAATTCTATGTTAAGCTAAATACTTATACTATGGTTAAATGAAACTAATTCTATGTCTTGAAGGAAATTAAACTTGCTATATCTTGATTTTACTTGTTCCTCTATCAAGGTTAAACATTTGCGGTTGATTGATCACTAACTACAAACTACCTAGTGGTTAGTTATCAACTAAACTTGCAACATAACAATGGAAATATGATATGTAGCGTCCGAAATCGATTAGGTACTAGTGGGGTCATTGACTGTATGCCCCGAAAAGGTGGTCCAGTCTGGTGACCCAGTTTGCAAAGAAAGTTTTGGAAAAAACCGTGCAAGTGTGTGAAAAATCGAGTTTTTATTGAAAAAGTGTTATTTCAAAAAATAATAAAAATAAGGCTGGGACAAAAAAATAAGTACAACAGTTTTGGCCCACTAATTTTGAAAAAGGGTTTTATTTATAAAAAATAGAGTCGCCACTTAGTACTGAGTAAGGGTGCACCAAATCACCCGAAAAATTATTTAGCAAAATAAAAAATAAAAAATAAAAATTTTAGAAAAATATTTAAAAACCCTTTTTCGACTTCGGTCTATGAAAAGCGATAGAAGAAGGTCTGAGAGTCACATTTGAAGAAAGGGAAGACAAAGGCTCGTGCCTAAGGCACCCTTTCTATCTAGTCGAGGCTACTTACGAGGTTTAATCAAGATTTCCTAAATTAACTCTAAGATCTATTGCGTTTGGATGTATCTATATAAATGCAAATCCTAATCTAAATGTGAGTATTGGGGGGGTCGAAATGTTCTGTCGAGGCTTGATTAGAATTATCGTATTAATTGCGAAACCCGGAATAGGGCCCTGAGAGAGTCACGAGTGTAAATGCAAAATGAAATGCAAAAAGAAAAAGAAAAAAAGTAGTAATATAGATAATAAGTGGTCGAAGAAAGTGGGATGCAACATAACGGGTACGGGGGACTAATAACTTGTGACTGAATATTCCTCCTCATGGAGGGGGGAACGGCATGTATGCCACTGCTTCCCATGTGAATAGATGACTATTTCTAGTCGAAGCACACAAGATGACCTAACTTCTAAGTGAAATGCAACCTAGATGTTATGCATTTGAAGATATGTCAAAAATAAATAATACTAATAATAATAAAAATCATGCAAAATGGAAAGAATACTAAAACGTGTGAAGTGGGATGTAAAATGCATACGAATGCACCTAACACTAAAATGTCCTGAGGGTCTAACATTGGACTAGCCCTTTCTAGGGATTCCCACTAGCGTTGGACTAGTGGGGCAATGATAAAGCCACAACTAGCATTGGACTAGTGTGGCGATAGATTAATAAAAGCTAATAAAACATGAATTAAAATAGTAAAACGTGAATTAAGGAACAAATAAACATATAAAGCATATAAGAGCACATAGGAGCACATAACATGTAAACATAATATCTAGATGTAAAAAATCCTAATGAAACCAATAAAACATATAAGCACACAAACACGAAAAAAAAAACATATAAGCCCTAACTATTACACCAGGGTAATTAGCTACAATTTTAGGGGGGAAAAAAAAGCAAAAACGACATATCTATTACACTTGCTATCTAAATACACAATTCTTGCCAAAAATTTGAAAGGAAAATAATCTAACTATTGCACCGGCTATCTAAATACAAAAATATTATATTTGCCGAAATAATAAAATTTGAAATTAAATAAAGTATAGTAAAAAAAAGCATGTAAAAATAAAAAAATGTATTTCGAAAATGCATAATATATCACATAGAAGCACACTGGAGCACATAAAGCGAAATCAATGAGAAATAGAGATACCTCTTTGAAAACCCGGTACCAATACTTAAGAAAAAGAGCACACGCTTCAATGCATCATGATATAAACGAATAAAGCGTGAAAAGTAAATTCTAACAAATTAAGGTAAACGTGTAAATTTTAACAACTAAGGGGACTAAAAATAAATTTCTACAAAGTTTAAGGGGTAAAATTAAAATTAAAGCAAATATAAGGGGCAAGGATGGAAATTAAAATGAAATGGGAAATAAAACAGTAATTCACACAAGTTGGAAGACCAAGTTGCAATTAATTCAAATTTAATTAAATGAAATTAAACATAAAGAGGGGTCAATCCGTGATTAATGAGGACTTAATTGCAAAAAATTAAGAAGTGATCAGTGATTTAGTGGTATGAATATATCTATACATAAGAAGGAAAAGTAAAAATGCCAAAACCAAATTAAAAAAAATAGTCAATTAATTTAACTATCTTAGTTAAACCAATCAAACTAATTAAACGAATTAAGCCAAATTAATACTAATTAGAAACAAATTAAAACATCACTTAAAGTAAAGCAAAAAGAAAGAAACAAAATACTAATTCTTTTCCCCCTAACCTCAATTTCTTAATCGGTTTCTCTTTCCTTCAATCCAGACATCTCCATCTCTCTCTACCTCTATTTCCCCTTCGTCTCTCCATTCTCTCTTCTTCTCTCCCTACTCTAGATTTTCTTTTTTTTTTTTTCTGCTCCCTTCTTCTTTCTCTCTTTCCTCTGTTTCTCTTGTTCTCTCTTTCAATTTCTTTCCCAACGTTTCTATTTCTCCCTAGTTCTTCCCCTTCTCTCTGTGTGTCCAATTCTTTATATTTCTTCTATGTTTAATTTCTCTCTGTTTCAGCCCTCTCTCGCTCGTCGTCACCCTCCCTCGTATCTCTCTTCTTCAATCTCTCATCTTCTCATCCTCTCTCAACTCTCAATTTTTTTCCCAGAAACGAACAGAATGAAATTTCCTAGACAATTTATCCCTCTAAACAGGGGAGGCGGATGTGTTCTGGAGTTGTTGGGTGGATGATGGCTGTGAAGGTTGGGACTGACTTTGGGTGGTTGTTTGAGGCTATTGGCGACTGTTGTAGGTGGTCGAGTTATGTTTGGCATGGGCTAGTGGTGTTGTGGTGTTTCTATTTATTGGTTGTGGGTCTGATGGAGTCCCTAATTGTCGATGAAAATTGGTTATTGGTGATGACTTGGTTGTGCACGGCAATAAGAAGCTATTTGGGTAATTGTGGGTAGCTGGTTTTGATGACTAATTGGAGACTAAACAAGGGCATTTCTGGATTTTGGAATGGCAATGGAGGGAATGACTGTTAAACGCAAGAGGGTTTGTGATGTGGTTAATTGATAGGGGATAGACCATGAATTCTAATGTGTTGTTCTGTGAAGCTTGGTGGCGATGGGGTGACTCTGATGACAGTGAGGTGGTGTTTTGGGAGGCTGTGGTGGTGGAACGAGGTGAAAGGGGTCTGGGCAGTGGATGAGTATTTCTTGGGCTGATTTTGCTATATTGCAGGGCTGCTTGGGCAATTGGGGATTCGATTGAGGTTGAGGTGGAGGGAGCTGTGGATTGGCAGGGATGGACTGGTTCATGGAGTGTCGTTGGGATGTTTCTCGTGTGATTGGTGGTGGAGAGATGGTGGAGCTGAAGCTAGGGGAAGGGATGGTGACTAATGTTTTGCTGCTGCTTCGGTAGATGTTGGGGTTGTGGTGGTTTGGAAATTGGTGATGTAGTGGGCTGGAGGGAGTAAAAGAGACAGGGGAGGATGCGATTGTGTTTCTGGTGGTGGTCTGGAGTGAGATGGGTATCGAGGGTGAAGGTTGAGGGCTGAAGAATTTGACTGTGGGTGAGTTGATTATGGTAATGCTTTGCGGAGTAGGAAGATGCTGTCTCGATTGACTCGCAGTGATTTTATCTGGGATTGGTGGATATTATTTGTTTATTTTTCTTTGCAGATGGTTGATACTGGTTTAGGGGGTTGCTTTAGAGGGCTATTTGATTGTGAATATTGGGTTTTGTGGATAATTCTAGTGAGTTACAAGGGAAGCTTTTGATAGGTGCTGGAGGTGGTGATTAGTAAGATTCTTGTCAATGTATGTATCAATTGGGCTTGGCTAATGAGATGAGGGAATTGGGTGGTTGTTCTAGTAGGTTTTGTTGAAGGTTATGGTTGAACGGTGGAGAAGTTAGAATTCGGTTCTGGTTCAGTTGTCCAGTTGGAAGGGGAGGCAGTGAATGAAGGAGAAGGGTGGCGGTGGAAGGTTGCTGATGGTGGTTCAGGAGGTTGGACAGCTGGAGGTGGCTTGGAGCTATCAGCTGTTTGTGGACTTTGGTAGCTTGGGGGAAATTGTGTTGGAATTAAGGTTGCAGCTTCGATTGGGTTCTGGGGAAGGCTGATTGGTGGGTGAGTTTGGATGAGGGTGGTGGTGAAAGGAGGTTGAAGAAGGCAGTGGGGGGAAATTCTTGTGGGTTGTTCTAGTGGTGGAAGAAGGAGGAGGGATAAAGAGAAACGGTGAGCGAGAGAAGAAGGGTACAAGAAAAGAAAATTTCCAAAACCCAAAAAAAAGGAACAAAACCAAAAAGAGAAATGCGAAAATCCAAAACACAAACAATGCTTAGATTCAGGAAAGATTAAATAATATTCAACCCAAAAATCTCAAACAGCTACATATAAGTAATCATATTTATCTAAGAATAGAAGAAGAGTGAACCAAATCAAAGAGAAGAACTCACCTTTTAATCTTGATGAACAGTAATCCACCTTGAGGTTGAAGATGAACAGTAACAAAATCAAAAGAACGACGTTCTAGTGTGTGTTTTCTTATGGTGTATGAATGTGTGTATTTGATCTTTTAGAATTTAGGTAAGGATGTGTTTTTGGAGTTTCAATTTTTCTCTCTTTTTCTGATTTTAATGGGGGATATTTATAGAGCTAGTTGTTTTGGTCACCAAGAATAATACAAAATAACAAAAATCCCATAGGTAATAAAAAATTTAATTTTATTTTAAAAAGAATATTTTTTAATCCAAAGAAATCAAAAATTAATGCAAAGAAATGACAATAAACTCCAAAATTTGCCAAAAAATTCAAAGTAGACTTCAAAATAAAGGTTAGAGCTTAAAACTAATAAAAAACGAGTTCTGGGTGTGAAATGACGATTTTACCTCTAGACAATAAAAATATCCAGAAAAATAGCTATCGACCTCAAAAAATTACCAAAAATTAAAAATAAGTTTAAAACCCTAGGAAATGCATTTATGACTCAAAAATTGATGAAAAATAAATTTAAATTGTAAAATAATGATTTTTCCCCTGAATGCAGTATTTGCAAAAAAATAGCAATCATTCCCAAAAAAATCAAGAAAATTTAAAAACATGTTTAAAGAATTAGAAAAATAAATTTGGGACCTAAAATGAGCTAAAATGGTTTTCGCGAGGCAAAGTTACCATTTTGCCCTTGTGCTGGTAAAATATAAAAAAAATACCAATTAAATCCGAAAAAAATTACAAAAAATTAACAAATTTTTTATGAAAGTAAAAATATGAATTTAAAACCCCCAAAGTTAATAGAAAAATATTTACAGATAAAAATTATTATTTTGCCTCCCGAGATTATTGAGAAATTAGAATTTGACCCAAAAAATATAAACATGCCCCTAATGTTTGAAAAATAAATGATGTGTCAAAATTTAGTGTCTATATGATAGATGAAACCTTTGTAGTATGACATGAAAATAGTAGTACTCTTAGGTGAATTGAGGTTGTTTTAAACCACAATTCACGAATTTCACAAAACTTTGTCACGTGAATAGGTGAGTTTATGTTAATTCATTGTGAAAACAAGTTTTGATTACATATGAAATTACAATCGCTAGTAAATCAAGATGTTAATAGCAAGTGAGAATTAGTGGCTTCTAAACCCTGCACTTGCATTTTGTGAATTTTCTCCACTAGTTATCTTACAAGAAATTGAATTTTCTTTAACTTGTTTACTTCTATATTTTTCCTACTACTTGATTTTTGATTGTTTAGACAAAAAAGCAAATCAGTAGTTTGGTAAATGCTACCTTAAGTTTTCTTGTGGGATCCAACCTAATTTATCCCAATACTCAAATACGACCTGTATACTTGCAGTATTGGGGAATTAGGTTATATTTATTACTTGTTTGTGATTAAAATTGGAAGGATTTATTACATATTTTATAGACCTAATTCACTCACATCAAGTGGTTAAGGGGCATTTTGGTCATCTCGTGCATTCTTGGAGAACAAGTTTACCTAGCACTCTAAATACTCTATTTGGTAAATAAGAAAAAAATGTGAAAACCCTAAAAAACACTTTTTTTTAAAGCTAGTAAGATTAACACATACACACAGGCACTAATACACACAAAAATACGCACTCATCAAAATTTTCAGCCAGCAAGAAGATTCCATTTTTAGCTATCCAAGATCATCATCAACCATCTTCCACAAGGTATTTTTTTAATTTTTATTTATTCCTTTTTTTAATCACCCAATTTTTGGATCTTTTCTTTCTAGTTTTTATTTTTTTCTGGGTTTTTGGTGTTTTTCTTCTTTTGGGTCTCTTCTCTCACCTCCATCTTCTTCCACCTTCACTCTACCTCCACCTTACTCCACCAGATCAACCAAAATCATCCATTAAACTACCAAACACCACCACCAGCTTCACCGAATCACCAAGTCAAGCCCAAAAATTCACACAAATACAGTAACCCATCTCAACCGTTCCACCATCATTTGCTAGTAAACCATACCGCCACCATCATCTTCAACTTCTACTGCCCAACTCCTCTACCATCCTACAACCTACAAAATAGTTTATGATGTGCACAAAGGTAGCGAGATTGCCAAGACCGCTTGATGAATCCAAGTTGTAAGCTTCGAACCCTTCTCCAACGAAGAACTAAGTTCTAAAACTCTAATTTAGGACCAATGTGAGCGAGTTCAATATGCCTAAACTAAAGTTCTAAAGACTTGATCAAACGCGAAAGAATGAACTCTAAGCTAGGGTTTGTTGTCGCCACAATCTAAGGATTGATAAGACAAGAGTAGTTCTATTCCAAGAACCAAGAAAACACTCTTAAAAAGAGCACACACTATTCATACGAATTTTTGAGGAATAATCTGATTATTTCATTGAATTATGAAGGCCTATAAATAGGCTTACAAGAAAATTCTAGAACTTAAAGTTTAAGACAACTACTAAAAACTAAATACTCAATTATTTAGAAAACTCCCAAAAACAACTTGTAAACAATTTGGAAAACTAACAAAACATAAAATAAGCTCTAGAAAATATTAAAAATTCATCCATAAAAATCTCCTTGGGTTGGACACCTCCATTGTGCACTATTGGACCTCCATCTTGCAAGTTTAAGAGCCCTCCAAAGGAGTCCAAGTAACCAGCCCCTTTATGCTTGTTATGGACAACTTAGTAACATCAATTGGGACATCTTTGTAATTAGATTTTATCCAAAGCCAACGCTCTAATCCTTCGCCCAATGTGCTAGCTTGATTAATGTGAGCTTCAAGCTTGTAAGCAAGCCCAAAATCGTATGAATACAAAAACCAGCAACCATGTAGATATGATCTGTGTATGATTAGTACTTCTTTAAACTCTTCTTGATCCATATGAATGGCCTCTTCAAGTCCACCACGTATAAGTCCAAGTCCAATAAATGTATGCACCCCATGGTTCATATCAGTTTCACAAACAAGCCCAAAACAGAACCCACAACCACCATTACCTCCACTTTCTTCCTCCACCAAAAAACCATCACCAAACCAAGAACTACTATTACCACAGAACAGTCAAACAAAGAAGTCTCACATCCATAACTAGTTCACGACCATCCAATTGCCACTCTCAACATCCAGTCACTAACCAAAAATTCAATCAATCCTCACCCACAATCATCATCTCCTCCAAACCATCACCCTAATTAACCACAATCAATCATTGCTTCCAAGTACACACATAATCACGTCCAAGAAGCCCAACACCCGAACAACCATGAATATTCCTTCCACAATTCATCCTAAAAAACAGCACTGCCTGCCCAATCACCAATTCACGCCTCCAAATAGCCCCAAGAACAACCAACATAACCTACAAAAATTAGCCCCAAATGGCCTTGAACTGCCACCAAGCCTTCTCAAAACATCAAACCTGCACAACAACCATAACAACCAACAATAAGGCAACCATCCACAGTCACCATCTTCCACAGTCTAACAAACAGCCACCCAAATCAACCTCACCAATTGCACCACCACTCACATCATCAACTAGAAATGCAAACCCAATCATCAAACCAGCACTCTCTGTTCGTCTAAAGTGCACTCTCTTCCCCTAAATCCATAGCAAACCACCATGGACAGCCTGCTCACACTCACTGTGACAGCCCCACCTTACCCAGAGGCGCACCAAAGGGCTTAGCGGACTGCCTGCCTGGCTCTTGCCAGGACTCAAATCAAGCGCTCACTCGGAACATCCGAGCGTAGTTAACTCAAAAAAAAAATACATTCATAAAGAAATACATTCATGAAATTTACTTGAAAGTATAAATATCGCAAGAGTTTTACATCCCAAAATATAAATAATATTTACAATAAAAGCCTACACATTTAGGCTATCAAAATACATGAAGCAAAACATTTACTATATCCAAAAGCAGCTTTTCCAGCTTTAGTATTTTGGGAAACTTGGTTAAAGAAAACAAATAAACGGGATGAGTTATAATAGCCCAGTGAGTGCCCAAGTCATGCAACCATACCAGGAATTCATTATTTTATGGAACAAGATAATTGACAAGGTAAATAGACAGGTTATGAATAATTTAATTAACAAGTAGTCAATGGCGAATACAGGGCCCAACTACGGGAGCAAGCTCAACCGCAAGAGAAGCAAGTACTGTTCATGTAACCATGATGTTAGGACCGAGATAATCACTCAGGTCTTTATCAAAGGACATGCCAGTATTATCATGCAAGCCCTAACCACCGTTCACCTTATAACCTCCGTACAGGCTACCACATCCAGGGAGTAATCTCGACCTTGGAGGGCCAACACGCGAGAAAGTTCAATCCGGAGTTGGCCTCTTTGAGGATTCACAACTCAAAAGGGAAAGAACAACACGCCTT
Source organism: Mitragyna speciosa (assembly GCA_024721245.1). Taxonomy (NCBI): domain Eukaryota; kingdom Viridiplantae; phylum Streptophyta; class Magnoliopsida; order Gentianales; family Rubiaceae; genus Mitragyna; species Mitragyna speciosa. The sequence goes on from CM045565.1 coordinate 7,044,814, forward strand.
AAAACACGCAGCACCTTATATCCTCCCAAGCCTATCTGGGTTGACTATCCGTAAAGTAACGATAAAGTTAGTCATGGAAGTCTCACGCACAAGTAACACATTGGATAGTGAAAGCATGTAACACATTGCGGAATAGATGCGATAAAGTACACATCTTTCCTCAAGTAACACATTTCATTAGATAATCATGTCAAGTATAACATATCATTTCATGCATCGAAATAATAACGTCAAGTATTACATGGCATTTCATGCATCATGCACACATAAGAACACTCACCTTAAGTGCTTAAGAAAATATTTCGTAATACGGTCGGGTTTCACTTTCGGAGCTTGAAATTCAAAAGAAAATAGTCGTATAAAAACCGGATAAAAATCTAAGTAATTCGATAAGAAAATTCGAGAAATACCTCAAGTATTTCTAGGGTTTAATTTCTAGGGTTTTGGAGTTTAGGGTTTTACCCTAGCGTTTAGGATTTTCGAAGTTAGGGTTTTCTAACTTTTTAGGGTTTCACTCGGAAAGGTTTAATTCACTAATAGCTAATCTACGAAAATTTCTGCTCGTTCAAATCACTAAATTACAGCTTATAAATCTTTAAATCATAGCCTAATTACTTTTATTTCCTAGGTTTTACCAAAATTTCGGCAGCACTTCCCCTATAATCAGACTAACCCAAAATTTTTAACCTGCAAGAAAACTATCCAAACAACCCAATCTCAAGTAGTTCTACCAATTTCACATTCAACTCACTTCAATTTCACCCAAATTTATCACAAAAACACATAAACTACTCCAAGTTCTTCAACTAAATCATCCTTAATTCATGCCATTTCAAGTTTAAATCACTATCTACAAATCATACAAGTCCATAAGCCTCACATTCATGGAATAAAACTTCATATTTCATGGCTAAAATAAATCATACTTAACCATAAAGACATAACTTAAAAGCTAGAAAACTATGATCTTTATACTTGAAATAAGATGAAAAGTTCTTGGGAAATACCTTTAGTAAGACAAGATTGTTGCTTAGGAGGAAGACCAACTTAATTTCTATGGATGAAAAGGGATCAAATGGAAATAAAAGCTCCAAGAAAATGAAAGAAAATGGAGAGAAAAGAGGGAAGAGAAAAACCGGCCAAAGAAGGAAGAAAGAGAGAAAAATTAACTAAGTAAAGAAGAAAAGAATTAGAGAAAGTTTGGGAAATACTTGGACCAATCAAAGCAAGACAAAGGCAAAGTAAATCTTGACTTTCTTACCATGGAAGACTACACTTGGCTAAGGGTCATTAGAAGAGATTTTGTCATTTATCCTATAATTAAATCTTGCAAGACATGCTAGGTACAAATCTTAAAGGTAATGGTACAACATGCTAGTAAAATAGAAAATCATTTCCCTAGTTCTTCTTGAATAATTTCAGCCCTTCTTTTTTTTTTCTTTTTTTTTTCCTAATGGACATAATACAAAATAAATGGTTTTGGCATGAATTTCTAGGGTGTTACACTCACCCACGAATCATCTAGTCATTCTCCTTTAACTAGTGCCACTGCCAATCATGTATTCACCACTGTCACCACCAAAATCCATCAATTAGCTACCACCATGATGTGATCCAAGGAGCACTCACACTTGTTAGACTTGGACTTGAACATGGTGAGATTAGGAGAGGCGTGTTCTTAGTGGAAGAAAATGATCCACATAGTTGCTGGTTGAAGATTATGCACGGAATTGAGCTTGTTTGCAAGCTTGAATTTCACTTTGTTTATGCTAGCACTTTGGGCTAAGGAGTGGAACAGTGGTTGTATATCAAATTCATCTACAAAGAAGGCCCAAAAGGAGTTGCTAAGTTGTCCAAAACAATCTTATAAAGGGCTGGTTACTTGGACTTGCTTGGAGGGCCCTTGAAGTTGCTAAATGGAGGCCCAAGCGAACTTAATGAAGGATGTCCAGCCCATGAACTACTTTTGGACGAATTTTTTATAGTTTTTATATTTTCAGTTAGTTTAACTTATTAGAATTCTTCTATATTTGTGTTTTTAGCTAAGTATTATTATTAGTTTAGATATAGACTTAGAAGTTGCTTAAATCTTCAAGTCTAAAATGTTCTCTTGTAGCCTATATATAGGCATATATTCAGTTATGAATTTTTAAGATTTTGATGAATAAAAATTGAGTGTTTTTCTCAAGATTGAGAATTTTCTTGGTTAGCACATAAACATGATATTCGTACTCCATTTTTCTCTCTCTAAACTTTCTCTCTTAGTTTTTCCCCTTGTTTCTTTTTTAAAATTAGGGTTTCTCATGGAGGCCCTTCAACCTATGGTTGGAGGGAAACCTAATCTCCCTAATCAGTCCTTTGCCGATGTGGTTATGAACAAATCATTTTCACCTTTGAAGGTTAAGCCAACGTCATCTTATAGAGGAGAGCCGACTGTTTCTTTTTCTTCAGATGAAATTCAGAAACTTGCTTCACCTTTTTCCTTTGCTTTGGTTGGGAAATTTTTGCATGGTCACCCTAGCATGGATCAAATCAGGAAGGAGTTCTCTACTATTGGATTTGTGGGCTCTTATTTGCTTGGTTTGTTGGATCAGCGACATATACTTATCAGATTTTAATAGGAAGTTGATTTCCATCGCTGCTAGATCAAGGGTATTTGGATGGTACATGAGTTCCCCATGAGAGTTTTTAAATGGCCAACTAACTTCAAAATTGATGTTGAATCAAGTCATTTTCCAGTTTGGATTGCACTCAAATCACTGCCAGTGCATTTCTTTGATAAGATGGCATTATTCTCCATTGCAAGTGCAGTTGGCACTTCTTTGAAAATTGATGCAGCTACATCAACTTTGGCTCCTCCAAACATTGCGCGTGTCTATGTAGAGATAGATTTAAAGCAAGACCTTCCTAATAGGATCTGGATCGCAACAGGTGATAGTGGTTTTTGGCAACCCGTTCTGTATGAAGATCTCCCTACTTACTGTCAAAATTGTTGTAAGTAAGGTCATGACCAATCTCATTGTCGTTTACTTCAAAAGCCAAGTGAAGAACAGGTTAAGCAAACTAAGCAGAAACATGTGAAACAACAATATGTTCCTAAACAACAATCCTTGGAGAACACTGTCAAGCCCATTGATGAAGGAAGTAATAAGGGGGATGGTGAGAAAGAGATGATTCACAAATCTGGTGAAAAACAACCCTCTTTAGAACAAGTGGTTGAAGTAGTTGATGTACTAAGTGAAGGGACTGGAATTCCAAATGTTAGGGTCGAGAATAACATGTAGCTTGAACATGCTAATCCGGGAGTAATTCCTAAGGCTGATTGTCGCATGGAAACTGAGGAACAGCCTGGTGATAATGCTTAGATTAGTGAGGAAGAAGAGACGTATGAGTCTCTTCCTGAAGTTGCTGGAAATCTATCCCTGAGACCCATTGCTTCTGGTCATATAGCAGCCTTTCATTCTGAAGCAGGGATTTTAGATACGTCCAGTTATATTTCTCAGGCCGTGAAGGAGACTGTGAAGGGCATAAGAGCGAAATTCTCATCTGATAGGGAATTATGGTCTAGGTCCAAGCAGGTCAGTAATTCTGAGGATGTTTTTTCTCAATGATTAACACATTATTTTGGAACATCTGTCTCGTACTTATAATTTCAGACGTTTGTGTAGTTTAATCAAGAAGCATAAGGTGCAATTTCTTATTATATGTGAACAAAAATGTGTTGTGTCTTTGTCTGAAGACATTTGTTTCCATCGCAAGTTTGATGGTGTAATTTGTAATAATCATGGGTCTGTTTGGGTTTTCTTTAAATCTTCTTTTGTCATCAATAAAGTTGGGGAGAGTTCCCAACATCTATCTATATCAATGTAGCACCCACAATTGGCTAGTAGGGTAGCTACATCCTTAGTTCATGCTGCTTGTACTCGTGAAGAACGCATGCATTTACGGGCAGATTTGCTTAGCAACAAACCGAATGGTCCTTGGATAGTAGGCGGTGACTTTAACTGTATTTTAAATGTGCATGAGAAGAAGGGTGGGAGACCTTTTAGATTGGAGGAAGCGAGGGATTTTCTCTCTTTTATTTCTGATGGAGAACTTTCTGATGCTGGCTTTTCTGGAGCATCTCATACCTGGTGCAATAATAGGAATGGTACAGCTCGTATATGGAAAAGACTGGATCATTTCTTGATCAATGATACAGTGTATGAAGTTGGTCTGCAAGTTGACATTTCACATCTGATTCGTGCTCTCTTTGATTATGCACCTTTATTAATTTCTACAGTGACAAGGATGGATAATAAGCCTAAAGCTTTTCGTTTCTATAACATGTGGGTTTCTCATCATGGTTTCCTAGATATGGTTCGAGGATGTTGGCAGCAGGATTTTGAGGGGAATCTACCGATAGTTTTAATGAGTAAACTTAAGAAGCTAAAATAGGAATTGAGAGTATGGAATAAAAACATTTTTGGGAATGTGTTTGATAGAATTAAGCAGGCTGAAGAGGCAGTGGAACAGGCTAATCTTACTACCCAGCAAGCCTCTAATGGTGACACTAGGACAGCTGTTTGTATCGCACAAGATAATCTGAGGCAAGCTTTGATAGATGAGGAGAATTTTTGGAGACAAATGGCAAGGATGAAATGGTTGGAACAAGGAGATCACAATTCCAAATTTTTTCATGCATGCATTACTCAAAGAAGGATCAGCTCAGCGATTCATAAAATTAAAGCTGAAAATGGTGAGTGGTTAGTTGATAACCAAGATATTGGAGAAGAGGCAGTGAAATATTTCCAACAAGTTTTCTCTAGTCCTTCAATTTCGGACTATGGGAATATCCATAATGTAATTCCTAAACTCATATTTATAGAGGACAATGATATGCTTCAATGTATCCTTTCTCATGAGGAGATTAAAAGTGTGGTTTTTGATATGAATGGTGATAGTGCCGTGGGTCCTGATGGGTATATAGGCAAGTTTTTTACCTCTTGCTGGGATGTTATTTCTGAGGATGTGATTAAAGCAATCAAATGGTTTTTCTGTGGTGGATCCCTACCAAGATATATATGACTTCGACTTCTTTGGTGCTTATCCCTAAAAATCAAGCTCCACAAGATTTCTCTCACTTCAAACCAATTAGTTTGTGTAATTTTTTTAATAAATTATTATCCAAACTATTGGCTAATAGACTTGCATCTGTTTTGCCTAAGCTTATTTCCAGGGAACAAAGTGGATTTTTCAAAAATTGTCTCATCTCAGATAATTTTTTGCTTGCCCAAGAATTAATTTCTGGAATTGGTCACAAAAATAGAGGAGGAAATGTTGTGTTGAAACTGGATATGGCTAAGGCCTATGATAAGGTTTCATGGGTTTTTCTGATACAGGTATTACGTGCTTTTGGATTTGGAGAGTGTTGGATTGACATGGTCTAGCGTTTGATTTCTAATTGTTGGTTTTCTGTATTAATCAATGATGCTTCGGTTGGTTTCTTCAAGTCTCATAAGGGTTTAAGGCAAGGAGATCCCCTCTCACCTTCTTTGTTTATTCTTTCTGCTGAGATGTTATCCAGGTTGCTCAATCTTCTTAATACATTTCATAGCTTTAAAGGATTCTATATTCCAAATGGTTGCCCAGCTATTAATCATTTAGCTTATGCAGATGATGTTATGATTTTTTCATCTTCTACTTCTAATTCTTTGAGATTGATTTTGAAGGTGTTGACTCATTATCAGCAGGTCTCTGGACAGGTGATTAATGTACATAAAAGTTGTTTTTTGGTGCATGATAAGATTTCTCGTCAACGTAAACAATTGATAGCTCAGATAACGGGTTTTTCTGAAGCAACTTTTTTAGTTAAATACCTTGGCTGCCCCTTGTTCTACGGGCGTCGTAAAAAGGTGTTTTTTGCTAATTTATGCCAAAGAATACAACAAAGGGTTTTGACTTGGAAAGCTTGGCTATTATCTCCGAGAGGTAAACTCATTCTCATAAGACATGTTCTTTCTTTTATGCCTTTGCATATATTGTCGTCTGTTAGCCCTTCTAAACAGGTCTTTCGTGACATGGAAAGAACTTTTGCTGCCTTTCTATGGAGTTCAGCTGATAGGTCCCGAAAATTTAATTGGATCAAATGGGGGGATCTTTATAAGCCAGAGAAGAAAGATGGAGTGGGGCTGAGATCATTGGAAGATATTTATCAGGCTTTCTCCATTAAGCTATGGTGGAGATTCTGGCAACGAGAATCCTTATGGGCAGAATTTTTTATGGCTAAATATTGCAAAAGAAACACCCAAATGAGGTAGAACTAAAGGCAACAAACTCACATACTTGGAAAAGAATGTTGTTGGTTCGGGAATTTGCAGAATCACACACTCAGTTTTTAGTTAAAAATGGAGGGTGTAATTTTTGGTGGGATAACTGGATTGGAGACGGACTTCTAGCACACCAGGTTGTTGCTTTAGGGAATCATGCTGTTGGTGATTTTGTTTCTCATAGTTCATAGGACTCACAAAAACTTCATGAGATGTTACCTCAACAACTTGCTCAAAAAGTGCTAATGAAGAAGCCCCCAACATCTTCTCTTTCAGATACTATGGTTTGAAAGTTAACACATCATGGTAAATTTTCTCTTTCTTCTGCTTTCATGCATGCTAGGAGAACTGCCCCGATGTCTTTTTTGTCTTCCATGATTTGGCATAAATGTTTACCTAAGAAAATATCCTTTTTTATGCTTCGCTTGTTGAAGATGAGGTTACCAATATTCCCAATTCTCTATAATTTTGGTGTTCATGGACCATCAAAATGCTTTTGTTGTGCACGATTGCAGGTTGAGTCCATTGATCACCTTTTTGCTAATGGTGGTTTAGCCCGTTATATTTGGATGAGGTTTGCCTCTGTTTGTGGTATATGGTCTCCAGGATATTTTATTCGAACTATTTTGGTAGATTGGTGGTTTGGATATAAGCACAATAAATTCTTAGGCTTTATTTTTCGCATTTTGCCTTCTTTGGTGTGCTGGTTTTTATAGAAAGCTAGAAATTTGGTATTTTTTGAAGATGTTCTTACTCCAGAAGAGACAATTGTGTTTTTGATTTTTGATGATTTGAGGAACTTATTTTCTATACAATTTGGTTTCTATCTGCATCAAATTCCAACTTCATGGGATGTTTTTTATAGTTGGGTTTCGAAGCTTTCAAAATGACCAAGGGTCATTTTCACTCACTGGAATAGACCATCTAGTGGAGAATTAAAGCTTAATACAGACGGTTGTTCCCAGGGGAATCCAGGAGTAGGTGGAGGTGGAAGTGTCCTTAGGGATGATCGTGGTAATTTGATTTTTGCTTTTGCTTGTCATTTTCATCATGTTACGAGTTTGCAAGCTGAGGTAACAGCTTTATTAATTGGGGTTAAACTATGTTTGGAAAGAGGCTTTGGTAAGTTTCATCTGCAAACTGATTCTTTGTTGTTAGTAAACATTCTTTCTAGGAAGTTTGCTTGTCCATGGACCATTGCTGAAAGTTTGGATATGCTGTTTGAATTTTTGGATGCTTTTCTTTCAATTTCTCATTGTTTTCGAGAATCTAATAAATTGGTAGATATTTTATCAAATGAAGGATGCTCGACTGGATCAGTGATTATTTATAACACAGAGCTAGAGTTGCCAAAACTTGCTAAGGGAGAATTGCGGATTGATAGAATTGGGTTTTCTTCTATTAGAATTGGTTAGGATTTTACTTTTATTCATAGTGTGATGTAAAAGGAGTAGTACTCCTCATATATGCCTTTCTATTGTAATAACGAGGTAAGGTTTGGTACCTCTCAGGTTTTTTATGATTAATAAAATCTAGGAGTGGTGCCCTAAAAAAAAAAGAATTTTCTTGGTTCTTAGATTAGAACTACTCTTGGTCTTATCAAGCTTACTCGTGGTGACCTAAACCTAGTTTACAGTTATTTCCATCTTGGTTTGTTTAGGGTCATTTAGGTTTACTTAGCCCCTAAAGGTTCGTATTCATTAAAGAAGGGTTAATTCGAGGCAAAACAACTCCACGTCAAGGGTTCCTTGGTTCACGAATCAAACAAGATCTTGAGTTCAACGAGTTGCATACCTAAAATCCAAGACTTTCTTGGCAATGCAACCGTGCCCACATCAAGTAGTATCAGAGCCATCATCTTAGAATTTTTTACGTTCTTCCAATCCAATTTTCCTCTTAGAAAATTTAGATATATCCCTCTTTTTGTGTCTTTGTGTTCTTGTGTGTTATTGTGGCAAAGAGCTTCGAGCCTGGTCATAATAATTTGTGCTTTGTGTCTAGCTCTTATTAATTCCATTCCTTTCAAAATTCTGCATAGTTATTTCATTGCTTTCCTTTGTGAATTTCATGCTTAGGGTTTGTTTAGAATCGTTCTTGATTGCTTCCCAATTAAGAATTCTAGGTTTTGTGTGGTATTTTGTGATCTTGACTGTTTTTGGTGTTTTCTTGATTTTCTTGTGTCAAAAACTATCAAATAAAGAAGATTCTTGAATTTAAAACATTCACAAATCAACTTTCTTGAAGTTTGAGTCATTTCTTGAAGTAAAAAAAAAAAAAAAAGAAGGCAGAAAAATTGTGTGAAGGAAAAAAAAAAAAAAGAGGCAGATTTGTGTGCTCAAAGAAAAAAAGCCAAAAGCACAAAGAAAAAGAAAGAAAAAGAGAATAAAAAGGAGTGCACAAGAAGGTAAAAACCATGCACAAACATTTATTCAAATTTTCTTGAAGGATCTTGGTGATCTTGATACAAATCTTGAAGTTCTTGAATTTACTTGTTAAGTTCTTGAATAATCTTCAATCTATCCAAACGATTTTTGGTTGTTCTTGAGAGTCTGGTGTTTTTTGCTTTCTTTCTTGAGGTTCTTGATTGATTTCTTAAACTTTCTTGATCAATTATTGAAGTTTTTTAAGCCCTCTTGAAGCTGTTTGAGTCAAGTCTTCTAAATCTCTAGGGTTTTTGTTGTTGTTCTTGCTAAATTGGTTGCTGGAATTTTGCTTAAAGTTGCTGTCTGAATTTCTTGTTGTCGTTCCAGCACTTAGCTCATGTAAAAGCAAGGAAAAAGTAGTTATTTTGGTCTTAAAAGGAGTAAAGAATTTGGTTGAAAGTTATTTGGAAAATGAAAATCAAGTACCAACTAGGTTTGACATGCCAAATCAGAAAAGCTCTAAGATTCCTTTCTTTTAGGAAACCAGCTTGTTTCCTTCTTTATTTTTGGCTTGTGTCCGAATATTAAATCCATTTGTTTGAGTCAATTTTGGTTAGTAAAACCATGTTCCTTGTTTCCTAATTGGTTTGTGTTTGCTTGTTGTTGTTATTTGTCCAAGAATCTTTCTAGGAAAAGGTTTCCAATCCTACTCCAACAAGGATTGTTTGAGTTTTTATTTTTTTGAACAAGAATATTATTTTCTTTTAAGAGAACACTGAAAATAAATATTTTTCACACACTAATACCACACATTAGGATGTCTATTTTTTGTGCTAATCTTGTTTCTTTTTGTTCTTCTTGATTACTCTCTTTGTCTTCTATACTCTAAGCTTGATATTTCTTGACCTCCACATTTACTCTTGTGTTTGGGTTGACATTGGACCTTGATAAGATTAATTGAGTTGGTTCTTCACCAAAGAACCAACGAGAAGATTCTCAAGAGTGAAAAAAGGCTTAGTGGTGAGCAACAAGAAGGGGTACGACCAAGGAAAAAATCAGCAGGGGTTAACGATTCTAAGGCTAGCAATTCAATGCCTAAACCATCTTCTGGGGTTAGAAAAGAAGTGAAGCCAAGGCAAAGAGACATTAAATGCTATAAGTGTCAAGGTTTTGGACATATAGCTTCTAATTGTCCTAACAAAAGGGCAATGGTAATGTATGATGATGGTGAAGTTGCGAGTGTAGATTCAAGTGAATAAGAATATGAAGGAATGCCACCTTTGGAAGGAGATTCTGATAGTGAAAAGGACATTGTGAACTATGGTGATCATGGGAATGTGTTGATAGCAATGAGATTTTTACATTTCAAACCTAAAGAGGAGGAAGAAAGTGTTCAAAGGGATACATCTTTCACACTCGTTGCACTGTAAACAACAAGGTATGTAGTTTAATTGTTGATGGAGAAAGTTGTACTAATGTTGCTACAACCTTGTTTGTTGATAAGTTGAACATGGAGACTGTGAGGCATCTAAAGTCATACAAGTTGCAATGGGTCGGTGATTCTGAAAATTTGAGGATCACAAGAAGAGTTCTAGTATCTTTTGCCATTGGGAAGTTCAAAGATGAGGTATGGTGTGATATAGCTCCCATGCAAGCTTGTCACCTACTTTTGGGGAGACCATGGCATATGATAGAAGGGTGCTTTATGATGGCTTTGACAACAAATACACTTTCACTTGGGGAAAGAGAAACGTCACTTTACATGCTTTGGAGCCAAATGAGGTGTATGAGGATCAATTGCGAATTGCTGAAGATTTCAAGTTAAGAGCTAAAGAAAAGAAAACACTTGAGTGGAAAAATGAGGGAAAAGTTGTGCAAAACACAAGTGAGAGTAGTAAAAGTGAGGAAATCATGACTGATGAAAAAGAAAAGAGACAAAAGAATAAAACTGTTATGTTAGTTAGGCCAATAACTCTTGTATCTATGCACCCTAAGGAAGATGATTATTTTGCAAACTCACTTAACCTATCTTTTACTAGTGTTTTTGTGATCTATTTGCAGGTTAGTATCCAATAGCAAACATCACATTCATGCTGCCATAGAGTTCTTGTTCCTTTAAGAAACAAAGAAGTTGGAATCGTGAAGAAAGAATTGCTTCAAAGTCCAAAAGCCACATTGTACTTAACAAGATTGATGGATTCTACTGTGTTGTGGCATAATTTTTTGTGTTCTATTCGTTTTAGTTACTTTACTTTGCATATTAATTCAGTTTTGCATATTTATTTTGTTAGCTTAAGTGATTGTGAATTGCATCTAGTTTGTTTAACTTCATCTAGTGTAATCTGTCCTAGGTATTTTCTTGTGTTATTCTTCTTTTTTTTTTTGGCTAACCCTGTACTCGGGGGAGGGTGCCACTCCAGATTTTATTAATAAAAACAAGGATAAAAAACTAGGAGGGGGACATAAACTAGAACCTCCAGTGCATGTTAAAAAAGAAATTGCAAAAAGAAAATAAGAAGTACTACTCCCTTACAGTGATACATATAACAGATGGAAAGCCAATGGAATCCAAGTTCACCACTCTTTTAACTAAAGAAGGCAAACTCAGAGAGTTAAACACTTGAAAATCTGACAATGCCATCATTGCTAATGTTTCTACAGCCATGTTTGCTTGACGATGTACATGCTGAACATATCCACAGGTCTTGGAAAGCAAGATAAGGATACTCTTGATCAAGAGACAGAGCGGCCACCTACCTGGATGATGATTATGGAGAAGTAAAACATGGAATTGAGAATCAATCTCCACATTAATATTCTTCAAATGATGCTCAAAAACCAACTATAAACTAGTCAACAAAGCTCTAGCCTCCGCCACTAGAACATCAAATTCTCCAAATTCTTTATAGAAAGCAAAGATCATCCTTCCAGCTACATCTCGAAGCAAACAACCACCCAATGCTTTCTGGGCAGTGACCCAAGCATCTGTGTTCAGCTTAAAAAGGTCCCTTGGAGGTCTCACTCGTGCAATCAGCCTATATTTATATTTTGGAGCCACTTTACATAGAAAGAATCTACTCCAATAAATGTTTGTATCTCCAACACAAAAATTAAGCTCAACCTGAGATAATGCCCCCAACCTCTGTATGAAGGCATCAATGTCCCTTATGACCTTTGAAAAGGAAACCCTACTCCCTTGAAACCTTGCCTCATTTCGGTGCAACTACAAAAACCATAAGATCACCAAAAGAGCCAAGATCCGAATGTGCCTCTCCCCCTTCAAAGGTGCCGAAATGAACCAATACATAAGAAGAGATGATATGCATGAAAAAGATCTTCTAGCAATCCCAAATACATCAAAGAAAAAAATCCCAAACAACAGTTGCTAACTGGCAATCATAAAAGACATGCATGATAGATTCAATGCTATTACAACAGACACACTTGGAAGCCAAAACAATCCCCCTAGATTGCAACACAAAATCAACAGGTATAAACTTATAAAGCAACCTCCACACAAAAAATTGAATTTTGAGAGGTAAACTAGCAGACTACACCTTATGTAAGACTATAGATGTCCCACGCCTCTTGCGAGTAAGCTCCCACACAAAAGAAATAGAAAAAACCCTAGAAGTGGATGCCTACCATACCAAGCCATCATTCTTTGGGATATCAACAAAAACTTCTAAAATCTTACAGATAATATGCTCCATCACCCACTCCCTCAAACTTTCCACATTCCAAGCCTCAAAACTAAGGAACTCAGTAACCATGAAATGTGGCGGGTTGGGCACAGGACATAAAGACATCAGCATATCATCACACAACCAATGATCATACCAAAATGCACCATTCCCTTGCCAATAATCCATTGAATGTGGTTGCCTGCTTGCTCCTGAATCCCAACCAGTTGTCTCCATAACATGGAACCACTGTCATCAACATGTAAGGGATGTTGGCCAAGAACATAGTTAGATGTCATGAATTGTGCCCAAAAGGAATTACCAATCCAAAGCTTCCACCACAGTTTTATTGAAAAGGCCTCTACCATACTAGAGATAGAACGAACACCTAAACCACCTCCATCAACAGGAAAACATAACTTCTTCCATGCAGCCCAATGAATGCGTTACCCCTCTCTACTATCCCATAAAAAGGCATTAAAGAGTTTTTCAATAGTCCTAATAATTCCCACAGGAAGGGCCAACAGCTAAATTAAATACAAGTGCATGGACGACAGAACATGGTGCAATAGAACTAATTATCCACCAGCAGAGAGAAAAAGGGATCTCCACTGAAACAATTGGCCTCTGATCTTAAAGATCACTCCATTGAACAAAGCACGCTTTTTTCTCACTTTATAAAGTGGCACACCCAAATACTGAAAGGGGAGCTTCTCCAACCTAAAATCCAACACCTCCTTAATCTGGGACACCACAAAAGGAGAAACTTTGTCAGAACAAATAAAAGAGCTCTTGGAAACATTGACTTTCTGACCTGATATCTCCTGATACTGCAAGAGAAAATCCATAATCTGATAAAGACCCGTTGTAGATCACTTGGTAAAAGGAAGAGTATTATCAGCAAAAGCCAAATTAGGAATTGCCCCCGGCCCTTTTGAAGAGAAATAAAGTTTCAAATTCTCATGAAATAAGTAAGATAAAGCACATCCCATATACTCAACTGCCAAAAGGAATAAAGCTAGAGACAAAGGGTCCCCTTGATTCACACCTAGAGGGCTTAAAAAACCCTGAGCTTCTCCATTTATCATCACCGAGAACTAATTATTTGAAAGCAATCAGTATATAAGGTCCACAACTGTCTAAGAAAAACCAAAACCCCTCATCATATTCATCAAGATAGACCAATTCACTCTATCATACACTTTCTCTATGTCTAGATTCACTATTAAATTGTCACTCTTCAATTTCTTATCAATAACTGTCAGTAACTCTTGAGCGATAAAAATATTATCCACAATTCCAAGCCCAGGAGCAAAACCTGTCTGACTAGAGGCAATAATCTGAGGAAGGACCTGATTAACTCTGCAAGCAAGTATCTTGGAAATAATCTTCGCACTCACATTGCACAAGCTAATAAGCCAGAAGTCTTTCCATTAAGAAGCACCATCCTTTTTTGGTATCAAATAATCTTCGCACTCACATTGCACAAGCTAATAAGCCAGAAGTCTTTCCATTAAGAAGCACCATCCTTCTTTGGTATCAACACAATCATCGAGCTAGTAAACCCTTTTGGCAGGTGCCCCCTAAAGAAATCACGCACTGCCTCAAATAAATCATTCTTGATGATATCCGAACAATGTTGGTAAAATTTGATACCAAAACCATCGCCGTGCTATTACAATCCATTGAAGAAACAGCCCATGAACCTTATCCATTGAAGGTAGAGTACTTAACACCAAATTCTGATCTTCACCAATCCTAGGCAAGAGGAAACGAGGGATTGGCATAGGGATAGTACTCCGATCATCACTGAATAAGTTGTAAAAAAAAACTCACTGCCGAAGTTTTAATACCCTCAAGATCTCAATCCAAGACCCATCTGGTGCCTTAATTCTTCCAATATAGTTCCTGTTTCTCCGTTGGCATACCATGGAATGAAAATATGCTATATTAGCATCACCTTCACGCATCCATTTTATCACAGATTTCTGATGCCATAACCCACATCCCAAGGCCAACATGTGTGTTTGCTCCGCCCGAACCTTATTCAACTCCAATTTAGAGCTATCATCCTTGCATAAATCATAATGGGCTTAACATGCAAGAAGGTGATCAGAAGCTTCCTGAAGTTTTTTCCCAATATCACCAAATACATTTTTATTCCATTATTTTAGAGAATTTTTCAATCTCATCAACTTAGCAAAGAAACCTTTCATACCGTTAAGTTGTACAGGCTACTCCCAACTACTGCGAACCAAATCCAAGAAACTCTCATGAGTGCACCACACATTCAAAAATCGAAAGTTACCCTTTCTCACCATACCATGCGAGGACTTGAAAAATCGAAAGTTACCCTTTCTGACCTACCACGAGACAAATGTGAGATGACATTAGCAAAAGCACTAGACCATTGTTCATTAATAAAAACCCAGTCTAATCTTTGCCAAACCCTCCCATTTGCCCAAGTATATGGAGAACCATCAAAACTGATAGAAGAGAGCCCCGCATTCAAAATAGCCATATTAAATTCTTATATATCCCTACTATTTGGAGGATTCCCACCTACACGGTCAGACAGAGAAGAGACCATATTAAAATCACCTGCAAACGTCCAAGGTTATTGACAAGTCGCACCAATATCCACAATACAATGCCAAAGTGCTGTATGTTCCACTTGTCGCGTCCTAAAAATCAATCGAGCACGGTATTGGTGGGGTCATTGACTGTCACGCCTTGAAAAAGCGATCCAGTCTGGTGACCCATTTCGAAAATGTAGAGTTTTGAAAAAATTGTGCGTTTGTGATAAAAATCGAGTTTTTAGTGTTTTTTAGGAAAAAAGGTATTTTAAAAGAAAGTGAGGCCGGGACTAAAAGTGCGACAGTTTTGGCTAACTGATTTTTAAAAAAGGGTTTTATTTTATTTTAAAAAAATGGAGTCACTACTTGGTGCTGAGTTAGAGTGTACCAAGTCACCTGAAAAAATTGTTTAACAAAAAAAAAGTAAAATTTTAGAAAAATCATTTAAAACCCTCTTTCGTCTCCAGCCTACGAAAAAATGAGAGAAAAAGGTCCAGGAGTCACATTTGAAGAAAGAGAATGCAAAGGCTTGCGCCTAAGGCACCCTTTCCACCTAGCCGAGGCTAGTTGCGAGGTTTAATCAAATTTTCCTAAGTTAACACTAAGTTCTATGACGTTCGGATGTATCTAAATGAATGCAAATCCTAAGTCTAAATGTGAGTATTGGAAGGGTCGACATGTTCCGTCGAGACTTGGTCGGGATTATCGCATTAATTGCGAAACCCGAATTGAGATTTCGAGGGAGTCACGAGTGTCTATGCAAAATGTGATGCAAAAGAAAAGAAAATAATAATATATAGCAAATGAAGAAAGAAAGTGGATATGCAACATGATGGGTATGGGGAACTAATATCTCGTGACTGAATATTTCTACTTACCGGGGAGGGGGGGGAAAGGCATGTACGCCACCACTTCCCACATAAGTACATAACTATTTCTAGTCCGGGCACACAAATGTCCTAAAAGTCTAAGTGAGAATGCAACTTGAATGTCATCCACTGAATTTTTTGTCAAAAATAGATAATAGACAATAAATATATACAAATCATGCAAAAATGAAAATTTCCTAAAAATTAGTGTGTAAAAATGATATGAAATGCATACAAGTGCACCTAGCACTAAAATGCCCTAAGGGTCTAGCGTTAGACTAGCCCTTTCTACGAATTCCCCGCTAACGTTCGACTAGCGGGAAAGCGATAAAGCCACAATTAGCGTTGGACTAGTGTGGTGACGGAATAACATAAAATGTGAATTAAATAGTAAAACATGAATTAAAAGCAATTTAAACATATAAACACATATAAAGTCAAGTAGGAGCACGTAACACGTAATCATGATATCTAGATGCAAAACCCTAAAGAAAGCGGTGTAAAACCCTAGAAGATTAAAACCACTTAGTTTTCTATGTTATGAATGTTAATTGTAAAAATTTTCTTATTAGTTGTTATTGTATGATTTTCTTTCTCAATTTGATTTCTTGAATTATTATTATTACATATTTAATGATAATCATAGGAAAATTACACCAATTAAAATTTACCAACCAAGCTTAGATATTTAGAAAAGTAAGGCCACCTATTACTTAGATATTTGGAAGATTATGCCACCTAGCACCATGAATGGACCACCTAGTTATTGGCTTTCACTTTTACCAATTCTTTTTAATTTTTTGGCTACAAATTTCCTTGCATTTTGCTCCTCTTGGTCGGCCTACCATATTGCACAAAACACTCTTCAATTTCAACCATTTTAAACACTTAAAAGACTAACTTAATATTTCCACAAAAGCTAAACCTAACTAGAAAAGAAATCCTCTCAAATTTCAACAAATTCTCTCCAAGTTTCAAACTCAAGTCTTGCTCCAAAGTTGAAGGTTCTTAAGGGACTAATCATCCACTCTTCTTCAACTAAAACCCTACCTATTTTGAGGTAAATTCATCAAGAAACTTCAAGTTCTTTCAAGTTTTATTAGAAGAGTTCTTATGTTTTACTTATGATTTCATTAACTACTTAAGATTTATGGTTATATTTTGTTCTCTTGTTATATATATGAATATTTATGCTCATGATTATGAGGTTTCCCCTTGTTTTGATCCTTTCTTTGATAGTAGAATAACTATATTATGACCTACTTGCTTAGTATGGACTTGTATAGGAATTTGATGCATTATTTGAGTGGAAAACCTTGAAATCTATGGCTGAAATTTTGACTAGAGTTAGAAGGCATGTTGGATAGTCTTGTTAGAGGAAAAATTCTGGAAGAATTTCAGTATTTAAGGCCTAGTTTAGTGGGCTGAAGTTGCTGGAATTTCAGCTTGAAAACCGGCACTTCCTTGTTCCAAACCTTGAACAAATTTCAGCTTTACTAGTTTACAAAAATTCAGCTTTGATAACCTAATATTTCCAGCTATATTAACCTTGTTTTGGCCAAGTTTTGGTGATAAAAACTGCTGGAAAATTACAGCTTGTGAATTGGTTGAAGTGACACCAAAAAATGAGCACCTTAAGCTTAACTTACTAAACCGGTTTTTAGGAAAATGTTATGCAATGAATTTGGAACCTTGTTAATCAATTTTAGGAAGAAACTCTTATAAATTTTGAAGATTTAAACTGGTTAGAAACTTGACTTTTGAATGTGTAAGTGAAATTTGACTAGTTTCACTTTATACTTGATTTAGTATGTTTTCACCAAATAACCCTAATTTGTTATTTAACTAGTCTTAATTTAATTAAATATCATTAGTTTGATATTAATTAGTTTAAAACCATTAATTTACTTAAGTATAGGATATTTTGGAGTTTTCTCATTTTAACCTATATTAATTTTGCTAAGTTATTAAATTATACTTGACTATTACTAATAAATCTTTCTTGGACTTTAAAAACTAGTTTACTTATAAACTAATTATTTTGGACAAAATTTCTTTTACACCAAAACCTTGAACCCTAATCAATATTTAATTAAACTACTTCTTTAGTTCATAGTATTTAGCAATATTTTCTTTTGGTCCAAAATGTATAGCGAATTATTAGAGTTTTGCAACTAATATAGTAAATAAAGCAGAAATTAATAACGAATTTCTAGTATTAATTATTCCTTTTAAATTTAACCTTAATTTTGACACTTAATGAATTATTTGCCCTTAGAACTAAATTACTTTCAAAAAGGGAATTTCTTAAATTTCTTTATCAGTTGATTTAGGGTTTTACCTGGATTCCTTTATTATAACTTCTTGAATTTTTCCTATAACCAATTTACATTTATTTAAAACCCTAGTTAAACTTGGGTACATTTTATAAAAATTCTTTTGAAAGAAAATCCAGTAGGTTAATTAGACTATTTATGAATTTTAGGATCCGAGTCTAAATCTCGCACATTTTACGAGGAACTTTCTTGAAATTTTTAGGTGAGTGTTTCCTTGAGTGTGCCTGATGCATGTTTAAGTGTAAATTCTATTTTCTGTCTAATACTTGTTAGCTACTACAATGTACTATATGAGGGTAAGATGTATACTTTATCAGATCTACCCCACAATTTGTTACATGCATAACTTCTCTCAGATGTGAATATACATTGCTTGTGTACTTTCAACTGAATTGAGCCTTCGGGCTGGACTTCCTTGGTCATACTACACTAGTTACACCACGGTTTGTCATACTTATATTGAGGAGGATATAAGGTGTTGGGCGTTAGGGACTTGTGTTCTTTCCTCTGAGTTGAGATTCCTCAAAGAGGCCAATTCTGGACTGAACAAACTATTTTACGCTGCAAGGTTGAGATCTCACCTTGGAGTGGAGGTATTGAGGAGGTAAAGGTGCATGGGTGGTTACGGATACTGTTATCTGATATTTACCTGATCATTGGCAAGGACCTGAGTTTTCTCTATTGGTCCGAACATTATTGCCACATGATTATGTACCTGATATTCCCGCGGTTGAGCTTGCTCCCGTGGTTGAGATGTATCCTTCCTTATTTGATTAATTGTTTACTTAACTTGTTCTTATACTGTTTTATGGCACATGTTATTTATTTATTTATTTTTCTAATTGTCTGCCTGTGTGTTTGCATGTGTGGGAACCTCACTGGGCTATTATAGCTCACCCCTTTTATTTGTTCTCCTTAAACAGGCTCCTATTATTAAAGCTGGTGGTGAGGATTCAAGGGTAGATCTTAGGTAGGATTTTGCTAGAAAAGGATGTTTGAGATTTTACTATATTAGTTAGATGTTTATGATGTAAACTACTTAACTGGTACCTTTACTCTTAAGTTTGAATCATATGAATGTATTTACTGAGTTTTCTATAGAATGTCAATTGTTTCATGGATTCTAGTGCGTGCTTGACCCGAGTCCTGGCGAGAGTTAGGTAGGCAGTTCGCTAAGCCCTTTGGTACGCGTTAGAATAAGGTGGGGCTATCACAGGTGGTATTAGAGCCTAGGTTTGAGAGAAGTGATTCTTAAAAAAAATGATTAGGAATGAATGGTTATTAAGTACTCTTAGAATTAGGCCTCTAATCGATTTGTCATTGACAAATGTGGGTGTGACAGAGAGTGGACATAGGGAGGCATCCCAGCCATCTGAGGTATCCTAGGGATATTTGGGGCCTCGCACTAGACTTGTAGTTTGGTATCGGGAGGGACCTGGACATCCTTATAGAACCTTTTCTCTTGCCCATCGAGTGCGTCCCTCTTGTGGTTGTTGGAGAATGTATTCCTACCTTGACTATGTAGTTATTTCCCTTATTGAGGAGAGTAGGCGTCTGGGACGTATAGGTGACACTTCACGGGGATCATATCCATGAGTTGAGGGAGATAGTACAAGCCCAGACTCAGAGGATTAGGGAGCTCGAGGCTCAGGTTTGGGAGGAGTAGGAGCGGACTGATGCTTTCAGGGAGCTATTTCTCGATACCCGTGCCCGACTCACTCGAGTTGTACAACACATACATGACCATATAGGGAGTGTCATCGGCGAGTGCATTCAGATGATAGAGAGGGTGGTAGGCGAGGCGAGAGATGGAGGAGTTCACATGGAGCATGGTCAGCCAGCACACCCACCTCCCGAGGCTGAGAAGGCACCTGAGAAGGAGGCTGAGAGAGAGCTCATGGAGGGAGTGAGCTCCAACAGTTCTGTAGGTAGTTAGGTTAGATTTCTAGATAGGAGCCTGTGTAGGGACTTGTGCTTGTTTGTTATGTTTTGTATTTTGAACTTCTAAGATGTTGTTACTTTTGTTGTTTGTATATGACTCTACTCGTCGTAACTCTTGTATCTTTTGTCTTATTAATGTATCTGTATATTTTATGATATATGTCATGTTAACTATTGCGTAGATTCTGAAATAATTAGTTAATTTCACTCTAGAATATTAAGCTATGGCGAGTCGAGGTCGAGGACGCCTATGTAGGTAGAATCGCGATGAAAAGGCAACATCGGACGTGAACTCTAACCTTAGGATTGATAGAGGTGACCCAATGGTAGCCATATTGAATCATATGACTGATGTCCTTATTCAAATTGGAAATTGGCCAAACTCTAGAGCGGAGACCGGTAATCCCCACCGAAATCCTATGGTAGGGGAAGATATTGCATTAGAAAGGTTCCAGAAGTTCGCCCCTCCTAAGTTTACTAGTGGGCTAGATCCTGACGTAGCAAGAAAAGAGGGAGGATGAATTTCTAAAACTGAGATAAGGATTAATGAGCATGGCCGAGTATGAGGCCCAATTCATCAAACTATCCCGGTACTCTCCAGAGTTAGTGGCTATGGAGCGAAGGAGGAAAAGAAGATTCATCCAGGGCTTGAACTTGGAAATTCAAGAGGCCCTTGCTGCCACTACTATTGAAACTTATGGAGTCGCGGTGGAAAAATCACAAGTAGAGGACACAAAGTCCTTAGTTAAGATTGCTCAAATGCGGAAATGGGGAAATGTTAGTGCTTCCAAGCCACCAACAGGAAATGTCCCAGCCCCTAAAGCTAGAAGGGGAGCTGGTGGTGTGAGAATTGGGCAAGGTGTACACCCCAGAAGAATGAGAGGGGCTCCGACAGGAAGGACCTCACAAGGAGGTGGACGAAGAGAGGAGACCCAGAAGGGAACCCAACCTCCAGCTGCTCAGGTTGTCTGTGGATATTATAGGAAAAGCAATCGTACCATAAATGAATATTGGAGGAAAGATCGAAAATGCCTATACTACTGCAGTGCAGATCATCAGATCAGCCAATGTCCAACCAAGTCTGCTAGTAGGTCGAGTACAGCTCAGCCCAGATGCAAGGGACCAAGTCAAGCTAAGGATAATGGAAATAAGCAGAAAGTACCGGCTCGAGTGTACGCTATGGATAAGCAGGACGCTAAGGGATCTTTTGATGTAATTGAAGGTATGGTTCCCGTCTTCCATCGTCTAGCTAGACTACTGGTAGATCCTGGTTTTACTCATTTGTTTGTAAATCCTCAATTTATGTCTACTATTGAAGTACAACCTGTTAAGTTGCCTTATGAATTAGAGGTTAGGACTCCTACTGGGGACCATTGCTTGACGACTGATCTTGTTTATAAAGATTGTGAATTCTGGATAGGAGAAAGAAAGCTCTTAATTGACCTTATAGCATTACCTATTCGAGGTTATAACGTGATTCTAGGTATGGATTGCTTAACCCGATACCATGCCCAGCTAAATTGTGGGACGAAAGTGGTAGATTTTAGCATACTGGGAGAGCTTACTTTAAGAATGGATGTAAAGAAAACCCTAGGTTCTTCAGCCCTTATTTCTGGAATGCAAGCTAGGAAGTTGATATTTAGAGGGGCAGTGGGCTACCTTGCTTACCTGATTAATACCCCTGAAGATAAGGTCAGAATTGAGGATGTGCCAGTGGTAAGAGAATTTCTTGATGTCTTTCCTGATGAATTAAGCTCTCTACTTCCTGAAAGAGAGGAAGAATTTGGGATAAATTTGGTGCTAGGAGTCACACCTATTTCTAAAACACCTTACCGTATGTCCCCAGCTAAGCTTAGAGAGCTTAAAATCCAACTTCAGGACTTGTTAGAACGGGGATTTGTGAAACCAAGTGCGCCTCCATGGGGAGCTCCAGTGTTATTTGTAAAAAAGAAAGACGGCACTTTAAAACTTTGTATTGATTATTGAGGGTTAAACAATGTTACAATAAAGAATAAGTACCCTTTGCCCTACATTGATGAACTATTTGACCAATTGGAGGAAGCAGCAGTATTTTCTAAGATAGATCTCAAACAGGGATACAATTAGTTGAGAATTAAGAAGGAAGATGTACCCAAAACTGCTTTTAACACTTGATACGGCCATTATGAATTTGTAGTAATGACATTTGGTCTGACCAATGCCCCGGTTGCATTCATGGACTTGATGCATAGGGTCTTTAAGCCATATTTGGATCAGTTTAGGGTGGTGTTCATCGATGATATTCTAGTATTTTCCACGTTGAGTATGAGCGACACCTCAGAATAGTGTTATAAACTTTAAGAGAAAATAAGTTGTATGCTAACTTTAGTAAGTGTTAGTTTTGGAAGGATCAGGTATCATTCTTAGGCCATGTAATATCCAGGAAAGGAATAGCAGTCGAACCCTCCAAGGTGGAAGTGGTGGTCAATTGGAAACGACCTAAGAATCCAACTGAGATCCACAGTTTCTTGGGGTTAGCTGGATACTATCGACGATTTATTAAGGATTTCTCAAAAATAGTAACACCTCTTACTACTTTGACCCAGAAGAATGTTAAGTTTATTTGGGATAATGATGTGAACCTGAGAGCGAATGATCAAGCTAAAGGAAGGTATTCATGATATTTGTAGAGTCAAGCCAAGGTGGAATAAGTTGCCAAGCTTGAAGGGTGGTTTGAAGGCTTCAAAAGTTGCTAGAAAAGTTGGGAAAGAAGGTTCTGACCGAACCCGCGGCATGAACTCGCACAGCAGATAGCCCTGCGGGTACGATCAGAATGTTTCGCGTGAAGAAAAATGTTTCTGATTGAACCCGTGGCATGAACCCGCGTCGCTGTTACGCGCCATGGGTTCGAACAGAACGATGCACAGTGGATGAAATTAGAGTTTTAAGCTTGTTTTTTTGTAGTTCTTTGGTTTTTAGTCATTTTTAAATATTCCATATTTATTTTCAAGTACTTTAGCACTTATATTAGGTGATTTATTGTATTTTTATTTTCATTATGATGATAGATCTTTTTTATTAACATTGAGTGTGAGGGTTTTCTCTCAAGTTCTCTGTGAAGAACTTTCTTAGCCTATCAAGATATTCTTGTTGGGTGATTAATTATAACTTAGGTTCTATCAATTATATTGATTTGGGTCTAAGTTTTTCCAACTGTTAATTTAGTTTCAATCCATCTCGCGTGCGATTAGAGTTAAATTGTGTCCTGATACTCAAGATGATCCTTGGGGTTGAATCAACCGGTGCTTTGAGTCATTTATCAAGGGTTTGCATTAGGGTTAACGTTGGGTTCTTGAGCGGGCACGCATCAATTGGTATCAGAGCTCTTGGGTCTTGTTATCATTATCCAATCCGTTTTCTTGAGATCTCTCTTGAAAATTGGATATATCCCTTTGAGTCTTTTTGTTTTCTTGTTCTTGATTCGTTTCATCGTGATTCTTGTGTTCTTTCTTGTTATCTCTTGCGTTTAGTCACCACTCTTGATTGGGTTGTTGATTGTTTGGATAGTTCTTGTTGTCTTTCCATTATTCCTTGAATTTTCTGCGTTTGTCTCTTCATTTTTCTGTAATTTTCTGCAACAAAATTTGTCCTTTGTTGCTGTCAATTTTTGGGTGTTAAAAACGTCAAAAAAAACATTGAGTCTTTCATTGTGCTGTTGTGTGGGTTGTTGAATTTTGGTGATTACTTGATTCATTGAATTCAAAATCATCAAAGTTTCAATCTTATTGTGAGATTTGTTTCTTTGGGGTCAAGCAAATCACGAAACTTGTCTAGGATTTTCTTGGGCTAGTTAGTGAATCTTGTGTGTGGTTGTTGTTGATAAAAAAAAAAAAGGAGTACGTGTTTGATAAAAGGCAAGAGAGGTAAACATATTGCTAAGTAAAAGCCATAAGCAAGTGATACACGAGCGATTGAGAGTAAACACTAAGGGAGTGTGTGAGGCTTTTAGTACTAACATTTTCTTGCAGATACACGTGACACAATATGACTCACTGAAGGGGAATCTCGAGCCTTTGACATTAAGGACTTGGCAGATACCTTGACTGCAAGCATCCAACAAGGTATAAGGCAAGCAGTGGATGCAGTGCATGAACGAATGGATAGATGGGAGCATACACTTGCTAGATCAAGAAGTAGGAGAAGGAGAACCCCAATAGCCGAGCTTGGGGATTCTAATGATGAAGAAGAGTTTGATAGGAGGCCTAGAAGAGGAGGACGTGACCATGACAGAGGTATTTCCAACCGTGATGGTAACCTTGGAAGCATCAAAATAAAGATCCCTTCATTCCAATGGAAAAGTGATCCTGAGCTATACCATGAATGGGAACGAAAAGTTGAACATGTATTTGACTGCCACAACTACTCCGAGGAGAAGAAGATTCAATTGGTAGCTGTGGAGTTCACAAATTACGCGAGTATTTGGTGGGATCAACTAGTGATCAACAGAAGGATATATGGTGAGAGGTCCATTAGAACGTGGCATGAAATGAAGGCTATGATGAGGCGAAGATTCGTTCCTAGCCATTACTATAGATACCTTCGTAGGAAGCTTCAAACATTAAGGCAAGGATTGAGGAGTGTAGATGAGTATTACAAAGAAATGGAAATGGCAATGATCCGAGCTAACATTGAGGAGGACCGTGAAGCTACTATGGCAAGGTTTGTAGCTGGACTTAATCAAGACATTCAGGAGATCGTTGAGTTGCAACATTATGTAGAGATTGAAGACTTGGTAGAAAAGGTGAAGAAAGTAGAGAAGCAACTCAGATCAAGGAGATCTAAGGTTGGTTCGAGTTCATATGGGAGATCCAATTGGCATACCGATAGGGTATATGATGGGAGAGAAGGTAAGGCAATTCTGAGACCTGCAGAAGGTGAGAAGAGCAAAGTGGAAACTACTAGTCATAAAAATCAGCCTAAGGAGAAGATGAGGACGCCTTCCAAACTTTCGTGATATCAAATGTTATAAGTGCCAGGGATATGGGCATATGGCTGTAGAGTGCCCAAATAGAAGGGCCATGATTATCCGTGACAATGGTGAGGTGGAGAGTGTCACATCTAGTGATGAGGAAATGCCACCTTTGGAAGGAGGAAGTGATGAAGAGTGTCAACCAACTACAGGAGAGCCGTTGATCATGAGAAAGACCTTAGGTGAGCAACCTAAACGGGATGGGCGTGACGTGAGAAGAGAGTCTATATTCCGTACTCGATGCTTCGTCAATGACAAGGTGTGTAGTGTTGCTATTGACTCGAGGAGTTGCACTAATTTGGTTAGTTTGGTATTGGTAGAGAAGCTTGGTTTGCGTACCTTAAAGCATCCTCGTCCTTATAAGCTGCAATGGGTGAGAGATAGTGGCGAGTTGAAGATAACCAAGCAGGTGAAGCTTTCATTCTCTATTGGAAAATACTAAAGACAAGGTGTTGTGTGATGTAGCACCAATGGAGGCCTGTCACTTATTACTGGGGCGACCATGGCAATATGATAGAAGAGTAATATTTGATGGGTTCACGAATAGGTATTCTTTTGGTTGGCATGGAAGAGGTATCACATTGTTATCTTTATCACCTAAGGAGGCTCACAAAGACCAAGTGCAACTAACAACGGAGTGGAATGAGAGGAAGACCAAGAAGGGGAAGGCTAAGGGTGATGAAATGGACAAACGGAAGAAGATGATGATAGCAAAGCCGAGTGGCCAAAGCCTTGATTCCACTAACCAACATTCTTTTATTGAAAATAATTCTTTTTCACAAGTTCTTGAAGTTTCTCACAAAGTTCCCTTTCATGGAGTGAAGATAAAGCAAGATTCGAGGACGAATCTTCTTGAAGAGAGGGAGAATGATGTGAACCTGAGAGCGAATGATCAAGCTAAAGGAGGTATTCATGACATTTGTAGAGTCAAGCCAAGGTGGAATAAGTTGCCAAGCTTGAAGGGTGGTTTGAAGGCTTCAAAAGTTGTTGGAAAAGCTGGGAAAGAAGGTTCTGACCGAACTCGCGGCATGAACCCACACCGCGAATAGCCCCGTGGGTACGATCAGAATGTTTCGCGTGAAGAAAAATGTTTCTAATTGAACCCATGGCATGAACCCCGCGCCGCGGTTATGCGCCATGGGTTCGGACAGAACGACGCACAGTGGACGAAATTAGAGTTTCAAGCTTGTTTTTTTGTAGTTCTTTGGTTTTTAGTCATTTTCAAACATTCCATATTTATTTTCAAGTACTTTAGCACTTATATTAGGTGATTTATTGTATTTTTATTTTCATTATGATGATAGATCTTTTTGATTAACATTGAGTGTGAGGGTTTTCTCTCAAGTTCTCTATGAAGAAATTTCTTAGCCTATCAAGATATTCTTGTTGGGTGATTAATTATAACTTAGGTTCTATCAATTATATTGATTTGGGTCTAAGTTTTTCCAACCGTTAATTTAGTTTCAATCCATCTCGCGTACGATTGGGGTTAAATTGCGTCCTGATACTCAAGACGATCCTTGGGGTAGAATCAACCGGTGCTTCGAGTCATTTATCAAGGGTTTGCGTTAGGGTTAATGTTGCGTTCTTGATCGGGCATGCATCAGATAATCGGTGTGAGCAAAGTTTCAATGAACTTAAGGAACGATTAACATCAGCCCCAATGTTAGCTTTGCCAAGTGGGAAGGAGACTTTCAGTGTATATACTGATACTTCACGGGACGGTTTAGGATGTGTGCTAATGCAAGGAAAATAAGTAATTTCCTATGCCTCCCGTAAGTTAAAACCCCATGAGAGGAATTACCCAACCCATGATTTGGAACTGGCAGCTGTAGTGTTTGCACTTAAGAAATGGAGACATTATTTATGTAGAGTTACTTTTGAGGTATACACAGATAATAAGAGTTTGAAGTATTTGTTTTCTCAGAAAGAGCTAAACTTGCAGCAACGTAGATGGGTAGAACTACTAGAAGATTACGATTGCACTATTAATTACCATCTAGGTAAGGCCAACGTTATCGCAGATGCCCTAAGTAGAAAAGTTCAAATGGCTAGCTTGGCCGTGCATGAGTGGGGCTTGTTGGAGCAGTTTAGTGAGAGTAATCCACGTATCATTGGCTCTAAAGTAATTTGTGAAAATATTGAAGTAAAGTCTGAATTATTGGAACAAGTTAGGAAAGCTCAAGGTAAGGATCCTACCTTACAAAAACGGATAGCAAATGCTAAAAAAGGAATCCTACCTGAGTATACTATGGGGCCCAAAGGATTATTGAGATTTTGGAACTGAATATTCATACCGAGGGATGAAGAATTAAAGAAAATGATTTTGGATGAATCTCATCATTCCCGGTATACTGTGCACCCAGGCAGTACCAAGATGTATCAAGACTTGAAAAAAATATATTGCTGGGACAACATGAAGAGAGATACAGCTCAATATGTCCAAACCTGCCTTACGTACCAACAAGTGAAGCCCGAGCATTAGAAGCCATTAGGGTTGCTGCAACCTTTAGAAATCCCAGAGTGGAAATAGGAAAATATCACTATGAATTTTGTTTCGGGATTACCGAGAACTCAGAAATGGCATGACGCCATTTGGGTGATAGTTGATCAGTTGATTAAATCTTCTCATTTTCTATCGATAAACATGACCAATTCTTTAGAAAAGCTTGCCCGAATGTATATAGATGAAATCGTTAGACTCCATGGGATTCTTGTAAGTATAGTCTCGAATCGGGATCCTCGATTTGCATCCCGGCTTTGGAGACAAATGCATGAAGCTTTGGGAACAAAATTAAACTTTAGCACAGCCTATCATTCCCAAACCAATGGACAGTCAGAACGGGTAATTTAGATCTTAGAAGATATGCTACGAGCATGTGTGATAGACTTTGGGAGTAGTTGGGATCAACATGTAACCCTGATAGAGTTTGCTTATAACAATAGCTACCAGTCCTCTATCAAGTTGGCTCCATTCGAGGCGTTATATGGAAGGAAGTGTAGAACACCCAGCTACTGGGATGAAGTAGGAGAAGGAAAGGTACTGGGTCCGAAAAAGGTACCATGGATAGAAGAAGCATATGATAAGGTCAAGCTAATACACCAACGAATTCAAACAGCACAGAGTCGACAGAAAAGCTACGCCGACAACAGAGGGAAGGAGTTAGAGTTTGAAGTTGGAGATGAAGTGTTTCACAAGATTTCTCCATTTAAAGGAGGTATCAAGTTTGGAAAAGGAAGAAGCTGCAACCGAGATACGTGGGGACCGTTTAAAATCACTAAATGTGTAGGCAATGTTGCTTATCAATTGGATTTACCTTCAAAGTTGTCTAGATTGCACAATGTCTTTCATGTGTCCGTATTGAAGAAATACCACCCGGACCCTAGTCACGTACTTTAGCCCGATGAAATCGAACTTGACGAGACTTTATCATACGAAGAATGGCCAGTACAGATCTTGGATCAAAAGGTGAAGGAACTGAGAAATAAGAAAATCCCCTTGGTTAAAGTTCTTTGGAAACATCATGGTTTGGAAGAGGCCACATGGGAAATGGAGGAAGAGACGCAAATATCCGAGCTATTTGAGAATTAGAATAGAATTTCGAGGACGAAATTCCTTAAGGAAGGAGAATGTAAAACCCTAGAAACTTAAAACCACTTAGTTTCTATGTTATGAATATTAATTGTAAAAATTTTCTTATTAGTTGTTATTGTATGATTTTCTTTTTCAATTTGATCTCTTGAATTATTATTATTACATGTTTAACGATAATCATAGGAAAATTACACCAATTAAAATTTACCAACCAAATTTAGATATTTAGAAAAGTAAGGCGACCTATTACTTAGATATTTGGAAGATTATGCCACCTAGCACTATGAATGGCCACCTACTATTGGCTTTCACTTTTAAAAATTCTTTTCAATTTTTTGGCACAAATTTCCTTGCATTTTGCTCCTCTTGGCCTGCCACCATATTGCACAAAACACTCTTCTATTTCAACCATTTTAAACAGTTAAAAGACTAAGTTAATCTTTCTCCAAAAGCTAAACCTAACTAGAAAAGCAATCCTCTCAAATTTCAACAAATTCTCTCCAAGTTTCAAGATCAAGTTTTGCTCAAAGTTGAAGGTTCTTAAGGGACTAATCATCCACTCTTCTTCAACTAGAACCCTACCTATTTTGAGGTAAATTTATCAAGAAACTTCAAGTTCTTTCAAGTTTTATTAGAAGAGTTCTTATGTTTTACTTATGATTTCATTAACTACTTAAGATTTATGGTTATATTTTGTTCTTTTGTTATATATATGAATATTTATGCTCATGATTATGAGGTTTCACCATGTTTTGATCTTTTTTTTTTTATAGTAGAATAACTATATTATGACCTACTTGCTGAGTATGAACTTGTATAGGAATTTGATGCTTTATTTGAGTGGAAAACCTTGGAATCTATGGCTGAAAATTTGACTAGAGTTAGAAGGCATGTCGGATAGTCTTGTTAGAGAAAAAATTCTGGAAGAATTTCAGTAATGAAGGCCTATTTAGTGGGCTAAAGTTACTGGAATTTCAGCTTGCAAACCAACACTTCCTTGTTCCAAACCTTGAACAAATTTCAGCTTTACTAGTTTACAAAAATTCAGCTTTGATAACCTAATATTTTCAGTTATATTAATCTTGTTTTGGCCAAGTTTTTGTGATAAAAACTGCTGGAAATTACAGCTTGTGAGTTGGTTGAAGTGACACCAAAAAAATGAGCACCTTAAGCTTAACTTACTAAGCCGATTTTTAGAAAAATGTTATGCAATGAATTTAGAACCTTGTTAATCAATTTTAGGAAGAAACTCGTATAAATTTTGAAGATTTAAACTGGTTGGAAACTTGACTTTTGAATGTGTAAGTGAAATTTGACTAGTTTCACTTTATACTTGATTTAGTATGTTTTCACCAAATAACCCTAATTTGTCATTTAACTAGTCTTAATTTAATTAAATGTCATTAGTTTGATATTAATTAGTTCAAAACTATTAATTTACTTAAGTATAGGATATTTTGGAATTTTCTCATTTTAACCTATATTAATTTTGCCAAGTTATTAAATTATAGTTGACTATTACTAATAAACCTTTCTTGGACTTTAAAAACTGGTTTACTTATAAACTACTTCTTTAGTTCATAATATTTAGCAATATTTTCTTTTGGTCCAAAATGTATAGTGAATTATTGGAGTTTTGCAACTAATATAGTAAATAAAGTGGAAATTAATAACGAATTTCTAGCATTAATTATTCCTTTTAAATTTAACCTTAATTTGGACACTTAATGAATTATTTGCTCTTAGAACTAAATTACTTTCAAAAAGGAAATTTCTTAAATTTCTTTATAAGTTGATTTAGGGTTTTACCCGGATTCTTTTATTATAACTTCTTGGATTTTTCCTATAACTAATTTACATTTATTTTAAAACCCTAGTTAAACATGGGTACATTTTATAAAAATTCTTTTGAAAGAAAATCCAGTAAGTTAATTAGACTACTTATGAATTTCAGGATCCGAGTCTGAATCTCCCACATTTTACGAGGAACTTTCTTGAAATTTTCTAGTGAGTGTTTCCTTAAGTGCGCCTGATGCATGTTTAAGTGTAAATTCTATTTTATGTCTGATACTTGTTAGCTACTACAATGTGCCATGTGAGGGTACGATGTGCACTTTATCACATGTACCCCGCAATTTGTTACATGCATAACTTCTCTCAAATGTGAATATACTTTTTAGTGTACTTTCAACAGAACTAAGCCTTCGGGTTAGACTTCTGTGGTCATACTACACCAGTTACACCACGGTTAACCATACTAGTATTGAGGTGGATATAAGGTGTTTGGGCGTTAGGGACTTGTGTTCTTTCCTCTAAGTTGAGATTCCTCAAAGAGACCAACTCTAGACCCCTCCAAGGTTGAGATCTCACCTTGGAGTGGAGGTATTGAGGAGGTAAAGGTGCATGGGTGGTTACGGGTACTGTTATCTGATATTTACCTAATCATTGGCAAGGACCTAGTTTTCTCTATTGGTCCGAACATTATTGCCACATGATTATGTACCTGATATTCCCGCGATTGAGCTTACTCCCGTGGTGGAGTTGTATCCTTTCGTATTTGATTAATTGTTTACTTAACTTGTTCTTATATTGTTTTATGGCACATGTCATTTATTTATTTATTTTTCTAATTGTTTGCCTGTGTGTTTGCATGTGTGGGAACCTCACTGGGCTATTATAGCTCACCCTCTTTATTTGTTCTCCCTAAACAAGCTCCTATTATTAAAGCTGGTGGTAAGGATTCAAGGGTAGATCTTGGTAGGATTTTGCTAGAAAAGGATGTTTGAGATTTTATTGTATTTGTTAGACATTTATGATGTAAACTACATAATTGGTATCTTTACTCTTAAGTTTGAATCATATGAATGTATTTACGAGTTTTCTATAGAATGTCAATTGTTTCATGGATTCTAGTGCGTGCTTGATTCAAATCCTGACGAGAGCTAGGCAGGCAATCCGTTAAGCCCTTTGGTTTGCCTTAAGGTAAGGTGGGGCTGTCACAAGCAGTAAAACAAACAAACACATAAGCGTGCGAAAGCACATAAGCCCTAGCTATTACATTGGGGGAATTTAGCTTACAATTTTAGGGGAAAAAAATAAAAACGACATGTCTATTACACTTGCTATCTAAATACAAAATTTTAGTTAAAATAATGTAACTAGAACTTATTTATTACATTGACTATCTAAATACAAAATATTACACTTTTGCCAAAATAATAAAATTTGAATTTGAATAACATAAAATAAATATGCAAAATAAAGCATGTAAAATAGGAAACTCATGGAGAAAATGCATAAAAATCACATGAGAGCACATTGGAGCACATAAAGAAAAAATTAACGAGTAATAGGGATACCTCTTTGAAGACCCGGTACCAATACTAATCAAAATTAACAAACAAGTCAAGGTATCTCGATCTAAAGAAATAAAGCCTAAAACATGTGAATATTGATAAATTGGGTAAAATGTAAAGTCTAGCAATTAAGGGGACTAAAAATAAAACTCCATGGAACTTAAGGAGTAAAAATTAAAATTTCACATAAGTCTAAGGGTAAAGGTGCAAAATTAAAATAAACTGAGGGGCGAAACAATAAATTACAGCAAAAGTGGGGCAAAAACATAAATTGCAGGACTCAATTGAAAGGATATAAAATTCGAGGGGATCAATCTAAACTTATTATGGACTTAATTGTATAAAACATGAAATCTATAAGGGACATACTACTATATGCAATAATTGAAGTGAAAACACTAAGCTAATACTAAACTCAATTAGCTAAAGTTAATCAAATTTAATTACGGTTGAAGAACAAATTAAACTGGACATAAATTCATGAAAGTGACTCAATCGACCCATTAACTAACTAAATCAAAGATTAAATCCAAAGAAAACATAATTTAACTAAGATAGATAGATCAAAACCAAAAAAAAAAAAGAAAAAGTAACCCCCAAAAATCAAACCCTCCCCCTCCAATCGTTCTTCTTCTCTAAAATGCCAATTCCCGTCTCTCACTCGCTGCTCTCACTTTCCCAGATTTCTCTCCTAGTTCTGCTTTGATTCTTCTTTACTCCCCCCCTCTACTTTCGTCTTCTTCGATTCACTTCTCGGCCCTCTCTCTATTCTTATTTCGTTCTCTCTTTCATGCCTTCTTTCTCCTTGTTCTCTTTATCATCTTCCTCCCTATTCTCTAATTCTCCATTTCCCCCTTCCCTCTCCATTCGCCTTCTCTATCCTTTCTGCTTTTCTCCAGAGATAACTATGTCAACTTCCCCAAATTGATTTTTTCCTTTTGAAATAGGTGAGATAGAAATGTGGTGGTGGGCATGCTTTAGTGACACTGGTAAAGGCTAGTAGGAGAGGAACTTGGGGGATGGCGAGACCTTTGAGGAGGCTGAACTATTTAGGGGTTCGATTTTTGTGGCTGCGGTTGTAAAGTGACTTTGGGAATTTTGGCTATTTTTGTTGCTATTTGTCTTGCAAGTGATGTGTAATGGTTCACTGGTGGTTCAAAAGGGGCTAGTGGAGCTACGGTGGTAAGAGATAGAGGTGAGGGTGGCGAGAGGCTGTTGGTTGCTGAGGAAAGGGTGAGACTACTGGACTGTTTGATGATGGTGTTTTGATTCTGATTTAGGGAGATAAACTGAGGGCTGCTTGTTTCTCTAGCTGTTTGTGGGCAGATTGTGGGGCAATTGTTGAGAGTGGCTGGAAAAAGAATCGAGGCTGATGGTGATGTTCTTGTTGATTTTGGTGATGGGCTACGGTGACCGGCAGTGGTGGAGTTGTCTAGATGTTCTGGATGGTAATTGGGGGTGATTCGGTGCCTATTTTGTTGGCAATTTCGTGGTGTGATTGTGCCAAAGAGTGCTGGCAATTTTATTGCTATTTTGCTATTTTTTTTCTTTTGCAGGTGATGGGTCATGGTGATTATTGTGATTGAGGTGGTGTTTTGTGATTGTTTAGGCTAGCCATGAGGATTTGGTTGCTGATTTTTAGCGTATTGGGTTTTTGATTGTATCTGATTTTAGACATTTTAAGGCTGGCTCGTTGTTTATGGTTTGCTAATTTGTGGTTATTTGTGAACTAGGGGTGAGAACGGTTGGATTAGCAAGGGTTGTGGCCAATTAGCGATTCAGTGGTTTTGTACTGTGGTTTCAGGGCTGTCTTATGACGGTGTTTTGAAAGTTGTGGTGGCTGTTTGATGGTGGTTTGGTGTATGACTGGGACAAGTTGTGGGGGCTCTAGGTTTACTAGTGGGTTTTGGGTGGAGGAAAAAGAGCGTGGAGGTTGATTTGTGAGCTGGGGCTGTGGTTGTCTTGTCGTGGGTTGAAGATCAGTGGAAGTTCTGGGTTGACTGGTGGTTGAACAGTGGAAGTCATGGTGATTACTGGCGGTGGAGGAAGTTCTTGTGGGCTTCTGGTGGTGGAAGAAGGAGGAGGAAGAGGGAGAGAGACGATGAGCCAGAAAAGAAAAACCCAAATCCCAGCAAACAAACAAAAATAAACACCAAAAAGAGAAGAAAAAAAAATCTGGAAAATAATTTCAAGAAAAAGAAAAGAAAGGCAAAACCTAAAATTCATAAAAACAGCAAAAATTTATGCAATTTTTTTATATCAAATAAGTGTAAAGGGGTAATAAATAGCTAAGATGGTACCTTAGAATGAAAGATGATGGATTGAACCTTGATTTCTTGAGAAAATGAAAGCTGATTTTTTTGCAATGTTCTTGATGTTCTTATTTTTTTTTTCTTTTGATATTAGTGTGTGTAAGTGCAGTGTGTTAGTGTGTGTGTATTTGATTTTAGTAAGTGAAAAAAGTGTGTGTTAGTGTTTGTGTGTGTAGGATTTTAGTAGGTGAAAAAAGTGTGTTAGTGTGTGTGTAGGATCTTAGTGTGTGAAAAAGTGTGAAAGTGTGTGTAAAAGTAGAAGAGTGTACCTACTATTATTCTAATTAAATCCCACTTTTTATTTTTTTAGTGGAGGTATTTATAGTGCTAGTTGTCTTGGTCTCCAAGAATACTACAAAATAACAAAAATGCCACTGGTAATAAAAATTCTAATTTTATCTTAAAAAATTATTTTTTAACCCAAAATAAAAAATTAATACAAAGAAATTACAGTAAATTCCAAAATTTGCAAAAAAATTCAAAGTAGATTTCAAAATAAAGGTTAGAGCTTAAAATTGATAAAAAACGCGTTAAGGGTATGAAATGACGATTTTGCCCATTGGACAACGAAAATATACAGAAAAATAGCTATTGGCCTCGAAAAATTATCAAAAATTAAAATAAGCTTAAAACCCTAGGAAATGCATTTATGACTCAAAATTTGATGAAAAATGAATTTAAACTATAAAATGACGATATTGCCCCTAGACAACGAAAATTCACAGAAAAATAGCTATTGACGTCAAAAAATTACCAAAAATTAAAAATAAGCTTAAAACCCTAGGAAATGAATATATGACTAAAAAAATTGACGAAAAATCAATTTAAACTATAAAATAACGATTTTGCCCATGATTGCAGTATCTATAGAAAAAATAGCAATCGTTCCAGAAAATATCAAGAAAATTTAAAAACATGCTTAAAGAATTAGAAAAATAAATTTGGAACCTAAAATGAGCTAAAATGGTGTTCTCGAGGCGAAATTATCATTTTGCTCTTGTGTTGGTAAAATATAAAAAGAATACCAATTAAATTTGAAAAAATCACAAAAAATTTAAAAATACGTATGAAAGTAAAAATATGAATTTAAAACCCCCAAAGCTAATGGAAAAATATTTACAGATAAAAACTACTATTTTTCCCGAGATTATTGAAAAATTGAATTTGACCCCAAAAAATATATAAGTGCCCCAAATGCTGGAAAAATGATCGGTGTATCAAAATTTGGTGTCTACACCACTCTTGAATGTTTTAACATAAACAGCCGAAACAAAACAAAGCTCCCCAAAAAAATCATCAATCACCATATGAACTAACTGCTCCCCACAAAAAACGAACTCATATGAAAGATCTTAGCTCCAAAAATTCCAAATTTTACCATCAACAAAACAACAAGCATGTTGAAAATGTAAAAACATACGAATCGATTCAAACCGGATACTTGAAGAAAAAGGCTTAATTAAAATCAAAAGTTGTACCCTATGTACTTTACATAAATTTGAAACATACTGAAGAGAGCCCATCTTAGCAGCTTCCTAGATGTTCCATGTCAAAATATTAAGTGGACTTAACATTTTTGGGCCTAAGGTTATAGGAAGTTGAAGATTCCCCCACCAAAGCCTTGGACATCCCACTTGCTAGTTTTTCCTTCCCTGCCGTAACCTGGAACCGTTGTACCTCCAAGGCCTCCATGGCCACCTCCTTTCCCTCCAAAGACTTCAAACGAATTGACAAAACCTGTTGAAAATTTTTAAGCTCCTAGATGTTCGTCTGCACACCATGCTACAAATCACCCAGCAAGCATCTACCCCTCACTGGTTGTAATCTCTTCTTGGGTAAAGACAATGCAAACTTCACTACATTTTTTTTTAATTGGCTAACCCTGTACACAGGGGGAGACGCCACTCCCAAAATTTTATTAATATTAGAAAAAATTACAAAAGAGGGGGACATAAAGCCTTGACCTCTATTTATTACATTTAGCAATCAGAAAAGAAAGTAAAAAACTATGCAAAACAAAATAAGATACGAGAAGAGGAGTACAACTCCTTTACATTAAAGCATTTGAAACTGAAAATTTTATAGTTTATGAAACCGGAATGATGGGTAAGAAAGTTGATCCATATGAATAGCACCTCGAGCTTCTTTGGGTAAGCTTGAAAAACTTGGGAAGACAACAAAGTCGTTGCATTCTAATCCAACATTAGAAAGAATATCAGTCGGGACATTTGCTTCTCTATAGCAATGTGAAATGCTCATGAAGTACTGAGAAAAATGCTCAAATTCCTCCAGCAAATGAAGCATTAACCAAGGGCACGACTCATTACCCTTTAAAATATTCACCAAAGTGAGGGAATCTGATTCCACATAAAACTGTAAAAAACCTTTTCCAAGACATAATTTGATACCATGGAGCAACGCCTTAAATTCTGCCATTGGACTTGTTCCAAGCAAACTTCACTTCATGATTTGGAACGTGAAGTGACGATAAAGACATGTCATCTCCTTCGCCCTCCATCTGAAGCAAATGGAACCTATTATTCATAACAACCTGATAGTCAGCTATACAGATACCAGTGGTATTGACTTCCACCTCCTGTTGTCCCACTTCAGCAATGATAGCTCCATCCATCCCTACATCACACTGCTCCTGCTGATGAATATCTGGTGTACCCCCAACAGAAATGCCCTCAGCCATTGGCGAACAATGTTGAACCACCTGTACAATGGGAAGATTTGCTGCTTGGTCATCTACCTACGCAACGCTTCCAGGTAGTGGGTTATGTTTTGATTCCAGTACTCCACCTAATGTTTGTGCCGAGCACCCTTTTCGATGACCCATATCATCCCCAACCATCTGCATCTGGGACTTAGGCACATAAACTGTCTTTGATTGTTTTTGAATACCCTCATCTTTCCTGCTAACTTTCGGTGGCCGAAGGTGAGGATTTTTCCTGAAGCAATGATCACTACAGTGTCCAATTCTCTCACAAAAGCCACAGAACCCTGGCCAACCTTCATATTCTACACGTTGCCACAAGCCCCTCTGATAATGCAGATCAACCGTTGCAGCATCAACCCGAAGAGGTCTACCCAATAATGCAGCCAATTTGTTGAGATATGGTTTATTAAAGAATGGTAAAGGAAGTTTTGGAAAGAACACCCAAATTGGAGCAATAGACACCTCTTGGTTGGACTTGAAATCATACGTCCATTTGGAGATCAACATTAGACAATTCCTAATATACCATGTCCTATGCAAGAACAAGCGAGTGAAATCCTCTTCAAGAGATGGTCTGATAATTACATGCATTGAATCAAACAAGCCCACTGAACACTCTCCCTTCAAGCCAAGAGAGACAAAGAACTTCTGAACAACATCCATGGAAGGCTTGGAAAATGGAAATCTACCCACCAGTACATTGGTCAGAGGTGCAGATAATTTGGAAACATCATCCTCAGTCAGCCACAATGCCAACTCACCCTTGTGAGTGGTTTGAAAACCCACATCCAGAATAGAGGCATCACTTACAGTCGAAGAAAAAGAAGCCACAGTCGCAACAAAAGACTTTTAGAGAAAGATGTTATGAGGATCAGGAGGTTTAATGCCATGAGCAGCTGGAAACCGCTGATCTAACAATCGGAAAGATGGCCAGAAAGTTCAAAATTTTAATTCCATCATTATGTAAACGATTTTCATCGTATTTTGAGTGAATTATCATGCAATAATCGAGTCTTTGTGTTCTGTCCAATTATTCCAATGATTCAATTGTTGATCAATTTGTTTTAAGCGATTTTGAGTATTTCTTTGGTAGAGTACTATGTTATGGTAGGGTTTATGTGGGTACTTATGCATTCTATCCTATGCATTCTGGTTTTCTAGTCGATCATAATGAATGTATTTATCCATCTATTGTGCCTTATACGAATTCTTCATGTTTGTTAGATGGTAATAAAGTTCATGGTCTAGGGTATATTTTGCATGACTTATTTAGCTCGTTAATTTCTGTCCATGTGTTATTTCCTGCTTTTGAGTATATTTATTACTTTTCTAGTAGTCCATGCATGCTTGTTATTCATGTTTTTAGAGATGGTAATCAAAAAAATAAGTTCATTCTACTTAGATGTCAATCTATCCTTGCATCATCCATATGTCTTTTTGAGTTTTATTTTGTTTCATCCTTAGAGAAACTGGAGTTTTTGTTAACTCGTCATACGATTTGCAAGCCCTGTCCCATGAGTTGTGTATTCTTGATAATTATACTTGTTTATTTAGCCATCCTCTAGTTACGTATATTGATTTATATGTTGTAGAAGATTCGAGGATGAATCTTTTCGAGGAAGGAGGGATTGATATGATCCAAGGGGCACTCACACTTGTTAGACTTGGACTTGAATATGGTGAGCTTAGGAGAGGCGTGTTCTTGGTGGAAGATAATTCACGTGGTTGCTGGTTGAAGCTTATGCACAGATTTGAGCTTGTTTGCAAGCTTGAATTTCACTTTATTTATGCTAGCACATTGGGCCAAGGAGTGAAGCATTGGTTATGGATCAAGTTCATCTACAAAGAAGGCCCAAAAGGAGTTGCTAAGTTGTCCAAAACAATCTTACAAGGGGCTAGTTCCTTGGACTTGCTTGGAGAGCCCTTGAAGTTGCTAAATGGAGGCCCAATGGAGCTTAATGAAGGATGTTCCAAACATGAACTACTTTTGGATGAATTTTTATAGTTTTTATGTTTTTAGTTAGTTTAACTTATTAGAATTCCTCTATATTTGTGTTTTTAGCTAAGTATTATTATTAGTTTAGGTATAGACTTAGAAGTTGTTTAAATGTTCAAGTCTAGAATATTCTCTTGTAGCCTATTATAGGCATATATTCAGTTACGAATTTTTAAGATTTTGATGAATAAAAATGGAGTGTTGTTCTCAAGATTGAGAATTTTTTAGACTCTTGGATTAGAACTACTCTTGGTCTTATCAAGCTTGCTTGTAGTAACCTAAATCTAGCTTAGAGTTATTTCCATCTTGTTTTGTTTAGGGTCCTTTAGGTTTGCTTAGCCCTCCGAAGGTTCGTATTCATCGAAGAAGAGTTAATTCAAGGCAAAAAGACTCCACATCAAGGGTTCCTTGGTTCACAAATCAAACGAGGTCTTGAGTTCAACGAGTTGCATACCTGAAATTCAAGACTTTTTTGGCAACGCAACCATGCCCACATCACACCATCATACCAATTCCTCTCCCCAAGCCACTGTTAACCCCATAAATCAACCACAAATCCTGGGGCAAAATCGATTCTGTTGAAATTCGATGAGGGAGTAGTTTACGGAATCAGAATTTGAAAATGATTCGGGCAGATTTCAATTTAGGGGAAGGACCTGGGATTTCTAGCAGAGGGAAAGAAAGAAGAAACAGAGACAAAGGGGAAGGAAGAGAGGAAAAGAAAAGAGATTTGGGTGAGGGAAAGGGAAAGGAAAGAGCGAAAGAAGAAGAAATAGAGAAAGGCGAGAAAAAGAGAAAGGTAGAGAGAAAGAAAGAAACAAAAGAGAGAGCAGATTAGAGAGACAGACAGAGAACAGGAAGAAAACAGAGAGAAAAAGGGTGAGAGAAGAAAGAAGAGTGAGTAAAGGAAGAGAGGTGAGATAGAGATAGAGAGAGCTGGGGCAAAGAGAGAGCGATGAAGAGAAACAGTGGAAAATACAGAAAGAGTAAGGGAGAAGAAAATGACAGAAGAGGGAGGGGAAAATTCCAGAAAAAAAGATTTTGGGGGAAAATTTGGAATGAAATTGGTTTGTGCATTTGGTTATTGGGAATTGGGAGGGGGTTTGGTGTAATTTTAGGATTTTGAGTATGGTTTATTTGTTAAAGCATCGTTTTATATTATGATCCCCTCCCTAAAATTTAGCTTTCGTTATGATACCCTGATTGTTTTATTTTTTTTCACATTTCAGTCCTTTCTTATTATAATTTGGCCCCATTAAATTGCCAGATTTTTGTTTGTCATTCTCCATTGTTGCTGGAATTTATATTTAACCCCCATGTCGCATCCAAAAATGACTAGGCACGGGTGGCATCGTTGATTGTCGCACCCTGAGAAGGTGGTCTGGTCCGGTGACCCTTTTTGAAGAAGAAAAATTTTGAAAAAACTGTGCGTGTGTGAAAAAAATCAAATTTTTAGTGAAAAAGTGTATTTTTGAAGAAAATGGCATCTTGAAAAACAAAATAAGGTCGCGACTTAGTATTGAATTAGGGTGTACCAAATCACCCAAAAATTTGTTTATCAAAACAAAAAAAAAATATTTAGAAAAAAAACATTCAAAAACCCTTTTTCGACTCTGGCCTACAAAAAAAACGAGAGAAAAGGGTATGGGATTCACATTTGAAGAAAGGGAAGCC
This sequence comes from Mitragyna speciosa, assembly GCA_024721245.1. Taxonomy (NCBI): domain Eukaryota; kingdom Viridiplantae; phylum Streptophyta; class Magnoliopsida; order Gentianales; family Rubiaceae; genus Mitragyna; species Mitragyna speciosa. The sequence goes on from CM045565.1 coordinate 7,085,553, forward strand.
AAAGATTCGCGCCTAAGACATCCTTTCTACCTAACTGAGACTAGTTGCGAGGTTTAATCAAAATTTTCTAAATTAACCCTAAGTTCTATTGCATTCAGATGTATTTAAATGAATTCAAATTCTAAATCTAAATGTGGTATCCGGAGGGTCAAAATGCTCCCTCGAGACTTGGTCGAGATTATCTCATTAATTGCGAAACCTGAGTCGAGACCTCGAGAAAGTCATGAGTGTAGATGCAAAATGTAATGCAAAAAGAAAAAGGAAAAATAGTATAGATAGTAAGTGTCAAAGATGTGGGTATGCAACATAACAGGTACGAAAGACAAATAACTCGTGATTGACATTTTTCTACTCACGGAGGGGGGAACGGCCTGTCAATCCACCACTTTCCACGTAAGTAGAGGACTATTTCTAGTTGAAGCACACAAAATTACCTAACTTCTAAGTGAAATGCAACCTAAATGTCATGCATTACTGAATGTTAAACATAGATAATAATAATAATAAGGTATATACGGAAAGTTTATTGTCGTTGGCACCTTTTGATTACCAGACATTTGGTGTTTATTATTCACATTAAAAATGGCGAAGGTTTGTTTTGTTCTTCTCTCAATATTTGCTCTATGCAGTGTTGCCATGGCTGCTAGAATCACACCCCAGAGAGTTATGACACTGGATTACCAGTTATCCAGGCATATGGCTACACTTGTCATCCGCAAAGGTTTAAAGACCTTGGCTTGAACGTCGAACATTTTGCCTACTGTGATAAGTCACTTCCATATGAAGTTCGGGCCAAAGACTTGATTGATAGACTGATTTTGACGGAGAAGGTGCAGCAGATTGGTAATAGAGCTCCCGGAGTCCCTAGAATTGGGCTGCCATCCTACGATTGGTGGTCTGAGGCATTGCACGGTGTCTCCGATGTTGGCGCAAATACAACCTTCTTCAATGACAATGTCCCCGGTGCAACAAGTTTTCCGACCCCCATTACCTCGGCTGCAACTTTCAACCAGTCACTTTGGAAAACCATTGGCCAGGCTGTGTCTACTGAAGCAAGAGCCATGAACAATTTAGGTCAAGCCGGATTATCATACTGGAGTCCAAATATCAACGTGGTGAGGGATCCTCGTTGGGGAAGAGCTTTGGAAACACCCGGGGAAGATCCACTCGTAGTTGGGACTTATGCTGCAAACTACGTGAGAGGACTGCAAGACGTTGAGGGTACTGAGAATACCGCAGATTTGAATTCCAGACCCCTCAAAGTTGCATCATGCTGCAAACACTATGCAGCATATGATGTTGATAACTGGCATGGAATTGTTCGCGAATCCTTCGATGCAAATGTGAGAGAGCAAGATATGATGGAAACATTTGTGAAGCCATTTGAGATGTGTGTGAAAGACGGCGATGTTACCAGTGTTATGTGTTCTTACAATCGAATCAATGGCATTCCTGCCTGTGCAGATCGTAGACTAATCAAGGATACCATTCGAGAGGAGTGGAATCTTCATGGTTACATAGTTTCTGATTGTGATTCAATAGAAGTAATGGTCGACAGGCACCATTGGCTCAATGACGCTCCAGACGATGCCGTCGCTCAAGCTCTGAAAGCTGGTTGGATTTGGACTGCGGAAACTTTTACACACAATACGGTGCCAATGCAGTAGTACAAGGGAAAGTTAGAGAAGCAGAGATAGACACTGTGTTGAAAAATCTCTATCTGGTACTTTTCAGGCTTGGACATTTCGATGGCAGTCCACAGTATGAAAATCTTGGCAAGGCTGACATTTGTTCCCAAAGTCACATTGATTTAGCCATTCAGGCAGCTAGGGAAGGAATGGTTCTACTGAAAAATGAGAACAATGTTTTGCCATTAGATACTCAACACTTTAAAACCCTTACTGTGGTCGGGCCACATGCCACCGCAACTAAAGTTATGATCGGCAACTATGCTGGTGTGCCATGCAGATATACCAGCCCATTGGATGCATTCGCGCAAATTGTTGGAGACAGTAATGTGCTATATGCAACGGGTTGTGCGGACGTTGCTTGCAGAGATTCAAGATTGATTTTCCAAGCAGTGCAAGCAGCTAGAAAACCGATGCCACTGTTATTGTTGTAGGGATTGATTTATCAATTGAGGCCGAGAGCCTTGACAGAAATGATCTTCTCCTGCCGGGATATCAATCCGACCTGATAGATCAAGTTTCGCAGCAATCCAATGGTCCGGTTATTCTCGAGGTCTTGTCCGCTGGTGGCGTTGATATTTCTGCTGCCAAAAACAACCCTAAAGTCAGTGCAATTATTTGGGCTGGATACCCTGGAGAGGAGAGTGGTCCTGGCATTGTAGATGTTGTCTTTGGGAACTATAACCCCGATGGAAGATTACCTTTGACATGGTTCGAGAACGATTATGTCGACCAGATACCAATGACATACATGCCATTGAGGCCAAATCCAGAATTGAACTATCCCGGGAGAACCTACAAATTTTTCAATGGCTCCACCGTGTATCCATTCGGACATGGATTAAGCTATACCACGTTCCAGCACTCGATTGAAGTTCCAACAAACTCATTAGACATCAAGTTGAGTAAGTTGCAATATTGCCGTGAACTCAATTACACTGAAGGTACAAAAGTGCCCTCTTGCACTGGAGTTTTAATTGACGATATCAATGACATTTGTGACAATCTAAATGTTGAGTTCGACGTTGACGTGGCAAATGCTGGACAAAAAGATGGCAGCGAGTCCGTGTTGATTTATTTATTGGGTTCCTCCACAGGAACTTGTTGATGCTCCGATTAAACAATTGGTTGCATTTGACAAAGTCTTCGTACCCGCTGGGAAGAGCACAAAGGCTAAATTCAACCTGAATGCATGCAAGAGTTTAGGATTGGTAGATTACAGAGGTTATAATATTTTAGCAGCAGGTGACCACAAAATTGTTGTGGGAGATGACGATGCAAGATTCCAACTTCACATCGAGCTCGGACGTGCCTGAACAAAGAGGAGAGGATTTTTAAGTTGGCATTCTATCTAGAGATATTTTAGGAGTTCTAAAAAGTTTTCTAGGTTGGCATTCTATCTAGAGATATTTATGTAGGGCATTTGTTGAATTAGATAGGTAGTGGTGCAGTTAGGCATTCATTTATAATTTCATTGTTGACATTTAAGTTGGTATGTGCAAGAATAATTAAGTTTAATAACTTTTCAGATTAGTATTTTAAGTTTCTTATGACATAGTTACTACTATGCAATGCAATTGGAGTGGCTTGCACCAAAAAAAAAAAAAAAGGTATATACGAAAAAAATCGTGCACAAATGAAAAAAGTCTAAACATGAGTAATAGTGTGTGAAAATGATATGAAATGTTCACAAGAGTGAAACTATCACTAAGATGACTTAAGGGTCTAGCGTTGGACTAACTATGATATCCCACATCGGTGGGAATAGAAGGAAATGGATGATATATAATATTCTGCGTTTGGACTACTAAATAACTTGGCTTAAGCATTTTGAGCCCGTGGTTTATAGCTCAAAAGTTATTGGACCAGCCAAGATGCGGGATGTTACAAATGGTATCAGAGCGAACCTCGTGTCGTCTCTGCGCGGGTTGAGACTGGGCTTATGGCATTTGGGCCGCGACTACGCAAAGGAAGTGAAGGAATTAAGTACTGTGCGGGACTAAGTGCTACGTCGATTTAAGGACGGGAGCCACCTCTAGAGCCCGTACGAGCCACCTCTAGAATCCGACACAACCGAGTAGACAATCCAAATATGAATTGGGCTTTGCGAGGACGCAAAGGCCTAAAGGAGGGGTGAATGTGATATCCCACATCAGTGGGAATAGAAGGAAATGGATGATATATAATAACCTGCGTTTGGACTACTAAATAACTTGGCTTAAGCATTTTGAGCCCGTGGTTTATAGCTCAAAAGTTATTGGGCCAGCCCAGACGTGGGATATTACACTAACCCTTTCTAGGAATTCTCCACTAGCGTTGGACTAGCGGAAAAGTGATAAAGCCATAACTAGCATTGGACTAGTGTGGTGACAGAACAATAAACTAATAAAACATGAATTAAAGCAATAAAACATGAATCGAAAGCAAATAAACATGTAAAGACATATAAGAGTACATAGGAGCACATAACATGTAAACATAATATCTAGATGCAAAAATCCTAAGGAAAGCGATAAAACATATAAGCACATGAGCACACGAAAGCACATAAGTCCCAACTATTATATCGGGAGATTTAGCTTACAATTTAAAGGGAAAAAGATGTAGAAAATGACTTATCTATTACACAAGCTATCCAAATACAAAAATATTTGCTAAAAGCATGAAAAAGAAAAAAAAATAATCTAACTATTACATCGACTAGCTAAATACAAAAATATTACATTTTTTGCCAAAATAATAAAGTTCAAAATTAAATAGCATAAAGTAAATTGAAGACCCAGTACTGAAGCTTAAAAACACAAAAAACATGTCAAGGTACCTCAATATAGACAAATAAGGGCTAAATATGAAATCCTAACAAAATTAGGGTAAAACATAAATTCTATAAAACTAAGGGGAGTAAAATAGAAATCCAAGCAAACTTAGGAGCCAAATCAAAAATTTAAGGAAACATGGGACACAATTGCAAATTAAAGCTAAATAAGGGGGCAAAAATAAAATTTCAGCAAGTATGGGGGCACAAAAATGTAAATCCCAGTAATTTGCAAAAAATTTGCAATAATGGGACCTAATTGAAAGAAATACGAAATCTGGGGGGTTAAATATATAAAAGGTAAAATTCCAATTGCATAGAAATGAAATTTTTAAATGCATGTCAATAACAATGGAGAATAACAAGGGTTTAAACACAAATATATTACTTTATGAGAAAATAAATAATAATTGTATAAATAAATATACCAAAATAAATAAATAAATAAAGTAAACTAGATTAATTAACAAAATTAATTACGAACTCAAAACATATATTGAACTAAATCAGAACCCATTAAATATCAATTAAACTAAACTATCATAAAACACAGTAGTAAAACAAACTCCCAACTCCAAAATCGGTTCTTTTGACTGGAAACTCTCTCTCTCTGTGTTCTCTCTTTTCTCCCTTTCTCCGTTACTCTCTTTGGTTTGTATTTTCTTTTTCTCTCTCTCCCCCCTCATTGTTTCTTCTCTCTAACTCACTTCTCCCTCTGTTTTTTATTTTCTCTCTTTCCCTCTCCAGCTTTCTTCCCCTGTTTCTTATTTTTCTAATTGCTTTCTCTTTTTCTCGAATCACTCTCTTCTCTCTGTTTTTTCTATTTCTCCCCTCCTCTCTCTAATTTTCTCTCGTTCTCTGTTCTCTACTCCAACTCTTCATCTCTCTCTACCCTCTCTCTCTCCCACTCTTCGATTCTCTCTTGAACCAAACAGTAGGAACAAACATCCCCAAACCAGCTCCTTCTTCAAAGCATAGGAAGGGGAGAGGTGGTGGTGCTGTTGTGCGACTGAAAGGGGATAACAAAAGGGAGGTTTTGAGTGGTGGTGTTTGGAGTTGCTTTGTGAATCACATGTTGAGGGTGGCCATGGAAGAGCTGATGGCAATAATGAGTCAAACGGTAGTGAAGCTGCATGTGTGACGTTGGCTGACGAGTGGAATTTGGTTTGGTGGAATTGGTTATTTGTTGCTGATTATGGGTAGTTGATGGGGCTTTTGTGTGGAATTGGGTCTTGTTTGGTGATGGACGATGGTAGGGAGAAGAGTTGTTATTGGGCTTTCAATAGAGATCTGGGGCTAATTAAGTTTATTGGGGTTTGATTGAGCAGGCTGTGATTTAGCGACAAGAGACTTGGAGGATTGGGGCTGCCTGTGTGAGTGGTGATGGCCTTGGGGCTAATTGATGGTTATTCTAGCAGTTTGCTTGTGTTTGTTTTTATGTGCAGGTTGAAGGTGTGTGGTGGTTCAGTCGTGACCTGGTGATGGATAGGGGCTGTAATTGGGTTCATATTGGAGCGGAAACTGATGGATGGATGCTGTAATTTTGGCAGTGTATTTTTTGATGGCAATGGTCTTGGGCAATGGCTTTGTAGGTTGTGGAGTGGTTGGTTGAGGGCTTTGAGAGGATGATGTTTGAGATTTGGGTGGCACAAGTAGAGAGAATCTGGTGGTTCTGTTTTGTTGTCGATGGTGGTATAGGGGAGAGGTTGAGGATAGTGGTATTTGGTGATGCTTGGGTGAAAATGGTTCAATTGGTAGTGGTTCTGGACTGTCTTGTGTTATTTTGCTTTTTCTGTGCAGGTGATTTGTGGTGTGGAGCTTGCGGTGGTGGCAGTGAGTTAGGTGGTGGTAGTAGCTAGTTGGTTGAGGCTTCGGACAATGGAGTTCTGATGATTTTGTTTGATTGTTTTTGGTTTGTGTGGTGTGCTTGTGAATTGGGTAGATGATTTGGATTTGGTTTGTCTGTGTTTGGATCATTTGTTGAACTGTCTTTGCAGGTTTGTGATGATGATTTCTTCCGTTGGAGGATGATGGTGAATCTATGGTTTGTGGGCTATTTTGCAACAGTAGTAGTTGTTTGGAGGTAATTGCTATTTGGTTGTTTGTGGAGATGATGGATGTAACACCCTAGAAAATGCACATATAAGAAGCATTTTTTTTATTTAGGGTTAAGTGTTAATCCTTGATTTATTAGTTGGGAGATTTCTTGAGTTAATTAGGTTAATTAGCTAAGATTTTCATTTTGAAGCAAGAACACTTAAGTACTAAAGTTAGAATAATTTTTCTTGACCATTTAACTCATATTAGTGTTTAAATTTTGACTAGTTCATTTCACTATTTTCTAGTCTTTTGACTACTTGAAATTTTGCTCAATTTTATTCAAAAAGTTTCACTTATTTTCTCACCTTATTTTTTTTCCTTGGCTGAAATTTTTTTTCTCTCTTTTCTTTCTTTCTTGGCCGAAATTCTCTCTCTTTTCTTTTCTTTTTCTTGGGCCGAAATTCTTTTCTTTTCTTTCTTCTTATGGCCGGTTCTCCCTCTCCCAAATTTACCCTATTTTTTTTGCTTTAATAATGTATGTCTTCACATGGTTTAAATTAAGTGATAAGAGTTGATAATTTTAACCAATTAAATTAAACCAAGTTGCTAAACTTGCATTAAAAGCCCACTTTTTACTTTACTCTTGTAATGATGTTATTGGCTAATTATTTTCTCACCTTTTCTTCAATTCTTTTTCATTTTTCCTAGACTATTTCTTTCTCTTTTCTCCTCACCTTGGCCAGGCCATGCTTTTTCTTCTTCTTCCCTCATTTTTTGCTCTCAACTTCTTGGACTTTCATCTCTCAAGTTGACACAAATCAACCATAGGAAGTGGACTTCTATCTTTTCTAAGCAAAGTTCTAAGCATATCTAAGGTATTTACCATGAACTTACCTTATTAAATTTCATGTTTTAATTAGTTTTTATGCAAGTTTAAATCCAAGTTTCTTGTTAATACTACTTGAAGAAATTAGTTAGAACTTGAGAATTAATTGCTATATAAAGTGTTCTTGTGGTTAGATAGACTAGTATGTGGCCTTTAAACCTTGAAAATTTATGTTTTATATGTGGTTTAGTTGAAGATTTAAGTTGGAACTCAAGAACACTTAAAACAGTCATGCTGGACCAGTTTTAGTAAAACTTTCATAACTTGATGTAGATAGCTTGGATTCGAATGATTCTTGTTGTTTTAGAAACTAGATTAATAGGGCTTTCAAACGGTATAAAGCTTGCATGGTGGTTCATTGTGTATTAACCGCAGAAAGCTTGCAAAGTTGGCTGAAAATTCGGTTCTGCGTAAACAAGTTTTGATGAAGAGCCAACTTGGGGCCTGATTTTGAACCTGTTCTAGTTGGAATTTTAAGTGATGATCTCATGAAAGTTGTAGCCCTATAAACGTACTTTCAAACCATGTAATCACAATTCCCTAGTTCTTAGTGGATTGACCCCAGCAATGGCACGAAGTTGGCTGAAAACCAACCCTGTGCAGAGTTGGGGGATGATTCTTGGAGTAGGGATTTTGAATTTGAGTAGAATCTTGATTGAATTTGAGTTTAAATTGAACATAGAAGTTGTGGTACATGTTGAATGGATTGGGTTGTTGAATTTTCTTGCAGGTTTAAAAAAATTTTGGTTAGTCCGATTTAAGGGGAAATGCTGCTGAAATTTCGGTAGAATTAAAAGAAGAAAAATGGATAAGTGAAATTTTAAGCTTAGAATGTGTTCAATTGAGGGAAATTTAAGTGTAGGAATTTTTAGAAATGATCTAGTGATAGATTAGACTTTATTAGAATAAGTAAGCTTTAAACCTTAGAAACCCTAAAACCAAAACCCTAGAAGTAAGTGGGGTATTTTCTTGACCTTTTTCTTACTAAATTTACTAGGATTTTAATTGAGTTTTTATGTTATTATTTCTTTTAAATTTCAGGGTCCGAAAACACAACACGACCGTTTCACGAGATATTTTCTTAGGCTTTCAAGGTGAGTGTCCTTATGTGTGTATGATGCATGAAATGTGATATTTATTTGGTAAATATTATGCTAAGATTTAAATCACTATGTGAGTACATGTGTTACTTGAGGAAAGATGTGTACTTTATCACATCTATTCCGCAATGTGTTACTTGCTTTCATTGACTAATGTGTTAATTGTGTGTGAGACTACCGTGACTAACTTCATCGTTATTTCACGGATAGTCAACCCGGCTGCACGTGGGAGGTCATAAGGTGCTGGGTGTTTTAGGGTGTGAATTCTTTCCTTTTGAGTTGTGAATCCTCAAAGAGGCCAACTCCGGATTGAACTTTTTGTGTGCTTGTTGGCCCTTCAGGGTTGAGATTTTTCTCCCCTGGATGTGGTAGCTTGTACGGAGGTTATAAGGTGCTTGGCGGTTAGGGTTTGTGCTTGATAAAACTGATATGTTATTTGATAAAGACCTGAGCTATTATCTCGGTCCAAATATCGTGACTACATGATCAGTACTTGCTCTTTCTGCGGTTAAGCTTGCTTCCGTAGTTGAGCCCTATATCCTCCTTTGACTACATGTTAAACTGAATTGTTTATATCTTGATTTATTAATTTAATTGTTCGATTATTTCATTTACTAAAAATAATGAGTTCTTGATATGATTGCATGACTTGGACATTCACTAGGCTATTATAGCTCATTCCATTTTATTTGTTTTCCTTTACTCAGGTTGCTCGAAAAATTAAAGCCGGACTGACTAGTTTTGATTATTATAAATATTTAGTTAATGTAATAGCCGAGCTGTGTTAGGTTATTTTTGTGAAAATTATGTAAATTATGACATGTAACCTTTTGATGTGAATCGTATCTTTAAGTTAAATAATAAGAGTGTATTTTATTTTATTCAATTTTATTTTATGTTATTTTATTTTAATCTAAGTACACTTGGACGTTTGCGTGAGTGCGTGTATCGAGACCTGGCGAGAGCTAGGCAGGCAGTCCGCTAAGCCCTTTGGTGCGCCTCTGGGTAAGGTGGGGCTGTCACAATGGAGGTTGGAGATGGTGGTAGAAAACAATGCTCTAGTTTTGGTAAACAGTGATGGTGGAGAGGGATGTTTAGGGGTGAGCAAATTCAGTAAATACCGAATTACCGACCGAATTCGAATTGAATTCGGTAATTCGGGCAGTAATTCAGAAAATTCAAAAAAAATAAAATCAAATTCGGTCGATATTCGAAAATAAAATTTTAATTCGGTAATACCGAATATACTGATTTCAAATTGGTAATTCGAATTCGGTATAAATATACTAAATTTGAATTACCGAATTTAGCATTTATTGAGCTATTATTTCGTAGTGGACTAGCTTGGGTTGGGCCATTATTTCCTTAGGCCCATTATGACAAAAACCCATCTCACCATTCACCATTTGTTCGACGACGTTGTCTTTGTAATAACGGTCTTTCTTGTCTCTTCTTGTGTCTTGTCTTTACCATTGTGATTTCCAATTTCCACATTTCCAAGTCCAACCATAGATCTAACTCTCTCCTTCCCTACCGTCAAGCACCTGAAGTCAGCATCCTTACCACGGTCGATCGATCCAGTCGATCCTCCTCCTCCTCCTCTCCCTCCTCAGGCACGCAGGTTGTAGATCTACTTCCCCTAGCTCCTTGAAAGAGAAGGAAAAGGTCTTCAAAAGGGCCTAAGAAACGATCGAGGTAAGGTTACCAAATGATTGTTTTATAAAACTCTATGATCACCATCTTCCTGAATCTGATGCTGTTTATCCACAATATGCATCACTTCATCTTACCCAATATGCCTAGCTTATGTTTTTTATTTTATATTTTTTATGTTGTTAATTTTTTTTCCTTTGCATCTGTGGTTCGAAGAGGTTTGTTTCTTACCTAATCAAGATATTATTTTGGTTTGTTTTCTTACTTTTTCTTCTTAAAAGTCGATCAAATCAGTTGCTTGAAATAATTAGTTGCGGTTGATAATAAAATAATTAATTATTTGCGGTTGCTCAACTGATTGTATAAATGAACAAGATAATGGAAAAAGACAAATGGTGTTACAGGGGCAGACAATGGAACTCCATTTCACATGCACTTGATTCTCGATATGATTATTATTATTATTATTATTATTATTATTATTATTATTATTTTCAATATGCCCATGCAATACACACAAAAATATTAATCATACCTGTACCCAATTCAACAATATTGTGTAGAATTAATTTAAGAGGAAGCCAGCTGGAAACATAAATTATTTTATCGTTGAAACAATACGCATGTGCATCTTTTATAAGTTACTAAAAAGGGTTGCTGCTTAGAGAAAATTTTGAATGATGTGAATACTGGAGGGTGTATGATATTCTATGAATATGTCAGCTTCTTTTGCCTCGAAATGAAGTTGATGTTGCAATGTAAAAGAAAGAAAATAAATAAATAACTCAAGTTTACTTTAAGATGATGTGCTATTGAAGTCTATTTTGTAAAATCACATTTTAGGCAAGTTCATCATGCCAAAACTGCCACTGAAAGACTAATAAAATTTTTTAGTTGACTGAAAGAAATAAACTCCTATTGAACCAGTGATTTGGCTAAGTACTTTGTAAATGGACAATGTCATTGCACCAATGCCTAATTATATCGTGCTTTCTAGTAATTAGTTTTCATGATAGGCCTTGGTTTTTCATAAATTGGATACAGTGTTTATTTAGTATCTCTTGTTTAAAGTGTTTGGTAAAGCCTGCAATTAAGTAGAGTACCATACCACTTGACTTAGTGCTGCAGCACTGATTTCAGGGCTGTGGAGCGTGCTAAATTGGATCATCAGGCAAGGTTTCATTTCCTTTTGATTTGTCCTATTAACTTCAATTTATTATATAAAGAGGTTGAACTTATTTCTAGTCATTCTCATTTAGACGAGTTCTTTATAGTGCTGAATTGGATTTCATATTAATTAATGTATTGTTATCATCTTCTTTCAGCTCTCCAAATGCAGTGTTAATAGTAGTATTACTTCTCATTTTCTTTTCAGATTGCAGAACTTTCCTTGTTGGATTTGTTTGAGAAATCAAAAACATTTTTAAGGAGTGCACCTGAAAGGAAAGTCTTGAGGAAAGGTTGACAAAAGCTTGGGAAGTCTTGAGGAAAGTAGATTAATCTAAGAGTTGATTAATCAAGAATAGATTAGAAGAGGAATGTATTAGCTTGTAGCATTTGGATCTAGATTTTTCTTGAATTGAACTCTATAGTGTGTATCATCTAATGTTTCCCGGATCTTGTGAAAGTGTTATTGAATTGTTGTCATTTGTTTGAACTTAATGAACTTCTATGCATTTGGACTTAATTTGTAGTTGGTATTATAACTTAATTGGTATTGTAATTTGATACTCTTGTAGCTTTCTTTGATTTAAGATGTCATTTTAATTCCACAAAAATTCTTCTCTAATGGGGAACCAAACATTAGGCTATAATGCATGTATAATGTATTGCAGTTTTTTTTTTTAATTTTTTAATTTTTTAATATTTTTTTGAATTCGGTTACCAATTTAGAATACCGATTTACCGAATTGAATTTGGTTTGGTATTAAGTGAAATCGAAATCGAATTCGGTTGGTATATTTGAAAAAAAAAATACCAAATTGACCGATTTCAACCTACTGAATTACTGACAGATTCTCACCCCTAGGGATGTTGGGTGATGATAGCAATTGGGCAGTAGCAGGGGTGATTGGCAGAGGAGGAAAAAACCAGAAACAAAGGAAGAACAAAACATAGAAAACAAATAAAAGAAAACCCCAAAATACACAGACCCAGAAAACAAGAACCAAAGAAAGAGAAAAAAAATTTCAGCAGTCAACTAAAAATTTCAAACAAACAATCACAATCAATCAGATTTGAAAGAAAAATGGGTCAAAATCTAAGAGAAAACTAAGTAATAGATTACTTTTTAAGACTTTGATTGTGAGGTTTAGGTACTATCAAAATTAAGCAAAATTCACACAAACAAGTAATAAAATTTATAACCTAATACCTCTTTCCGCAAGTGCACGGGTCAATTGTAGTACGAGAAGTATTAGGGTCGATCCCATGAGGAAACAAGACTTAGCAAGTACCAAAGCGACTAATTTGCTCTATTATCTAGACAAATTATCAAACATGTGGTGTGCAAGGCTAAGGAAATTAATATACTTGGAAGTAAAACAAATGGAAGAAATTCACAAATACAAGTCAAAGGGTTTAGAATCCACTAATTGTCACTAATATAATTGAATGAACTAACACCTTGCTATGTTAATCTTGTCTTGCTTAGGATTGTAACTCCATATGAAATCAAGACTTGCTTTCACAATGAATTGACTAGAGTTTAACTATGTTCATGATGAACTCTTGTGAAATGCATGAATTGTGGTATTAAACAACCTCAATCCACCTACCTATACCACTATCTGCATGTGTGTACAACATAGGCTTCATCTACCATTTTCCAATGTTATAAGCATTTCTTAATGTCAAATAACATATAAATGATTTGCAATAGTTGATCAAGCTACTACAAATGTTAAACCTTGATGATGAACAAGCAAACATAAGTTATAGCAAGTATAATAACATTCAAATCGTATAATTAGCTTCATCTAACCCTAAGACATGTATTTAGTTAAACATAGTTTGTATGAATATCATATAATAGAAACAACTCATAAACAAGTAAGAAATTAAAGGGATAAGGTAAGAAATACTCATTTGTTGGTAGAACATGGCTTTAAAGCTTCATTCTCATTGATATGAATTGATACACATGAATCCTCCAAGAGTTTTCTTACAAGTAATTAAAATTCTTCTAAACTACAAAGAAAACTACTACAATATGCTACTTGGGAGTTCTTCTCCCTTCAAGACTTTTTTCTAAATGTCTTGCAAGAGTTCCCTATTTATAGACAAATTCACCCTAATCATTTAGACAACTTGCATGATAATTTGCAAGAAAAGTTGCCTTGAAATCACAAAAAGATTTTCATTGAATTTTGCAATCTTTTCTTGGGTATTGCAGGTGCATAGAATCATCAAAAAGTCATCAAAGGAGGCTGGAAGATAAGCTGCAAGTTGAAGATGTCATTTGTTATTGTATGCCCTAAAACCAAGATGGTTTAAGGCTTTTTGTATTTACACTTATTCATGTTATATTTATTCATGTGGCATTTTTCTTTATCATCTATACTTGTATTTCCATGTTACTTGTTTGTTTGATAAAGTCCTTAGAATATTAACTGCATATTAGAGATTGTAAGGGTTACAATTGTGATGCCCCGGAAATTCATACAAAAATCATTTGATTCATGTTATGTCTATTAGTAGTAGAAAAAAAAGAGAGAAGAGAAAAGAAAAGGAAAAACCGAAAATATATTTTATAAGGAGATTTCTTTTATTTAAAGTTTAGTGTTAATCTTGATTTATTAGTTGGAAGATTACTTAAGTTAATTAGGTTAAGAAAATGAGATTCTTCCATGATCAAGTGGGACATCTAAGTACTATATTTTTGGATTAATTTTATTGGACCATTAGTTTATAATAGTGTTTAATTTTGACTAACTAACTTTATCATTTTCAAGACTTTTGACTAAGTGAGCTTTAGTTCACAATTTTGACCAAAAATTTCACTAATTTCCCTTGCTTTTCTCTCTCCAAAAATCCGGCCCTCTCTTCCTATTTTTCTTTCATTTTTTGCTTTAAAATTTGTGCCAAGAATGTTTACTAATTACTAGGAGATAGGTGACCAATATTTTCACTAATCAAATTTAACCAAGTAGCCAACATTTCATTAAAAGCATACCAACTCACATGACTCTTGTCTTGCTATAATTGGTCAATCTCTTCTCCATTATTTTCTTTATTTCTTTTCTCTTTTCCTAACCTATTTCCCTTCCATTTTCTTTCTCCCTTGGCCGGATCTTTCCCCTCTCTATTCTTTTATTTGTGCTTTAAAATTTATGCAAATAGCTCACTAATTTCTAGATGATAAAGAGATCAAAAGGTTTCACCAATTAAATTAATCCAAGTTTACCACTAATGTCTTAAAAGTCTAAACCCTAGCTTACTTCTTGTTAAGTTATTATTGGTTATTCTTTTCCTTATCTTTTTCTTTATTTCTTTTCTATTTCCCTAGCTTACTTCTTGTTAAGTTATTATTGGTTATTCTTTTCCTTATCTTATCTTTATTTCTTTTCTATTTCCCTAGCTTACTTCTTTCTCTTTTTCATTTTCTTTGGCCGGCCCTCTTATTCTCTCCTTTCCTCTCATTTTTTCTCTCAACTTCTTGAAGCTTTCTCTCCAAGATTAGAGAAATTTCACCATAGAAATTTAGTTTTTCTTCTTCCTAGACAACCTTCTAAGCTTGATCAAGGTATGTACTATGAACTTTTGCTATTAATTTCAAGTTTTATTTAGTTTTGTTCAAGTTTTATACTAAGTATTTGTTAGTAGTACTTGAAGATTTAAGCTTGAACTTAAGAACACTTGAACAGTCATGCTGGACCAGTTTTAGTAAAACTTTCATAACTTGGTATAGATAACTTGGATTCGAATGATTCTTGTTGTTTTATAAACTAGATTCATAGGGCTTTCAAACGGTGTAAATCTTGCACTGTGGTTCATTGTGTATTAATCGCAGAAAGTTTGCAAACTGGGCTGAAAATTAGATTCTGCGTAAACAGTATTGATGATGAGCCAAATTGAGGGCTGATTTTGAACTTGTTCTAGTTGGAATTTGAATTGATGATCTTCACGAAAGTTGTAGTCTTAGAAACGCACTTTCAAACCATGTAATCACAATTTCCTGGTTCTTGGTGAAATGACCCCAGCAATGGCATGAACTTGGGTGAAAACCAACCCTGTGCAGATTGGGTTAATGAAGCACTAGGTTGTGGACCGATTTTGGAATGGTTTTTGTTAGAATTTGACATGGTGCTCTTCCTAAAAGTTTTACCCCTTAAAATATAGTTTCTATCCACATAATCACTTTTCTCATACGACGTATCAATTAGAAGTTATGTTCTGTTGAATACCCCTATTTGGTAAACTTGAAAGCATGAGTTACCCAAGAAAAATGGGTTTAAGGTGGTAATTTGATCAGGTTGCAATTAGAACCCAAATTCGGTGTCAGAGTGGAAAATGTTCCGAATTAAGTCTAGTTTATAGTGGTTTTGAGCTTGTGACATGTGGTTGAGTGAATTTTCTAGAATAAGAAAACCCAAAAATTAACCCTAAACACTAAAACCCTAGAACGAAGCCCTAGAAATAATTGGGTTATTTCTTGAATTTTCTTGCTAATTTACTTAGGGTTTTCACTAGATTATTTCTTGTAAATTCCAGGATCCGAAAGTGAACCTCCACCATTATACGAAATATTTTCTTAAGCGATCCAGGTGAGTGTCCTTTTACTTATGCATGTTAGTGTCTCTATGTGTGCATGATGCATGAAATGCTTGTTCTACTTGAGAATGTTAAATTATGGAATATTATGTTATACTTGAAATTGTTATTTTATGACATGTGTTACTTGAGGAAAGAAGTGTACTTTATCACTTCTATTTCGCAATGTGTTACACGCTTTCATTATCCAATGTGTTACTTGTGCATGGGACTTCCGTGACTAACTTCACCGTTACTTCACGGATAGTCAACCCGGACAGGCTTGGGAAGATATAAGGTGCTGGGTGTTTTAGGGCGTGATGTTCTTTCCCTTATGAGTTGTGAATTTAGTAATATAAGGAAAACCCGAATAAAACCCTAGTGAATTTAGTAAGAAAAATTGAAGAAAATACCCCACTTATTTCTAGGGTTTTGGTTTTAGGGTTTCTAGGGTTTAGGGTTTTCTTATTCTAAGAAAATTTAATCTATCACTAGATCATTTTCTAAAAATTTTTGCACATCAACTTCCTTAAATTGAGCATATTCTAGGTTTAAAAATCTCACTTGTCAATTTTTCTTCTTTTAATTCTACCAAAATTTCGGCAGCATTTCCCCTTAAAATCGGACTAACCCAAATTTTTCCTGCAAGAAAACAACCAACCAACCCATATTTCAACAAGTTCTACAACTTCTATGTTCAACTCAAACTCAAATTCATTCAAATTTCTACTCAAATTCAAGAGTTCTACTCCAAGAATCTTCAACCAAGTAACATATAACACATGAGATTTCAAGGTTTAAATGCTATTTACTAGTCTATCTAACCACAAGAACACTTTATCTAGCAAGTAAATCTTCAACTCTAACTAAATTCTTCAAGTAGTAATAACAAGAATTTAGATTTAAACTTGTACAAAAGCTAAAGAAAACTTGAAATTAGTAGGAAAAGTTCATAGTAGATACCTTAGATAAGCTTAGAACCTTGTGTAAGAAGAAGAAAAGCTCACTTTCTATGGTGGAATTACCCAAAATTTGGAGAGAAAGCTTCAAGAAGTTGAGAGCAAAATGAGAGGAAAAGAGAGAGAAGGATGGCCGGCCAAGAAGAAAGAAAAAGAGAAAGAAATAGGCTAGGAAAAATGGAAAAGAAATAAAGAAAAGGTGGGAAAAATAATAACCAATCAAAACATAACAAGAGTCAAGTTTAGGTTTAGACTTTTAAGACATTAGTGGTTAAGTTGGACAAATTTAATTGGTGGAGCTTTTTAATCTCTTATCACTTAGCAATTAGCAATATTAGGGCACAAATATTAAAGCAAAAAAAGAGAAAAATAGAGAGAGAGAGAGATCCGGCCACAAGAAGAAAAAGAAAAGAAAGAAATTCGGCCAAAGAAGAAAAAGAAAAAGAAAGAAGAAATTTCAGCCAAGAGAAAAGAAAAAGATAGAAGAAAATTCAGCCAAGAAAAAGAAAATAAAGTAAGAGAACAAGTGAAATTTTTGAGTAAAATTGAGCTAAAATTTAAGTAGTCAAAAGACTAGAAAATAGTAGAATAAACTAATCAAAATTTAAACACTAATATAAATTAATGGTCCAATAAAATTATTCTAAATTTGGTACTTAGGTGTCCTACGTAATAATGAAAATCTTAGTTAATTAACCTAATTAACTAAAGAAATCTTCCAACTAACAAATCAAAGATTAACACTTAACCCTAAATAAAAGAATGTCTCTTGTAAGTGCATTTTCTAGGGTGTTACATAGTGGGCTGGTGTTAATGCCTGGTATTGGTGATGGAGTTCGTGGAATCGAAGTGAAAGTAATAGTGTATTGTTGTGTGTGTAAGTGAAGTGAGTTTTGTGTGAATATGTGTTTGTGGTCTGTGTTGTATGCGAGTGTTGTGTATGAATCAGCATGTTTGAATGTTTGATGCTGAGTGCGTGTGTTTGTGTTAGTGTGTGAGGATGTGTGTTTGTATGTGTTGGCAGTGTGTGCTGGTGTGTGAGTAGTATGTGTTGGCAGTGTGTGCTGGTGTGTGAGTAGTATGTGTTGGCAGTGTGTGCTGGTGTGTAAGTAGTATGTGTAACGTGTATGTAGACACCAAATATTGACACACCTTTGGTTAAAATATGTGTGTTACTTTATTTTAGGGGGTATTTTTCATTTTTCGGGGGTCGAGTACAATTTTCGTGCATATTATGTCTAATTAGTTGTATCAGGGGCAAAATAGTAATTTTACGGCGTAAATATTATTTTATTTTAATTTATTTTTTTTATAATACATAATTTTACTATTTTTTATGATTATTTCTAATTTTAATGATTTTTGGAGTCATCTAGTATTTATTTAAAATTTTAGTATTTTTTTACTTAATGGCACGTTTCCCAATGCATTTTTTTATGAGAATTTTTCAAGTAAA
Organism: Mitragyna speciosa; assembly: GCA_024721245.1. Classification (NCBI taxonomy): domain Eukaryota; kingdom Viridiplantae; phylum Streptophyta; class Magnoliopsida; order Gentianales; family Rubiaceae; genus Mitragyna; species Mitragyna speciosa. Next base: position 7,103,901 of record CM045565.1, read on the forward strand.
AAAAAAATTTTTGTTATGCATGTTTCATATGTTCATGAATTTTCTGTATAAATTTCATAATTTTTAGAAATCGTTTAGTATTTATTTTAATACTTTATTATTATTATTATTATTATTATTATTATTATTAGTTGTTATTATTATTATATTTTTTATTAATTACATATTTTAATGTTATGTTCATTTTTAAATTTTTACAGTAAATTTTTATTTACTCATTTTTATAACTCTAAAATTTTAGTATTTTTTCTTATTGATTTTAGGAAATACAAATATCTTTTATTTTGTTTTTTATTTCATTTTTCTTCTTTTCTTTTCTCCTTTATTTCCATTACAAAAAAAAAAAAAAAAGAGAGCAGGATGCAAACACTGTAGCAGCATGGGAGCTGCCATCAGAGCAGCCCCATGCCATCATCACAACTCTCCCCAACTCCCCTGCAATTCAGCAGATTTGAGGGGATTTTTGGGAGATTGATTTTCTTCCCCATCTACACACTCAACCTCACTCTCTTCTCTCAGCCATAAACACACACACCTGCACATTTTTTCACTCCCCTGAAGCACACCTTACTCACACAGCCTCACAAACTCACTTCACCTGCATACACTCAGAATTCACAACCCACACCACAATTACACATACAGCACACACTAACACACACTCATTCACGCAGAGTTCACACACCCTGCATTTACACAGGCACACCACCAGACACTTCACTGGCACAAAAAATTCACTCCATTTTCCCTGAAAATTTTGCACTCAGCTCACAGCAACACTCGACCCTTTCCCTGCACAATTCATAGGCACAATTCACAGGCATTACACACACACGCACTTGAAATTGCACACAACCAGACACAAACAAAACCTGCAAATTTACACAACACAGAAACACACATCACACAGAAACACACATCACACACAATATACAGAGTGCACAAACATCACAACACATTCAATTTTCACCATTCGAACCTGCACTGAATCAGCCAAAAAAAAAAAAAAAAACAGCAACAACAACAACAACCGGCCGAACAACAACCGGAGCACCACAACCACCATTCCGCCAAAGACATCGGACCAGCCATGCTTCTCTGATTTAGGTAAAAAAAAAATTCTCTCAATCCCTCTTTCATTTTGTACAATTAATTGATGAATTTAATGCATGATTTGGGGATTTTGGCATGCTTTGGGGAAGGGATTAGTTGAGAGAGATGAGTGAACTAAAAAAAAAAAATCGAGAGAGAATCAGAGAAGAAGAAAAAAAAAAAGAAAAAAAAATCTGTAAAAAAAAAAATTTCGAGAGAGAAACGGTGAGAAGAGAGAAAAGAAAGAAGAAAGAAAGAAAGAAGAAGAAAGAAAGAAAGAAAGAAAAAAAAGAAAAAAAAAAGAAAAAAAGCAAATCTGCAAGAGAATAAGAGAGAAACGGTGAGAAGAGAGAAAAGAAAGAAGAAAGAAAGAAAGGAAGAAGAAGAAAGAAAGAAAGAAAGAAAAGAGAGAAAGAAAAAAAAAAAAGCAAATCTGTAAAGGGAGAGCAGATCGGGAGAAGAGAGAAAAGAAGGAAGAAGAAGAAAAGAGAAGAAGAAAGAAAGAAAGAAAGGAAGAAAAAGAAGAAAGAAAAGGAAAAAGAAAAAAGAAAAAAAATCTTGGAAAACGTAAAAAAAAAAAAAAAAATCGTAAAAAAAAAAATTTAGTTTTAGTGAAACTACGTCGTTTTGACGTAGTTTCACTCAAAACTACGTCGTTTTGATTAGTTTAGTTTTTTAATTTATTTTTAATTAATAATAGATATTTATTTTATAGCCCTTATGCTTTTATTAATGTCACTGTGGCCCCAAGATTTTCTGATTTGTGCATTTAAGTTTCTATTTTTTATAGATTGACCCCCATAATTTTATTTTCTTTGCAATTAGGTCCCAATTAATTGCATTTAGGTCCCTCAACTTGTAGATAATTATAATTTTGCCCCTATATTTTTCAATTTTCTATTTTTTACCCCTATATTTCGAAGTTGATCCTAATGCTTTGAGTTTAAGGCAAAATTAACTTATACTAGGACGAGCCGAAAAGCGAACAACAAATTGATTTCATTTGATTTATATGGGGACAAATTTTTCTCCAATAAAAGAAAAAAAAAGATTGATTGCAAGTGAATTTTCGTGTCACACAAGTCTCAAATTTGAAAACATGATCTTGAATTCATTTGATTCCATACACTGGGGCAAAAATTTTTTAAGAAAAATTTTTGACAATTTTATTGATTTGTACGTTATATTTGACAGTTGTTTTAAGTTTATTATCGCATTCATCAACCTTGGCAGCCCAAGGTCATGCATCCGTCCAGCAGCCTAGTCGGCATCTGTCTATTTACTTTTCCAAGTCTGGCAACCCAGACTTTACATTTTATGACTCCTGGCAGCCCAGAATCATTTATTTCCGTTTCTAGTTGGCAGCCCAACTTTGCATTCGTCAACCTTGGCAGCCCAAGGTCATGCATCCGTCCAGCAGCCTGGTCGGCGTCTTTTATTTATGTTTCAAGTCTGGCAGCCCAGACATTGCATTTATGATTCCTGGCAGCCCAGGATCATTTATTTCCGTTTCAAGTTGGCAGCCCAACTTTGCATTCGTCAACCTTGGCAGCCCAAGGTCATGCATCCGTCCAGCAGCTTGGTCGGCATCTTTTATTTATGTTTCAAGTCTGGCAGCCCAGACATTGCATTTATGATTCCTGGCAGCCCAGGATCATTTATTTCCGTTTCAAGTTGGTAGCCCAACTTTGCATTCATCAACCTTGGCAGCCCATGGTCATGCATCCGTCCAGCAGCCTGGTCGGCATCTTTTATTTATGTTTCAAGTCTGGCAGCCCAGACATTGCATTTATGACTCCTGGCAGCCCAGGATCATTTATTTCCGTTTCAAGTTGGCAGCCCAACTTTGCATTCGTCAACCTTGGCAGCCCAAGGTCATGCATCTGTCCAGCAGCCTGGTCGGCATCTTTTATTTATGTTTCCAAGTCTAGCAGCCCAGACATTGCATTTATGACTCCTGGCAGTCCAGGATCATTTATTTCCGTTTCAAGTTGGCAGCCCAACTTTGCATTCATCAACCTTGGTAGCCCAAGATCATGCATCCGTCCAGCAGCCTGGTCGGCATCTTTTATTTATGTTTCCAAGTCTGGCAGCCCAGACATTGCATTTATGACTCCTGGCAGCCCAGGATCATTTATTTCCGTTTCAAGTTGGCAGCCCAACTTTGCATTCATCAACCTTGGCAGCCCAAGGTCATGCATCCGTCCAGCAGCCTGGTCGGCATCTTTTATTTATGTTTCCAAGTTGGCAGCCCGACTTTGCATTCATCAGCCTTGGCAGCCCAAGGTCATGCATCCGTCCAGCAGCCTGGTCGGCATCTTTTATTTATGTTTCCAAGTCTGGCAGCCTAGACATTACATTTATGACTCCTGGCAGCCCAGGATCATTTATTTCCGTTTCAAGTTGGCAGCCCAACTTTGCATTCATCAACCTCGGCAGCCCAAGGTCATACATCCGTCCAGCAACCTGGTCGGCATCTGTTTATTTACATTTTCAAGTCTGGTAGTCCAAACATTGCAGTTAACTTGTCAATATTTGTTCTGTCTAGTAGTTAGGACTCATTTTGTCCATTAATTTAAGCCCTTTATTAGGTCTTGCAGTTTTTTATCGCTTTTTGTTATCTTTGTTCAGCAATTCAAATGTTGCATTTTATTCTCTATTAAATAAAAAAAAATTCGAATGTTTGTGTTACCAATTGCAGTCATGTTATCATTCCCATCAACAGTTTACCTGCATTCGAACTACGTTTTGACCTAATTCCCTTGTGTGGGATACGTAGGCAACTCTTGGAGAGTTCGGTCACCTTCTCACTCTTTCATTTGTTTACATTTTTACATCATGTATGCTTAGATGTTTATCTTTGCTTTTGTGTTTAGGTGAGTCAAAATTCGGTGTTGTCTACGTCTTTGTCTGAAATCTCTGCGAGATTCCCGACAAAGAGGGGCAAGCTGTAGACACCAAATTTTGACACACCTTTGGTAAAAATATGTGTGTTACTTTATTTTAGGGGGTATTTTTCATTTTTCGGGGGTCGAGTACAATTTTCGTGCATATTATGTCTAATTAGTTGTATCAGGGGCAAAATAGTAATTTTACCGCGTCAATATTATTTTATTTTAATTTATTTTTTTATAATACATAATTTTACTGTTTTTTATGATTATTTCTAATTTTAATGATTTTTGGAGTCATCTAGTATTTATTTAAAATTTTAGTATTTTTTTTACTTAATGGCACGTTTCCCAATGCATTTTTTTATGAGAATTTTTCAAGTAAAAAAAAATTTTTGTTATGCATGTTTCATATGTTCATGAATTTTCTGTATAAATTTCATAATTTTTAGAAATCGTTTAGTATTTATTTTAATACTTTATTATTATTATTATTATTATTATTATTAGTTGTTATTATTATTATATTTTTTATTAATTACATATTTTAATGTTATGTTAATTTTTAAATTTTTACAGTAAATTTTTATTTACTCATTTTTATAACTCTAAAATTTTAGTATTTTTTCTTATTGATTTTAGGAAATACAAATATCTTTTATTTTATTTTTTATTTCATTTTTCTTCTTTTCTTTTCTCCTTTATTTCCATTACAAATAAAAAAAAAAGAGAGCAGGCTGCAATACTGTAGCATAATGGGAACTGCCATCAGAGCAGCCCCATGCCATCATCACAACTCTCCCCAACTCCCCTGCAATTCAGCAGATTTGAGGGGATTTTGGGGAGATTGATTTTCCTCCCCATCTACACACTCAACCTCACTCTCTTCTCTCAGCCATAAACACACACACCTGCACATTTTTTCACTCCCCTGAAGCACACCTTGCTCACACAGCCTCACAAACTCACTTCACCTGCATGCACTCAGAATTCACAACCCACACCACAATTACACATACAGCACACACTAACACACACTCATTCACGCAGAGTTCACACACCCTGCATTTACACAGGCACACCACCAGACACTTCACTGGCACAAAAAATTCACTCCATTTTCCCTGAAAATTCTGCACTCAGCTCACAGCAACACTCGACCCTTTCCCTGCACAATTCATAGGCACAATTCACAGGCATTACACACACACGCACTTGAAATTGCACACAACCAGACACAAACAAAACCTGCAAATTTACACAACACAGAAACACACATCACACAGAAACACACATCACACACAATATACAGAGTGCACAAACATCACAACACATTCAATTTTCACCATTCGAACCTGCACTGAATCAGCCAAAAAAAAAAAAAAAAAACAGCAACAGCAACAACAACCGGCCGAACAACAACCGGAGCACCACAACCACCATTCCGCCAAAGACGTCGGACCAGCCATGCTTCTCTGATTCAGGTAAAAAAAAAAATTCTCTCAATCCCTCTTTCATTTTGTACAATTAATTGATGAATTTAATGCATGATTTGGGGATTTTGGCATGCTTTGGGGAAGGGATCAGTTGTGAGAGATGAGTGAACTAAAAAAAAAAAATCGAGAGAGAATCAGAGAAGAAGAAAAAAGAAAAAATTTGTAAAAAAAAAATATTTCGAGAGAGAAACGGTGAGAATAGAGAAAAGAAAGAAGAAAGAAAGAAAGAAAGAAGAAGAAAGAAAGAAAGAAAGAAAAAAAGAAAAAAAGAAAAAAAGCAAATCTGCAAGAGAATAAGAGAGAAACGGTGAGAAGAGAGAAAAGAAAGAAGAAAGAAAGAAAGGAAGAAGAAGAAAGAAAGAAAGAAAGAAAAGAGAGAAAGAAAAAAAAAAAAAAGCAAATCTATAAAGGGAGAGCAAATCGGGAGAAGAGAGAAAAGAAGGAAGAAGAAGAAAAGAGAAGAAGAAAGAAAGAAAGAAAGGAAGAAAAAGAAGAAAGAAAAGGAAAAAGAAAAAAGAAAAAAAAATCTGGGAAAACGTAAAAAAAAAAAAAAAAGTTAGTTTTAGTGAAACTACGTCGTTTTGATGTAGTTTCAGTCAAAACTACGTCGTTTTGATTAGTTTAGTTTTTTAATTTATTTTTAATTAATAATAGATATTTATTTTATAGCCCTTATGCTTTTATTAATGTCACTGTGGCCCCGAGATTTTCTGATTTGTGCATTTAAATTTCTGTTTTTTATAGATTGACCCCTGTAATTTTATTTTCTTTGCAATTAGGTCCCAATTAATTTCATTTAGGTCCCTCAACTTGTAGATAATTATAATTTTGCCCCTATATTTTTCAATTTTCTATTTTTTACCCCTATATTTCTCGGTAATTACATTTTGACCCCTATATTTTTTTGGAATTGCATTTTTACCCCTGATATTTATGGAAATTACAATTTTACCTCCCAAGCTTGCTGTTATTGTATATTAGGTTTTAAATGTTGCTGAAAATTGCATTTTTGTCCTTATACATTGTTGGAAATTTTATTTTTGCCCTAGAATATTGCTGGAATTTTGCATTTTTGCCCCCAAACCTTGCTGGAATTTTATTTTGTACCCCAACATTGCTGGAAATTATATTTTGTCTTAGAATATTGCTGGAATTTTGCATTTTTGCCCCCAAACCTTGCTGGAATTTTATTTTGTACCCCTACATTGCTGGAAATTCTATTTTGTCTTAGAATATTGCTGGAATTTTGCATTTTTGCCCCCAATACTTGCTGGAATTTCATTTTTATCCCTCCCAACATTGCTGGAATTTTATTTTGCCTTAGAATACTTGCTGAAATTTTATTTTTTGTCCCCCAAACTTGCTGAAATTTTTATTTAAGTCATTATACTTGCTGGAATTTTAGTTTAAGTTCCTATACTTGTTGAAATCTTAGTTTTAAGCCCTAGATACTTGTTGGAATTTTATTCTAAGTCCCTAATTTGTTCGAAATCGACATTTTATGCTCAATTTTTAAGTATTTCATATTTTATACTTTAAATAGTGGTACCTTGACATGTTTGTTGATTTTCTTAGCAATTCATACCGGGTTTACGAAAGGGAGGTACCTCGATTACCCTTTTATTTCTCTTTATGTGCTCCTACGTGTTGCTACGTGGTTTTTTCTATATGTTTTTTATATCTCCTTTTGCTTATAATTTTGATACATATGTGAGTGTTTATTTAGTTATGCCATGTTATTTATTAGAAATTAATTTTTGATTATTCAAAGAAATGTAATAGATAGGTAATATTCTATTGAGCAAAAATTCTGTATTTAGATAGTTAATGTAGTAGATAGTGTATATCTAGTTAACAAAAAATTTTTGTATTTTAGATAGAAAGTGTAATAGATAGGTTAGATAGGATATCTTTTATTCTTTTTCTATTTTTAGATTGTAATTAGGTTATTCTCCGGTGTAATAGTTAGGGCTTTGTGTGCTATGTGCTTATGTGTTTTATTTGCTTTCTTTAGGACTTTGCATTTAGAATATCATGCTTATGTGTTATGTGCTCCTCTATGCTATTATTTGCTTTTATGTGATTATTGCTTTAATACATGCTTTATTTATTTACTTGCTTTAATTATATATGTGTATCGTCGCCACACTAGTCCAAAGCTAGTTGTGGTTAATTCCGGTTTCTTCGCTAGTCCAACGCTAGCGGAGAACTTATAGAAAATGGGCTAGTCCAATGCTAAGCCTTTAGGTCATTTTAGCCTTAGGATCATTTTCGTGTGCATTTCATGACATTTCACACACATTTTATCTTTTTAGGCTTTTTCCCATTTTCTATGAATTTTTATATATACTTTATAACTTATTACTTATTTTAACATCTATTTGGTGCATAACATTTAGATTCCACTACACATAGAATTTTAGGTCATTTGGGTGATTTGACTAGAAATAGTCATCTACTCACGTGGGAAGCGATGGCGTACATGTCGTTCCCCCCTCCGTGAGTAGAAACAGTTAGTCACGAGTCCATTAGTCCCCCGCACCCGTTATGTTGCATCCCCATTTTCTTTGTTCACTTACTATCTATACTATTATTTTTCTTTTCTTTTGCACTCCATTCAGCATCTATACTCGTGACTCCATCGAGGTCTATATCCGGGTTTCGCAATTAATGCGATAATTCCGACCGAACCTCAGTGGAACATTTCGTCCCTTATCGATATCCATTTTAGGATTAGATTTGCATTCATATAGTTGCATCCAAATGCGATAAAATCTTAGGGTTATATTAAGGAAAATTTAGACTAAACCTCGCAACTAGTTTCGGCTAGGTTGAAAGGGTGCCTTGGGCGCGAGCCTTTGCCTTCTCCTTTCTTCAACTGTGACTCCCGAACCTTTTTCTCTTGTTTTTCAAAGACCTTAGAGTCGTCTAAAAGGGTTTTCTTGTTTTTCCTTATTTTTTCCAAAAACCATTTCTTTAAATAAAGCATTTTGATTTTCTTACCTTTTATAAAATATTTTCGGGTGACTTGGTACACCAAAACTCAATACCAAGTGGCGACTCCGTTTTTCACTAAAAAACCCTTTTCAGACTCTATTTTCGGACCCAAAAACCGTCGCATTTTCAAAGTCCCATTTTAGGCCCTTTTTCTTTGTTTGTTTTCAAAATAAAGTATTTGTTTGTCACATTTTATCGAATTATCTTTTACAAAGCATTTTTTCTAAAATTATTTTTACAAAAATTTACACGCTTCTTTTTTTCCAATAAAATAAAAACAACCACATTTAACACTTCCTTTTCTTTTTTCCAAACATCTAACACTCATTTATTATCCCTTCAAAAAATGGGGCGCGACAGTGTGTGTGTGTCTGTGTAATATGTGTGAAACTGTGTGTGTAACAGTGTGTGTGTGTGTGAGAGAGAGAGAGAGAGGGAAAAAATGCAAGAAGTGTATGGAATAGTGTGTATAGTGCATGAGAGAGAAAGTGAATAAGTGTGTGAAATTAGCTAGTATGTGTGTTCTTGGTGTTCTAGGTGTAAGTTTGAAAATGTACTAGTGTGTGTTTTAGATGTGGGGTTGAAGATGTACTAGTGTGTATTCTAGGTGTTTTAGGTATAGATTTGAATATGTACTAGTGTGTTTTTTAGATGTTTTAGGTGCAGGTTTGAAGATACACTAGTGTGTGTTTTAGGTGTTCTAGGTGTAAGAGATAAAACCAATAAACTAAAAACTCTCTAGGCATTCTTTTTTTTTTTTCCTTCCCCCCTCTTTTTTAACCCCCAAGTAGAGGTATTTATAATGCAACAAAAGACTTATCTTCCAAGAATTGAATAAAAAATAAAAATGCCCGTGACGATCAAAATTACAACTTTACCACTACCAAAAAATTAAAATTTATATTCTTTCCCAAAAACACAAAAATAAAAAAATTAAGAAAAACGTAAATAATAAATTTATTAATAGAAATTCATCCCCAAAAAAATTAGAAAAACTTAAAAACATACTTAGAAGACCTAAAATGAATTTGGGACCCAAAAATGGCAAAAAATGTTTTGGAGGCGAAATGACTATTTTGCCCCTATGCTGTCAAAATATATGAAAAATATCAGTTAGTTTTGAAAAATTATGAAAAATTAAAAATAAACTTAAAATTCTAGAAAATGAATTTAACACTCAAAAATTGATGAAAAATGCATTTGGAATGTGAAATGATAATTTTGTCCCTGAACGCGGTATTTACAGAAAAAATAGCAATCGTTCTTGAAAAAATAAAAAAATTTAGAAACATGCTTAAAGAGTCAGGAAAATATATTTGGGACCTGAAATGAGTGAAAATGGTGTTCACAAGGTAAAACTACCATTTTGCCCTTGTGCTGGTAAAATATAGAAGTAAAATACCAATTAAAATTGAAAAAATCACAGAAAATTAAAAAATACGTATGAAAGTAAAAAATATAAATTTAAAACCTCCAAAGCTAATGAAAAAATATTCACAGGTAAAAATTTCTATTTTGCTCCCTGAGATTATTGATTTTGTTCCCCCTTTTATTGAAAAATTAGAGTTTGACCCAAAAAATATAAACACCTTCCAAGTGTTTAAAAAATAAATGGTATGGCAAAATTTGGTGTCTACAGCCGCAATTACACACATTATCTATCATGTTATGCTCTATCAATGAACTAATACACACATTATCTATCATGTTATGCTCTATCAATGAACTAACTCTAATCAAATACTGCTCCTATCTTCGCATTCACTAATATATTGTTCTCTTACACTTACATAATAGTGCAATCAGATGGCATTACTCACCTCAATTTTCTACCCAAGATATGTAATATCCCACATCGGTGGGAGTAAGAAAAAAAGAATAGTATATAACATCCTACGTTTGGGCTACTTGTAACACCCTAGAAAATGCACTTACAAGAGACATTCTTTTATTTAGGGTTAAGTGTTAATCCTTGATTCATTAGTTGAAAGATTACTTGAGTTAATTAGGTTAAGTAAATGAGATTCTTTCATGATTAAGTGAGACATCTAAGTACCTAGTTGGGATTAATTTTATTGGACCATTAGTTTATATTAGAGTTTAATAGTGACTAACTTATTCTACTATTTTCTAGTCTTTTGACCAATTGAATTTTAGCTCAATTTTACTCAAAAATTTCACTTATTCTCTTGCTTTCTTTTCTTTCTTCTTGGCCGAATTTTCTTCTCCTTTTCTCTCCTCATGGCCGGCTCTCTCTCTTCCCTATTTCTTTTCATTTTTGCTTTAATTTTGTGCCATAAAGTTGTTAATTACTAGAAGATAAATGATTAAAATTAGCACCAATCAAATTTAACCAAGTTAGCCAACTTTTCATTAAAAGCATACAACTTCACATGACTCTTGTCTTGCCCTAATTGGTCATTCTTTTCTCCATTATTTTCTTTATTTCTTTTCATTTTCTTGGCCTATTTTTCTTCTCTTTTCTTTCCCTTATGGCCGGCCCTCCCAACCTTCTTTCCTCTCTTTTCTTTTAAAATTTTATGTTATAAAACTTACTAATTACTAAGTAATAGATGATTAAAAAATTTGGACTAATTGTATTTAGCCAACTAGTACCCATTATGTCAAAATATCTAAACCCTAGCATGACTTTTGTTTAGCTTTGATTGGTTGCACTTTCTTCCATTAATCTTTTATTTCTTTTATACTTTTTGACCTAATTTCTCTTTCATTTTATTTCCCTTGGCCGAACCTCTTGTTCCTCTTTTCCTCTCATTTTTTTCTCTTAACTTCTTGAAGCTTTCTCTCCAAGATTAGAACAATTTCACCACAGAAATTTAGTTTTTCTTCTTCCTAAGCAACCTTCTAAGCTTGCTCAAGGTATTTACTATGAACTTTTCCTATTAATTTCAAGTTTTATTTAGTGTTTTGTACAAGTTTATATCTAGATTCTTGGTACTACTACATGAAGAACATAGTTTGAATTGAAGATTTACTTGCTAGATAAAGTGTTCTTGTGCTTAGATAGACTAGTAGATAACCTTTAAACCTTGGAATTTCATGTATTATATGTTGCTTGGATGAAGAAACTTGGGCTTGAAACTTGAATTTTGGGTGGAATTTTGAAGGGAATTGAGTTTGAGTTGAACATAGAAGTTGTCGAACTTGTTGAAATATGACTTGGTTGGTTGATTTTCTTGCAGGAAAATTTTGGGTTAGTCCAATTTTAAGTGGAGATGCTACCGAAATTTCGGTAGAAATAAATAAGGGAAAAATGGTAAATGAACATTTCTAACCTAGAATGTGCTCAATTTAAGGAAATTGATGTGCAGGAATTTTTAGAAAATCATCTAGTGATGAATTGAATTTTTCTAGGACGGGAAAACCATAGAGCCAAAACCCTAAATCTAAAACCCTAAACCCTAGGGTAAAACCCTAAACCCTAGAAATAATTGGGTTATTTCTTGAATTTTCTTGCTAATTTACATAGGGTTTTCATCAAATTATTTCTTTTAAATTTCAGGACTTGAAAGTGAATCTCGACTTTTTACGAAATATTTTCTGGGCATTTCAGGTAAGTGTCTCTATGTGTGCATGATGCATGAAATGCTTGTCCTACTTGAGAATGTTAAATTATGGAATATTATGTTATACTTGAAATTGTTATTTTATGACATGTGTTACTTGAGGAAAGAGGTGTACTTTATCACTTCTATTCCGCAATGTGTTACACGCTTTCATTATCCAATATGTTACTTGTGCACGAGACTTCCGTGACTAATTTCACCGTTACTTCACGGATAGTCAACTCGGACAGGCTTGGGAGGATATAACGTGTTGGGTGTTTTAGGGCGTGATGTTCTTTCCCTTATGAGTTGTGAATCCTCAAAGAGGCCAACTCCGGATTGAACTTTCTTGCGTGTTGGCCCTCCAGGGTTGAGATTTCTCCCTAGATGTGGTAGCCTGTACGGAGGTTATAAGGTGAATGGTGGTTAGGGTTCTTGCTTGATAATACTGGCATGACCTTTGATAAAGACCCGAGCTATTATCTCAGTTCTAACATCATAGTTACATGATCAGTACTTGCTCCTTCTGCGGTTAAGCTTGCTTCCGTAGTTGAGCCCCGTATCCGCCATTGACTACTTGTTAATTAAATTGTTCATAATTTGTCTACTTAATCTGTCAATTATTTTGTTCAATAAAATAATAGATTCTTGGTATGAATGCATGACTTGGGCACTCACTGGGCTATTATAGCTCATCCCGTTCATTTGTTTTCTTTAACCAGATTTCCCAAAATACTAAAGCTGGAAAAGCTGATTTTGGACATTGTACATGTTTTGTTTTGTGTATTTTGATAGTCGCTTGTTTAGGCTATTCTTGTACATACTATGTAAATTTTAGTGTGTAAAACCTTTTGTAATACTTGTACTTCAAATGGATTTTATGAATACATTTCTTTAAGAATGTGTTTTATTTTGCATTAATTACGTGTACGTATTGAGCGAGTGCGTGATTCGAGTCCTGGCGAGAGCTAGGCAGGCAGTCCGCTAAGCCCTTTGGTGCGCCTTTGGGTAAGGTGGGGCTGTTACACTACTAAATAACTTGGCTTAAGCATTTTGAACCCGTGGTTTAAAGCTCAAAAGTTATTGGGCCAGTCCAGACGCGGGATGTTACAAATGGTATCAGAGCGAACCTCGTGTGGTCTCTGCACGAGGTGAGACTGGGCCTATGATACTGGGCCGGACTACGCAAAGAAGTGAAGGAACTAAGTGCTGTGCGGGGCTAAGTGCTACGTCGACCTAAGGGCGGGAGCCACCTCTAGAGCCCGTACGAGCCACCTCTAGAATCAAACACAACCGAGTGGACAGTCCGGATATGAATTGGGCTTTGCGAGGACGCAAAGGCCTAAAGGAGGGGTGAATGTAATATCCCACATCGGTGGGAGTAAGAAAAAAAGAATAGTATATAACATCCTACATTTGGGCTACTAAATAACTTGGCTCAAGCATTTTGAACCCGTGGTTTAAAGCTCAAAAGTTATTGGGTCAGTCCAAACGCGAGATGTTACAAGATATGTTGTTCAACTTGGTTGCTTAAGCACAACTACTCCAAATCTGACGACTTACAAAGACTAGGATCTCCAAACTTGATTTCATATCAGTAGATGCTTACAAATAGACCATTTTCAGCTTCGCTCTTCCTCTCCATTTTTTTCCCACATAACCTTCCTCTTCTCCTGCAAATTGTTGAGCTTGGAAAAGAACAACCAACTCTAAACCAATAAAGATGCAATAATGCAGCCTTGATTTTCAAGGGTAATAAATTAATGCTTGTGCCCGCCATTAATTTCAAAATAATTTTAAAAAAGCAAATCAATTGAAGGTAAAATGTTCACTCATGGCTCATTAACGTCGTTTGTTGCTTAGGACTTCATTTTAATTTTCTCTTTTTTTTTTTGGGGCCAAAACGACATCTTGTTAGCCATTCTAACTTAACCCAACGTGGAGACCATTGGACCTTCTGATCTTGCCTTCAAATTCTGTCCATGGAATTGCGGCAATTAAAACTTGCAAAGCCCCCTGTACCATCATATCATGTTTAGGTTTGAAATATTTTTACCAACAGGATAAAAAAAAAAAAAAGGGGAACAGCAACACTGGGTTTTTAGGTGGATAAATCTATCTTGATATCCATAAAAGTACCGCTGTTGTCATCATCCCATTGGCCCCATACATATTGTCAGCAATTGCAGACTATACAATCGATTGCATTACAGTCTATTATGACGTTATCATTCTTCAAATCCACATTATGTGTTTGGTTTTTGGTGTGTGACTGAGTTTTATTCTAGAACTGTGTGGATCACCTGTGGGATGGAAGTAAAGAAGCTGCCTTCCAACCTACAATTTCCACTTGTTTATCTTTGGTCAATTTTATATCAGTGGATGCTTACCACCCAATCACAGTTTTAAACTCTTATCTCCACTCCCACAAGCTACAATTTCTTATTTATTTTTATTTTTTCCCTATTTTTGGGCCAAAACTCCCACTAGCTACAACCAATGTTTTTAAAACCGGACCGGCCAGTGAATCGGAGGAGGTCCAATTCAAAGGTCCGACCGGTCGGACCGGTGGTTCAACTTCTTTTTTTTATTCACAATTATATAAAAAAATTTCCTAAAACTCATAGTTGAAACTTAGTGAATCATACACATCATCACAAATTTTTTCATAAATTTATCACAAATATAAATAATATTAATAAGTATCATCCAAATACTAATTAAAGTACATGTTTATTTTTCTTTCACATATTAAAGAGGTTCATAAAAAAATACCACTAGAGTCTAACAACTAATTATATTATATTTATCACAATTTATAATTGATATTGAAGGCAAATAATTTCAATGACAAAATTCCTTCATTGTCACCACAAGGCAACAGCACCCAAGTGAATATCACTACCTTGACAACTTCTTTCAATTTTAACCTTAAAAAGTCAAAAAGTTCAACACAAAGATATAAGTCCGATCATCAAACTAAAAAAAAAAATCAACTAACAAAATAAACAAGCACAAAAAAAAACTTTAAAAAGAAAAGAATACAACGAAATACCTAAAAATTTAATTGCTACTAATTATCATTTATAGTTCAAATATTAGAATTACCAATCATTATTTTCACCACTATCCAAAAGACAGCTACATTGAAATACTTCCAAATCAATACTTTCCCCAACGTAGAGATTTTTTATTCGATGGTAATTCACCAGTAAAAAATAAAAATAAAAGGGGTAAAAATATTGAGGATATCAAATAGGCTTTGCTCTAGTTAACATTGACAAAAATGAAAAAAAAATACCGTCAAAAGCCTAGAATATTAGTAGTAAAAGATAGATGTTTCATCACGTAAAAAATTAGAATGTCCATAATATTTAAGGAAAAAGTTGTAATTTTGGTTCCCACTATTTAGTTTTGCATGAAATTGGTCGCTTAATGCCTTCATTAAAACAAATATGCTTCTTAAAATTTTTGATATTAGGCAAAGTGGGACGACCGAAAAAATTTTAACAATTGCAAATATAATATAGTCATGTGTAATTAATACAAAAAATACAACTTAGTCACATGCATGTTACGTGGCAGTCAATACAAAAAACATATTGGAATTTTGAGTTTGAATTTGCATTTTAACTTCAAGGAGCCAAATGTTAAACTTTTAATTAGGAAAATAATTTAATTATAAATTAATAATTAAACAATTTTGATAAAAGGACTAGTCTTAGTATGAAGAGATTTTAGTAAAAACAAATAAGAGATTTCTTTAATATAATGAATTTATATGCCAAACTAAAAATGTAAGAATCAATTAATATTATTAAACATGACTAATAAATGAAACAAAGAAACAAAAACAGTAATAATCAATTAAATTCATTAAACAAAACAAAGAAACTAAAAAAGTAAGAATCAATCAAATTCATTAAATATGATTAGTGGAAATAAAGAAACTAAAAATTTGTTACAAATGATTAATAAAGGAAACTAAAAGAAAGAATAAATAAAATGATTCATAGTAATAAAACAACAACAAACAGTACGGCGTGGTGGTTGGTAGCTTGTAATCCAAATGAGATGTCCCAAGTTCGAAGATTGACAGGGACCTCTGGGAACTCTCATTCCATTCTTAAAAAAAAAATTTTTTTGAAATTCAAAAATTTAAAAACCGGACAGTTCGTTAGTGTAACGGTTCAACGCAGTTCACATGGTTTGACCGGTTCTTGCCGGTTCATTGGACTCTACTGGCTTTCATGGTGGAGCGAATCGGAGGCCTAGTCAGTTTGCAGTTCAACCGGTTGAACCAACCGGTCCGGTCCGGGTTTGAAAACAGTGGCTACAACTACCACTACTTAAAATGGTGAAACTTGCGGTCCAAATATCCATCAACCAGTCTCGTGGTTAAAGCAATGGAAACTTACCGAGCTCATTGCTTGATAGTGCTGTATCCACTCCAAGGTCATATAAACCCTTTACTACAATTTGCCAAACGTTTGCAGCATGAAGGCATCAAAATTACACTTGCTACAACCAAATTCTCGTTCAAAACCTTGCAAGAAGTTTCGGGTTCTATCTCAGTTGAGACCTTCTCTGACGGGTTTGATGAAGGAGCCAATGGAATTGCTGCTGAAACATACTCGGCTAAGTTTCGACAGGTTGGTTCAGAAACTCTGACTGAGCTAGTCTTGAAGCTCCATGATTTGGGCAGTCCTGTTGATTGTCTAATTTATGATGCGTTTCTTTCTTGGGTTCTAGATGTAGCCAAAACTCTAGGCTTACTTAGGGCTCCGTTCTTCACTCAATCTTGTGCTGTAAATAACATCTACTACCATGTTCACAAGGGGCTTCTGAAAGTTCCTCTCGAGGAGACAAAAGTGAAAATTCCTGGTTTACCACTATTATTATCTTCAGATCTGCCTTCATTTGTCTCTGTTTATGGATCCTACCCAGCATTTTTTCTACTGGTTGTGAATGACCAAATGGTAAATATTGAAGAAGCCGACTGGATCTTCGTGAATACATTTTGCAAGTTGGAGGAGGAGGTAAGAATACTTGAACTTCCATATCAACAATATAAATTAGTCCTACGTTCCGCCTCCGATTTAGGTATAGCATAAATTTTTCGGAGTGTGAAATGAACGCGATATTCCTTGCTTCAGCCGTGAAAAAAAACCAGTTGCTTGCCTATTAATATGATTGTTTATTTCGTCCATTGAATAGGTAACCGATTATATGGCAAAGATCCTACCAGTTAAGGCAATTGGACCGTCTATTCCATCCATGTACTTAGACAAGCGCCTTGAAGGTGACAAGCATTATGGTCTCAATATGTTTAAGCCTATGACTGATAATTGCATGACATGGCTAAATGAAAGATCGATTAGTTCAGTTATCTATGTAGCATTTGGAAGTTTGGCAACGCTTGATGCTGAGCAGATGGAAGAATTAGCATGGGGTTTGAGAAACAGCAACAATTATTTTCTATGGGTAGTTCGAGAATCGGAATCAGATAAGCTGCCAAAAAATTTTGTTGAAGAGACATCTGAGAAAGGATTAATAGTCTCATGGTGTCCTCAGCTTGAAGTTTTAGCCCACAAAGCTACAGGATGCTTTATCACCCACTGTGGGTGGAATTCAACATTGGAGGCCTTAAGTCTGGGAGTCCCAATGATAGCTATGCCACAATGGACAGATCAAAGCACAAATGCCAAATTTGTAATGGACATTTGGAAAATGGGAATCAAAGCTCAGACAGATAAAAGTGGAATTGTTAGTAGAGATGTGATTGGGCATTGCATGAGTCAAGTGATGGACAAGGAGACAGGACAAGAGATCACTAAAAATGCAAGAAAGTGGAAAGATTTGGCTGTACAGGCTTTTGATGATGGTGGAAGTTCAGATAAAAACATTAAGGAGTTCGTAGCCAAATTAATTCAATCTGGAAGAGAATAAAAAAGTAGATTTGTGTGAACATGCATGCATTTGTCCCTTTAAATTGGAAGAGTGACGGAAGTTGATCCGCATGGCTACCATTTTTTGCAGATATTTTTGCTTTGCTCATGATACAATTTTTATGATAATTGTTTCCTGTTTTTGTTCTCTTATGTGAAATAGTACGGCGTTTTTGAAGAGAGAAAGTAGTTGACCCGTCTGGCTGCCATTTTTTGGCATCTATTTTTGCTTTGTTCATTTTACTATTAATATTTCCTGTTTTTGTTCTTTTATGTGATCTAGTATGCCGCGTGCGTGCGTGCGTGCGTGCGAGCTTATGGATATTGTCAAGAAGTGTAGTGTTTTTATATACATCATTAAACCCGAGGTCTGATTTGGAATTTTTTTTGAACTAAAAAGCGGATGATATTCTTTAACACTACGGTTCTGAAGAAGGAGATGAGGGGAAAAATAAATAAATAAAGAATTTTAAGGTTTTTTTTTTTGGAGTGAGGAAGGAAAAGAAAAAAAAAAAGTTACTTGATCATTTTCCTTTGTTTGGGAAGAATGAAAGAGAAAGAAAAGAAAGGAAATAGAAGAAAAAATTGACTTAGCTTGTTCAAAAAAATTTTCGCCTAAATTTGGAAGGAAAATGAAAGAAAAGAAGGGAAAGTTTCTTTCCCTTCTTTTCTTTTCTCTCACTTTCTTTTATCTCTTTTTATTTTCCACTCCAACACCCAAACTAAGCGGGTCCTTTCTTCCTTTTTAAAAATTTTTAAAACAAGGGTTCCATTTAGGCCTGTTTGGAATCTTTTTAATACTAATTTGCTTATACTTAGGCTTGAATGATATTCCAACTTTCTCTTATCAGTCTTTCACTCTCAAACAAGAAAATAAAATATTAGATTATGGGCGGGAAACATATACTAAATTATTTTCATGATTCACTTGTGTAACCAAACTTCTTTTTCCCTTTCAAACTACCCATTAAATTATTAAAAGAGTATATAATTTGTAATTCCTTTAATTTTCGTGGTTAGAAGAAATGGAAGGTATGTCACGAACCTTGCACGAGCCATTTGATGAGAACAAATATGTTTATTCACCATGGACACTTACTGTGCCAATTTTCCCTTGCTTTAATTCCAGTAATATCTACTATTCTGAGGGCTTTATTCTCCATAACAAAAAGAAGCGAGAAAGAAATGCCTAGGCAGACAGCACACATACTAATATTTGCGGCCAAAAAGAAATGGAAAAATTTTAGGAGTAGTTTGGTTCAAATTCTTCAATCTTTATCATCACAAACATCACTAACATTTCTATGATTATGATTTTTGATGATTTTCTCTAACATGTTTGGTTTAATAATGAAATGAGAATCATTTTTTCTCAAAAAGGTTAATGAGTTTGATAAAATAGTATTTTGGCAATAATCATAAAAACTTCAATTAATCATTTTCATTCCGGCTAAAAGATATTGATAGTTGTTTTTTAAACATTAACAATGAATGAAATTATTACGACGCTCATTTTCCTCCTTAATTTCTCTAAACCAGACACCGCAGTATTGAAAATTTGTTGTTTGCCTTTTATCACATGTGAGAACTAAAACCTAGGAAACAAGGTAAATTTATGTAAATTGAGGAAAAACTATATTATCCAAATTGCACGGTGAATGGTGTCAAATTTGGGATTGGCTAGACGAAGAAGGTGATCGATTTGTACAAGCAATTGAAGTGTTATGAGTTGTGTTTCTATATACATCATGCAGTACAAGATATCACCACGATCAATTTTTTTTTCTTTTAACTTAAAAGTAGACGATATTCTTTAAGGGTCCGTTTTGGTTTTTAAAACCAAAAGTTCCATTTAAGCCTATTTGGATTATTTTGGATTAACACATACACTAATGCAACGCAGAATCTGCACAAGAAGACGTAAAGGTTTATTTTGGAAATGAATTTGGTTGACCTTGGGCTTGCATAGGATATTAGATTTTCCCTCATTAATCTTTCACGCTTAAATAAGGCAATCTACATATTATATATTGTAGATAGTATTGGCTCCGTTTGGATATGATTATTTAGGAGATTTATTGAAAAAAATTATTTGGAGAATTTTTGTTGATTTTTTAAAAAATTTGAAAAGTGTTTGACTTGTGAAAATTTTTTGAAATTGTTGTTTGGATAGTGAATAATTTTTTTGCTGACTTTTTTGAAAAGGTGAAAAAGTGTTTGAATTGTGAAAAAAGTTTTTGATTGGTTTAAAAACTTTTAACAACTTTAGGGATTTTTTACACAATTATTCACAAAACAAGCACGTTTATATTCAAGATCTGCTTTAAAAATTTTAAAAAAATCGCAAGTAACAAAATGATATCCAATATTGGTGGGTTTTGTGATGGGTTTTATGGAACGAGCACTGATGTCGGATGCTCATTAAATGACGAATGCCAAGTAAGATTTCAATTTTCAGACAGTATCATACACTCGTAAAATTACCAACGTTCGATATCAGTGCTCGGTCTATAAAACCGACCACAAAACCCATCGATAATGGATCTTATTTTGTTACTTGTGATTTTTCTAATTTTTCTAAACACATTTTAAACATAAACGTGCTTGTTTTTGTTAATAATTGTGTAAAAAGTGTCTAAAGTTGTTACAAAGTCTGAAAAATATTTGAAATTTAGAATGAAAACATTTGGTGGGAAAAATTTGAACAATTGTTTGTGAAAAAGTGGCAAAATTTTTTTTTGGTCAAATCAACTTCAAAAATTCTTAACTTTTGGCCAAATAATTTTTCAACTAACCAAAAACATTTTAGAAAAATTTTCTCAAAAAATTCCAAAAAATTACATCCAAAAGCAGCCATTTTTATTTGGCTTAATCCCAAAATGCCCTCTTCTAATGTTGAATAAGTAGCAAAATTATCCCCTGTGTTTATAAAATACACAAATTACCCCCTATTTCAGTAACAAATCATGCCCTCATGTACTATTTACCTTTATAAGGACAAATTTCCCCTCATAATTGTAGACACCAAATTTTGACACACCCTTTATAAGAAAACATATTTTACTTCGTTTGGAGATACTTTTTATTTTTTCGGGGAGCTAATTGCAACTTTTGTATAAATTATGTCTAATTAGTTGTATCAGGGGCAAAATGCTAATTTCATTACTGGCCATCTTCTCTCTCTTCTCTCTCTTCTTCCACATCTTGTGGAATTTGAATTTTGAATTTTTTGTAGCATTTCCGGCCATGTTCTGGTCGGTTTCTTTGCCTGATTTTCTTCTTCACCTTCTGGGATTGTAGTAGGTCTTCATGGAGGCCCTTCAACCTTCGGTTGAAGGGCAGCCCAAACCTAGTAGGTCCTTCGCAGAGGTTGTGATGAATAAAACCTCTTCTCCTCTGAAAACAAAGGAACCTTCTTTGCATAAAGGAGAACCGGCTCTAAGGTTTTCAATGGATGATATTCAGAAGTTGGCTGCTCCTTTTCATTTTGCTTTGGTTGGGAAGTTTTCTCACAGAAGGCCTAGCATGGAATATATCAGAAAGGCTTTTGCTGTAATTGGGTTTAAGGGTGCCTATTCAATCGGCTTACTGGATCAGAGACACATTCTTATTCGGTTTCATATGGAGGAAGATTTTCATAGGTGTTGGATGAAAGGATTATGGTTTCTGCAGGAATTCCCCATGAGGGTTTTCAAGTGGTCTCCCGAATTCCGTATTGATGTTGAATCTTCTCATGCTCCGGTGTGGGTATCGTTTGAAGGCCTCCCAGTGCATTTCTTTGATAAACTGGCTCTCTTTTCCATTGCCAATGTTCTGGGAAACCCGTTGAAAATTGATTCAGCAACGTTGTCATTAGCAAGACCGAATGTAGCAAGAGTGTGTATCGATGTGGACCTGAAAAAGTCTCTTCCGAATCGTATATGGATTGCTGTTGGTGATGGAGGTTTTTGGCAAAATGTTTTTTATGAGGATTTGCCTTCTTATTGCCTGAAATGCTCTAAACAAGGGCACAATGGGAACCAATGCCGTCTGGTGCAACCCAAAGAGAATAATGATCGGCTTAAGGAGTTGCAAGTTAATCACCAGAATAAAGGGAAGATGCAGTACATTCCAAAAAATCAAAACTCGAAGCCTATTCAACAAAATGTAAATGTCGCATGTTCATCAAAGTCTGCTAACGAATTGGATGGGCAGCAACTTCTGGAGGCTCAGCAGAAGGGATTACCTGCTTTGGAGGATAAAGGTTATCTTCAACATACTGAAGTGCAATCAAATGGGGGCATAAAGGAAAGAAATATCACGGTACAGATTATTGGGGAGCCACGGGCATTAGATCCACAGCAACAAAGTGGCGGAACTGAAGTAGTCGTGCATGAAACTGTTGTGAATACTGTTAAGGAAAAAGTTGGGAATACTGAATTAGTCGTGCATGAAGCTGAAACTGAAGGGCAACCTGTAGTTGTAGATGAAACAGAAGCTGAAACAGAAGCTGAATTAGTCGTACCTGTAGCAGGAGTAGTTGAAACAGAAGCTGAAAGGCAGTTTGATGTAGGACTTGTTGAGGTTGAAGTCCAGGACATTGACCATGATGAACTTCCTCGATCAGCTGGCAATCTTTCTCCGCGGAGATTGGAGAGGATGGAGTGCAAAACTCAGGAGATTGACCATTCGAAAATAGCTGGAAATCTGGATTCTTTGGTGCCAAAAAAATCACGAGGTTTGAGAGCAAAGTTTGGCTCTGATAGAGAACTCCGGTCGTCGGTAAAAACTTCTCAAACTTCCTTTCCTTCACATTTCCAATGATACATTCCTTGTTTTGGAATATAAGGGGTATAGGTAGAGCCCCGAATTTCAAAAGGTTAAAGTACTTAATTAAAATCTATAAGATTCAATTCTTGATGATTTGTGAATCAAAACAAAATGTTGCCAAGTTGGAGTGGTTCAGAATAAGGCTACATTTTGATTGTGCTATATCTAATGCGTGTGGTTCCTTATGGTTATTCTATAATCATCCTTTCACTTGCTCAATGATTGGACAAAGCTCTCAACATATGTCTGTAGAAGTACACCATGCGCAGCTTTCTTCTTCTCATATCATCTCCATGGTGCATGCTAAATGTTCCCAGGAGGAACGAAAGAGTTTATGGTCTTCCTTACTTAAGGACAAATTGACAAGTGTCCCGTGGCTGTTGTGTGGAGATTTAAATTTGGTGGTTGATCCGTCGGAGAAAAAAGGAGGCAGGCCTTTTCATCCAGTTGAAGCAGCTGATTTTTTGGAGTTTTTAGGTTCCTCTGGGTTGTTTGATGCGGGTTTCACAGGTCCAAGGTTTACGTGGTGCAACAATCAGCTTGGAAGGAGGAAGATTTGGAAACGTTTGGACAGATTGTGCATGAATTTGGAGGCTACAGAAAAAATATCCATTTCGGTTACAACTTTGGGGAGAGCTCCATCAGATCATTCCCCTATCTTGCTAAGGTCTTCCACTCGTTTGGATGACAAACCGAAACCTTTTCGGTTTCTAAACATATGGACCTGGCAAAAGGATTTTCTGGATGTAGTACGTGAATCTTGGCAGCAACCTCAACGTGGAGATCCTATTGATGATTTTGTCAGCTAAGTTAAAATGTTTAAAAGCTTCATTGCGGCAGTGGAGTAGAGTTAAGCTTGGGGATTTTTTTCACAATGTTAAAGAGGCTGAGAAGAAATTACAATTGGCGGAAGACAAAGTTGAGGAAGATGAGTCTCAGGAAGCTTTTGAGGAACTTGGCCAGGCTAGGGCGTCATTGCAATATCATCTTTCGGTGGAGGAGCTTTTTTGGAGACAAAAGGCCAGAGTGAAGTGGTTACAAGATGGTGATCGCAACTCAAAATTTTTTCATTCTAGTTGTAAAGCAAAGGAGGGCCCAGGCAGGTGGTGCATAGAATCAAAGCGGCTTCAGGATCTTGGTTGGAGTCTGAAGATGACATTGGGAGGGAAGCGGTGGAATATTTTCAATCCTTGTTTTCAGATGAGGGTTCGGCTTCTTCTTTTGATTCTCTCAGTATTATTCCTAAGTTGGTTTCTCGGGAGGACAACCATTTTTTGGAGGATGATCCTACTATGGAGGAGATTCGGGAGACTATTTTTGCAATGGATAGTGATAGTTCGGCTGGTCCCGATGGATTTTCAAGGTAAATTCTTTACATGTTCGTGGGAGATTGTTTGTCAGGATGTGTTTAATGCTATTGTTGGATTTTTCTGTGGGTTGAAAATTCCTAAAAGTATGACAGCTACATCGATAGTGTTAATACCGAAAGTGCAGCATCCGTAAGACTTTTCTCAGTTTCGACCTATTAGTGTATGTAACTTTATTAATAAGGTTATATCTAAGATTCTTGCTAATAGGTTGGCTAGAATTTTGCCAAGTATTATTTCTCCTAATCAATGTGGGTTTGTCAAGGAGAGGTTGATTTCAAAGAATTTTCTTTTGGCTCAAGAAATGGTTACGGGTATTGGGAAGAAACTAAGAGGTAGTAATGTGGCTTTGAAACTAGACATGGAGAAGGCTTATGATCGGGTTTGGTGGATGTTTCTTCTGCAAGTTTTGAGAGCTTTCGGTTTTGGAGAACGTTTTATAGACATGATTTGGAGATTGATTTCCAATTCATGGTTTTCAGTAATCTTGAATGGAACTAGTCATGGTTTTTTTAAATCCACACGCGGTTTACGCCAAGGTGACCCTATCTCTCCTGCTTTGTTTATTATTGGTGCTGAAGTTCTCTCTCGTTGTTTGAATGTATTATTTCAGAATCATCCAACAATGTGTTTCGCCACTCCACGAGGTTGTCCTATGGTTTCTCATTTGGCTTATGCAGATGACATTTTGATTTTTTGTAATGGTGGAGTCGGATCATTGAGGAGGCTGATGAAGATCCTACAGGAGTATCAGGAAGTTTCAGGCCAAAAAATTAATTCCAATAAAAGTTGTTTCCTTACTCATTAGAAGATTCATCCTCAGAAGAAGTTTCTGATTGGGCAGGTAACTGGCTTTCAAAATAAGAATTTTCCTGTACGATATTTGGGGTGTCCATTGTTCTCGGGGAGGAGAAAATATTAATATTTTAATGATCTTTGCCAAGCTATTATTTCAAGGATTGCTTCTTCGCAAAATCGACTTTTATCTAGTGGTGGTCGAATAACACTTATGAAGCATGTTTTGGCTTCTATTCCCATTCACATCCTGACTGCTGCTAACCCTACCAAAGGTGTTTTGAAATTGATTGAAAGGAATATGGCTGATTTTTTGTGGGGCAACTCAGAAGGGAAACTGAAGTTTCATTGGATTAAATGGTCTGAATTATGTGTTCCATTTGAAGAAGGTGGGATAGGTATCCGATCACTTTAGGAGGTATATGAGGCTTTTTCCATTAAATTATGGTGGTTATTTAGACAACAAAAATCTCTTTGGGCTACTTTTATGTTCTCAAAATATTGTCAAAATAGCTATTCGACTAATGTGAAACTTGCCCCTATTGCATCTCTCACTTGGAAAAGAATGTTGAGGGTTAGAGACATGGCTGAACCTCATGTGCATTGGCAACTTAATAATGGAAGCTCCAATTTCTGGTTTGATAATTGGATAGGAACAGGTTGTCTGGCTAATCAGGGTTCGTTCCTCAAGATGTTTTGGTGAGGGACTTGGTGGTAGAAGGTCAATGGAACAAAGTTGATCTTGAACAAATCTTAGACCAGCAAGGTGTAGCGAAGGTTCTTCAGTGTGCTCCTCCAAAGGATCTGGATATACCTGATATGAGCATTTGGGGTCTTTCTTCCTTAGGTAATTTCACTTTGGCGTCGGCCTTTGACCTTATTCGGTCTAAACACAGTAGCTCATTTATGTGTAGTAGAATATGGGATTCGGTGATTCCTTTGAAGATCTCTTTTTTTATATTACGTCTTATTAATGGCAAGATCCCTTTGGATAATATCATGCGAGTTTTTGGCTTTTATGGTCCGTCTAAGTGTGAATGTTGTATGAGATCGAAGGAAGAGACCATTGATCATCTTTTTGTTACCGGTGACCATGCAAGGAGATTATGGTTGTTTTTTTCAGGTGAGTGTGGAGTGAGAAGTTCTTATGTTTCTATTCGACCCCTTTTGGCAAGTTTACAAGCAAAAGCTCGAGCTTTATTATTTGGAGTTAAACAATGTCTTTCCTTGGGTCAGGTGAAATTTCATGTAGAGTGTGATTCTAATTTTCTTATTTTGTTACTGACTCAGAAGAAGGCTATCCCTCGGTCTATTTTCAAGGAATTTGGTGAGCTCCAACAGTTTATACAATTCTTTTCCTCAATTAAACATTGTTATAGACAGGCAAACAGATTAGCAGATATTTTGGCAAATGAAGGTTGCTCCAATCGACATATGAAAATCTTTTATAATGAGAACGATTTGTCAAAATCAGCGAAAGGCGATTTGAGAGTTGATAGACTAGGTTTCCCATCCATTCGGAAATGTAAAAAGAAAATATAGCTTATTAGTCTTTCATTTCTGTAAGGGAGTAGTACTCCTCATTTCTTGGCTTTATTTAATAACGGTAGCTTTGGTAAAGGTAAGGTATATGTCCCCCTTTACTTACATTTTAATAAAATAAGGAGTGGCGCCCTTCCCCGTGTACGGGGTTAGCAAAAAAAAAATGGTAATTTCACCACGTAAATATTATTTTATTTTATTTTATTTCCTAAATACATAATTTTACTATTTTTATCATTATTTATAATTTTAATGATTTTTGAGAGTCATTTATTAGTTATTTAAAATTTTAATATTTTTTAACTTAATGGCACATTTTCCAATGCACGCTTTTTATAAAAATTTTCAAGTGAAAAATTTTATATGTGCATTTTGTATATTCATAAATTTTGTTGTAAAAATTTCATGATTTTTAGAGTACATTTGGTATTTATTTAATTTTTCTTCTTTTGCCTAGTAAGGGCACATTTCCCAAGAATGCATTAATGTTAAAATTTCTAAGTGAAAATTTTAGTATATATATTTTTGTATGATAATGTATTTTGTGTAAAATTTTGTGACTTTTAATGGTCATTTAGTATTTTTATTTTTCTTTTCATAATTTTTGTCACATATAGCACATATTCAAATATGTTCTTATTATTAGAATTTTCGCATCAAAATTTTTATACACGCATTTTATGAATTTATAGATTTTTTAGAAAAAATTTATAATTTTTCTACACTATTACTATTTATTTGGATTTTTTACACTCAGCTGCTACAGTAGCTGCTGCACGTAGCAGCAGAAAAAAAAACCATCTACTCCCCTTGCAAAAACCAGATTTGAGGGAATTTTTAGTTGATTTTCTTCCCTCTTCACCCACTCTCCATCATCACAAACACACATACACTTCTCACTCTTGCATTATTCCTGCATGTTTCACACACACACTCACGATTCTCTCCCCCTCTGCTTGAACTCACCATGCACACACAAACACAAACACAACACAAATACACAGCACACACATTGCACCTTTCACTTCACACAACACACACAAGATAAATACTCAAGTAGAAAGTTACAAAATCATAGGCAAAAGGGAAGGGCCATAATCACTACTTGCTAATTTTTTTCTCTCTTCCAAATTCTAAGTAAGACATCTTGACTCCTTAATTTCTTACATTATATGTTACTAAATGTGGTATGTGTAACATTCCACGTCTGGGCTAGCCCAATAACTTTTGAGCTTTAAACTACGGGCTCAAAATGCTTAAGCCAAGTTATTTAGTAGCCCAAACATAGGATATTATATGCAAATCATTTTCTTTTCTTCCTACCAATGTGGGACTTTTTGAGGGGTCTCACATTCACCCCTCCTTATCAGGCTTTGCGTCCTCGCAAAGCCCAATCCATATCACAATCCGAACTGTCCACTTGGTTGTATCGGATTCTAGAGGTGGCTTGTACGGGCTCTAGAGGTGGCTCCCGCCCTTAGGTCGACGTAGCACTTAGCCCCGCACAGCACTTAGTTCCTCCACTTCCTTGTGTAGTTCGGCCCAATACCATAGGCCCAGTCTCACCCCGTGCAGAGACCACACGAGGTTCGCTCTGATACCATTTGTAACATCCCACGTATGGGCTGGCCCAATAACTTTTGAGCTTTAAACCACGGGCTCAAAATTCTTAAGCCAAGTTATTTAGTAGCCCAAATGTAGGATGTTATATGCAAATCATTTTCTTTTCTTCCCACCAATGTGGGACTTTTTGAGGGGTCTCACAGTATGCTTTGGTGGTATTTTTTGTTTTATGATGAATATGTGGACGAAATGTGTTTGGCTGAAAATTTGGAGCTTAAGTATCTGCAAATTGGACTGAAATATGTTTTGCTTGTTAATGCCCATAAGATGTTTGTAAAAATGCCTAAAAGAACATGAAATAGGACTTTGAATATATTTCATATTTTGACGTTCTTTCCTTGTTTTGTTGTCATAGTCACGTTCCACAGGTTCTTAGGAGTTCGTCCATGTTTTTTTTTATGCCATTTTTGTTGGTTTTGGGGGATGGTGTAGCAAGAAATATACCTTGGCTGTTTTTTGATCAATTGGCTATTTTTTGGCCACTTTTTGGCAAAATTAAGGCCGGAAATAGATTCTACACGAAAAATGGAATAGGGAGTGTGAATTTGGGTCCGATTGGACCACAGGAATTTTTTCCGGCGAGTTTCCAGTCACTCATGGCCGGCCAAAAAAAAAAATAGAAAATATAGTTTTAGTAAAACTACGTCGTTTTGACGTAGTTTCACTAAAAACTACGTCGTTTTGTTTATTTTGTTTTTTAATTTGATTTTAATTAATAATGTGTATTTATTTTATAGTCCTTAGACTTTTATTAATGTTATTGTAGCCCTAAGTATTTATGATTTTTGCATTTAAGTTTCTATTTTTTGTAGATTGACCCCCATAATTTTATTTTCTTTTCAATTAGGTCCTAATTAATTGCATTTTGGTCCCCCGACTTTTATATAATTATAATTTTGACCGCTATATTTTTTAAAATTCTATTTGACCCCTATATTTTTCTATAATTATATTTTGACCCCTATATTTTTATAAAATTAGATTTTGACCCTTAAACTTTTTTGAAATTACATTTTTACCCTCCAATATTTCTAAAAATTACAATTTTACTCCTCAAGTAGCTAGAACTTGCAATTTTAGACCTTGGATGTTGCTGAAAATTATAAATTTGGTCCCTCATGTTGCTGAAAATTGCATTTTTGTCCCCCAACCTTGCTGAAATTTTTAGTTTTGCCATTATGCTTTGCTGGAATTACATTATTACCCTCAAATGTTGTTGGAATTTATATTTTTGCCCCCAAGTAGCTAGAACTTGCATTTTTACTCTTGAATGTTGCTGAAAATTATAATTTGGTGCTTACTACTCGTTGAAATTTACAAATTAGGGCTTATTGTTTCTGTGAAGTTCATTTTTATCCTTGAATATTGCTGAAAATTGCAATTTAGTTCTTAAGTTTGCTGGAATTTCATTTTGATCCTCAAACGTTGCTGGAAATTTGATTTTACCTCACCAAGCTTGCTGAAATTGCATTTTTTTTTTGCCTTTAAATGTTGCTATAAATTATGTATTATCCAATAACTTTGCTGAAATTACATTTTTGGCCTTAAGTATTGCGTGAAATTTATTTTTTGGCATTATGCTTGCTGGAAATTATATTTTAGCCTTTTAAATTCGTTGTAAATTATATTATTATCTTAACTATGGTTTGAAATTGTAATTTCACACTTTGGTTTGTTGTAAATTATATTCTTACTCTAGAATGTTGCTTAAATTTCCACTTTTAACCCGAACCTTGGAACATTTTTTATTTTTGCCAAACAAAGAATTTAATTAATTCCTCAAGGCTTTTTAATTATTTCTTTGCATATTTTACTTTTTTTATTTTAATGTTCTAATATTTGGTCCTTTTATCTAATTAATGCTCAAATTAGTTTCTTTATTTCTCTTTTAGTTATTTTGGTGGTTTTTATTTGTGTGCTAAAAGTTTAATTAGGTAATATTGTATTTTATTTATTATTATTATTTTTATTATCTTTATTTATTTATTATTATTTTTTATTTATTTTTATGTATATTTTATTTACTTTTTTTAATTTTTTTTAACTAAACACTATTCATTTTCTTCCTAAATATATAATGATTGCTTTTAAATTTTTTTTATTATTGCTGTAATTGTTTTTGAACTATTGTGGTATGATTATAGCAATTAATATGAAATTATTTAATTGATGATTTATTTATTTAAATAGTGGTGCCTTAATAAGTTTGTTCATGTTGTTAGCATTTATACCGAGTCTTCGAATAGGAGGTACCCCTATTATCCTTTCAATGTTTCTTTATGTGCTCATACATGCTTCCATGTGCTTTTTTTTTCTATGTGTTTTTTTTTTATGTATGTCTTTGTGTTTATTATTTTTATTCATGTGTGAGCATTTATTTATTTACATCATGTTATTTATTTGAATTTAATTTTAATTATTCAAAGAAATGTGATAGATAGGTGATATTTTATTTAGCAAAAATTTTATATTTAGATAGTTAATGTAATAGATAGTTTATATTTTCATCTATTTAACAAAAGCCTATGTATTTTAGATAGAAAATGTAATAGATAGGTTAGATAGGTCATTTCTTGTCTTTTTCCATTTTTAGATTGTAATTAGGCTTCCCGGTGTGATAGTTAGGGCTTTTTTGTGCTATGTGTGCTACGTGTTTATGTGTTGTATTCGCCTTCCCTAGGACTTTTGCATCTAGAATATCATGCTTATGTGCTACGTGCTCCTATGTGCTATTATTTGCTTATATGCAATTATTGCTTTAACTTATGTTATTTATCTATTTATTTATTTGCTTTATTATGATATATGTATATCGTTGCCACACTAGTCCAATGCTAGTTGTGGTTAATTCCGGTTTATTCGCTATTCCAACGCTAGCGAAGAATTTTTAGAAAATGGGCTAGTCCAATCCCAGACCCTTTGGTCATTTTAGTATTAAAATCACTTCTCGTGTGCATTTCATCTCATTTCACACACTGTTTCTTTATTTTTAAGATTTTTTATTTTTTGCATGATTTTTGGATATACTTTATCACTTATTATCTATTTTAAACACATGTTCAGTGCATAACATTTAGACTCCACTACACATAGAATGTTTAGTCATTTTGTGTGTGATTCGACTAGAAATAGTCATCTACTCATATGGGAAGCGGTGGCATACATGCCATTCCCCCCTCCGTGAGTAGGAATAGCTAGTCACGAGTCTATTAGTCTCCCGTACCCATTATGTTGGATCCCCACTTTCTTTGTTCACTTATTATCTATATTACTATTTTCTTTTTCATTTTACATTCCATTTTGCATCTACACTCGTGACTCCATCGAGGTCTAGATTTGGGTCTCGCAATTAATGCGATAATCCCAACTAAACCTCAATAGAACATTTTGTCCCTTAACGATATATTTTTTAAGTCTAGGTTGCATTCATATAATTGCATCCAAATGTGATAAAATTTTAGGTTTATATTAGGAAAATTTTGACTAAACCTCTGTAGACACCAAATTTTGACACACCATTTAATTTTCAAACATTGGGGAGGTGTTTATATTTTTGGGGTCAAATTTTAAATTTCAATAATTTCGAGGGGCAGAATAGTAATTTTTTCCTGAATATATTTTTTCATTAGTTTTGGGGGATTTAAATTCACATTTTTACTTTCATATGTATTTTTTAATTTTCTGTGATTTTTTCATATTTAATTGGTATTCTTTTTATATTTTTTAACACAAGGGTAAAATGGTAATTTCGCCTCGCGAACACCATTTTATCCCATTTCAAGTCCCAAATTTATTTTTCTAATTCTTTAAGCATGTTTTTAAATTTCCTTGATTTTTTTAGAGACGATTGCTATTTTTTCTGTAAATATTGCATTTAAGGGCAAAATCGTCATTTTATAGTTTAAGTTCATTTTTCATCAATTTTTTTATTCAAAAATGCATCTTCTAGAGTTTTAAGCTTATTTTTAATTTTTTATAATTTTTTGAAACTAATAGCTTTTTTTTTTTGTATATTTTCGTTATCCAAGGGCAAAATTGTCATTTTACATTCTAAACTCATTTTTCACCAATTTTTGGGTCCCAAATTCGTTTTTAGATTTTTAAGCATGTTTTAAAGTTTTTTCTAATTTTTTTAGGGTGAATTTCTATTAACAAATTTGTTATTTACATTTTTCTTAATTTTTTTCATTTTTGTAAGAGAAAATAGATTTTTAAAGATAAAGTTGTAATTTTGGTAGTTCAACGGCGTTTTGGTCCTTTTAGCCAATTCTTGGAAGGTTAAGACTTGTGCACTATAAATACTCCCACTTGGGAATTTTAAAAAAGGGGAGAAAATAAAAAGTTTAGGGAGAGTTTTTTAGTTTTTTTTTTTAGTTTTTAGTTTTTCCATTTCACCAAGAACACCAAGAACACACACTTCTTTTTACACACATCTTCAAGTTTTCACACACCACACCAAGAACACACACCACACATCTTCAAGTTTTCACATATCACACCAAGAACACACACTATTCATTTTCTCTCTCACACACTACACACACTCCACTTTCACACGTTCACTTTCTCTCACACACACTACTCACAAGTTCAAAACACACACTTTTACACTTTCTCTCTCACGGTCATTCACACACACTCTCACACACTATATTGTTTTTCTTTCACAATACACACACAAATACACATACATGTTCACAAATAACACACAGTACATACACACAGTAACTCACACGTAGACACCTGCGTTCCCAAACACACACTACACACACTATTCACTAACACACAAATCTCACGATTTTCACACACAATACACACACTGCACACAATTATACATACAGACTCACATACATGAAACACACACTTCACAGTCAATCACAAAATCACACAAAAAACCTTCACATAGTCAGTCATCCACCTCACACACATCATGATTCACAATTCGCCTCATACAAATCATACACAAACACACACAGCACATACACAAAGTACGCCCTTCATAGAAACAATACACA
Organism: Mitragyna speciosa; assembly: GCA_024721245.1. NCBI lineage: Eukaryota > Viridiplantae > Streptophyta > Magnoliopsida > Gentianales > Rubiaceae > Mitragyna > Mitragyna speciosa. Next base: position 7,137,042 of record CM045565.1, read on the forward strand.
GATACACACAGACACAGGCACATTACACACAAAGATACACACATACACAGGCACGTTGCACACACAGATACATACGTAGGCACACACTCTCAAGAACAGTTGGCAAACAACCCAAGGAAACCACAAAATTCCCAGAACAATCCCACAACTGTTTGTTCAATTACCACTCAATCCCCTGCCAAAGCACAACAATTACAAAATCCCAAATACCAGCCACCTAGTTCACCAGCAACCACAGAGCAAACAATCACCCCAAAGCCTACAAACAGCACAATAACCACTACCCGAACGCTGTTTTCAACCCCTGAACCTCCATTTCCCACAGACAACCACCAATAGCCACCCTAAAGACCTCACAGAATCACCCAATTCCATAGCCATCCACCACAACAATCGGTCCCATTGGACCAAATTCTGCCAGAACCCATTCCAAAAGCAACCTGCAACAACAAAAAATTTCACAACCCAATCAAACTACCTGCCACCCATCGTCAAAGCATCATTTTTAACTCCCCTATTCCAGTCAAACTCCACAGCAATCAACCATCAATTTCGGCCACCACCACCGATTGCCCTCTGCCACCGTGACCACCATCAACTAGACCACCACAAACCATACCCCTGCAATCAAAATTCCACCCCTGCGCCCACGACCTCTCAAATCAGTCCAAGCCCAAACCTCACTGAAACCTGCAAAAACAAACAAATACATTCAACAAAGCCATCAAGCTCCACCATACAACCACCGATCCTCAGCCCATCGCCACTTTGAACCACCGGGCTACCCCTACTCACCGCCAGCAAATCGCTCCACCAGGAGAAGCTCCAACATCGAAATCATGACGACCAATTTTCTCCTCTTCAACTCAGGTGAAATTTCGATCTCTACCTCTATTCCTTGGGTCTAGATTTTGATTAGCGCTTTTCTTTTATGAATATTGTTTAACTAGTGAATTTGCCCAAACTCTGGATTATTAATTTTGGGACTTAGGGGCCTAGGAATTGGGAACATTTGGTTTTAATTTAAGCATTCCTCTTTCGATTAAAGAAGAAGCAGAGTTTAGGGAAGCATGTTGCTGGATTGAAAATGAATGGAAGGAAGAAATGGAGTAATAGAGGATACCAGAAAGAAGGAATAGAGAGCAATTAGAGAGTGAGAGGAACTATAGAGAGAGAGAGAGAGAGGAACCTGGAAAGAGACACTGAGAGAGAGACACAGAGGAGGTGAGAACTAGAAACGCAGGGGAGGGGAAGAGAAAAGAAGAAGGAAAAGCTATCAGATGAGGAAGAAAGGGAAACAGAGGATATGCGAGAGAGAGAGAGGAAGAAGAAAATGATTAAGGGAAAAAGGGAAGTTTTTGTTTCTGAAAAAAGGGGGAGAATTTTTCTGCGAGAAAGAAGACTAAACCATGAGCTGCTTTTTGGTCATTTTTTTTAACACTATGTGTTTGATTCGGTCAGTTGGGTTTGAAGTTGTTTTACGTTTATTTGTTAATTTCCCTTATTATTGTCATTCTGGTTTATTAACATTTTGTTATAGTTCAATTTGATTAATGATTTTTTTTAACACCATTATTTTCCTGTTTAGGTTCTTGATAGGTTTTAGTATTGTATTCCTTTATGTTTTAATTTCTTTGGGTGACTATCTGATTTGTTAATTTTAGTTAATTAGTTTGACCAATTAAATAAAGTTTAGATTAATTTATTGGATTTGATTTGATACTTCCAATTTCTTCTTGCCATTTTAATGTAAAGCATATTATACCCTTAGATACTTTTATTTTCTGCATTTAAGTACTTGTTTATTTATAGGTTAGTCTCTTAGGTTTTGATTTCTTTTTAATTAGGTCCTTAACTAATTGCAATTTTACTTCCTATTTGCATGAATTTACTGTTGTGCTCCTTTCAATTTGCTGTAATTGCATTTTTGCCCCCCTAAACTTGTGTAACTTTTTATCTTACCCCCTTATTAATTGGAATTTCCAATTCTACTCTCAAGCTTTATAGAAATTTACTTGTAGCCTCCTTAATTTCATAGAATTTATATTTCACCTTAATTTTTATTAGTATTTCATATTTTAGTCTTTATGTATTTATATCGTGATACATTGACGTGTGTGTTCATCTTTTTTAGCATTTGTATCAGAGTCTTCGAAGAGGTATCTCTGACTTCTTATTATTTTCTTCTTTATGTGCTCCAATATGCTCCAATGTGACTTTATTCATTATTTTTGTTATTATTTTTTATTTCTTATTTTATACTTGTTACAGTATTTACGTAGTTAATTTGTTGAATTTTGAATTTTTATTATTTCAGAAAAATATAATATTTTGTATTTAGCTAGTGAATGTAATAGTTAGATTATTTTTCTCATAGTTTTAGCAAGAATTGTGTAATTAGATAGAAAGTGTAATAGATAGGGTATTTTTAATTTCCCCCCTTTCAAATTGTAAATTAAGCCCCGGTGTAATAGTTAGGGTTTATTGTCTTTTCTGTGCTTATGTGTTTATTTCTTTTACCGCTTTCTTAAGGATTTTTGCATCTAGAATATTATGCTTATGTGTTATGTGCTCCTATGTGATCTTATATGTTTTTATATGTTTAATTTGCTTTTAATTTACGCTTTAATATTTAATTCATGATTTATGATATCCCGTCACCACACTAGTCCAACGCTAGTTGTGGCTTCATTCTTTTCCCGCTAGTCTAACGCTAGTGGGATTTTTTTAGAAAGGGCTAGTCCAACGCTAGACCCTTAGGGCATTTTAGTGTTAACAGCATTCATGTGCATTTCACATTTCACACACGTTTTAGTTTTCTTTCCATTTGGCATGATTTTATTATTACTATTATTATTATTATCCTTATTATTATTTTGACACATTTTAAAAGTGCTTGACATCTAGGTTGCATTTCACTTAGAAATTAGGACATTTGTGTGACTCGACTAGAAATAGTTGTCTACTCACGTGGGAAGCGGTGGCATATAGGCCGTTCTCCCCCCCGGTGAGTAGAGATATTCAGTCACGAGATACTAGTCCCCCGTACCCATCATGTTGCATACCCCCTTTTCTTTCTTCACTTAATATATTATTATTATTTTCTTTTCTTTTTGCATCACATTTTGCATAAAACTCGTGACTCCCTCGAGGATCTCGACTCGGGTTTCGCAATTAATGCGATAATTCCGACCAAGCCTTGACGGTACATTCGACCCTCCGATATTCACATTTAGACTTAGGATTTGCATTCATTTAGATACATCCAAACACGATAGAATCTAGGGTTAATTTAGGAAAATTTGATTAAACCTCGCAACTAGCCTCGGCTAGGTTGAAAGGGTGCCTTAGGCTGAAGCCTTTGCCTTCCCTTTCTTCAAATGTGACTCCCGAACCTTTTTCTCTCATTTTTTCGTAGACCGGAGTCGAAAAGGGTTTTAAAATATTTTTTAAAATTTTATTTTATTGTTAAACTGATTTTTTCGGGTGACTTGGTACACCCTAACTCAGTACCAAGTGGCGACTCCATTTTTCTAAAATAAAACCCTTTTTCAAAATTATTTGGCCAAATCTGTCGCACTTTTAGTCCCGGCCTTATTTTCTTTTAAAATATCATTTTTCTTAAAATACACCTTTTTACTAAAATTTGATTTTTTCTCACACACGCACAGTTTTTCCAAAAATCTTTATTTTCGAAAGGGTCACCGAGACTAGACCGTTTTTTTTCGAGACGCGATAGTCACGACCCCCACTAGTACCCTTTTTACTTCACAATTTTTTAGGACGCGACAACCTCGCAACTAGTTTTGGCTAGGTTGAAAGAGTGCCTTAGGTGTAAACCTTTGCCTTCCCTTTCTTCAAATGTGACTCCCGAACCTTTTTCTCTTGTTTTCAAAGACCTGGAGTTGTCTTAAAAAGGGTTTTCTTGTTTTTCTTATATTTTCTCAAAATCATTTTCTAAATAAATCATTCTCGATTTCCTTACCTTTATAAAATATTTTTTGGTGACTTGGTACGCCAAAACCCAATACCAAATGGTGACTCCCTTTTCACTAAAAACCCTTTTTAGAATCTATTTTTGGGCCTAAAAACCGTCGCATTTTAAAGTCCCATTTTAGGCCCTTTTCTTTTTGTTTTCAAAATAAAGCATTTTCTAAAAATCACTTTTTTTGTCAAAATACCTTTTATAAAGAATATTCTAAAAAATCATTTTACAAAAAACCTACACTCTTTTTCCAACAAATAAGCATAATAATCCCTTTTTCCATCTTTTCAAAAATATGGCGCGACAATAATTTTTTAACATTGCTATTCTTGTTGATTTGCTATATGAAAACAAAATAAGGCCACTACTGTAAGCTAGTATTGCTATTGTACTCTTATATAAAAACCAAAATGATGACTCTAAAATTGTAATTTTTTTGTTACAAACTATTCCCTTTTTTTTTTATCGAAGCTGAGAAAAGTATGGAAAAAAATGAATAATCTATTTTTTTCCATGATATATAACAAGCCACTTACAAAGTAAAAATAAAGTTATGATTTTTGTCAAATATATTTAAAATAAATTTCAAGAAATGCTAGCAATGTCATTTTGCTAGTGACAATAATAAAAAAATATAGCAATTATAAAAATGTGTTTCTAACCAAAAACAACATAGGACTAGCTTCATATAGTAACAAAAGTAGCAAAAAAAAAAAATTTTTTTAGTTATTGTATTTGAGAGTTCTCTCACCTTTATCATTTTGTTCTACTCACTCATGTATAAAATTTTCATAAAAATTTTAAGTTTTGAAAAGAAAAAAGAAAAATTATCAAAGCTTTGTATATAGAATGGCACAAATCCCAGACCTTCCCGTGAAGCATCTGTGTACACACTAAAAGTCTCTTTTCCCCTCGGCAATGCTAATACCAGAGCGGAGGTTAATCGCTTCTTAAGCTCAGTAAAACTTTGCTCACACCGTCCATCCCAATGAAACTTAGCATTTTTTTGAGTCAAAGCAGTGAGTGGTGTGGCTATCTTTGAAAAATCCTGAATAAATCGCCGATAATATCCAGCTAAACCCAAGAAACTACGGACTTCAGTTGGATTCTCAGGTCGTTTCCAACTAATCACAGCTTCCACTTTTGAGGGATCTACTGCTATTCCTTCCCCAGAAATGACATGGCCTAAAAAGGCTACTCGGTCTTTCCAAAATTCACATTTGCTAAATTTGGCATACAACCTGTTGTCTCTTAAAACTTGTAGTACAATCTTCAAATGCTGCTCATGCCCTTTGTGAGACTTGGAAAATATTAAAATATCATCAATAAATATTACTACAAATTGATCCAAGTATGACCTAAAAACCCTATGCATCAAATCCATAAAGGCCGCCGGGCCATTAGTCAATCCAAACGGCATCACCACAAATTTATAGTGACCATATCGAGAATTAAAAGCAGTTTTGGGCACGTCTTCTTCCTTAATTTTTAATTGGTAGTATCCTTGCCTAAGGTCTATTTTAGAAAATACTACTGCTCCCTCCAATTGATCAAACAATTCATCGATGTGAGGTAAAGGGTACTTATTCTTGATGGTGACATTATTTAATCCTCGATAATCAATACAAAGCCTAAGGGTACCATCTTTCTTCTTTATAAAGAGCACTGGAGCTTCCCATGGTGAAATACTGGGCCTAATAAATCCCCTCTCCAACAAATCTTGAAGTTGAACCTTAAGCTCTCCGAGTTCTGCAGGAGCCATGCGATACGGAGTTTTAGAAATTGGCGAAACTCCTGGCACCAATTCTATGCCAAATTCCACTTCTCGTTCAGGGGGTAGAGAGCTTAATTCCTCTGGAAAAACATAAAAAAACTCTCGCACCACGGGTACATCTTCAAGCCTAACTTTATCCCCAGGGGTGTTAATTAAGTATGCTAGGTATCCCATTGCCCCTCTAAACATCAATTTCCTAGCTTGCATGGCAGAAAGAAGGTTTGAAGAAGCTAGGGTTTTCTGTACATCCAACCTTAAAATAGGCTCTCCCGGTATATTAAAATCTACTACTTTCGTTCCACAATTTAATTGAGCACTATACCGGGTTAAACAATCCATGCCTAATATTATGTCATAACCCCGAATAGGCAATGCTATGAGGTCCGCTAAAATTTTTCTCTTTCCTACCCAGAGTTCACAATTTGTATAAATAAGGTTGGTAGTCAAACAATGATCCCCAGTAGGTGTCCTCACTTCAAATTCATAAGGTAATCTAGCAGGTTGTACTTCAACAAGAGTTATAAATTGGGGATTAACAAACGAATGAGTAGAGCCAGGATCCACTAACAATTTAGCGAGATAGTTGAAAACAAGAATCGTACCTTCAATAACGGCCGACGACTCCTGTGCATCGCGCTTGTCTAAAGCATAGACTCGAGCCGACACCTTTCTCTTATTCCCACTTTCCCTAGCTTGACTAGGGTGCCTAGGTTGAGCTACGCCTGGTCCACCAGTCGCTTGCTTCGGACAGTGACTGATTTGATGCTCACCACTACCGCAAAATAAACATTTTCGATTTTTCCTCCAACAAGCTTCTTCAACATGACCACCCTTACCACAATACCCGCAAACCACCGAAGCAGCTGATGATTGAGTTCCCTTCTGTGCATCCTCCTTTCGTTCATTTCTCTGTGGTGTTCTTCCCATTGGAGCTCCTCTTGCCTTGCCAGGTTGAGTGCCCCGCCATATTCTTGCCCCGCCAGCTCCTCTTCCTACTTTAGGGGCTGGGGCACTTCCGGGTGATGGACGAGAATCACTGGCGTTTCCACGTTTCTTGGCTTGAAAAGTTCTAACCAATGATTTAGTTTCCTCCACTTGCTGAGCTTTCTCGACCGCAGCCTCATAAGTTTCCATAGTAGCAGCGGCAAGGGCCTCTTGAATCTCCAAATTTAACCCTTGGATGAACTGTCTTCTCCTCCGTCTGTCCGTGGCTACTAGTTCAGGTGCGTATCGTGACAATTTGGTAAATTGGGCTTCATATTCCGCCACACTCATCAATCCTTGTCTCAATCTCAAAAATTCATCCTCCCGCTTCTCTTGTACTCGGGCAGGAATATATTTTTCTTTGAACTCCCGGGTGAAATTGACCCAAGTTCTTGGGGTCCGGTAACGTTCCCACTTAGTATTTATCAAATTCCACCAGGGTGTGGCAGCCCCTTCTAGTTGAAATATAGCAAAAGTCACCTGCCTTTCATCGGTGTATCTTAAGGCGGCGAAAATCTTCTCGATGTCTTCCAACCATTTCTCGGCGATCTCCGGGTTTGGACTGCCATTAAACTTAGGGGGATTAAATTTTTGGAATCTCTCTAAGGCAACATCTTCTCCAATTATTGGATTTCTATGCGGGTTGCCAACTTCTGCTCCAGGGTTTTGCCGATTCCCCAACTGGGTCAAAACATCGGTCATACAGTTTAACACGGCGATCATTGGGTTAGCCCCAGGATTTGGGTTTTCGCCCGATGTGTTGCCCTCCTCGGGATCTTGTCGACGGGGTCGACCTCTTCCTCTAGTTGCCATCACTTAATATTCTAAATAATATTAACTAGTTATTTCGAGATCCATGTAATAATCAACGAAGCATATAAAATGCACAACTTAATAAATAAAACAAAGAAAGCAATTATCATGTCAAATAAAGTCACATATATATACATGTCAAAAGTCTCACGTAGAGAACATAGCATGATATACACAGATCCAAAAGTTTTACATGCTAAATATATCACAACTGCAAATATAACAAAATAAATACAAACTCCGTACATACTCCTATCTAAGGATCTATGCTAACTGTACGACCCAATAGGGCTCATATCAATGAGCTCCTAACCAAAAACTAAAACCCTAATCTAGTTCCCTACGGAACTAGCAGAATCCTCTGATGACTCCTCCTCAGGACCCTCCCCGATCTCCGGGGATGCAGGCACTACCGGTCCAGGTCCAGCGGGAATCTCCTCCTCACCTCATGCCTCTCCCACCACGCGCTCAAGGGTATGCGCGCACTCATGAAGGACCTGACCTAAACCATCCCGGACATGCCCAGCTACACGAGTCAATCGCTCACGAGATCTCCAGAGCTGCTGAGTCAATGCTAAAGTCCTCTGTCTCTCTCTCATAAGTTCCTCCTCCAGCTCTCCGATCTGGTGAGCCTGGCGACCCACCTCATCGCTCAAACTGAGAACGCTCGCCTGAGCAACAGCTGATGTGCGAGCGAAACTCCTACTCTCCTCGATCAGTGGGACTACCACATAATCGGGATAGGAGTACAACCTCCAGCATCCACAACGCGGTCGAATCTGGCGGGCAGGTGAAAAGCACAAGTAAGGATGTCCCGGCTGAGGGCGATAGTGTGCTAAGGGTCTACATCTTGGTCCCTGATACCTCGAGGGTATCACCGTCAAGTCTCGAAGCTCGGACGCCTCACCTCGGCCCTCGTCCGTCATACCTACATATTTAAATAATTAATCAATAGGTCTATCCCAAAAGTACTTAATAATAATAATTACTTAAATAGTACACTCAAATATCAAGCTTAAAAGTAACCTAAACCCATGCTCAAGCATCTCCATAATAGCGTCTGGGTGCGGAAATTCGGATCTTATCTCTCACACTTAGGGTGATCAGGCCCAAGAGTAACCGACTCGACCCAAATTTCCTACCCGACACCCAAGCAAATCTAGCACTAGAGACAAGATTCAATCCTAGGCTCTGATACCACCTGTGACAGCCCCACCTTACCCAAAGGCGCACCAAAGGGCTTAGCGGACTGTCTGCCTAGCTCTCGCCAGGACTCAAACACGCACTCGCTTAAACATCCAACCATACTTAACTTAAAATAAAATGCACTCATAAATAAATAATTCATAATATTTACTTAAAAGTGTAAATATTACTAGAGTTTTACATTCCCAAAATATGACAATATTTACAATAAAAGCCTACACATTTAGGCTATCAAAACACAATAAACAAAATATCCACTAGGTCCAAATCAGCTTTTCCAGCCTTAGTAATTTTGGAAACCTGGTTAAAGAAAACAAATAAATGGGATGAGCTAAAATAGCCCAGTGAGTGCTCAAGTCATACAACCATACCAGTAAAATGTGATTTTTGTTCAATAAAATATTTAACGAGTAAATAAACAATTTGTGAACAATTTAATTTAACAAGTAGTCACGGGCGGATACGGGGCTCAACTACGGGAGCAAGCTCAACCGTAGAAGTAGCAAGCACTGAATATGTAACCAAGACATTCGAACCGAGATAATAGCTCAGGTCCTCGTCAAGGAACATACCAGTATAAACAAGCAAGTACCCTAACCACCGTTCACCTTATAACCTCCAAACAAGCTACCACCTCCAGGGAGTAATCTCAACCTTGGAAGGGCCAACAAGCAAGAAAGTTCTATCCGGAGTTGGCCTCTTAGAGGAATTCAACTCATTTAAGGAAAGAACGTCACGCCCTAAAACACCCAGCACCTTATATCCTCCCAAGTCACGTCAGGGTTGACTAACCGTGAAGTAACGGTGAAGTTAGTCACGGTAGTCTCACACACAATTAACACATTTAATAATGAAAGCATGTAACACGTTGTGAAATAGATGCGATAAAGTACACATCTTTTCTCAAGTAACACATTTTATCAAATAATAATATCAAGTAGAACATGGCATTTCATGCATCATGCACACATAAGAACACTCACCTGAATTGTCTATGAAAAGATTTCGTGGTAAGGTCGCGTCTCACTACCGGATCCTGAAATTCACGAGAAATAACCGTATAAAAATCCTGACTAAAATCTAAGAAATTTCATAAGGAAATTCAAGAAATACCCCAAGTCTTTCTAGGGTTTAATTTCTAGGGTTTCGGAGCTTAGGGTTTTACCCTAGGGTTTAGGGTTTTCAAAATTAGGGTTTTCTAACTTTCTAGGGTTTTGCTCGGAAAGGTTTAATTCACTAATAACTAATCTACGAAAATTTCTGCACACTTAAATCACTAAATTACAGCTTATAAAGCCTTAAATCATAGCCTAATTATTTTTATTTCCTAGGTTTTACCGAAATTTCGGCAGCATTTCCTCTATAATCGGACTAAACCAAAAATTTTCCCTGCAAAGAAAACAACCAAACCAGCCCAATCTCACATAGTTCTACCAAATTTCACATCAAACTCACTTCAATTTCACTCCAATTCATCACAAAAATACATAAACTACTCCAAGTTCTTTAACCATATCAAGCCTAAATCATGCTATTTCAAGTTTAAATCACTATATACAAGTCATACAAGCCCATAAACAATCAAATCATGGCATAAAACTTCATATTTCATGGCCAAAAATAAATCATACTCAACCCATAAAACATAACTTAAGAGCTAAAAATTATAATTTTTCACTTGAAATTAGAAGAGAAAATTCAAGGGAATACCTCTAGATAGACAAGATAGTTGCTTAGGAGGAGGTTTCACTCAATTTCTATGGTTGAAATATGAGTAAATGGAAGTAAAAGATCCAAGAAAATTGAAAGAAAATGGAGAGAAAAGAGGGAAGAAGCAGCCGGCCAGCAAGAAGAAAAAAGAAGAAAACTAAGCTAAGTAAAAATGAAAAGAATTGGAGATAAATTGGAAAAAGTAGTGGCCAATCAAAACAAGACAAAACCAAAGTAAGTCTTGACTTTTTAACCATGGAAGACTCCACTTGGCACTAGGTAATTAGAAGTGATTTTCATTAGTTATCCCATAATTAATCTTGCAAGATTTCCTAGGTACAACTCTTAAGGCACTAAGTACAACATGCTCATCATTTTTTTTTTCCACAAATTCGGCCATCATTTTTTTTTTCCTAATGAACATAATACAAAATGAAGGGTTTTTCATGAATTTCTAGGGTGTTACAAAATTAATATATAATTAATTATAAAATCCATATCTCGTCTGTAGTCTATGTATAGAACATAAGAAAAATTAATTTTTTTCTCCCACAAGTAACGTTGAAATACCCATACCCAATTATGGGTTTAATTGCAATTTGTGAAAAGATTATCTTTGAGCTTTTCTAGAGTTTTCAAAGTGGAGGGCCTCTAATAATAATAATAATAATAATAATAATAATAATAAAAAATTAAAAAACATAATAACACTATTCTATTCATTAGAAGAAAACAGACATTTGCTTATCTCTTTTCTCCAATTGACTCTATTTTCTTTAAAATCAAGATCAAGAAGGCAGTGAAAATTTTGCAGATCTAGAGATCGAAAACTATTCTCATGATCCCTACAATGAACAAGGTGAGTAATTTAAGTTTTAAATGTGCATGGATTTAAGGTTGGAAAGATAGGATTGTAGAGAAATTGGATTTAGAATTTGTTATTATTTTTGAACAATTGATACTTATATTTCACTTTTGAGAATTTTAATTGTTAGTTATTGAAGAATGGGTGAGTAGATATGGGTTTTGGTAAAAAAATAAATAAATAAATAAAGAAAAACATGGCGTAAATCAGAGACTTGGAAGTCTCGGCCAAAAAATACCAACCTGGGGCAAAAGTATACTTTGTATACAGTTTTTATTCAAGACATTGTAGCTGAAATTAAAGAAACAAATTGAGTCAATCAGAGGCCTAAAAGGTCTCGGCCTAAGGGAACAATAGAATGGTAAATAACCAGGAGGCCTTAGGCAAGGAATAACGTGGATGCATGAATTTGTTTTTAATTCTAGTAGAAAGCAATTGGATTGGAGAGTTGGCTATTATGAGTGGATGGCATCAATTGACTTACAGAAGGTTTTGGAATCTTGCTATTGCAACTTTTAACACTAGGCCATGTTAATTGAATCATAGTACTATTTCTTTAGTCAAGAAACGGCAGTGCAATTCAATAACACGTCGTGTTAGGAGGAGTCACAGCAGTGGAACCCATTACATAGAATATGATGTAGTAGTAGTAGTAATAATGATAGCTCTGTAAATATTTTGAATTGAATTGCTTTAGTTAGTTTCTTTAATTTAAGTATGGGTTAAATTATATTTAGTTTTCTCATTAAATAGTCAAATAAAATAATTAAGTTATAGTAATAATCTAGGATTTTAGAATTATTTGTATAGTAAGGTAGGATTTTATATTTCTTGTGATGGTTAATCGGTGGTGAATATTATTGGGATCAAAATTATCTGAGTTAGTGCTATTGGTGTTGGATTTCACGATAAGTGGTTATATATATATTTGTTCCTTTCATGATTATTTTGTAATACAAAACTCAAAATGGGTAAGTAATATGTGTGAAAATTCTTCATATATTGTGGCACCTTAACTATTTATGTGTATATGCATACATATGTGTAATATGTGAACATATGACGTATGTTTTGGCTCTGAGTATTCTCTACAAACTAGAGAAAACTGGTTCTCGATTCACCTACCTCATAGTAAGTATTCAGGTCATATATGTATGCTTATAACCCTCTTAACTGAGAAAAAGTTAGGTTAAATATCTAGTACTGGTTCCTGCATTGAAGAATTTGAACCTACTCATGTGTGAACATATATGTATGAATTATGTTTTCTTTGATATGCCACGACCTTGATATGTATTATGTATTATTGTATGCATGATTGTAAGTAATGTGTTATGAATTGAATGCCTGTATTATGTGTGTGTGTGTGTGTGTGTGTAATGTAACTACCTAATTTGGTGAGATAAGGGTGGAATTATGCTATTTGTTTTTGCAGGTGCCTTTAATTTGGGGTAGGCAAGTGAGGTGCTTAGCTTTTAATAAAGAGATTTTATTTAAAGATTATTTAGTAGATAGGCCACCGATAGTAATTCATTTTATGTCTTATGTTATTTATTTTCCCTAAGAGAATTTGATGACTCTGACGGGTGTTAAATTTCATTATTTGAGAATTATTTGTAATGACTTGGAGTATTTTAAGATCTATGTTAATTGTAATTTAGAATTGCTTTGATTATTTTTCAAAGCCTTGTATATTAGATGAGCCTAATACGCGGCATGTTACACCTAGGCACGGGGTGTGACATTTAGTGGTATCAGCTTAGGTTTATGATCATGTAGCTTAAGTTATGATAATCTATGTTTATGATTAAGATCGATCGTATAGTATAGGTAGATTAGTTAAGATAGCTAATTTAGATTTTTTTTTTCTTTCTGTGCATAGGATACTAGGAGGACTTCCTGTGTTGAGCCTTGTCAAACTTGGAAGGAGTCTGAGGCTAACTCCCAAAGCCACTCGAAGAGAGGTGAATTCAACTGGCATCAAACCATTGAGGGTTTTGCTTGCAACCCACAATAGAGATAAGGCGGCCCAAGTCGAGATACTGCATAGAAGAGATAGGCCACACCTGGGATTGACTATATAGCTCTAGTTATGGTTGTGGCTATGACTGGAGCCATTCAGAGGTTTGTGGAATAGCAGCAATAGCAGTAGCTACAGATGCAGCAGCAACACTTCCTACAACAACAGTAGTAACAACAAATATTGTTCCAATAGCAGCTTTTACAGCAGCTTGTTCAACTGAGGGATCCAGAAACACATTGTTCTACTTCATCCATATGAAAAGGGTGGGAGTTTGCACTTTTGCTGGTGGTTAAAACGCTATGGAAGCACATAATTGACTAGAGAAGATGGAGCAGAGTTTCAAATTGATAAAGGTACCTAAGAAGATTAGACCAAAGATTATTAGATCATTCCTTGTTAACAATGCAAGCGACTGGCTGAAGACTAGAAAGTCTACAGTAGGGAAGGCAGGTCAACCTATGCAGTTTAAGGACACTTTTTTAGATCATTACTTTCCATTAACACAATAGTTGGAGTGTAAGACTAAGTTTGAGAATATCAAGCAGAGGCCTAGGGACTCTGTAGCAGCCTTTGTCGAGAGATTTGATACCTTGGTAAAATTTTCACCAAAAATCATGAATACTGATGTGGCTAGCATGTCCAAATTCAAAATTGCAATGTTGAGGGAGATCAACACTAGGATTGCACTAAAAGACATGACGTATAAGGCAGTGATAGAAGGAACGAGAAAATTTGAAATAGAATTGAAGTTGAGGCAAGTAGAAATCAGAGGGTAGAGACAAAAGGCACCACTTACTTAGGGATTGGCTTCCAAATCAGTATCCCTGCCCAGATATGCACAGTCCAATAAGAGTTTGGGATCGACAAACACTAGATTTAAGAGAACAGCAACACTCATATCAGTTGCTACTCCAAATCCTTTGTGTAAGCAATGCTAGCGTCGTCATCCTAGAGATTGACGTTAGAAGATAAGAGTTTGTTTTGGATACGAGTCTAAGGATCACATGATTCGAGAGTGTCTGTATAATAAGAGATGATAGGATCACAAGATCACTTACACAACTCAATTTTGCTGATCATGGAGGATTTGAGTCACCAAGCCAATATCAAGCTTTTGAGCATGGAGTGAAAGATCATTTAACACGGGTTGCTTGTGGATGCATTATTAGCTATTGGATAGAATGTACAAGCAAGGAGAATTGGGCCAAGGCATCATTTTGGGCTCAAGGTTATATTTGGGCTTGAAGAGCATGGAATTCAAGCTTGGAATGTGGGCCAAAAGATGTGTCATTGATTTTGGATCAAACATGTATTCAAGAAAGGCCCAAGGAATATCAAAAGTTCCAAGCAGTTATAAACGGGCTTGGCTGGTTTTGATGAATTCAAGTTGAAGGCCTTAGAATCCAAATTGCAATTCAAGAGGCTCAATAGAACTCCACAAGCTTAATGAAGTTGACACAAGCCCAAGTGAACTTGAACTACAAATTCACCAAGATGGCTTTTTCCTTTAGTTTTATATAGTCATGTTTTTCATTTATTTTGGGAGTTGCAACCTTTATGGTAGAATATTAATTGTGATAGGTGGCAACTAGTACAAGTTTTCAAGTTAGAATTCTTTTTCTTTTTTTATTTTAGCATATATTACGGCTACCATTGTGACAGCCCCACCTTATCCAGAGGCGCACCAAAGGGTTTAGCGGACTGCCTGCCTAGCTCTCGCCAGGACTCGAATCACGCACTCGCTCAATACGTATACACAATTAATGCAAAATAAAACACATTCATAAAGAAATATATTCATTAAATTCATTTGAAGTACAAGTATTACAAAATGTTTTACACACTAAAATTTACACAGTATGTGCAAGATTAGCCTAAACAAGTGGCTATTAAAATATACAAAACAAAACATGTACAATGCCCAAAATCAGCTTTTCCAGCTTTAGTATTTTTGGGAAACCTGGTTAAAGAAAACAAATGAACGGGATGAGCTATAATAGCCCAGTGAATGCTCAAGTCATGCAACCATACCAGTAAAATGTGATTTTGTTCAATAAAATATTTAACGAGTAAATAAACAATTTGTGAACAATTTAAGTAACAAGTAGTCAATGGCGGATACGAGGCTCAACTACGGAAGCAAGCTTAACCGCAGAAGGAGCAAGCACTGATCATGTAACCAAGACGTTCAGACCGAGATAATAGCTCAGGTCTTTGCCAAGGAACATACCAGTATAACAAGCAAGACCCTAGCCACCATTCACCTTATAACCTCCAAACAAGCTACCACCTCCAGGAAGTAATTTCAACCTTGGAAGGGCCAACAAGCAAGATAGTTCAATCCGGAGTTGGCCTCTTAGAGGAATTCAACTCATTTTGGGAAAGAACAACACGCCCTAAAACACCCAACACCTTATATCCTCCCACGTGCAGCCGGGTTGACTATCCGTGAAGTAACGGTGAAGTTAGTCACGGAAGTCTCAATCACAAATAACACATATAATAGTGAAAGCATATAACACATTGCGGAATAGATGCGATAAAGTACACATCTTTCCTCAAGTAACACATATCACTAGATAATCATGTCAAGTATAACGTATCATTTTATGCATCAAAATAATGATGTCAAGTAGTACATGGCACTTCATGCATCATACACACATAAGAACACTCACCTGAAGCCTAAGAAAATATTTCGTAATACGATCGGGTCTCACTTTCAAATCCTGAAATTCAAAAGAAATAACCGTATAAAAATCCTGACTAAAATCTAAGAAATTTCACAAGGAAATTCAAGAAATACCTCAAGTCTTTCTAGGGTTTAATTTCTAGGGTTTTGGAGCTTAGGGTTTTACCCTAGGGTTTAGGGTTTTCAAAATTAGGGTTTTCTAACTTTCTAGGGTTTTTCTCGGAAAGGTTTAATCCACTAATAGCTAATCTACGAAAATTTCTGCACGCTTAAATCACTAAATTACAGCTTATAAAGTCTTAAATCATAACCTAATTACTTTTATTTCCTATGTTTTACCGAAATTTCGGCAGCACTTCCCCTATAATCGGACTAACTCAAAAATTTTAACCTGCAAGAAAAACAGCCATCCAAGCCAATTTCAACAAGTTCTACAACTTCTATGTTCAATTCAAGCTCAATTCCATTCTTCTTTGTTAACTCATGTTTTCAAGTTTACCAACTAGGGGTATTCAACAGAACATAACTTTCAATTGATATGTCGTATGAGAAAAGTGATTATATGGGTAGAAACTATACTTTAAGGGCTAAAACTTTTATGAAGAACACTATGTCAAATTCTGACAAAAACCATCCCAAAATCGGTCCACAACCTAGTGCTTCATCAACTTAATCTGCACAGGGCTGGTTTTCAGCCGCGTTCATGCTATTGCTGGGGTCAATCTACTAAGAACCAGAGAATTGTGGTTACTTGGTTTGAAAGTACGTTTATAGGACTACAACTTTTGTGAAGATCATCAATCCAAATTCCAACTAGAACAAGTTCAAAAATCAGCCCCCTATTCTGCTCATCATCAAAACTGTTTACGCAGAACCGAATTTTTAGCCAAGTTTGCAGACTTTCTGCGATTAATACACAATGAACCGCAGTGCAAGCTTTACCCCATTTGAAAGCCCTATGAATCTAGTTTCTAAAACAACAAGAATAATCCGAATCCAAGTTATCTATACCAAGTTATGAAAGTTTTACTAAAACTGGTCCAGCATGACTGTTCAAGTATTCTTAAGTTCAAGCTTAAATCTTCAAGTAGTTCTACCAATTTCACATCAAACTCACTTCAATTTCACCCAAATTCATCACAAAAATACCTAAACTACTCCAAGTTTCTTCAACTAAATCATCCCTAATTCATGACATTCCAAGTTTAAATCACTAGCTACAAGTCATACAAGTTCATAAATCTCATATTCATGGAAGAAAACTTCATATCTCATGGCTAAAATAAATCATACTTAACATTAAAGACATGGTTTAAAAGCTACAAAACTATGAATTTATACTTGAAATAAGAAGAGAAATTCTTGGGAAATACCTTTAGTAAGACAAGATTGTTGCTTAGGAGGGAAATCAACTTAATTTCTATGGATGAAAAGTGATTAAATGGAAGTAAGAGCTCCAAGAAAATGAAAGCAAATGGAGAGAAAAGAGGGAGAAGAAGGGTCGGCCAAAGTGGAGAGAAAAAGAGAGAAAAATGCCTAAGTAAAGAAGAAAAGAAATGGAAAAGAATTGGGAAAAAGTTTGACCAATCAAAGCAAGACAAAACTAAAAGTAAAACTTGACTTTCTTGCAAATTAATCTCCACTTGGCCAAGTGTAATTAGGAGAGATTTTTGTCACTTATCTTATATTTAATCTTGCAAGACTTCTTGGTACAACTCTTAAAGGAAATGGTACAACATGCTAGTAAAATAGAAAATCATTCCTTTTTATTATTTTTTCCACAAATTTCGGCCCTTAAAAAAAAATTTTTTTTTCTAATGAATATAATACAAAATAAATGGTTTTGGCATGAATTTCTTGGGTGTTACAACCATGAACAACTTTTGGAGATAAGATTATGAATAACAATGACTATTTTTCTCTTTGAGGAATTGCTTCTTAGCTCTTGAGTTCAAGAACTACTCTCGATCTTATCAAGGTAAACCTTGTGGCGATCACCCTTCACGCTTAAAGATTTCCTTTCAATAGGTTTGATTCCAGTTCTTTAGGTCATCAACTAGGAGTCTGCATACGGGTTGTGTAAAAGCTTCGTTGCTCCTAAAAGGACGGCTTTCAATGAAGTGGGATGAATTTTCAAGCAACCAACTTCACGTCTTCAGGGGCTTTGGATTAGTTTTTCAGTTTTTGAGAGTTCAACGAGTTATCACTTGGATTCAAGGCATTCCTAAGCTTGTGTAAATCGCAGTCACGCATCAAGAGAGATAAGGTGGTTGGATCTTGTGGCTCTAGAAATAATTTGAGAATTGTGGCTTCAGGTTCTACTTAGCAAGGCAACCAGGGCAATCAAAAGGGCAATACCAATGCACGTGTGTTTGCAATGACTCATCAGTAGATTAGGCAAATGATGTAGTTATAGGTATGATTTTGTTAAACTTGATACCTGCATATATTTTATTTGACTGTAGTGTGACTCGCTTTTTTATTTGAACAAAATTTGCAAAGAAGTTTTTAGAAAGGCCTACTTGGCTAGATAACCCTTATAGAGTTGACACCCTGGGAGACATATTGATAGCATTTGTAGACACCAAATTTTGACACACCATTTATTTTTCAAACATTGGGGGCATGTTTATATTTTTGGGGTCAAATTCTAATTTTTCAATAAAAAGGGGGAACAAAATCAATAATCTTGGGGGGCAAAAAAATAATTTTAGCTGTAAATATTTTTCCATTAACTTTGGGGGTTTTAAATTCATATTTTGTACTTTCATACGTATTTTTAAATTTCTATGATTTTTCGAGTACAATTGGTATTTTTCTATATTTCGCCAGTATAAGGGCAAAATGGTAATTTTACCTGCAAACACTATTTTCGCTCATTTCAAGTCTGAAATTTATTCAAGTTTTAAGCGTGTTTCTAAATTTTCTTATTTTTTGAGGGACGATTGCTATTTTTTTTGTCAATACTGCGTTTAGGGGCAAAATCGTCATTTCACATTTCAAAAGTATTTTTCACCAATTTTGGGTCATAAATGCATTTTCTAGGGTTTTAACCTTATTTTTAATTTTTGATAATTTTTCGAGACCAATAGCAATTTCTCTGTGTATTTTTGTTTATCCAGGGGCAAAATATTTATTTCACACCCCGAACGCGTTTTTGGCCAGTTTTAAGCTCTAATCTTTATTTTTTTAAATCTTGAAATCTACTGTGGATTTTTTGACAAATTTTGGAGTTCACTGTTATTACTTTGTATTTTTTATTTTTTGGGTCAAAATTAATTTTTTAAAAATAAAATTAGAATTTTTATTACAAGTGGCATTTTTGTTATTTTATAGTATTCTTGGAGGCCAATACTACTAGCTCTATAAATACCCCCCATTAAAAATAGAAAATGGGAGAGAAAAAAAAACCTACAAAACACATGTTCTTTTTAGCCATTAGAGATCAAACATACACTATCTCACCAAAAATTCACACACTCGGTTACTATTCACTTTTTAGTTACTGCTCATAGACCCAAGTTATTGTTCATCATCAGATTGATTTCCAAGTTTTAAAAGGTGAGTTCTTCTTTTGTTTTGATTCATTTTCTTCTATTTTCCTATGTGAATCTGGTTAATTGTAGGTTGAATATTTTGTTCTTGTTGATTTCTATGTTCTATTCTTGTTCTCTCCTCTGTTCTTGTTTTGTTCCTTCATCACCAAAAAACCATAAACCACCAACTGTCACCACAGAAACTGAGCCATCGCCGTTCACCAACTATTCCATTCATCTGCTTCCCCCATAACTTGCAAAGAAAAGATTAAAACCACCACCACAGTCCATTACCCCCTTCAACCACCCTCTTAACCAGTAAACCACCAATTGACCCTCACACTCACCATCACCACTCTATAACAATCATAGTTCTTTACCTCCAACCGCCTCACCTCTGCCCCCAAGATAGCCAAGATCCACCACTAAGTCAATTTCCAACTAGCAGCTTCCCCTTGCAACCACCTCAATCGGACAACCTGCACAAAGAGAGTCTCCATACCTGCCATCTATTCACCCAAGATCAAGATAACAAGACTAATATCACCACTCCATTCAATTCCCATGGCATATACACTTCAACTCCAACAACAAGTTCAATCAACCAGCCCAACTATCATCAACCAGAACCTTCCCCCGTAATTGTAATCAATCCAACCAGCCCACCATAATTATAAACAAATCACTCTCCAAGCACCACAAACTGCAGCCCAAATCTCAACGCCACCTCCCACCACACTAGTCTCTAGTCAATCTGCAAAAACCTCCACCATCTTCAAATCACCACCAAATATCAACCCAAACAGCAATCCCACCACCGTGCAACTCCAGCCAGCAACAACCCAAGCTCAGTACCCAATCCAACATCTACACAAATCCTCACCTCCATCGTCAATTGCCCAAAACCATTAATCAAACCCACAAGCCACCTATTAACTAGCAATAACAGTCACTAAAACACCTCAAAGATAGCCACAAATGCCCCTCAATCAACCAACGAACAACCTTCATTCACCGATTCACAACCGATAGTCATCACCAATCAATTACCTGCATAAACAACAAACCTCCACAGCCACACCACCACAAATTCACAATCAGTCACCATTAATCTCCACTGCCAATTTGACTTCATCCCCTTTGCTCTCATGATCATCATCGACAACTCCATTCACCCTCTGCCCTCTTTCCACCCACTGACCACCACACTATAGGCTGCAAAACAACAATACAAAAACAGCCCCATACAATAATAATCATCAGCTCTAGCAGCCCCTACTCCATCGGACCAACTGCAAATCACAAACCAAAATCAAACCCACCAAGCAAAAACCAATTCCATGGCCATAGTAGGGGAAAGAGACGGGAGAGTGAGAGAAATAGAAGATGAGAGCTGGACCAGACGGAGAAGAAATTGAAAAGAAAAGCAAACAGAGAAAGAAGAAAGAACGGTGAGAAAA
The DNA here is from genome assembly GCA_024721245.1 of Mitragyna speciosa. Lineage (NCBI taxonomy): Eukaryota > Viridiplantae > Streptophyta > Magnoliopsida > Gentianales > Rubiaceae > Mitragyna > Mitragyna speciosa. The sequence goes on from CM045565.1 coordinate 7,158,090, forward strand.
AAAAGAGAAGAGAATAGTAAGAGGAAATCGGAAGAAGAGAAAAAAGATTATAGAGGAACTGAAGAGAGAAATGATGAGAGAATAGAGCAATTGAAAGAGAAAGAGGTGGAGAATTTGAGAGAGCAGAAAGAGAGAAATTAGGAAATTGAAGAAGAGAGAACAGAAATGGAAGAAAAAGCAAAGTGAAATAGGGAAATAGGGAAATTAGAGAAAGAAGGAACGAGAGAGAGGGAGATGGGATTTAGGGAAATTTTCTATTTTCAGCAAAAGAAGTATCTAGTTTGTTGGGGTGGATTCCAGTTTGTGATTTGTTAATTTTGCTTTAGTTTCAATTTGTGATTGTTTTTCCTGATGATTTTCTGATTTAATCTTGTTTGTAGTTTAATTAGTTAGTTTAATTAGATTTAAAATTCCATTTTTTAGGCCTTCTCTTTCCGACTTAAGACATAGAAATAATAATTGCAGTTAAGTTCTTAAGCTTTGATTAGTGTTCTTATGCCTCCGTGAACTTTTCATTTCTCTGCAATTAAGTCCCCCATATTTATAGATTGGCCCCCAAATTTTACTTTCATTTCAATTCGGTCCCACTGCTTGTAGATTTGCCACCTATTTACTTGAATTTACTGTTTTGCCCCAGTTTACTTTAATTTTGCATCTCTACCCCATTACACTTATGTGAATTTTTTATTTTACCCCTTAAATTTTATAGAGTTTTATTTTGACCCCCTTTAGTTGCTATAATTTATTTTTTTATCTCAATTTGTCAATACTTATATATTTTGGGTTATATTTTTTTATACCGAGATACCTTGACTTGTTTGTTCATGTTTTATTAGTATTGGTACTAGGTCTTCAAAAAAGTATCCCTATTTTCTCAATAATTTCGTCTTATGTGCTCCAATGTGTCCTTTGTGATCTATTATGCATTTTTCTCACATGTTTCTTATTTTTACATACTTTTTATGTATTTATTTACTTTATACTATTTAATTTCTCAAATTTTATTATTTGGCAAAAAAAATGTAATATTTTTTTTTTTTGTATTTAGCTAGCCAATGTAATAGTTAGTTTACTTTCCCCTCGTATGTTTTTACAAAATTTGGTATATTTAGATACCAAGTGTAATAGATAGGTTATTTTTACTTTTTCTCCTTAAATTGTAAGTTAAATCTCCTGGTGTAATAGTTAGGGATTATCTGCTCTTGTGTGGTTATATGCTTATTTGTTTTACCGCTTTCATTAGGGTTTTGCATCTAGATATCATGCTTACATGTTATCTGCTCCTATGTGCTCTTATATGTCTTTATATGTTTATTTGCTTTCAATTCATGCTTTATTACTTTGATTCATGTTTTATTAGTTTATTATTATTCTGTCACCACACTAGTCCAACACTAGTTGTGGTTTTACCGCTTGCTTGCTAGTCCAACGCTAGTGAGAGATTCCTAAAAAGGGCAAATCCAACGCTAGACCCTTAAGTCATTTTAGTGTTAGTTTCACTACCTGTGTGCATTTCATATCATTTCACACACTACTTTTCATTTTTAGGCTTTTTTCATTTATGCATGATTTTATATGTGGCTATAATCATCATTATTATCTATTTTTAAGTATTTGGCAGCGCATGATATTTAAGTTGCATTTTCACTTAGACTTTTAGGACATTTGTGTGATCCGACTAGAAATAGTCGTCTATTTAAGTGGCAAGCGGTGGATTGACAGGCCGTTCCTCCCTCTGTGAGTAGAAAGATATCAGTCACGAGTTATTAGTCCTCCATATCCGTTATGTTGCATCCCCATTTTCTTCAAACACTTATTATCTATATTACTATTTTTTTTTTGTTTTTGCATTTCATTTTTGCATACACACTCGTGACTCCCTCGAGATCTCAACTTGGGTTTCGCAATTACTGCGTAATCCTGACCAAACCTCGATGGGACATTTCGACCCTCTCAATACCCACATTTAGATTGAAGATTTGCATTCGTATAGACATATCCAAACGCAATAGAATCTGAGGTTATTTTAGAAAAATTTGATTAAACCTCGCAACTAGTCTCGTTTGGGTAGAAAGGGTGCCTTAGGTGTGAGCCTTTGCCTTCCCTTTCTTCAAATGTGACTTTCGGGCCTTCTTCTATCATTTTTTTCTTTTTTTTTCATAAATTGGAGTTGGAAAAGGGTTTTAAATATTTTTTCTAAAAATTTTTTCATTTTTTTAAGCAATTTTTTTAGGTGACTTGGGACACCCTAACTCAATACCAAGTGGCAACTCCATTTTTAAAATAAAACCCTTTTTCAAAATTAGTTGGCCAAAATTGTCACACTTTTAGTCCCGGTGTTATTTTTAAAATATCATTTTTCTTCAAATACACTTTTTTCACTAAAAACCCGATTTTCATCACACACGCACGGCTTTTCCAAAACTCTATCCTTTGGAAATGGGTCATCGAACCGACTGCCTTTTCAGGACGCGACAGTCACGACCCCACCATGCACTACCGATTTTGGACGCGACAGTGTCTTATTGGATATATAAGAGATGTCATATTGAGATTGGAGGCTTGCAACTTAGCGCCAACCTAGTGTAGATTATCATGAGGGATTTTGATGCCATTTTGGGAATGAATTGGCCAAGTAAGAATTATGCTCACATTGATTGTAGAGATAAGGTAGTACATTCTCATTGCCAATATAAGGAAAAGGTGATACTCTAGAGTTGCACTAGTAGGAGAGCCAAATGGACCACCTCTACCCTATCTGTTATGCAAGCTTAGAGGGCACTCTGATGCAACCCAAGTCATACCAACACCTCCCAAGCTTGTTGATAATGAGATTTATAGCAAATTCAAACATTCACACCATCCTCAAACCTTTGAACAAGGAATACAAGGTCTACTATCAAAGGAAGATGAATAAATGGAAAGGAAAGAGTTTGACAGCATGACATGCTTTGGTATTTTGATGATAACTCAAGCTACAAGACTTGGATAGAGATGATTCTTAGTTTATTTTGAAGCTAAGAGAATGATCTACAACTTCTATCAAGACATCAAAGTCTAAGTCTTATGATTTCATAGCCAAAAGTTTGAATTATTAAAGTGTGTCTGCACTATGAGGCTCTCTGACCAGTCTTTAATGTTTTAATCATATCTTTGCCTCCAGACCTTCAAATCACATGATTCTTGTTCCATTGGAAATCTAACTCAAAGAGCTACAAATTTTGTGTTTTGCACAAGAGCTGATTCGTCCGTATTCAAAGAGAATTTTGGCAAAGCATTTGATCTGTGGAGCTGGATCGGCGGGTCAGTCGCGAATTTGATTTTTTTTTTCACCAATGTGGGGGTGATGTTTCTGACCAAGGCCATGGGTAAGGCCATGGCACGGCCTAGCCCATGGCCTAGAAGCAGAATGTCACGCGTTTTTGGCTATTTGTTTCATTTTGAGCCTCATCTTTTATTGTATTAGCGTAGGTTGTAAGTAGGGACATAGGGATCATCTTTCTAGCTATTGTAAGGCCTATAAATACTTTATTTCTTATAAGACTAATTAGTTTTGATATTAGTTTGAATGAAATTTCATCTTTTGAGGGTTTTCTCCCTTTGGCTTCTTGTAAGCTCTCTTTGAATGCTTTAGGGTTTGCTCTAAGTGTTCTTAGCTTATCAATTAAGTAATCACCTTAATTGTGGACGCCTCCTTACTTTGGCTTATCAATCGAGTATCCACCTTAGGTTGTGGCGCCTTCCATCTTCGCCATCTTGTTGGGTTTCTTCATTCTCCAAGCTTGGGTAATTGGCTAGATCCCGCATTCATATCAATTGGTATCAGAGCTAGTGCCTTTACCTAGGTTATATCTTCTTATTTCTTGTTGTTTTCATATTTCTTTGAGCCTTAGAAAATTCTTACTAGGTTTTTCATCTTATTCTTGTTGTCTTTTGTTTTCTTTAGTCCAAAAATCAAAAAGATTGAGTCTTAGCCTTTCATTTGTGTTGGATTTTGTTTCTTCGAGTTTAAAACATCAAAAAGTTGCAACCTTAGTCCATCTTTCTGTGGGTTTTATTGAGTTTTCTTCATGGGTCTTCAAAACCCTAGTTTTTGACTAGTTTAGGTTTTCATCTTAAAGCTTCAACCGTTTGACCTAAAGTTCTAACATTTGTGATATATTTTGGTTCTTGGATATCAAAAGGACCTAAAGCAAGTGTCTTTTAATTAGTTTCATCAATCTTGCAATATCTTGCTATTTGGATTTAAAAGGTCCTATCTTCTTGTGAGTTTTTGATTGTTGGTTGTTTGGGATGAAAGAAATTGGTTGAAGAAAAGTAAAAAAAAAAGTGCAGAAAAGAAAGTTTCAAAAGAAAAGTGAAGGTTAAAAAAAAAAAAGATCATCACTAGTTCACCATACTGTAGCTGATTGTTTATTGTCACTGTTCATGCCGAAGTACTGTTCATTCGAGGTTACTGTTCATCCTGAGTGAATTTGGTCTAGTTTTGTTTGTGTTTGGTTAGGTCTTTGTGTTGATTTCTGCTGTGAAAAAAAAAAGAAGAAGAAGAAGAAGAAAAAGAAACATTGAAGTGGAAAAGCAAAAGGAAAATCATTGGTTGTTGATTCTTGAGGAGGAAGAAAGTGGATTATAATCCTTTGTCCTAGCAAAATTCATTCAAATATCATCATATTGGGGGTTAGGGTCTTATTTAATCCTTTCTTGAGTCAAATTCTTGTGTTTTCTTAATGCCCTCTTTGTGTTTGATAAAATTCCAGCTTGTACTTTTTCTATTCTTTTGCTTCTATTTGAACTTCCAAATTGAGTCTAGCTTCTTTGTATCCTATTCCAACCTCTTGCCACACTTGGGTGATTCTCAATTGGTAAGTTATTGAATACTTTTGGAGGAAATTCCTAATTTCTTCAAGGGAAGCAATCAAAGGCCATTGAGGAGTAGGTGAGTGCATTAGAGTGAATTGAGTGATACACGAGAGTGAGAGTTCATCGTGGTAAGGGAGAGTGGGTGAGGAAAAAAAATTTTTATTACTAACGTTTTCTTGCAGGTACATTTCTTATGAAAAACATGTATAGGAAGAAGGAGACGAAGGAAGCCATCATCATTTGAAAGGAGATCAAGGCGAGGGAAGCTTGACAAGGGGCGAAGAGACGATGCCATCAAAGAGGCCATGATGAGAATTCCTACCTTCCAAGGCAAGGCAAATCCCGAAGGCATACCTTGGATGGGAGAGAAAATTGAGAAGATCTTTGATTGCCATTCATACTCTGAGGAAGCAAAAGGTAAAACTAGCCGTTAGTGGATTTATTGACTATGCCAAGTATTGGTGGACTCAATTGACTAGAGATGTGAGAGCATATAGGGAGCACCCTATTTGCACTTGGAAGCATTAAAGTCTACTATGAGGAAGCGTCCATGTGCCAATTCGCTACCTCAAGGAGATGGAAAGTAGAGATTTGATAGAGAGGCAACCCAAGGAGGGGACATCTAGTGATAACTCAAATTCCTCAAGTCCAATCAAGTGGAGGAGTAATCAAGTCTATGATTGGAGGAATCCAAAGGCTAGTCCCTAATCCCTCAAGTTCCACAAATTGGAGAGATGATCGAGCTAGTGCAACTTCATCAAGTTCAACCAATTTGAGGAATGATCGAGTTCAAAGTTGGAGAGGCAATCGAGGAAATTCAAACTCTTCAAGTCCTATCAAATGGAGGAACAATCAAGCTTTTGATTGGAAGAAAGAGCGTGCTAATCAAAGGCCTAAAAAGTCCTCAAAAGCTAAGGGTAAAGTGGCCGTACTTGGAGTCTCAAAAGAAGGATCAACATGCGACCCCATTAATGAGTCGCCACCTCAAGTGTTTCAAGTGCATTGGGATTTGGACACATTGCCTCTCAATGTCCAAACAAAAAGGCAATGATCATGAAAGACAATGGTGACGTAGAGAGCATCTCATCAAGTGAAGGGGAATCCATTGGAGAGTAGTAGTGAAGTTGAGATGGGCAATGAGGAAGTAAAGACTGTTTCATCAAGTGATGTAGAGATTCAATCCTCACAAGTTAGCGAAGAAGATGTGGTAGAACAACCCTGCACATAATGAGTTGAAGGTTCTTAAGCGAGCTCTTGGCATGCATCCTACAGAGGAAGGAGATGGAGTGCAATGGAAAAACGTCTTCCAAACTAGATGCCATGTTAATAGCAAGGTATATGGTGTAATCATTGACAAAAGAAGTTACATTAATGTAGCTAGTACTTTACTTATTGAGAAATTAGGATTGTCCACCTTGAGACATCCCCGACCATACAAATTGCCATTATTCTTTGATAATAAGGATTGGAGGGCTACCAATCAAGTGGAAGTGGAGTTTTCCATAGGCAAATATCATGACAAGGTTCTTTGTGATGTGGTACCAATGGAAACTTGTCATATAGTTTTGGGCCGTCCATGGCGGTATGAAAGGAAGGCCACGTGTGATGAGCACAAGGATAGATACTTCTTCATGTGGAGTAATCATAAGATTGTGTTAGCACCATTAACACCTCTGTGAGGCATATGAAGATCAAGTGAGGATAATGAGCTCACAAGCAAAAGAGAAAGGTGAACAAAAGAATGAGAGTGTGCAAGAGAAAGAAAGAGAAAGAACAAGAAAATGAGAGAAAAAGAAGAGAGCAAGAGGTGAGGGACACAAAGGCCGAGGAAAATGAAAGGAAAAAGGCAATAGATAATTTGGCCTTAGAGGTAGAACAAGAGAGAAAACTAGTGTGTACAAAAAGCCAAAGATTTGGAGGAAGGACTTTATACTTACCAACCTCTATTTGTTCCTTCTTACAAAGAAGTCTTGTGTTCTACTAACTCTCTTAAACTTTGCTCTCCTAGTGTTGTTATCTCTTTCATGCAGAGAATTGATATTTTCTCTCACAATGGCTTGCCTTATGAACCATTTCCCTAAACGGCGTAAAGAGTCTCAAGAACATGAATTGGTAAAAAGTGGAGCCGTCAAGGAGAATTCTCAACTTTGTTTCTTCAAGTTATTTTGGAAGATTTGGCAAACATGGGTGGATAGACGTGCTATGCACAGAACCCTTATAGAGTTTGGTCATTCTATCTCTAAACTTGATGGTAAACTTGGTTGGAGGTACAACTTGTCTCAGCTTCCTAGTGTTGATTCTATATTTGTTTTATGGCTTAGTCAAGATTTGCATGTTCATTATTGTTTAGTCACCAGGAGTAGTTGGAATAAGTATGATAGTAGCATTGAGTTTCTTGAGTCCTTGAAAGTTAGCATGAGTGTCCATGAGTCCAATGTTTTAGGCAATATCTTTTGTGATGATTTTTCATATGGTAGTGATAGCTACTTTATTGTTTCTTGTTTTGAAAGTGTGTTTGCATCCAGTTCTTTAGATTGCATGTTCAATTGTCTTACTCTACATTCTATTAAAGAGTCATATTATGAGTATCATGCTAGTGGAATAAGTAGTTTGTGTGATATTATGAGTTCTTGTGCGATCCAATGTTCAAATTTTCTCTTATGGATAATATTTTGACAAGTTGTTGCTTATACTTAGCTAAAGTCTTTAAGGATCATATGCATGTAAAAGTTTTCTATGCTTTGAACGTCAAGTGGATTAATGCACTTTTGTCCTATTTGCTTAATTATGATAACATTTCTCTTGAATATTTTGATGTGCTTGTTTTTAGTGGGACAAATGAAGAGTTATATCTAGAGTTTTTCAAGGGACGGATTTGAATATTCAAGGAAAGGATCCCTTCTCAAAGGAATTTTGAATGGGATACAAGACACATTGTTGAAGCATATAAGCCAAAATCATTAGTTCAGCATAGTCCCTTGGAATTTGCTTTCATTGTCACTAATTTTTTCTTTTGTGATGTAGGATTTTTGAAGACAAATCATTTTCAAGAGGAAGGGAATGATGTGAACCTAGTGGCACAAATGCCCCACAAGCTTATTGATGAAAATTTGAGGACAAATCCTTTTCAAGAGGAGGGGAATGATGCAACCCAAGCCATACCAACACCTCCCAAGCTTGTTGATGAAGAGATTTATAGCCAATTCAAACATTCACACCATCCTCAAACCTTTGAATAAGGAATACAAAGTCTACTATGAAAGGAAGATGAATAAATGGAAAGGAAAGAGTTTGACAGCGTGACATGCTTTGGTGTTTTAATGATAACTCAAGCTACACGACTTGGATGGAGATGATTCTTAGTTTATTTCAAATCTAAGAGAATGATCTACAACTTCTATCAAGACAACGAAGTCCAGTTCTTATGATTTCATAGCCAAAAGTTTGAATTATTAAAGTGTGTCTGCACTATGAGGCTTTCTGACCAGTCTTTAATATTTCAATCATATCTTTTCCTACAGACCTTCAAATCCCATGATTATTGTGCCATTGAAAGCTAACTTAAAGAGCTACAAATTTTGTGTTTTGCACAAGCGCTGATTCGGCTGTCTTCAAAGAGAATTTTGGCAAAGAATTTGATCTGTGGAGCTAGATCGGTGAGTCAGTCGTGGATTTGGTTTTTTTCACCAATGTGGGAGTGATGTTTCTGACCAAGGCCATGGGTAAGGCCGTGGCATGGCCTACCCCATGGCCTAGAATAGAATGTCGTGTGTTTTTGGCTATTTGTTTCATTTTGGGCCTCATCTTTTATTGTATTAGCGTAGGTTGTCAGTAGGGACATAGGGATCATCTTTCTAGCTATTGTAATGATGTGCGCACAGTTGCGTTGCCAAGAAAGTCTTGGATTTCACGTATGCAACTCGTTGAACTCAAGACCTCGTTTGATTCGTGAACCAAGGAACCCTTGACGTGTAGTTGTTTTGCCTTGAATCTTCCCTTGAAGATGAGCACGCCTATAGGACAACTAGAGTAGACCAAGTTGAACGAGTTCAATCGTCTAACCTAATTAGCTCTAAAGACTTGATAAAAAACTCAAGAAAACTCTAAGCGAAGTTGGTGGTCGCCACAAGCAAGCTTGATAAGACCAAGAGTAGTTCTTAATCAACAAAGAACCAAGAAAATTCTCAAAGAGAACACACAATATTTCTGAAATTTCTGATTTTCAAATTCGTAACTAGAAAATAGGCCTATAAATAGGCTTATAAAGAACATTCTAGGGTTGTGAAAATAGACTTAACTTCTAAAACAAAACCTATACTAATGAAACTACCAAAATAAAGTATGAATTAACTAAAATAACTAAGTCTATTACAACTCTAAAAACTTTAAAATTCGTAGCTAATAAACCCTAATGGGCTGGCGGTCCATTAAGCCCACAAAACCATCAATTGGACTTTAATTCTTCAAGCTCCCCACTAATGTGGTCCATGAAGCCCTCATGCAAAGTTTGTTCAGCCCAAATCACATTAATGAGTTTTTAGATTTATCCTTCGAGCCCAATTGCAAAGCCTTTTCGTACGAGTCCAATATGAGTCCATGCAATGCATCCTTCATTCTTCTAGTTCTTGCTCTAGTCATAGGACCATCCAAACCTTTAAGCACATCATTGAAGCTCCTCAAACTCGATCCATCATCCTTGGAATGTCCCCCTTGAAGGTCTCCAACTTGGGACTCATCATGTAAGGCCTATAAATACTTTATTTCTTGTAAGACTAATTAGTTTTAATATTATTTTGAATGAAATTTCATCTTTTGAGGGTTTTCTTCCTTTGGCTTCTTGTAAGCTCTCTTTAAATGCTTTAGGGTTTCCTCTAAGTGTTCTTAGCTTATCAATTAAGTAATCACCTTAATTGTGCTGCCTCTTACTTTGGCTTATCAATCGAGTATCCACCTTGGTTGTGGCGCCTTCCATCTTCGCCATCTCGTTGGGTTTCTTCATTCTCCAAGTTTGGGTAATTGGCTAGATCCCACATTCGTATCACACTCTGCAAAGGGTGTGAAGGGTGTTAAGCTCATGTGGTAGAGGTAAAAACAAAATGTACAAAATTAGAAGATGTGTCAATTGTAAAAGAGTATACGAATGTTGTTCCAGAGAATTTACCAAGATTACCATCAGAGAGGCGATTGATATTGAAATTAATTTGATACCTAGGTCAACACTAGTATCTAAGGCTCCTTACCAAATGGCACCAACAGAGTTGAAAGAATTGAAGACACAACTCCAAGAGTTATTGGATATTGGATTTATACGCCCAAGTCTCTCAAGGTGGAGAGCTCTAGTTCTATTTGTCAAGAACAAAGCTGGTAGCATGCGGCTACGCATAAATTATATAGAGAACTGAATAAGATTATAGTAAAAAATAAGTATCCATTGTCGAGGATTGATGATTATTTGAACAACTTAATGGAGCTAGTGTTTTCTAAAATTGATCTAAGATCCGGATATCATCAATTGAATATTAAACCGAAGGATGCTTAGAAGAATGCATTTAGGACTAGATATGGCCATTACGAGTTCTTAGTTATGCCATTTGATCTTACCAATATACCTGTAGCTTTTATAAATGTGATGAACCAGGTGTTCAAGCCATACTTAGATAAGTTTGTGGTTGTGTTAATTGATTACATTCTATTCTACTTTAAGAATGATCAAGAAGATGAGCAGCATTTGCAGATGGCATTGGAGACACTCAGACAATAGAAGTTATATGCCAAGTTAAGTGTGAATTTTAGCTCGTAGTGTGACCTTCTTAGGGCATGTTATCTCTAAAAATGATGTTGAGGTGGATCTGAGGAAGGTGGAAGCAATTATAAACTATTGTAGGCCAACCACTGCTAGTGAGGTTCATATTTGTCTTTGGCTGGGTGTTATAGGAAATTCGTTGAGGGGGTTTTAGTTCTGGCAACGCCCTTGACTAGTTTAACTCAAAAACATGCCAAGTTTGAGTGGACTGATGCATGTGAAAGGAGCTTCCAGGAATTGAAAAATAGGTTGGCTTTAGAATCAGTCTTGACATTACTCTCAGGTTCAGATGGTTTTGTGCTTTATAGTGATGCATCTAAAGAAGGTCTCGAGTGTGTGCTTATGATAGGGTGATTGCCTATGCTTGGAGGTAATTGAAACCCTATGAGCTAAATTATTCAACGCATGACCTAGAACTAGTGACAATAGTATTTGTTTTTAAAATTTGGAGACATTATCTTTATGGTGAGAAATATGAGATCTACACTAATCATCAAAGTCTTAAGTATCTATTAACTCAAATGGAGCTGAATATGAGATAGCGTAGATAATTAGAATTATTCAATGATTATAATCTATGTCGTGCCCTGAAATGGTCACAAAACCCTTTTCGAAAACGATTTTGGGTTTTGGAAAAATTGTGCATGTGTTAAAAAAATTGGGTTTTTCAGTGAAAAAGTGTATTTTGAAAAAAATAGTATTTTTGAAAAAAAAAAATAAGGATGGGACTAAAAATGCGACAGTTTTGACCAAATAATTTGAAAAAGGGTTTTTTATTAGAAATGGAGTCGCCACTTGATATTAAGTTAAGGTGTACCAAGTCACTCGAAAAATCATTTAATAAAACAAAACAAAAATTTTAGAAAAATATTTGAAAACCCTTTTTACGACTTTGGATCTTTGAAAAACAACAGAAAAAAGGTTCGAGTGTAACGCCCCAGAAATTAGCATCAAAACCCATTTGATTTATGTTATGTTCATTAGTAGAAAAAAAAAAGAGAAAGAGAGAAAAGAAAAGAAAAGAAAAACCGAATGCATTGTCATAAGGAGATTTCTTTTATTTAGGGTTTAGTATTAATCTTTGATTCATTAGTTGAAAGATTACTTGAGTTAATTAGGTTAAGTAAATGAGATTCTTTCATGATTAAGTGAGACACATAAATACCCAATTTGGATTAATATCATTGGACCATTAGTTTATAATAGTGTTTAATTTTGACTAACTTATTCTACCATTTTCTAGTCTTTTGACCAATTGAGCTTTAGTTCAAAAATTGACCTAAAAATTTTACTTATTCATTTGATTTTCCCACCTCCCATGGCCGGCCCCTCTCTCTCTATTTCTTTTCATTTTTTCTTTGATTTTGTGCCATAAAGTCTTGCAAATTGCTATGAGATAAATGATTAAAATTATCACCAATCAAAATTAACCAAGTTAGCCAACTTTTCATTAAAAGCATAAAACTTAACATGACTCTTGTCTTGCTATAATTGGTCACACTCTTTTTCATTATTTTCTTTGTTTCTTTTCTCTTTTCTTGAACTATTTCTCTCCCATTTTTCTCTCTCTATGGCCAGATTTCTCTCTCTCTCTCTCTATTTTCCTCTCATTTTGCTTTAATATTTATTCCATAATATTACTAAGTACTAGGTGATAAAGAGATTAAAAGCTCCACCAATTAAATCAATCCAAGTTAACACCTAATGCATTAAAAGACTAAACTCTAGCTTTATTCTTGTTATGTTTTTATTGGTTAATTTTTTTCCCACCTTTTTCTTTATTTCTTTTCTATTTTTCTAGCCTAGTTCTCTCTCTTCTTCATTTCTCTTGGCCAGCCCCCTTGCTATCTATTTTCCTTTCATTTTTCTCTCAACTTCTTGAAGCTTTCTCTCCAAGATTAGAGCAATTTCACCATAGAAACTTAGTTTTTCTTCTTCCTAAGCAACCTTCTAAGCTTGATCAAGGTATGTACTATGAACTTTTCCTATTAATTTCAAGTTTTATTTGGTCTTTTGTATAAGTTTAAGACTAGATTCTTGTTGATACTACTTGAAGAAGTTAGTTAGAATTGAAGATTTACTTGCTAAATAAAGTGTTTTTGTGGTTAGATAGACTAGTAACTAGCATTTAAACATTGAAATCTCAAGTATTATATGTTGCTTGGTTGAAGATTCTTGGAGTAGAATTCTTGAAATTGAGTGGAATTTTGATTGAATTTGAGCTTGAATTGAACATAGAAGTTGTAGAACTTGTTGAATTGGGTTGGATGGCTGTTTTTCTTGCAGGTTAAAATTTGGGTTAGTTCGATTTTAAGTGGAGATGCTGCCGAAATTTCGGTAGAAATAAATAAGGGAAAAATGGTAGATGAACATTTCTAACCTAGAATGTGCTCAATTTAAGGAAATTGATGTGCAGGAATTTTTAGAAAATCATCTAGTGATGAATTGAATTTTTCTAGGACGGGAAAACCCTAGGGCCAAAACCCTAAATCTAAAACCCTAAACCCTAGGGTAAAACCCTAAGCTCTAGAAACCCTAGAAATGAAACCCTAGAAATAATTGGGTTATTTCTTGAATTTTCTTGCTAATTTACATAGGGTTTTAATCGGGTTTTCATCAGATTATTTCTTTTAAATTTCAGGACTTGAAAGTGAATCTCAACTTTTTATGAAATATTTTCTAGGCATTCCAGGTGAGTGTCTCTATGTGTGCATGATGCATGAAATGCTTTGTCGTACTTGAGAATGTTATATTAAGAAATATTATGTTATGCTTGTAATTGTTATGTTATGACATGTGTTACTTGAGGAAAGATGTGTACTTTATCACATCTATTCCGCAATGTGTTACACGCTTTCATCATCCAACGTGTTGCTTGTGCATGAGACTTCCTTGACTAGCTTCACAGTTACTTCACGGATAGTCAACTCGGACAGGCTTGGGAGGATATAAGGTGCTGGGTGTTTTAGGGCGTGGTGTTCTTTCCCTTATGAGTTGTGAATCCTCAAAGAGGCCAACTCTGGATTGAACTTTCTTGCGTGTTGGCCCTCCAGGGTTGAGATTTTTCTCCCTAGATGTGGTAGCCTGTACGGAGGTTATAAGGTGAACGGTGGTTAGGGTTCTTGATTGATAATACTAGCATGACCTTTGATAAAGACCTGAGCTATTATCTCAGTCCTAACATCATGGTTACATGATCAGTACTTGCTCTTTCTGCGGTTAAGCTTGCTTCCGTAGTTGAGCCCTGCATCCTCCATTGACTACTTGTTAATTAAATGTTCATGCCCTACTTATTTAATCTTGTCAATTATTTTGTTCAATAAAATAATAGATTCTGGGTATGACTGCATGACTCGGACACTCACTGGGCTATTATAGCTCATCCCGTTCATTTGTTTTCTTTAACCAGGTTTCCAAAAATACTAAAACGGGAAAAGCTGATTTTGGACGTGTACATGTTTTATTTCGTGTATTTTGATAGCCAAACTATTTTGGGCTATCTTGGTGAAAATCATGTATATTGTGACGTGTAAACTTCTTGATGTTACTTGTACCTTTAAATTAAGTAATATGAATATATTTTATTTTATTCTATTTTATTTCATTTTATTTGGAGTTAAGCACGCGTGCATGTTCTGAGTGAGTGCTCGACTTGAGTCCTGGCGAGAGCTAGGCAGGCAGTCCGCTAAGCCCTTTGGTGCGCCTCTGGGTAAGGTGGGGCTGTCACATCGAGAGTCACATTTGAAGGAAGAGAAGGCAAATGCTTGTACCTTAGGCACCTTTTCTCCCTAGCCAAGACTAATTGCGAGATTTAATCAAAATTTTCTAAAATAACCCTAAAGTCTATTGTATTTGGATGTGTCTAAATGAATGCAAATTCTAAATCTAATGGGCTATAGGGAGGATCGAAATGTCCCTTCAAGACTTGATCGGGATTATTACATTAATTGTTAAAACCCGAAATGAGGTCTCGAGGGAGCCACGAGTGTAGATGCAAAATGGAATGCAAAAGGAAAAAAAAAAGGAAAAGAGTATAGGTAGTAAGTGATCAAAGAAAGTGCGAATGCAGCATAATAGGTAAGGGGGACTAGAAAAACTTGTGACTAGCTATTCCTACTCACAAAAGGGAAATGGCGCGCTAAGGCCTACATAAGGTCAAACTTGCCCATTTCCCGCATGAGGAGGGCAACTATTTTTATTTGGGGCACAAAAATGACCTAATATTCTATGTGAAATGCAATCTAAATACCATGCATCCAACATATGCAAAAATAAACAACAACAATAATAATAGTATGTATGTATGTAAAAACCATGCAAAATGAGAAAACCTAAAAAAAAAAAAAGAGAAAAAAAAGTGTGAAATGGGATGAAATGCACACAATGAGTGAAACTAGTACTAAAATGACCTAAGAGTCTAGCGTTGAACTAGCCCATTTTCTACGAATTCCCGACTTGCTTTGGACTAGCGAAGAAATGAATATGTCACAACTAGCATTGGACTAGTGTAGCAACGTTACACATTAAACAACTATAAAAGCATAATGTAAATAAACAAACATATAAGAGTATATAAAAGCACATAGGAGCACTTAACATATAGGCATAATATCTACATGTGAAATCCTAAGGAAAACGATAAAATATATAAGCACATAAGCATGCAAAAAATACATAACTCCTAACTATTACACTGGGGGATTTAACTACATTTCAAAGGGGGAGGATAAAATAACCTATCTATTACACTTGCCTATCTAAATACAAATATTTGTAAAAATTTGAAAAGAAAGTAATCTAATTATTACATTGGTTATCTAAATACAAAATGTAGACACAAAATTTTAACACACCATTTATTCTTTCCAACATTGGAGGGTATGTTTTTACTTTTTAGGTTCAAATTCTAGTTTTCAAGCAGAAGGGGTGAAATTAGCAATTTCGGGGTTTTTTCACTAGTTTTGAGTTTTAAGTGCATATTTTGTGCTTTCATACATGTTTCTGAATTTTTGTGCTTTTTTTAGATTTAATTGATATTTTTTCTGTATATTTTGTCAGTACAGCGACAAAACGGTCATTTCGCCTCCCAAACCATTTTTTCGCCATTTTGGATCCCAAATTCATTTTTCAGGCTTTTAGGCACATTTCTAATTTTTTTTATTTTTTGGGAGCAATTGCTATTTTTTCGATAAATAGCACGTTTAGGGGCAAAATGGTCATTTTACCTTCCAAACATCTTTTTGTCAAATTTTTGGGTTCAAAATTCATTTTTCAAGTTTTTAGCCTATTTCTATTTTTTTGTAATTTTTCAAGACCAACTACTATTTTTTCAATAAATACCATGTCCAAGGATAAAACAGTCATTTTATAAGCAAATGTGCTTTTCACTTGAATTTTATTAATAAAATTTATTATTTTATTTTCTTGGTTTTTTCATTTTTTGGAATTTTAGGAGAGACAATGGTTTTTTTAATTTAATTTAATTTGTGTGTGTAAAAAAAATCATTTTTAAGGTAAAATGATAATTTTGCCATCAAGGGCATTTTAGTCTTCTATCCATTCTTAGAGGATAAGATCCTCTTATACTATAACTACCCCATTTTATTAGAAAAAGAAAAGGGGGAGGAGGATAAAAGAAAAATTCTAAAGAGATTTTAGTTCTACTACACCTAAACACACACTAGTGTATCTTCAACCTACACCTACGAGATTTTAGTACACCTTCAACCCTACACCTAGAATCTCAAGAACACACACTAGTACATCTTCAACCCTACACATAGAACACTAAGAACACGCACTAGTCTATCTTCAAACTTACACCTAGTACACCAAGAATATACACTCCCCCAATTTCACACGCTACTCCACACACATTCACACACATTTACACACAACCACACACTTCACGCTAACTAATAAGTAATAAAAGTTATTGATATTATTATATATATTATTATGTATTTTAGATGTTATTTAAGTATAACGATAGTAATTGTGGTTGCAGATGACTCATTTTCAAACTTTTTATAGAGTTAGGGTTTTCTCCCAGAATTAGGTTTTTGAGGTAAAATTATAATTTTGAGCAACTTATGCACAATATTTGTATAACATTGTAGGTTCATCATACATAAACTCATTTTGGATCAATTGGAGTCAAGGAAAATCAATTTCAAAAGTAATTCAAAGTGGCTAAGCTTGGATGAACAATTGGGAAAGAAATTGGAAAGATAATTGTGCAAAATTATCTGGAGGCCTAATTTTACCAAAAATATGAGAAAATGGATGGATAAAGTCTGCACATGTGGATTCTAGATGAGCAAAATTAGAAAATTTAGTTGGGACCACAAAGGTGTGATCTGCAGGTCACGATTCACGGGTTGCCACCTACGAATCAACATTGGCCAATAGCTTCTAGGGCTTGCAACTTGCATCTTATTCCATCTGGTTTTGCAGACATTTTCAAATGGAGATAGGATTTTGCAAGTTGGAGATTTTATTGGAAACATAAATGAAGACTTTTATGCAAGTTTGGAACCTCCAAGCAAATCTTCATCATTTCCATGCATTAAATACAATTGCAAGTTGGAACATGACTTGAAGAACATTTGTCTATAAATAGAAGTAATTTGTAATGCATTTGTAACTAATCTTGGTAGGAAAAAGTAGTTGTTGGCTTTAGTTTTATACTTAGTTTGGTAGAGCATTAATAGAATTCTCTTTATCCTTCAATAGGATAGTGAGGAACATTGCAACTTTGGTTGAGCAATTCTTAACTGTTTCTCCTTTACTTTTCATTGTTGATATGAATTCTTGCTTTGATATTGAACTTTTAGTTGTTTCACTAGTCATGATTCACTAAAAGCTTCATATAGAATATAGATGAAACTAATGAATCCAAAAGCAAGACTTAAATGATCAAACTTGCTAAGCTTGCATTTGTTTATTTACTTGTTCAAGCTTTAACACTTGTTTTTTCTTGGCCAAATTAAACAAGTCATTTAGTTTCTACTTGACATTAAGAAATGCATGTAACAATGGAAAATGAATAAGTAATGCTTAAGTGAATTATATGAGATAATGGTGCTTAAGTGAATCAATTCAATTCATGTTTTCATAAGGTTTCATCATGAGAATAGCTGAAATCTTGTCATTTCATAAAGAGAGCTAGTTATGACACTTAAGGAATTGGATTCTAAACAAGGCAAGGTAATACTTAGTAAGCCATTCATGCATGATTCATTAGTGGATTCTATGTTTTATAATTCTTTGCTTTGAATTCTACAGGAGTTCTAAATCATTTATTTATTCTATTGAAGGGACCCCATGTCATTCTTGATTTGTTTGTATTTAGATAATAAAAGTTAGTGAAAAAGTAATAATGGCCAAAGTGACTAGGTTTTTAGGGGTGTTTAGGCTAGGATTTACTTTGTTTTTCCCATAAGTTTTACTTGGTAATTCCGATTTTTCTTTCTATTGGATTCTTCAGTAAATTTTACATGAGAGCTACTCATTTGGTTTGTTTTTCGTGTTTTTGTAGGTCTTTCGCCTTTGATTGCTGAACTTCAAATTATGTGTCAGTGTACGTTGAGCTGGAGGAAGATTTGAAGAGTGCAGCATGAATTTTGAAAAAGAAAATGGAATACCTATTCTCATTTGCGCCGAAGATGAGGACGTGGGTGAGAACAAAGGATTGTTTGAAGGTGGATGGAGCTTCTTCCCCATCCGTGGCATCATCCGTGCTGTAGATGATACCGCGGATGGTACCAGATGACCACTATTACTCATTCACGGCCTCAGCCGTGCTGCAGATGAGGCCGCGGATGAGTGGCCTAACTCTACTATTTCTGTCTGTTTTCAAGGCAAATTTGAGAGGAAAGTTTGGGGGAAACGAATTACACCAGATAAAAACACTCTTCTAGTGCCAAAAAAAAAAAAAAAGAAAGAGAACGAAAGAGGAACGACACAAAAGAAGACTCAAGAATTGAAGAAAGAAGAGAAATTACAATAGTCAATGGGAAATTTCTGCAACAACAAAGAACAGTGAAGAAGTGCCACGTGAGAATGAGTTTCTTTATGCTTTCCTTGTTGTCTGTTACACTTTCTTGTTTGACTATGGAGTAAATTTGTGTAAGACTTAGAAGGGTTGAATCCTATCCTTTGTTTTATCATGTTTTGATTCGTTGTTTAATGGAAAAGTTCTATCTTTAATTGATTTGCTTGTGAGTTTATTGATATTAGAATGGGTTTTTGTGTACAAATTCAATCTTAACAGTTTATATTAGTTGGGTAATTAAGAAATCACTCAATTAATTAAGAACAACAAATTCAATCTTAACAGTTTATATTAGTTGGGTAATTGAGAAATCACCCAATTAATTAAGAACAACTCTCAAGTGAAGGAAGTTGCATTAATCGCTAGAAATAGGATTCCATATGTTCTCCTAATTGGATGTGAATCCATTTGTGAAATAAAATCCATTGATTCAATTGCATCTACTAGGGATTTTGATTTGGGAAGAGATTCCATTGAATCAACCTAGGGATAGAGGTTGCAATCTCGAGAAAGATTGCAACTTAACCAAGGGATTTTAGGGTCAATTGAGATTAGGCAATCCATTAATCACAAATTAAAGCTAATAATCGAGGTTAGGAGAATTCCACTTCTAAGTCTTGTGTTAGAAATTATTGCATTTCCTTTCTTATCAATTCTCTGCATTTGATTTGTTGGCTTTCTCATTCGTTAAATTAATTATTTTAGTTCGTTTATTATTTCAACATCTCGCGTTATGTGGACTAGATAATAGATTGGGAGTAATTACTAGTACTTGCTAAGTCCCTGTGGGTACAACACTCGGTATTCTTTACACGCTATACTACGGAACGATATGTATACTTGTCTATAGTATCCATAATTGAGCAAAGCCGATACCAAATAGCCTTAGTAATTGCACATATTTGATTCCTAGTGGGATTCGACATCTAATACTCTAAGTACTACAACGAACTCGTGCACTTGCGGTATAATTGGGAGATTAAGTTTTTATTATTTGATTTGTGTGTATTTATTCATATTTGCCGTACCTGATCTACACCCATGTCACTAACACTCATAGATACACAAATACACACATAGAAACAAGCAGACACACATTACACTCTCACAGTCACCAGTCAAACCCACACAATCACACATACCGATTCACACAAATACACAATCACACACACACTCTCACATACAAACACACATAGCCTCATGCACACTTCAGGCAAAGCCCAGCCAACCAGTCACAAAAACTACCACACGACCCCCTAATTCTCTGCCATTCACCACCAAAGCAACCCAGCTCCAGTTGAACAATTCCCTAATATCGCCAATTTTCACCATGCCCAACCCACAAAACAACCAACTCCAGACCTCCTACAACCACCATGAACCATTGCCCAGACCCCCTGCAACCTTAGTTTCCACTAACTCCATAGTCATTGCTAACCACCAAGGAGCCAGCATGGAACGTCCATCCTTCTCTGACCAAAGTCACGGCAACTCCATCACCATCCCAAACCACAATACCTCAATTCACTCCAAATCCAGTAGCAAGACAATTACATCCTTCTATAACCAATTGGTTCAACCCTAACAATTTCCCGCAATCAGCCTTAGAAACACCATTACAGACAGCCCAACCAGTTACCAAAACATGCTCAATCAGTCACCAGACCCCTTTGTAATAACCTTGCTGCCAAACCACCACTAGAAACTACATATAGTCACCACCCACACCATCTCCTCCACTACCACCCTCTCATAATCTCCTCTTTTCACCACCTACAAAGAAAAACAATCCCAAAACAACCAAACATACACGCACAATCAGAAATCGTACCCCTAGTTAACAGACCTCCCACAACCACCACCTCATTCTTCCTCCACCATTTAACCACCACACCACTCACAGCCACAGCACAACCTCCATAACCACTACTATAGCAACCAAACAATAGCCACCATAGCCTTCCAAAACATCAGAACCAATCCGAGCCTTACCACTGTCATGAATAAAAAAACAGAACAGGCACAAAACTACCACCATCAGGCCCCAGTTGTTATTGCCACGCAACTCAATTTGTACCCATCAACCATAGAAGCATCACCAATAACGACTAATCCTCTCCCTTGCAACCATCATAACCTCAACATCACCACAATGAAGCCACCATACTACTAGTGTAACCCCGTCGGACCTCTATCATCTCAAACCTCAAACCATCAACAGTACCCAAAGCTCCACTCCACTGCCTCCACCATCACAATACATACATGTTACAACCACCACCATTTGTTTTCAAAAAGCCCCAACTAGTAGTAACAGTTGCTCCACTGTAGCACCACCATCTCTCTCCTATTGTACATCGCTGCCAGTTCACCAACAGACATCCATAGACAGGCCAAATTTCGTAGCCGCAACACCACCATCTTCAAATCCTTTCCACTCAAATTTTGGTATACTCTCTATTTTTCCTTTAACTCTTGTTCAATTAATGTCCAAAGAGACAAATTTGGTGCAAAATCTCCTCTATTTCAAGTTGCATTACTCAAGAGTTTGGAGGATTTGAGTGGTATGCATGATATTTTTTTAAATTAGCTGAGAGAAAGAGAGAGAAAGGCAGAGAGAACTAAAAAATAGAAAGGAAAAAATAGAGAGAATTGGAAGAGAGAGAGAAAGAAAGACAAAGAGAAAGCTGAAGAAAGATGAAAATAGAGAGGAGACAGAGCAAGAGAGAGAAAGAGAGAGAAATGGATTTAGGGGTGTTGGTAGAAAGTTGGAATGAGAAGAAAATAATGAATTTTTGGGGGAGTTTGGGTGTTAATTGTTTGTGCGTTAAACCGATTCGGAAGAGAGGTGGAAGTTTTAGTATGTTATGTTCCTTTGATTTGGTTTTAGTGTTTATTTTAGATTTTGGGTCCATTTTCTTATTTCTGATTTAATTTAGCTTCCAACCTAATCAGTTAATTTGATTTTTCTTAAATTGATTTAAATTTCATTAGAATTGGGCATTTTCTTTTGTGGTTTAATATAATAGGGATAATTGGGTTCGAGTCCCTGGAGTTTAATTAGGGTTAATATGCCTCTAAGAGTTTTCCTATTTCTGCATTTAAGCCCTTGATATTTGTAAAATGGCCCCTAAATTTTCAGTTCTTTTCAATTATGTTTTCCTAAATTTGCAAATTATTCCTTTAACTTGCTGGAATTTCCGCATTTTGTCCCCATTTGATTCAAGAGAAAATTACAATTTTGGTACCAAATGTTTGGGGTATCAGCAGTTTCTATTCCTAAAGTTTGGACAAAAGTAAATCTAGTACCAAATGTTTTAATTGTTCAGCATATTTAGTCATATTGACCAGTTTTCTCAAAATCTTATCGAAATCCGGTTACGTGAAACTCATGTGACAGTTACAAAAGTTTTCAAAAAGAATTAAAAGAAGAAAAATTTTTTAGTTGCCATAATTTGTAATTAAAGGGATACACGTGAATGCACTGTTTAGGCAAATTTTTTCAATTTTATCTGCTTATTTATCATTTATGAACTCAAATTAGTGCTTTTAAGTACAAATTATGGCAATTAAAAATTTTTTTCTTTAGTCTAATTTATTTTGAAAATCTTTGTAATCGGCACGTGAGTATCATGCGACCAGATCCCGATAAGATTTTTGTAACAGTGGTCAATAGGACTAAACATGCTAAAAAATTGAAATATTTGGTACTAGATTTGCTTTTGTCCAAACTCTAAGGACTGAAACTGCCGATGCCTCAAATATTTGGTACCAAAATTGTAATTTTCTCTTGATTCAATTTGCATCCTACCCCTTGGACTTATGTATATTTTTAATTTTTACCCCTTAAGTCTTATATAATTTTATTTTAGTCCCCTTAGTTGCTAGACTTTACATTTTTACCCCAATTTGTCAATACTTACATATTTTACGCTTTAGTCAATTACATCACGATACCTTGACGTGTTTACTTGTGTTCTTAAGCATTAGTGCCGGGTCTTCATAGAAAGGTACCCCCATTACTGGTTAATTTCTTTTTATGTGCTCCAATGTGCTCCTATGTAATTTTTTGTGCATTATCTTTTTGTGTTTCTTATTTGATATGCTTTTTGTGTATATATTTACATTATGCTATTTCGTTTTGAATTTCATTATTTGGTGAAAATGTAATAGATGGCTAGATTTTACTATTTTTGTAAGATTTTGTATTTAGACAGCCCATGTAATAGTTAGGTTACTTTCCTTTTGTACTTTTTACAAATATTTATGTATTTAGATAGCAAGTGTAATAGAAAGGTCATTTTTAATTTTTCCTCTTATATTGTAAGTTAAATCCCCCCAGTGTAATAGTTAGGGCTTAGGAGCTTTTTGCATGCTTATATGCTTATTTGTTTTACCGTTTTCTTTAGGATTTTGCATCTAGATATCATTGGTGCGTGTATAATGCCTCCCCAAGAGGTAGGGTTCTTCTTTTAAAAGATTCCACCCAAAACAAAGAAAATCGCAGGTTTTCGTGACTGAGCCGTGGCGCCATCCACGGCACATCTGCATCCGCGGATGGAATACGTGACTTTCTGGTCCCATCCACGGCTTCATCCGCGCCGCGGGTGAAGTTGCGGATGCGGACAGAACTTCAATTTTCATTTCTACATCAGATTTGACCTTGAAGACGGTAGAATTAGCTTTTACCCAAAACATGAAAGTTGTAGCTCCTTGAGATAGCTTTCCAAATAAATAAAAATCAAGTCACTTAAATCTCTGTAGCTCGAGATATAGTCAAAATACTGGGACCTGGTCGGAACTGCCTCACAGTACAGATGTGCTTCAGTAACTTGGAAATTTGACCATCAAAACGTGAGAACTGGACTTCGATGTCTTCATATGAATTGTAGACCATTGTCTTAGCTTTAAAATGGCGCAAGAAGCATCTCAATCCAATATCTCTAGCTAGATTTATTACCAAAATACTGAAACAAGTCCAAGCTGCATATCCATTTCTTTCCCATTCTTGTTCCACTATTGATTCTTTGCACCAATTTGAGGGTTTCTTCACTTCAACTCATCACCAACTTTAAATAATCTTAAAATATCATCAACTATCATCCAAATTGGTGACACAATGTGCAAACCCTATGAAAACACAAGAATAATGCAAATAAATATCTTTAATACACGATTTAGCTATTAAACTCAGAAATAAGAAGAAATAGAAAGTAAATAGAGGAAAACTCATGGAAACCCTATAAACCTAACCTAAAAGTCTACTAAAAACTAGTATAATTTAGCACTTATCAATTTCCCCACACTTAAGCCATTGCTTGTCCTCAAGCAATGAACCATAAAAAACTCAAACATTGACTTAAACAAAGTAAAAGCAAAACATACACCTTCAAGAATAACTTCTCAACAACTATAGAACACAATTATGTAACCATCCATCTCATTTCAAATACTCATAATATTAAGCAAAGAAGAAAGTATTATACGTCAATTAAACAAGTTTAGTTCCATTTCTCTACTTTATTTGAAATTCATAAGTAAGTAGATCCTATAGCAAACAAGTACAACTATACGCCCATGATCCATTCATTTTTCACAACTAGGGACTTTTTCTTCTTAAGCTTAGCCTTTACTTAGAACATGAGGTTGCCTTTTTACGCGAAGATCGACATTGGTCAGATGAAGATCCCCGGTTACTCAACACTTCATCTGTCTAAGCTGCTATGCATACTCATAATTCTAGCACCTTTTTATGCGAAAGTCGACATTGACCAGATGAAGACCCCCGGTTACTCAGTACTAAAACTAGCGGAGTAGAACTTAAGCTTAATTACTCTTTGTTTTTTTTTTCTTTTTTTTTTCTTCTTATTTTTTTTCTCAATTTTTTTTTCAACTCATTTAGTCCCTTTTCCCTAACACATTACCAATCATAGGCAGAAGCCATACTTATAAACTACATTCACTACTTAACTCATGAAGAAAAACAAATAAAGTAGAAAAACTTCACTAAACTCACAAAAAATTTAAGCATAATCCAATCTACTTTACATAATATACTTTCTTCAAAATAAAACTTCGTAATCACATAATCACATCCCCAGTCAATTAAGAAGACAATCCTCAAAAATGTACATAATTACTCTACTTGGGCAAGGAAAATTGAAAACTAACAACTTGGATATAGTAGTACTAAAAAAACTTAAGATAAAACATTAATAACTCAAATAACTTGGACAATTTCTGAAAAAAATTTGACAGAGTTTCCCTTAAAATAGGGTCAACCCCCTGTTAACACAAAATTCAGCAATACCAACGAATCCAACAAGAAATTTTTCCACATATTATCCAACAAGTAGCACACACCACGATACAATTTAACCTTCCCCCCACACTTAATCCACACATTGTCCCCAATGTGTGAGAAAGAAAGATAAAAGAGTGAAAAATAAAAATAGAAGAATAAGAACTAATACTCCCCTTACGTAATGGAAGCCACTCACAGTACGATTCAACTGCAGGCAAGAGATTCAGAAATGAACGAGCTACTGTAGTTGCATCATAAACATAAAAATACTACATCATCCAAGTTATTTGTAAATGCCAAAGTATCCTACATAAACGTAAAAATAACTAAATAATGATAAAATAATGAAATAAACGTTGGGTTGCCTCCCAACAAGCGCTTGTTTAATGTCGTTAGCTCGACGCCATGAAATGAGATCACGTAACCCCTTGATGAAAAATGTCTCCGGCCCATTCCTTCTTCCTTTTGGGCCATTGGATCTCAATCATCGGATGTCTATCATATTCAGCCCTTTGCAACTCATCACTTTTTAGCTCTGGCAATGGCAGAACCATGATAGGGTGGCACTCTTCCATTGTGGTATTCGTCTCATATTCCTCTAGTCTCTTCTTACATGTCATGATATCATCAATAACTCCATAGTAAGAAGAAACCTGCAAAATATTAGTACCACAGAGAAAATTTATGTATAAAGGCTTAAAATTTTAGACATGAGGTGCCTCCTATGGAATGGGAGTAGTAATTGGAAGTGATGAGTCTCCTAATTCTGTTGGTTCACTAGGTAACTCATCTTCACCTACAACTCGTACCTCCTTCACTTGTTCTTCTTTAACCCACTCATATTTTTCCTTTCTAATCACCATCAGAGGTGCACTTAATTGATCACCACAATCATTATGAATCACTTCTAGTTGTCCACTAGGATTAAACTCATTGTCACTCGGTAGCTCATATGGATTCCTAGTGTTCATAGCTACAGTGATTTGTCCTATGAGACTCTCAACAGCTTTGGTGATAGCAACAAGTTGTTGCCCCGATTTCTCAATTTCAGCCTCCATTCTATCCATCCTATCATTCGTTGCTTTCATAAAGGTCACAATGGCCAATTCTAACTCATAGTTAGAGTCTATAGGGGGAGGAGATGATTCAAACATATACTCTTCTACTCTATCATGGACTAATTTTCTAATAGGTTGTAGTTGGTTCTCATACTCCTCCCATCCATAAGAAGAATGATCCCACCACTCCGAGTTATAAGTATTGGGATAGGGATCATAAAGAGGAGGATGGGTGTAATTATCATTATAAGGTACTTGTCTAGAATGAAAACACTCATAAGACTCGTGATTTCCACCACAAGAAGTACAAACGATAACAGTACCTTGGGAATAAGAGAAACTACATTCAACCCACTCATTTTTATTGACAATATCATTAATTAGCCTCTCAAGAGCACATACTTTATCCATACCTATAGACTCTATGTTATTACCTTGCTCATTAGGCCAATCATAGTAATCTGCCATCTTCAAATTAAACTTGCAGAATGAGATCCTCCAAAACTCTAACTACAAGAAAAAATAGAGAAAAGTCAAGAAACAAAAATAAAGGAAATAAAACAAGAGCAGCCAAAAAGAGACAAAATGGTTAGAGTAATAAAAATATGGTGTTCCTAATATCCTAGT
This sequence comes from Mitragyna speciosa, assembly GCA_024721245.1. Classification (NCBI taxonomy): domain Eukaryota; kingdom Viridiplantae; phylum Streptophyta; class Magnoliopsida; order Gentianales; family Rubiaceae; genus Mitragyna; species Mitragyna speciosa. The sequence continues at coordinate 7,184,798 of CM045565.1, forward strand.
CCCCGGCAACGGCGCCAAAAACTTGGTATCCGTTCTACTATACTATGGATACTTTAGGCAAGTGCACCTATCGTTCCTAGTAGTACAGTGTACAGGAGTACCGAGTGTCGATCCCACAGGGACATGTGAGTACTAGTACTAACCTTCTTTCTATTATCTAACCTCACAAATCGAATGACAAATTAATTAGAAAGACAAATTAACTAAACGAATTACCTAATTAAACCACAATCTAGAAGTCAGTAGAGAGAATGGACAAAAGTAGAGGCGAATCAAGATGAAGAATACCCTAAACCAAGCATGCTAAGACTATACCTTGATTAATGAATAACCCAATCACTTAGACCCTAGAATCCCTTAATTAGGCTTAATCTTTCTCAAGTATTAACCCCCTATCCCCTTGGTTGATTGATTGGAATCTCTTCTCAATCAAAACCCCAAAGAGAAGCATTAAGTTTCTATGGATTCTATGGTTTTGGTTAGGTTTGAATCTAACCGGGGAGACTTATGTGATTCTATCACTACAACAAAAACAACTTATAGAGGCACATCAAAATGTCACAATACCACTTTTTTAAGGCACTTAAATTTTTGAGGCACTTTCCCATTGTGCCTTGTTAAACCTATGTCACGAAAAGTTTTAAAGGCACAATAAAATGCCACAGTACATAAAGAAATTTAGACATCCAAAAGTGCCATAACAAGGTTGCAATGCTCACACAAAAAAATGCCTTAATTGAGATTTAATGTTAAAAAAAATCAACTTTCTAGAGGCACTAAATAAGGCCATCAAAACCGTAAGTTGGCACCTAAAAATGCCTCAACAGTCAGTTCTTGAGGCAGTTTTATTTGTGAGAAAATGGTAGTTTTTGAGGCATGTGTACTTGCCACCATATATCTAGATGGAGATACATGCAAATGCCTTTATAATCACCTTTAAAGGCATTTTAAAATGCCTAAAAAACCTGCAACGTAACAAGAAAATTCTGCTGCAGAATCCCTTATCTCGGCACTCACAAGTGCCTCAATAGACCATTTTTTTTTTTTTCGTTTTTGATGCCCAACCATGGGAGCTACTAGGAATATATAAGAAACCTGTAATAGCAACATAATTTTTTCTGCCCAGCCACAGGACTACTAGGAATATACAAGAAACCTGCCATAACAATACAATCATATATTCACATTGAAGATTCTCACACTTAATGATAAAAACCAGCAATATTTGGTTGAAAATCCACTTGCAAGTCATCACCATAATCATTCATTAATCATAAAGTACTCGTAACTACTAGCAGCGATCTAAACAACTAATTAACCCATCATCCTTGCCAAAACAATTGAACAATATTCAACTTGTGAGATGTTGAGTAGCAAAATACTAAGTAGCAACATATGAGCTAAATCCAACCAAAACCAAAATACTAGTAGACCAACTTGTTGTAATATATGCAGCAACACTTTGTCCATTTTTAGTTGGAGCACTTCTATAAAAATGGATAGGCATGTTCCATATACTGCAACACCTTATCTACTTTTGAGTTAGAACAATCATTGATCTTCACAAATTTTTACCTACAACAAGCATATTAAAATCAATCAAAATTATCAAATAAAGCAAACTTCTAAGATATTGATCATTGACATAATTTGAAAGTTAGAGAAAGGAAAATATACCCATTTAGTTGGCCAAGCTATGGGAGCACCAATGGAATCAGCAACTGTTTGCAAATATGAATAAGGCCTAATCAAATGCTCATCACGTTCAACCATGACTTGTACTAGTACTTCACACCAATTCAAGCCTAATGGTTGGCCCCCAACTACCGTAGAAGGATCAAGAGATTGAAGCCGTCCAACTGCCACAATTTTTGTTGGCTCATCTAAACTAAAAAGAGAAACCCAGTCTCCTTCCTAAAATGAAATTGCAAAATTCAGAACATGAAAATACCAGCCATAAGCAAAACAGTCACATCAAAATTTCATTCCTTGTTATGCAATAAACAACATCATAGTAAGGAAGTTTTGAATTAAACTCCTAAAAAAGTCCATCACTACTCAGAACATCCAAGTAACAAATATAAAACAACTAAAGCAAAAAGGTATTAATACTGCAATAGCAAAACATATATAACTAGCAAATCATTACCAAGCAAAGAAGACTATCATCACCAAGCAAATGCATTGATCTCAAATCTTACCTTAAGAGGTCTAAGATTGGAATTTGATGTTGATATATGATTAGGTGATGAAGTAGTTCTAGATTGACTCAAAAAGTCATGACCATTTTGTTGCTCCAAGCGAACTTTCATGTTAGCAAGTTCTCTTGCTTGATCTTTAATTTGCTCTTCTTGTTGAGCAAATTTTGCCTTCATCTCCAATAGTTCACGTTTTTGATCCAACAGTAATCGCTGAGATCCACTTCGACTAGGTTCATCACCCCACACATCAGTTGGACATACACCAAAACCATACATTCGTACATGTCCATGCTTGTCTTGCCCAACTACTTGTGCAAATATATCATTTTTTCCAACAGCATCTTCAGTGTCAAGAGGCAATTGACCAACTTTTTCATTCATTGCAAGCTGCATAAGTATAAAAAGTAGAATGTATATCATATAGTATCATATACTACATTCACTCAATACTAATATAGATTAAAAAATAATGGATACATCTTTCTAGCATATTCCATAACAAAAGCTTTTACTCACCATGAGATTGGCTGCTTCACTACTAGATGGGTTACCGTTATTGTCAGTGTAGCAATAGTTGAACATTTCAACTCGGGAAGGATGGTGACCTAATTTTTTTTTCTATACCAAAGAAATGGTTTGTTTAAGTGAACTAAAATATTATTAGATGAAATATACTAAAATAGTTAAAAATGTTTACCAAATCTGCTCGAATCTGGGCAAATGATTTCTTCCCGGTATTGTGATTCATGGTCTTCATTGCCCTTGCATTTTTATTTTTTTCACTAGTTTTCTATATCACATACAAATATTTTAGAATATAAAATAATCTGATATGCTACTATGTAAAAGAAATATGCATATACCTTTGTATCTTCTAACTCCCAATAACTCGCAATGGCTTTATATTGATCTTTTACCACTCGTACATCTAAATTGAGCATTTGAGTTTCAACTGGTATATCTGGCTTGTAGTATGTTGCCTTAATCCATGCCTTCCAATTCCTCCAATACTTGCCCAAAGCACGAAGAATCCAGATTTTTGCACTAGGAGGAATATCAAACTTTTCCTAAAACATATTTCAAGTACTTAGATTCTAACCATAATATCATAAATAGCTAACAAATATTGATACATGTATAAAATGACTTGACTTTTTTACCTTCACAATCTTGAACATGTCTTTCTTTAGAGATATGTCAATTTTTCGCCAATCTTGGACATCAATTGGAGCATATAAACCGTTTCTTGATATTGTACCCAAGAATTCAGTCAATCTTGACTTATTTTTGCCAATTGGTTTACCAAGTTTGTTGAATCTAACTTTAGAACGACGAGATGTAGGCTGACCCCAAACACTAGCCATATGTGTCGGCCCTCGGGTTTTTTTTGCTTCCACGTTATCGTTAGTCTCATCATCTAAATCAAAAAGAAAAACATTTATTAGTTTATAACCAACAATATGCTATAAAAAGTATCAAATATAGTTACATATACCTGTGTCCTGAAGCTCCTCCACCCTTATAGACTGATTTTCTACACATTCCTCAATTGGTTCATCAACAAGTTGACTGCTACTGGAATTCCTCCTTCTCTTACTCCTAGCCATCCCTGAACAACAAACTCAATTCGCGTAACATATAAAAAAATTAATGAAATTAACAAACTGCAACTAAAGTTCAAAGCACATAATGTAAAAATAAATATTCAACAATTAAGAAAAACTAATTAAATTATAAATAACATTACTAGCATACATAAGATGATAAAATGTTCAAAAATTATAACATGGTACATCAACATTAGGCCTAGGTACAGATAATGTTAAAAGTCTACATGCAACAAACTTAATAAAACATCAAATATGTAGTCGAATCATATCATGAATTAGGCCTAGTTGGGAGTTAATTCGACTCCTTGAACATCTTCACGGATATAGCTAACATCTCCATTGTCATCTTCCAATTGTACGTTTGCAATTGAACTTTGCAAGTACATGTCCACATCACCCACATGATCCATTTTGTACTCAGGTCTTGGTGTTGTGGTGATAACAACATGCCATCCATTTTCAAGGGGATCTTCTACATAAAACACTTGTGATGCTTGAATTGCAAGAATATAAGGCTCATTGTGCGGCTTTACATTCAAAAAGTTGGCTAATGTGAACCCGTCCTCATCTTGCTTTAGTCTTTTGCCTTTGGAGACCCAATCACATTCAAATAAGAGCACTCTTCGACCTTCTCTATAATCTAACTCAATGATGTTGGTCAAAATTCCATAATAATCCAATTCACTCAAAATTGGATTTTTATCCTTTGAGCTAGCAAAACTTGAGGTTGTGGCTTTAACCATAACTCCACTGTTCTGCGTTTTTCTTTTTTTCTCCAACTCTCTTGTATGAAATCGAAAACCATTAACAAGAAGTCCTTTGTATTGTATTCCAACAATATTTGGACCCTTAGCAAGCTGCTTCAAATCTATTGATAACGTATCTCCCCTACTTTTTGGGTTGTGCTCAAACTGCATAATGTATAAGAACATTAGAGCTAATTTATAATATATATAAATAACTGAAAACTAGCAATTTTTTCTAACATACATTGCTGGCAAACCAAGATGCAAAATTCTCACTATGAATGCGTTCAATAACATGCTTTCCAGCTCGAGGATTTCTCTCTTGAATCAATTGATAATGCTGGCTGCAATAACAAAATTCAATGAGTTCAAAATGACTTTCTTTAATCTATTTTAGAATACTATTTACTTACTCAATATAAGGCTTGACATAGTCACAATTAAATAGGACATATTGATGTGCTTTTCTCAAAACTTCATCATTGAATTTTGTAGGAACTCCTTTGCCTAGTGGACGACTTGACATTGAGAACAAATCTAGTCCATTTGAAGTACTTTCACTAACATCTTCATTCCTACTTGATCGATTAAGTTTTGTCTCAACATAGTCCGCCAAGAATAAAGAACAAAATGTCAAGCACTCTTCCGCTATATACCCTTCAGCAATGCAACCTTCTGGCCGACTTTTATTTCGAACATAAGACTTCAAGGTACCCAAGTACCTTAAAAGAAATATAATATCATATATAAGTTCAGCTAAACAAAATTAGACAATTAAATAAGTAAACATTAAGACTATTAATTTGCTTTGAGAACACATACCTTTCAATAGGATACATCCATCGATAATGGACTGGCCCTCCAATTTTTGCCTCAGTAGCCAAATGGACAGATAAATGCACCATGATAACAAAAAAGGATGGTGGAAAGATTCTCTCAAGCTGACAAAGTATAAGAGCAATCTCCTTCTCCAAGTGAACTAAATCTTCAGCACAAAGCACTTTAGAGCACAATTTTCTGAAGTATCTACTCAATTTGATCAATGGAGAGCGGACTGCCTTTGATAATGTTTTTCTCAAAGCTATTGGCAACAACTGCTGCATCAAAATATGGTTATCATGGCTCTTTAGTCCAGAAATTTTGAGTGGCTTCACTTTCACGCATCTGGATATATTTGCTGCATACCCATCTGGTACTTTCAATTTCTTTAGTACTTTGCAGAAAATTTCTTTTTCTTTCCTGTCCATTGTAAAGCAAGCTGGAGGCAAATAAAATCTGCCATTTTCTTTCTCAATTGGATGAAGTTCTGGCCTTATACCCATATCACGTAAATCACAACGTGCATTATAATCATCTTTATTTTTATCCAGATTTAACAATGTCCCAATAATACAATCACAAATGTTCTTTTCAATGTGCATGACATCCAAATTATGACGAATTAAATTGTCTTTCCAATAAGGAAGGTCAAAAAAAATACTCAACTTTTTCCAACTGAATGGCAATGTTGGATTATCATCAACCAACTTTCCAAATCTGATTTGAAGATTTTCCAATTCAGATAAAACTGTAGACCCCATTAGTTTTTCAGGTGCTCTACCATGTTCTTCCTTTCCATTAAAAGCTCGGGCATTCTTCCTAAAAGTATGATCCGATTCCAAAAATTTTCTATGACCCATATAACAATCCTTATGTCTTAACCGCTGTGAAGTAGTGTGTTGGTGACAAACTGGACATGCATATTTTCCTTTAGTGCTCCAACCTGATAAAACTGCATAACCAGGAAAATCACTGATAGTCCACATTAATGCTGCTCTTAATTGAAAATTTTGTTTGCAAGATGCATCATATGTATTGATCCCCATCTCCCACAATTCTTTCAATTCTTCGATTAGAGGCTGTAAATATACATCAATATTATTACCAGGAGCATATGGACCAGGTATCAACAAGGACAAGATAAAATATGGTTGCTTCATACACATCCAAGGCGGTAAATTATAAGGTATCAAAATCACTGGCCACGTGCTATGAGTAGAGCTCATATTTTTGAATGGATTAAATCCATCAGAAGCCAATCCCAATCTAACATTACGAGGATCTTTAGAAAAATCCATATGCTGATAATCAAAGGTTTTCCAAGCTGGAGAATCGGCTGGGTGTCTCATATAACCATCATTAGTACGACCCTCCAAGTGCCATCTCATATTCTTTGCAGTTTTAGATGACATAAATAAACGTTGCAATCTGGGTTTTAGTGGAAAATGCCATAAAACCTTACGTGCGACTTTTCTTTTCTCACCAGTTGGATCATTTTCTGATGCTTCCCATCTAAGTTCTTTGCAAGTTTCACAGCTGGTTCTTTTTGCAGTTATCCCCCAGTACAAAGTGCAATCATTAGGACAAGCATCATACTTTTCATATCCAAGTCCTAGTCCTTTCATTAATTTTTCAGACTCATAGTAAGATTTAGGCAATTTTTCCATGGCTTCAGGAAATGCTTCTCTTAATAACTCAAGAAGCATCTCAAAAATTTTATTACTCCATTTACCAAGACACTTCAGGTGAAGCAATCGAATTATGAATGAAAGCTTGGAAAAATTTTTACACCCAGGATAAAGTTCTTCTTGAGCATCATCAATTAACTTATAAAACTTTTCAGCAACTGAATTAGGCAGTTCCTGATCAGATTCAAGTGTACCAACCATAACAGGATCTTGTTGTGGTATTCCTAAGGCTTCATGAACTAGACCATGCATGTCATCACGAATGTCAGTTACATTGTGAGAAACATTACTTGAAGTGGATGTTGGTATAGAAGAATATGCAAATTCTCCATGTGCTACCCACTGTGTGTATCCCTTAAGAAATCCAAAGATTTTCAAATGAATTTTTGCATCTGCCCTAGACACACATACTCCACATTTACATTTTGAACATGGACAAGCAATCATTCCATTCCCATTACTTGAATGCATAAAGGCATAGTCTAAAAACATTTCCAAACCCTTTTCAAATTCACCACTTCTTCTATCTTTCCACATCCAAGTCTTATCCATGTTATTAGTATTATCAAATATTAACTCAGCAAAATAGCATAAGGGGTGTTAACGATTAAGTACCTGAAATAAAACATTTTGCATGAGATAAACGCTAAAACAACCAGTAATTGTGTAATTTATTGCAAGACAGAAGTAAACTAGACTAAACTACTCAATTTCATTTGCATAACCTTTATAATGTATAAATACTTTCACTACCAAAATTCAAATCATAAATTACCAATTCCATAATCAAATGCAAATTAAAACCAAACTAATTAGGCACGTGAAAGTATAAAATAAGACCAATAAAATAATGTACCTGGTCAAGAATACCAAACTCGAACAATTTCTCTCAATCAAACACTTTCCAGCAAATATAAACCTGTCCAAAATCAAGTAAAGGACTATCTTGAGTTGATATGTCTTGCCAAATCTTTTTTAAGTTACAAGCGCCTAACAAAAACTCATGTCACTCTTAAAATATCCCACCAGAGAACCATTCAAATTCTTAGAAAAATCTTGTAGTTGGCATAATATTCTTAGTCTAGCTAAGAAATTAATTTATGTCGAAATCCTATCTGCTTCATAATAACAAACAGAAATGGCCAACTCACAACGTCATAATGCTGTATTATAACGTCTTGAGAACATTACTAGGCTGCCCCACATTCTATTATTACAATGCACAAATTCATGCATAAGTAAATCATAAGTAGCAATTTGTCTACCCTTTAAAAAAGCATTCAACTGTGGTCTAATAAATTCTTGCAAACACTTCGAGAAAGCATTAGGGAATTAAAGAAGGAACATGTAGAGAGTTACTGTTCATTATTTTGGGTTCATTTTTTCGTCTCTAAAAAGCTCACAAACAAAAGACACTAGAAAATTTTCCCTTCATCCCAATATTGACTATCCTGCTTTAGATAAATACAACCTTATAAGTTGTACCTACATCAATTATACCCTTCCCCTTAGATGATCTGCAACTTTTAAGATTCCTAGCCAGCTTCAAAAATAAATTCCTCAACTAGTACTTCAAAAATACAATTGCACATTTTACAAAAAAAATGTAGTCAAACTAGCTTTCCTTAATCTCTAAACATACTGAATTCTGTTAAAAAAGGTAATAGTAATTACTTGCATCTTTCTTCTTTTTATGGGTTTGGGAGCAAGGAAGGGGAAAAAGAAAAAAACTAACTATTGAATAGTTAAGTTTTGCTTTGTGAAAAGTAAAGAAAATCCAGTTAATCATATAATACTTATTAAAATATTGCAAAGAACAATGTTCTTGGGCAGAACCATGTCAAAAAGATTTTGAGGAACAAACTCATAACTATCACAAAATAATGGAAGGGAAACTTTCAATTGTTCATCATTGTATCATCTATAACAATTAATCCAGTAACTATGAACACGAACCCAAGTAGCCACATGACCCCAAAAAAATAGAACAATTAATAGAAAAATGCAAGGCAAATCAAATAGTAGTATTAGGAATTCAATGTCAAATGACGAAACAAAGGAATTAGGCATCCAGTTGGTACATAATAACTTCATAATCACAATCAAAAGACAGCAAATATTAAATCTTTGGGCTAGTTTGGAGCATATTAACTCTTTTATTATAGATATGGAATCCAATATTTTTGTGTCCCAACTGCAATTTTTCAGTAGATACTAGTAGCTTAAAAATGGCGTTTGCATTCTAACTCCATTGCTAGACATGACTTTAATGATGCCAGATTTCTTGGAAACTAATTTTTCTTTTTTTGTAGGAATATAAATGTATTTTCACATAAAGCTAAAATCTGAAAGAGAGAGAGAGAGAGAGAGAGAGAGAGAGAGAGAGAGAGAGAGAGAGAGGAGGGAAGGAGGGAGAGAGGAAAAAAAAAGAAAGTAGAAATATTACAAGTATGGACTTAAATAAACACTTCATTTGGATATTTGAAAAGTGTTTTTTTTTCAAAAATATTATTGTTGTAATTTTAAAAATTCTTTTTCGTAAATGTATATGTAAGATAAAAAGATGATTACATTTTTTAAAAAATTTTAAAAATATATTTTTAAAAAATAATACTAGACATACGTCCTAATTTCTTTTTCTTCTTTTTTGTGGAATAACCAAAAGAAATCTCCCCACAAGGTTATTACATGCACAACCTTGCATTGTAAAATGGAAAAATCTTCACCACAAGTGTCCAATCTTAAACATGACAGAAAGACAAGATTTTCCCTCTTGCAATAATTTATTTTCCAGAAGATATCAACCAACTAAACTTTCATTTGTTATGCAAAGATTTTACTATTAAAACATAATGAGCTCTTTGTTGTTCATTGATGACGTTGTTAGAGATAAAAATCAGCTGCAATCCTACCCCATTCACCACGGCCTTCCCTGTGACGCAAAACACATCTTCCAATCCACAGAAACAAGAGCAATCATTTTAGAGCAACTACATAATAGTATAGTGTTTTCAACTACCTAAATTGAGAATGAAAATGCCATGTGCGAATTTTGGTCAGTGTCTTTAATGAATTAGTGTCCACAAATATCACCACAGATTTCATACCTAACCAACCCACTGGATTGATATTTCAGACGCATGTTCCGATTGAATATCCCGACACGCCCGTCTTATTGATGATATTTCTTTCAAACAAATATTCTATATATGGGGTCGTTTTCATTCTTTCGACCCTAGTATAAGTCTAGTCTAGTTGCATTACACCAAGCCAAGACCAAATGAAGTTTCTTAAAAAGCCTCAACAAATATGCGATCAAAACCCAAGTTTGGGGGGGGGGTGAAAAGAGAAAAAAATGACAGATTATTACCTTGTTTGTGTGCAGTATCACAATGAAGCATCTTCTAAGCTATCCAATTAGATGTGATATGAAGTGAATCCCATAGCTTCCTCCAAGTCAAAAGCAATGTTTATGCAGCGATAGGTTTCTCAGAAATTGGGGAAAATAAGAGAAAGAGACGGAGAGAGAGTGAGAGACAGAGAGAAAGGGAGAAAGAAATGGGTAAATGAGAAGGTAAAGATATTTTCCAAAATTTGGGAATTTTGGACCATTTTTGTTTACCGCGTAGTAGAGGCGCCAATTCCTTTTGGGTGAGTTTTTTTAATATTTTTCACCAGATAAATTTTTTCCCTTTATGTGGTTGTTGAGGCATATCTCAAAAGTGCCCCTACAAATATTTTACTCTATATTTTTTTATTTTTAATTTTCTTCATAAGTTTTTGCCATGTATGTTGTAGTTTTTTTTTTTCACTTAACAAGTGCTATTATGGAACAATCTACCTAATGCCTTAATAAGTGTTTATTGAGGCATTTACTGAATAGTGCCACAATAAGTGTGCCACAATAGGGGAATTTTCTTGTAGTGTATCTCTAGCAACCCATGAAAGCCTCTTTATTCAAGAGATGATCTAATCAAATAGGTGATTTCTCAATCTAACTATATGAAATCAATATTGAATCTAAGGATGCCTGCAATTCCCAATTCAATAGCCAATAAACTCAAGAACAAATCTAAAACAAAGTGGGTCTTTTATTAAACAAAGAATAAAATCATAGACATAAGAATTTAGGGTTCATCCCATCTAAATCATAAACAACCCAATTCATAAGTACAAGAATACAATTAACGAAAGACAAGAAAGAAAGAGAAAGCTCATTCTTATGCAGCCTCTTGAATCCCTCCTTGCATCTTGATAAAACCTTCTTGTTTTGCACCATTGAAACCCTTGAGTTGTCCCTCTACTCTTGCTTTTCCCTCTCTACATCTCTCTAGATGTGTGCAAAGGTGTGTTTTTGATGTCTTTGGTGTGTGTATAATGCCTCCCCAAGAGATAGGGTTCTTCTTTTAAAAGATTCCACCCAAAACAAAGAAAATCGTAGGTTTTCGTGACTGAGTCGCGGCGCCATCCACGGCACGTCTGCATCCGCAGATGGAATACGTGACTTTCTGGTCCCATCCGCGGCGTCATCTGTGCCGCGGGTGAAGTCGCGGATGCAGACAGAACTGGTGAAGTCGAGATATAGTCAAAATACTGGGACGTGGTCGGAACTGCCTCGCAGTACAGATGTGCTTCAGTAACTTGGAAATTTGACCATCAAAACGTGAGAACTGGACTTCGATGTCTTCATATGAATTGTATACCATTGTCTTAGCTTTAAAATGGCGCAAGAAGCATCTCAATCCAATATCTCTAGCTAGATTTATTACCAAAATACTGAAACATGTCCAAGCTGCATACCCATTTCTTTCCCATTCTTGTTCCACTATTGATTCTTTGCACCAATTTGAGGGTTTCTTGACTTCAACTCATCACCAACTTTAAATCATCTTAAAATATCATCCAACTATTATCCAAATTGGTGACACAATGTGCAAACCCTATGAAAACACAAAAATAATGCAAATAAATATCTTTAATACACGATTTAGCTATTAAACTCAGAAATAAGAAGAAATAGCAAGTAAATAGAGGAAAACTCATGGAAAACCCTATAAACCTAACCTAAAAGTCTACTGAAAACTAGTATAATTTAGCACTTATCAATCATACTTACGTGTTATGTGCTTCTATGTGATTTATATGCTCTTATATGTTTAATTACTTTAGTTATGCTTTTATTCATGCTTAATTTGTTATGTCACCACACTTGTCCAATGCTAATTGTGGCTTCATCGCTTCTTCGCTAGTCCAATGCTAGCGCAAAATTTTTAGAAAGGGTCAGTCCAATGCTAGACTCTTAGGTTATTTTAGTGCTAGTTTCACTCTCGTGTGCATTTCATGTCATTTCACACACTATTTCTGTATTTCTAGTTCTTTTTCATCTTTGCATGATTTTTATTATTATTACTATTATTATCTATTTTGAGCATTCCCACATTCTTTGATAACTTACTATCGATGCTACTATTTTTTTTTCTTTTTACACTCCATTTTGCATTCTCACTCGTGACTCTCTAGAAGCCTCATTTCAGGTTTCACGATTAATGCAATAATTCCGATTAAGCTTTGACGGGACATTTTGACCCTCCAGCATCCCATTAGATTTAAGATTTGTATTTATTTAGACATATCTAAAGGCGATAGAATTTAGGGTTGTTTTAGAAATGTTGATTAAACCTCGCAACTAGCCTTGCCAAGTGAGAAAGGGTACCTTAAGTGCAAGGCTTTGCCTTTTCTTTCTTCAAATGTGACTCCCAGACCTTTTTTCTTGTTTTAGCAGACTGGAGTTAGGAACGGATTTTCAAATATTTTCCTAAAAAGTTTTATTTTGTCAAATGATTTTTCCGAGTGACTTGGTACACCTTAACTCAATATCAAATGACGATTTCATTTTTAGTAAAATCCTTTTTCAAAATATTAGGCTTGTCGCATTTGTAGTCCCAGGCTTGTTTTGTTTTTCCAAATACCATTTTTTTTTCAAAAACACTTTTTCACCAAAAAATCTATTTTCTCATGCATGGTTTTTCAAAAAATCAAAACCACTTTTCGAAAAGGGTCAACTGCACTGTGTTTTTCGGGGCACAAGAAATTTTGGCGATTCCATCAGGGATCACCAGTGAATTTGAGCACTTGGATTAATCATTTTTTCTTTCTTTAACCCTTCTATTCCATTGCATTTTAATGTTAGAATTAAATTTTTTTAGGATTTTAGGTTTTTCATTTGTGTTTCACATATCATGATTTATCATCTCTATCGATGTGATGTATGTTTAATTATCTTTTTTTTATTCGCCTTACGCTTGCATTTGGGAAAGGGGTCAGTCACCCTTAGAGCCTTTCACATTTTAGCATTATTATTTTCTCGTCTCACAAGGAACACTGCACACGTGCATTCGATATATTTTTACTCTTTTTCTCTTTTTGGTGATTGTCACCCACCCATCTCTTTAGAATCTGGATCAATCTGCCTATACATGCAGCCATCGTATTCATGCATGTAGCAGTGTTTAGGAGATTACTCAAACCACTAATCTAGGTTCCTTTGAATTGAAAGACTTGTTATTTTTGAATTCTTAAGTCTGAAGGTTCAAGAGCCTTAAGCCATATCGAAGGCTTGATCCACTCGAGCATGCGGTCAAGGCATGATGTGTACATAGTAGTGTCCAGTAGAGCACTTGAGCCATTGACCAAGGGCTTTGGGATTGATGACCCTTACCCTTTGGTCTAAAGGCTCAGGAACCGACAATCTAATCGAGTCTAAATGCATTAGCGAACCCAACCTCATGCATTAGGTATATCAATAACGAGAAGAGGGGATCCACGCCCTTTATTTTCCTTGTTATGCCATTTACTTCCATCTACGTATACTATTTATTTGGTCAGGGTATTATGTGTTATTTGCTAAATAAACTAAAGTAATCTCTTTCATTCTTTGACTGCATTCATAAACATAGGATAAAGAGTCTGGGCACATTGCTCTTATAGGAAGCCAACCCTCTTTGAGCACGTTTAAATTTTCATCTCACGGTTAATTCCTTGGAAAAAGATGAAAATAGGATTTTCATAAATTTTACAAATTTCATTTAGTTGCAAACAAAATACCCCAAGGATTCAACCATTATAAATTTTTAAAATCCCAAAACTATAATTTTTTGACTTGGATATTCTTGAATAAGAGTTGTAATTTCATATCTTTTTCAAAATTTACCCATCCTTGTTGTACCTGTTAATTTTGTTCAAACTAATTTTTCTCAAAATTAATAAATGTACCTAAGAGGGCAAAATTTTTGTACAGTTTGTGTTTATTTTTTTCAAATAAACTATGTATCATTTTTGCCTTATCCCCCACTCTCCTTTCCCACACTACACAAAAAGGGTTTTAACACACATTTCATCCTACTTTAATAAACTGACATTTTTTATAGGGTCATGATTTTTGACTTTCTTTTAATGTTGTGTCCCGTATCCTCAAGGAGGCTCGATTTTTTAACAGTCAAATAAATAAATCCAAAGTCAATAATTCTTTGTACAGTTCGTGATCCATTTTTTTTTGAAGAAATTGTGTATCATTATTAGATTAAAAATCTTTAGGGCATTTTTTCAAATTTTTGCATCTTTTGCATACTTTAACATGCTTTAATAAACTGGCATCATGCATAAACCCTAGATGGGATGTCATTTCGGGAATCCCATTATAGGAAACTTGTCATTTCATCTCGGGTACATAACTCTAAAAGACATGCACATTTATATTTTTTGTACCATCCTAGTGGGTATGACCCTAGTTAAGGCTATACGAGTAGAATGGAGGCATTTCTTCCCGACGGATCTAGACCACTTTCGTTTAAAAGGGGAGGTCTCATCCCAAAGAATTGCATTTCATTTTAGGCCTATCCTTGGCACAATAAGGGCCCCTCCCAGGACATGCATCCATTTTTGCTTTTACCTATACTAATTATGATTTTCTTATTTTTACATGTCCTCTAACGGAGGCGGTAAATTGGGAAAGATATCTTATGCATAGTTGGGTTTTGCATTTAATTATTTTTAAGTCATAGATTTATTATAGTGAAGCACCACACACTCGACATCTATTAGGCCATGAAAACAAGAGTGTTCTATCCAAACTATTCGAAGGATCATGGGAAATCAGTTGTTAGAATTGATAGTGCTGAGGGTCCAAATAGATAAGTGTGATTAGGATCAGCAATGTGGTAGATGAAATTGTATCTCATAATCAGACAATTATTTATTGTATGTATAATAAGAATAGGAATAGCTTGGATGCTACTAATGGCTCCCTTTTTGTACATTTAAGATTGCCTTATGTTCAAAATTCTTTCTCACATGAAGCACTAACAAGATGCTTTCTCAAAATTATTTGTGGCCTTATATTTTTCTCTTCATATTTTGCATTTAGATGTTGAAAAGGACTTTCTTGAAATCTTTTTATTATATTGACCAAATAACTCTTTGATAAAGTCTCGAAATAAATCACGTTTTTTTCTCAAAACCAAATGTTAGGTTTGTGTTATTATAAGGTTTTCTCTTTTAACGATTTAATGCAAGTTTAAATTGAAAGAAAAGAAAAAAAAATTTATGTATGTTTTGTATGTTTTTATGACGAAAAATAAATGCCCATGATCTTTGGATGTCATCTCATTTGAAACTAGTGATTGCCACTCTAGTATGTCTCTTATTCCAAAACAACACAAACTATTAATGAGAACCAGAGCGATACTGAAGAGGAATGTGGATTTTGTGTTAAAGATTCTGAATAATACAGAGGGAAACCCAAGTTTAACTGAGAAGGGCCAGAAGCTATTGACATTGGCACTAAGATAGAGAGTGGCAGATTTATTGCTCGGATTCTCACTTGTGAGCATTCAAGTTATTAAGAAAAAGAGCCACAATAATTGTCAAGCAAGTTTCTAATATACGTTTGGAGAATTCAAGCACAATAAAAGGAATGAACATACGAGGCATATGACTATAGCCAATTCACAAGGGAAGTTTTATTGTTCCATTTCCTCCTTTTCTTATTTACATTTGGAGTGTATTGTAAAGGATAAATGTGGGGGAAGACATGGAAATGCCATAGGCTTACGAGTCGTTGCTAGCAATAATGATTATTGTCTAATTCCCCTACTTGTTGAAATCACTTTATGAATTTGACAAATTCTTTCTTTAAGTACTAAGAAATGATTTTTATGTGATTATTTTGTTCTTATAGAAAGTATATCATGTAAAGTGGTTGAAATTATGTCTAAATCCTACATGTTCGATGAAAATTTCTTTTCTTTATTCAATTTCACACATTAAATGTTGATTATGGTCAATTAGTTCAATTATGTAATATGTGATGTAACATCTATTATAGGGGATTTTTAAACTGAAAAAAAGAAAAAAGAAAAAGGGAGAAAGGATGATATAACTTTTCTCTACTCCTGTAATGGTTCTTGCGCTTAGTAATCGGGAGTCTTCATTCAAAAATATTGATCTTCACGTCAAACAGTACTTGAATTATGAGTAATGCATTGCAAATTTCAGCAAGTAAATTGTTGAGTAACTAAGGATCTTCATCCAACTAATTTGACTCTAGCGTAAAACGGCAGTTTCACTTCTTAAGTACAATTTTGGCTATTTGCTTTAAGATTGAGGTGTCGAGTAACTGGGAATGTTCATATCCAATGTCAATTTTCGTGTCAAAAGACACTATCATATTTTTGAGTGATTAGTTCACTAAAATAAAATTCCCTCAAGTGGAAAATGAAATTGATCATAGACATGGAATGCTATTTGATTGATCATATAATTCATTTACTTGTGAAATTCGGCAAGGCGAAGAAATTAAGTTGGGCTAGGTTGACTGTGATATAATTCATTCCCCTTTACTTGATATTATGGGTATTAAAGATAAGACAATAAATTTCATTATGATTAATTACTTGGTCTTGAGAAAATACATTTTAGAATACATATACATGATTTCAATGTATGAATCATTAGTTGATCTCACATTTTTTTAATTGCTTGAGAACAAGCAATGATTCAAGCATGGGGGAATTGACAAGTGTCAAAATGATGCATTTTGGTAAGTTTGTTGACTCAAAATTTAGAATTTTGAGGTAAAAAAAATAATTCTTGAGTAAATTGACACACATTTTATGTGATTTTTTACAGATTAATGACATTCAGACAAAATTTGGATCAATCAGAGCAGAGTCACTCTCATCAAAAAAAGAAAAAGAGCAGAAGCGTTACTGTGTTCTAGCATAAATGGATGGTTGGATACTTCCCTAAATCATTAATTCAAACACTATCAAGGAGTTTTTCATTTGGTTAAGTAAATTTTCTTTAAAAAATTGTTGCAAAAAGGACGGATCAAAGGTGAGCCTTTTTTCTTTTCCCTAAAACATTTATTCTCATAGTCTTCCCTTTTGAGCCTTCAGAATGTGTGATTTTCATTTGACAACCCTCTTGAAGGTCACACCCCTCACATTGGGGTAATTTTGTGATATATTAATCCAACGTTGGGCAAATTTTATTTCAACTTGTGTTTTCAAGAAAAAGGAAGCAAAGAAGAGAACAGAAAAGAAAAGAAGGGGGGGGTGGGACCAAATGAAAAAGAAAGCAAAGAAAGTAATAAAATTGGGGCACACCTTTTAGAAAATGAAAAGAAAAAAAAAAGAAGAAGAACCCCAAGAGTAAGTAGTAACGTTGGATGAATTATTTGAAAATGAGACCTTAAAGTTAATCAAACCTTGTATGAATTCCACTTTCCAACCTTAATATTTCCAACAAATTACCTGACCTCGTTTCAAAAGCTGAGAATGTTAGCGACTTCCGTTTGTATTTTGTGATGATTTTTAAAAGAAAATTTGCAAATAAAAAAGGGCATATTATGTTAACAAGTCTATCCCAAACCAATCATGGGAAGAATGTCTTACTGATGCCAAATGTTTTTCAAATACTGGTTTGTTTTAATGAAAAAGGAAAGATATCTCAAGTTTACATACTACCGTTCATTTCATCTCTTTCTCTGAATTTGATGATCTTGAAGGGCACCGTGATTGGGTAAATATGGCAGTTGAAGGCTCACAAGTGGAAAAGCCAGTATGCCGGCGTTAGATTCCTTTGAAAGTTGATGACTACAGTTGCTTGTTTTTCTTGTCTACATCGATCTTTTCGTGGCAATCTTGGAATTCAAATTGGATGACATCTCATGATCAAAAAGCATCTTTTTAACCATCGGTTCAAAATCAATTTTTGAAAAATGTTTTATTTGACTCCATTTTACTTATTTGGTCTTTGTGTGTTTTTTGTTATATACTGTACAAAGGTTCTTTTAAATTAATGCATGTTAGATATTGTTGAACAAAAATTAATAATGATGATTAGTTTTATTGACTTATGATTAAAAAAAAAGGCAAATACTCAATTGATCAAAAAGCTGAAGCACACATGGATGAAATGACTATTTTGGAGGATTTGATCTGAATCGTGAATCAGAATGCATTTAATTGGGAAATTTGTGTAAAATAAAGCAAGAGATTATATCAGACATTTAGGATGGTGATCCTTATGTTTATATGTGCTAGTAGAAGGGACTGCCAAGTGGTAGCATTACTTTTGCAATTGTAATCGTTTTCTCTCTTTTGCAGGTGAGATCACCCTATCATTATCTGAGGTCTTTGTTGAAAACAAAAATTGGGGCAAATTTTTTTTTAAGAAAATTTGATTTCAAAATTGATTTTGATGCTTTATGCTTGGGGCAGAATTTGAGAAGGGCTTATTTCAAATCGATGATAATTCACACTGGGGCAAATTTTAAAGCATGGATTTCAAATTGATTTGATTTATACTGGGACAAATTTTAAATGCTGAATTTCCAATTTGTTTTCATTTGATTTATACTAGGACAAATTTTGGTAGAGAATTTGATTTCAAATAGACTTTGATGTGTTATAAAAACGAGGGGGGGGGGGATTCTTGCTTCATTCAAGTGCTAATACCAGGGAAAATTAAAAAAGAAAGATTTTGGTTTCAAATTGATTTGTGGGCTGCTTCAACATTTTTTAAATCTTTTTCATGTATATGTCCAGCAAACTGGAGCTTTCACATTTAATTTCCTTACATTAACCCTAGCAAATTGGGGGCATGTCCAGTAAATTGAACCTTTCATGTTTAATTTCTTTACATTCACCCCAGCGATAATTTTCTTACATTAACCCTAGCAAATTGGGGGCATGTCCAATAAATTGAACCTTTCATGTTTAATTTCTTTACATTCACCCCAGTGAACTGGGTGCATGTCAGCCAACTGGACCTTTTATATTTAATTTCCTTGCATTCACCCTAGCAAACTGAGCGTATGTCTAGCAAATTGAACTTTCACGTTTAATTTTCTTGCATTCACTCCAGTAAACTGGAATTGTATGTCCAGCAAACTACACCTCTCACGTTTATTTTCTCACACTCACTCTAGCAAACTGAGATTGCATGTCCAACAAACTAGACATTTCGTGTTTATCTTTCCCAGTCAAGAAAATCAAACATTGCATTGCATTCACCCCAGCAAAATGGACCTGTCACGTTTAATTTTCTTGCATTCACCCCAACAAATTGGACCTTTCACATTTAATTTCCTTGCATTCACCCTAGCAAACTGGGTGCATGTTAAACAAATTGGACTTTCACGTTTAATTTTCTTGCGTTCATCCTAGAAAATTGGGTGCATGTCTAGCATATTGAACCTATCATGTTTAATTTCCTTACATTCACCCTGGTAAACTGGGTGCATGTGTAACAAATTGGATGATTCATGTTTACTTTTCAAGTATGGCAAACCAGACTTTGCATTACAATCATCCCAGCAAACTAGGTGCACATCTAGCAAACTAGACCTTTAATGTTTAATTTCCTTGCATTCATCCCAGCAAACTGGATGCATATCCAGCAAATTAGACCTTTTACGTTTAATTTTCTTGCATTTATCCTAGTAAATTGGGTGCTTGTCTAGCAAACTGGATGTTTCATGCTTAATTTCCTTACATTCACCTTAACAAACCAAGTGCATATCCAGTAAACTAGACCTCTCACATTTAATTTTCTTGCATTCACCCCAGCAAATTGGGATTGTATTTGTCCAGCAAACTAGATGTTTCACATTTAATTTCTTTATATTTCATCAATTCTAACAAACTGGGATCATGCATTTATCCAACAAACTGGGCGTTTCATATTTTATTTTATCTTTTCAAGTTGGGCTACCTAAACTTTTCATTTCATTATTTGAACTAAGTTCATCTTGATTTCCTTCACTGAGATACGTAGGCAACTCTAGGCGAGTTTGGTCAGCCCTTGTGTTTTCATTTGCACGAATGTTTTATATTTGTAGTTCATTATGAGAACTACGTTTGATCTGATTCCCTTCACCAGGATACGTAGGCAGCTCCCAGAGAGTTCAGTTACATTTTCACTTGTTCATTTGTTTATTTGTTTACATTCATTACATTCTCACGCTATGTATGTTCGGATGTTTGGTTCATTTCACATTTGCATTTGTTTTCACATTTAGGTGAGTCAAATTTGGTGTTGTCTACGTTTTTGTCTGAAATTTCTGCAAGATTCCTGACAAAGAGGGGCAAATTGTAGACACGAAATTTCAACATACCATTTATTTTTTCTAACATTGGGGGTATTTTTCTACTTTTAAGAGTCAAATTTCATTTTTCAAGCAAAAGGGGCGAAATTAGCAATTTCAGGGGGTAAAACAGGCACAAAACTACCACCTTCAGGCCTCGGTTGTCATTGCCACTTAACTCAATTTCTACCTATCAACCACAGAAACATCACTAGTAACCCCCAATCCTCTCCCCTGCAGCCATATCATCACCTCACCATCACCACAGTGAAGCCACCACACCATCATTGTAACCCCATCGAACCTCCATCATCTCAAACCTCAAACCATCAATAACACCCAAAGCTCCGCTCCACCGGCTCCACTATCACAATACATACATGTCACAACCACCATCATCATTTTTCAAAAAGATCCAGCTAGCAATAACATTTGCTTCACCATAGCTAAACTGCCTCTCCCCCTTCATAGCATTGCTGCCACTTCATCAACAGACATTCATGGACTAGCCACATTTTGTAGCCACATAACCACCATCACGAAGCCTCTCCACTCGAATTTTGGTATACTCTCTATGTATTATGTATTATTGTATGCATGATTATGAGTAATATGTTATGGATTGAATGCCTGCATGTAACTAGCCAAATAGGTGAGAAAGGGGAAGTATTACTTACTAATAGGCCTGTAAATGGGTCAGGTTTGGACCCGGACCCGACTTGAACCCGCTATTGTTTTCGAGTCCGAACATACATATACTTCTGTTTACCAGACCCGAACCTAGACCCGTACCCGTACCCATATAAATAAATCAATTATATATTATATTATATTATATATTTTATATTTTGGCCACCTGCCTACTACCCCACTTGCTAGCCTTATTTTTCACCCACTGTCCATTTTTCTTTCATTCTCCTTTGTTTTCCTTCCAACTCAAACTCTTTTCTTTCTTTCATTTTCCTTCCAACTCCAACTCAAAATTTGTTCTTTTTTCATCTACAGATTTGTCTCATCTGGTCCTTTTAATGATTCTTTCATTTCCTTATCAATTCCAACTCAAGCTCTCTCATTATCTGTCCCTTTGGGCACATCTACTAAAAAACACTCTCTCCAAATCTCTTCACTCCCACTAGGACCAAATACTTTGTCAATCATAGAAAAAATTTGTCTGAGAGAGGGAGGGAAGAAGGGGTGACGGAAATGGCTTGGAAATGAGGAAAAAAAATAGAGTAAACGGACCTGGCTTTGAAACTAGCTCCATAGTTTTCTTGACTTTTTTTTTTTTTGGCATATTGCTTGTTAGATTTTACTTCCAAATTTTGAATTAGGATATATTTTGTGAATTCTGATAAGTATTATTTTGTGAGATGAGTACTTATTTTTTAGTTAGTTTTTTGGTGGATTGAAAGTTGAATATGAGTTTTTGATATTGTGATTGTGAAGAAATTAGACACATTTTTTTTTCTCTATTCTTCTGGCTTGGTATTATGTATGGGTTTACCCAACCCGATCGGGTCTGGATCTGGGAACAAAAGGCTGGACCCATTGAGTACATGGGTACAGGTCCAGAACTTTTTTTCTTGGTTGGGTCCGGGTCCAGAATATTCAATTCCAGCCCGAACTCGACCCATTGATAGGCCTACTTACTAAGAACATTGATTCCTCACCCATTTATGCTATCTGTTTTTGTAGGTGCCTTTAGTTCAGGGTATAGGTAAGTCGAGTGCTTAGCTTTTAATAAAGGGATTTTTATTTGAGGATTATTTAGTTGATAAGCCAATGATAGCAATTTATTTTATGTTGTATGTCATTTATTTTCCCCAAGAAAATTTGATGACTCTCATTGATGTTAAATTTCATTATTTGAGGAATGTTTGTAATGACTTGGAATATTTTGAGATTTATGTTAGTTGTGGTTAAGAATTGCTTCGATTATTTTTCATAGCTTTGCGAATTAGGTACACGGCACATTACACGTGGCCGTAGGGTGTGACATATGTAATTGAATTCAATGAGTTTGAAAATGTTCCACTAACTAAGGATAAATTTTGGCATCTACAATAATCACAATAAAAGGAAATAAATGAAAAGGAGATTCCTTATGGCCAAGAGAAAAGAAAATAAATAAGAAAATTACATGGGTATAGAAAAAAGAAAATAAATCAAATAAAAAACTAAGAGTTTAGACTTTCTTCAAACAAATTTTGGTGTGTCTTGCCACGCATATAAGTTGTACGATAAGGACAAAGTTCATTAGTTTATATGAATTTGTATTAAGAATTGCTACAACTATAATAATATGACTCCATTTTTTTAATATTTTCATGTGTTTCGTTATGTTGTTATTCAATCTCTTTTCCTTTTTTTTTTCATTTCTTCATGTTCATATTCTTTTACGTGGACAAAGCTTATTAATTCAAATACATGTATTAATTCTAAGAGGATCTTTCGCTATATATATAGTCATCTATATAACTTGATATAGGAAATTGTTACATAGTTTCTCTCTTTTTTTTGTTTTTCTATTTTTTATAATTTGTACAAGAAACTAAATTCAATACTTAAAAATCAACAATACTATGCTGCTTCTTGTATTTGCTCCAACACAACGTTGAAGTACATTTAGATCTTGAGAATGATATTTTTTTTATTTTCATTTAATTATTATATTTTTTTGATAGTATGTTCTTTTTTATTTCACTTGCAATGCATTATGCTGATTGTACATTCATATAGTACAAATTTTCTAATATGTATTCTTGCTCGATTTCTGTATTTTGCTCTTGCTTTGATAGAATTTTTTATATTTTGTTTTTATTGCTTTTAAAAATAGGTTTTGGCGATTAGTTGTAAAAGTTTTCCACATATTCGTAAGTTTAGAATTTTTCGGTATGCTTTCCATTTAAGAAGTGTTCCACCATTCATCATGTTTTTTATCCATTTTTAGTGGGTGTGGTAACTTATCTATTTTTAAGTTTAATGAAAAGATATTTGTTCATTTATTTTTTGGTAATCAATATTTTTTTTATGGTTAGAATGAGGGTAGAATGGAAACATAGAATGGGTGAATGAGCATATCCAAAAAATCAATTGGTGGATTACTTTCATCTTTGCAATCAATTTCTTCATGCTGAAAGCTATTAATTTAGGATTGCTAAGCATAATATCTTAGTAACAAGTTGAACATTTTAAAATTTTTTTTTTGTCATTGGCAAAATAAGAAAGACTATCGTCACACTTTCAAAAAAAAAAAAATCCGAGCTCACAAATATTTTGTCCCTTAAGCCATTATTATCAACAAATATGATAATTATTTTTATAAATATGCCAGTGCAATGGCCGGTTTTACACTAGTAAAAACATAAGTTTGCATGTTTAATATTTTATTAATTTTTATCATATAACTAGTTTTGGAGAAATTGCATTGAACATTGTTGGTTAATCATTTGCAATAGATGAATTCAGAGCTCTCTAAGTAAAGCTGTTAATGAACCGAGCTGTTTGCAAATGCAACTCAATTAGCCTCTTGAAAGTTCGAATTCGGTTCGTTTGTATAGTTAAATGATTTGAATTTGAACAAGAAATTAAGCTCATTTATCAAACGGACGACCATAAGTATTATTTGTGAACACTCATTTGTATTCACGAACATAGGTATTAATGTCCTTTCACACATGATTTCAAACTTGATCAAGTTCGATTTGATTATGTAAAGAACTGAGCTCAAATTCGAACTCACTTTGGCTCATTTAACACAAACGAACCTAACTTGAACAAGCTCGAATGAGCTCGACTCGTTTAACACAAACAAACCGAGCTTAATTAAACTCAGTTTGTTTGTGTAAATGAACCGAGCTCAGTGAAATTTGATTTGTTTTGTTAAACAACCCAACCTTGTTCGAGATTGTTCAAGATCGATTCATTTATATTAATGAGTCAAGCTTAAATTCGATTTCGAGCTTATTATTTTTTAATGAGTCGAGTTCGAAAACAAATATTACTTCGTTTAATCTTGGAGCCGAGTCAAATTTGTATGTTTGTTAAATGAACCAAACCTAAATAGAGAGTATTCATCTCAATTCATCTCATTAAAACTCTATTTCTAAGGTCTGCATTGTAAAACCCTAGAAGCTTAAAACCTCTTAGTTCCTATGTTATGAATGTGAATTGTAAAATTTCCTTATTAGTTGTTATTGTATAATTTTCTTTTATAATTTGATTTCTTGAATTACTATTATTACATGTTTAATGATAATCATAGGAAAATTATACCAATTAAATGACCAACCAAGCTTAGATATTTAGAAAAGTAAGGCCACCTATTATGTAGATATTTGGAAGATTATGCCACCTAGTGCCATGAATGGCCACCTATTATTGGCTTTTACTATTACCAATTCTTTTCAATTTTTTGGCTCAAATTTCCTTGCAGTTTTGCTCCTCTTGGCCGGCCACCCTATTGCCCAAAATACTCTTCAATTTCAACCATTTTAAACACTTAAAAGACTAACTTAATCTTTCCCCAAAAGCTAAACCTAACTAGAAAAGAAATCCCCTCAAAGTTCAACAAATTCTCTCCAAGTTTCAAGCTCAAATCTTGCTCAAAGTTGAAGGTTCTTAAGGGAGTAATTGTTCACTCTTCTTCAACTAAAACCCTACCTATTTTGAGGTAAATTCATTAAGAAACTTCAAGTTCTTTCAAGTTTTATTAGAAGATTTTTTATGTTTTCTTATGATTTCATTAAGTACTTAAGATTTATGGCTATATTTTTTCCTCTTGATTATATATATGAACATTTATGCTCATGATTATGAGGTTTCCCTTGTTTTGAGTCTTTCCTTGATAGTAAATTAACTATGTTATGACCTACTTGATTAGTATGGACTTGTATAGGAGATTGATGCTCTATTTGAGTGGTAAATCTTGGAATTTATGGCTGAAATTTTGACTAGAGTTAGAAGGCATGTTGGTTAGTCTTGTTAGAGGAAAATTTATGGAAGAATTTCAGTATTTAAGGCCCGTTTAGTGGGCTGAAGTGTTAGGTAATAAGGGGAGTAACGCAGCGGAAAATTTAAAAATTTATTACCTTAGCCATGGAACTCTTTGATGTAATCTATACGATTAAAGGGTGTTTAGCACAAATACCTCAAGCATAGAAGGTTTCTATGCTTCAAAGGGCAAGATCCTATTCGATGAAGGTGTTGATCTACCATGAAAAGCCCTCCAAGTGTCGAGCCTCCAACGGTATCCACACGAACATGATCTTTAGGAACCTTTGGGCTTGCTTGCCTTGCCTTTTGAGTGCTAGCTCCCTTGAATGATTCATGAAGAACACAAGAAGAAGAAAGAAGTTGAAACCCTAACAATTAGGGATGGAGGTGTGGCGTTTTTCTTGGAGAGAAAAACGCCACCAAGCTCTCAATTTTTCTCTCTCTAAATTTTGTGTTATGTTTCATCAATCATCCAAGAGTCAAGGCATGGACTTATTTATAGATGTAGTATCCTAGTCTTTAAGGAAACAAGAGCAATTGGAAACCAAGAAGGTTTAAGAAGCTTACCTTAAGCTAATCCTATTCCTTTAGGAAACCAATTCCAAAAGGAAACCAATAGCTTCTTAATTCCTTTTAGGAAACTAATTTCCATCAAGACTTAGAATATTTATAATTAAGTCCTTTAAGTTAATTTATCACATAAATTAACCCCATAAGTATCATATACTTATCTTAATAACAATTAACCCAAAGACCATGTTCTTATTGTGTGTGACCCATTAGGTTCCATTCACGTTGGCAATAAGTACAAATTATAACTCATTAATTAATTAATTAAGAGCCAGATAAATTAACACTTTAATTTATCATTAATTCCCTAATTAATTAATTTGCACTTATAGATCATGAGTGGCGTCTAGCAATGCATCATGACCACCCAAGTGAATAGGAAAGTCATATGGTAGACTACACCTATCAATGACAATGTTACCGTGTAATTAATATCCTTTCACCACACTATATCCCAATTAGTCTAAGAGTGTAGTGCGCACTCTTTAAATGACTAATTAATGATTTCTTGTTCCCGAAATATAACTTTCATAAAAGTATAACCTTGAAACTCTTTCAAGTCATACTTTCACTTTTGCGCAAAAGATTCTTTAAGTCATATTTCAACAAGTGGCCAATCCGGGATATACTCTCCTATAATAAGGAGTGGTGAATCCTATATCGATTACTCACTATCCTTCCATGCTTCATACTATACCCAATCTCTACCGTATGGGCTACTCTTTTACTGAGCACCGAGCAATAGAGTCAAAGCATAGCAATCCACACTCAAGATACCATGGTAATCTCAAGTCTAAGGATCACTTACACCATTGCCATTAAGAGTATAATTCATTAGCACTATGAATAGTAACTCTTGGCGGATCAATCCAATGAACTTGTTCTCTAACAAGCATCCACATACCAGCTTAGGTGTCACACGCCATAGTTGACGAGATCAACTACTACTTACCATAAGTAGAGGCAAAGTATGTGCTAGTCTTCCCATATTAATGATGTCCAATCTCATTAATACTACGACTAGGGATATTTAAGAATATAACTTAATGTGTAATAAGAGTCTCATCATTGTAACTCTTACAATCTCTTATACACAGTTAATATTCTATGGACTTTCATCAAATAAACTAGTAATATAAATAACAAGTATTAAATGACAAAGAAAATGCCACATATATAAGTATAACACGAAATAAGCGTAATAAAAATCCCAAAAACCAACTTGGTTTTAGGGCATACACTAACAAACTCCCACTTGCACTAAAACCAATCACCTATAGGTTTTAGGCCATGAGCATGACTATCATGCCTTATTCTGGGACAAGTCCATGGTGAAAGGATTAGTGGCACTTACATTGTGGGAACTTCCTCTATCTTTTCATCATTTGTACCAAACTATTTCCATAAATAGATGGTGGCACCTAAATACACTTTAGGATCATGGATGAGACTTTAGTTCCTTAATTAAATGATGGCTACAATTGTTTCATAAAACAATGGAAGGAACTATTCTTTATCTAACAAAGAATCCCTTGATCCATAGTAACTTCTAAAGCTACCATGTACTCGCCTTTGTTGTAGAATATGTTGTAGTGTCTATCATAAAACGCTTTTATCCACTACAGTTCAACGTGAACACCAATTCATCTCATGATTTTCTTATCATCCCTATTGGATTAAAAGTTTGTATCTTTAAATCCACACACTTCCTAAGTGTGATCTCCATAGTCAAGAATAGTCTTTTAGTGCTACTCGAGTACTTAAGAATATTCTTTGATAACCATCTAGTGACACTCACCAGAATTGCTCGTAACACTTAAAGCCATAAGACATCGAGTCTCATACATAGGATAGCATATACAATAGAACCTATTGCAAAAGCATATGGGATCTATTAATGCTATCAACCTCAATAAGTGTCAAAGACACATGTCTCTCAGAAGAGTAATCTCCTATCACATAGGTAAAACCCCTTCTTCGATTACACTATGCTAAACCCTTTAGCATCTAGCCTATGTACTTGGATCTAATGAGACCAAGCAACCTCTTGGATCTATCTATATAGATCTTAATTTCCAAATTAGAGATCGCCTCTCCTTAGATTAAGAAATTCTTGGACAACCATATCTTTACCTTTAAAGTATGTTGTTTCCATCAACGATATGTCATCCACATATAGTATCAAGAAAATGACAATGCTCCCACTCAACTTTACATTTACACAAAGCTTGTCTTTGTTTTCAAGAAAATCTAAACTCTTTGATTATCTTATCAAAACAAATGCTCCAACACCTTGACACTTGCAAGAATCCACAAATGGACCCTTGAGCTTGCGTACCCAATGACTATCAATGGAAGTAAAGGCCCAAGGGATGTATCATATACATGCCTTTTAATTCCCGTTAAGGGATGAAGTCTTTATATCCATTTGCCATAGCCATAAAAGCAGCTATTGCAAGTAAAATCTTAAATGGATTTAAGCATGGCTATTGGTAAAATGGTTTCTTTCAAAGTCAAGCCTTTGAATTGAATCCTTTTCCATTAACCTTGCTTTATAGGTAACTACATTACCATCCATGTCAGTCTTTCTTTTAAAGACCTACTTGCACCCTATGGGTTTTATCCGTTGGGTGTCTTGAGCAAGGTCTACACCTTGTTCTTGTACATGGAATCCATTTTTGAATTTTATGGCATCTTGCCATGTCAAGGAGTCTACATTAGACAAAGCCTCTTCGTGACTGGTAGGTTTGTCATCATATATGACTAATACACTATTGCTCTTTCTAATGAGAAATCTATATCTCTCATGTGTGAGAAATCTATATTTCTCAAAGTATAACGCACTCTACCAGTCTTTTGAAGATTTTTGTGCACTTTGAGCTTCCGTTGCGCCTCATCAACATGTGGCGTAAGCTCTAGTTCCAACTATTGATCTTTGTCAATTCATGGTTCTAGAACCTTTCAAGTTCTATCTTGCTCCCACTGTCTCTTTGAAGAATAAACTATTATTCTAGAAAAAGACATTTCTTGAGACAAATATTTTTCTCAAGGGAATTATAGAAATGGTATCTATTGTTTTCACAAGGATACCCCACAAATAGACATTCGTCGGAACATGGTTGAGTGTATAGAAGTTGGCATCTAAGACAAGAACCCCTAAAATGAGGTTAGGAATTGTAGTATGACTCATCATGGTTTGCGCCATATCTCATAGGGTACAACTTCTCCTCTTTCACACATCATCAATAATGGTGTTTCAAAGTGAAGACATTGAGAAAGGATCACATTCTTCTTTAATTATTTTGAAACACTTGACATTGAGTATTATGCACATAGAACAAATCTTAGTGTTTTTAATACTCTTGTCAACTTGTTTTTCTTACTTCAACTTTAATGACTTTGAATATTTCAAAGGCCACGGATGCGTGTATCGTATGATACACATAATCATATCCCATATGATCATCCATGAAAGTGATGAAGTATGATAAACAACCTCTAGCATGGATCGACATTGGGCCAAAAACATCTATATGTTAAAGTTCTATGACGATCACTAGCATATTCACCTTTTTCAAATAAAAGGTGTTTTGGTCATCTTTCAAAGTAAATGAGAAGTCACATGTCTCAAACGATTCATAATTGAATGAGTCCAAGTACACAACTATTATGTAATTTGGAAGTGCGTTTCTCATTCACATGACCAAGTCTATAATGCCAGAAGGATAGTTGTTTCAAAAATATAGAGTTTTTGTCTATGTTTGAGAATGGACTTATCAAGGTCTAGGATTTGTAAAACGTTGTTTTAGTGATCTAATACCACAAAGAACACCATTACGTAAAAGAACAGTATATATTCTCTTTTGTAATGGTAAATCTTTTCACATTTAATGTGAATTGATTTCATGTTCTTTTGTAAGTAATCACATAATAACAATGTTTTAAATTCTAGAACAAGCCCAGTTGGTAAAGAGTGTATAAGTCTCTACAACGAGTGTAGCAACTCTTGCTCCATTCATCACATGTAGTTTGACTTTCTCCTTACTTATTGTCTACCATGCTTTAAGACCTTGCACATTTTGCAAATATGGGATCTATATCCAGTATCTTATACCCAACGGTCTTAATTAATAGATGAATTTATCTCAAATATAAACATACTTAGAAGTAGAAGCTTCACTAAGCCTCTTTAACTTCTTAGTATTGAAACGAGCCTTACAATTCCCTTTCCAATAGAATTGGAAACATGTGCCCTTAGACTTGTCCATTTTGATCACACCTTTAAGCTTTGTCATAGCTACATGGGTCTTCTCAAGACCATGCTAGGTTTTACCCTTGACAAACAATAAAGTGCCCCTTTCTTCCTTGATAGACTAACTCTTTAGATATCTCATATCTAATGGTCCTAGATTGTGTATCAACAACTCTTTGAGATGCACAATCACAGATAAAAAGATCTATCAATTTGTGCTACTTTTATAGCTTAGGAATTATAGATGACATTACGATACAAGTAGCAATATCATTATCATCTTTCATGCATCTTGTAT
This sequence comes from Mitragyna speciosa, assembly GCA_024721245.1. Taxonomy (NCBI): domain Eukaryota; kingdom Viridiplantae; phylum Streptophyta; class Magnoliopsida; order Gentianales; family Rubiaceae; genus Mitragyna; species Mitragyna speciosa. Next base: position 7,215,625 of record CM045565.1, read on the forward strand.
GCACATTGTTTCCTAACTATAAGTGTCACTATGGGACAAGTGGAAGTGGGTATCAATGACATATCCAATTGTGCTTAAGAACTATTCTCAAGTCTTTACACTAGTCCAAGAAAATCGTATATGTATGGAGATATAGGGTGATAAGTGTGTTCATGTGTACATGTATTCTACAACAAGTGAAAAGATAGTACAAGTATTTGTTTCATGTTATAATTGCAAACCAAAAATGTGGGCTTCGAATTTATTTGGTTTGCTCCCACTATTTTACTTCAAATCAATAACCCTCAATCTATTGATTCGGGAATCCATTGGAAATTCCTAGTGGGCTAGGATCCCATCTAATTAACTTTGGGTTTGACGGAGGCCAATGCCCCAAAGGTAACTTCGATTAGGTAGATAACTTTTATCAATCACAACTCTTGTGACTCCTAGATAGTTGGGTATCAACTCTTGATATTCATATCTTATGCGTTACCCAACATTGCCTCAAAAATATCATAACATTGACGGAGGCCAAACTCGTTATGTATTTTTGTTAAGTCATACCCATTATTTAGAGATCACATCTCATAGCAAGAACATATTCCGAGTAAGGTGACCTTGACGGAGGCCAACGTGTCAACACTTAATAGGAACTCTTCGTTTTTGCTATAATAATGGAAGGCAACTTATATATATTGACTTAATATCGCCTCAAAAACACCATAGCCTTGATGGAAACCAACAAATTAAGCATTTTTGTTAAGTCAGACCCATTATTTGGAGATCATATCTCATAGTAAAAAAAAACATGCTCTAGGTAAGGTGACCTTGACGAAGGCCAACGTGTCAACACTTAGCAAGAACTATGATTTTTACTACAATAATAGAAGGCTAGTGACTTAATATTTTATTTGAGGGATTTTTATTTTAATTATACAATATATAGTCTCATCATAGCATGTAATTAAAATATATCGACATATAAAATAAAAACATGCACAATAAACCGTGGATGATTATGGACTTAACTAAAATATTTTCCTCGAGCCTTAAGGAAAATATATGGTCAAATTCCTAAGGGATGTGATCAACTCCTTGATGCATTCCTTGGGAGGTCTTCAACTCTTGATGAGCCTCCATGGTTGCTCCTTGGTTCCATCTCCATCTTCTTTGTACATTACACATGTAATTCTATTCTAAACAATTTAGAAAATTAAAACCTAACTCTAACCTACACAATGTACATTACATGTATTGACTAAGAAACCTCGAGTTACATTCGAGGGGAGTTAGGTGAGAAGAGAATTACATGAGAATAATAGAGAAGGCAGGACACGCAGGCCCTATTTTAAAAACCAATATAAGCCAACCATCAAAATTGATAAAAATTCAACCATTCAATCACATTGGTCATAGTCCATAATCATCCACCATGCCATCATAATATTTAACAATTAAATAAATTACTTTATTTAATTCTAGTCATAAATCACATGGTCTAATTTAATTAGATTAATATTCTTGAATTTATTTGTCTCAAAAATATAGTTATAGAAGGTGTAGGTTTCCAAAATTTAACTTTCCAAATATTAACAATTAAAATTGGAAAGTGTTTTTGTAGAGAAAATTCCAAAAATTCACGTTTTCCAAAAAAATAGGAAAAATCTCGCCTAGAACTCTGCCAGCAAACCGTGGGACAAACCGTGCGCGGGTTCATCCGCGGTTTACAAACCGTGGGACAAACCGTGCGCGGTTTCATCCGCGGTTTGTTGACAGAACATACGAGTTTTTAACCGTGGGTAAAAACGCGCGCGAGTTTTCGCGCGGTTTGTGTCCAGAAAATACGATCTTTGAAATTCTTTGGTCCTTTTCAAAACTCTTTTGAATCAAAACATGTTAAAACCCTTTTAGCACGTAAAAAATAATTTAGAAACCTTGAATACTACCATAAGAACTCATCTTAATTATTTAAAACACTTTTAAACAATTAAGAACTTATCTTAAAAATCAAACTCTTGATTTTTCTAAAACAATTTTGAGACAAATTTCATCAAGAACAAACCATCCATATTTATGACAATTAAATAAACATAAATCATATAGATATAATCAAAGGAGGCTCTGATACCACTGTAAGGTAATAAGGGGAGTAACGCAGCGGAAAATTTAAAAATTTATTACCTTAGCCATGGAATCTCTTTGATGTAATCTATACGATTAAAGGGTGTTTAGCACAAATACCTCAAGCATAGAAGGTTTCTATGCTTCAAAGGGCAAGATCCTATTCGATGAAGGTGTTGATCTACCATGAAAAGCCCTCCAAGTGTCGAGCCTCCAACGGTATCCACACGAACATGATCTTTAGGAACCTTTGGGCTTGCTTGCCTTGCCTTTTGAGTGCTAGCTCCCTTGAATGATTCATGAAGAACACAAGAAGAAGAAAGAAGTTGAAACCCTAACAATTAGGGATGGAGGTGTGGCGTTTTTCTTGGAGAGAAAAACGCCACCAAGCTCTCAATTTTTCTCTCTCTAAATTTTGTGTTATGTTTCATCAATCCATCCAAGAGTCAAGGCATGGACTTATTTATAGATGTAGTATCCTAGTCTTTAAGGAAACAAGAGCAATTGGAAACCAAGAAGGTTTAGGAAGCTTACCTTAAGCTAATCCTATTCCTTTAGGAAACCAATTCCAAAAGGAAACCAATAGCTTCTTAATTCCTTTTAGGAAACTAATTTCCATCAAGACTTAGAATATTTATAATTAAGTCCTTTAAGTTAATTTATCACATAAATTAACCCCATAAGTATCATATACTTATCTTAATAACAATTTAACCCAAAGACCATGTTCTTATTGTGTGTGACCCATTAGGTTCCATTCACGTTGGCAATAAGTACAAATTATAACTCATTAATTAATTAATTAAGAGCCAGATAAATTAACACTTTAATTTATCATTAATTCCCTAATTAATTAATTTGCACTTATAGATCATGAGTGGCGTCTAGCAATGCATCATGACCACCCAAGTGAATAGGAAAGTCATATGGTAGACTACACCTATCAATGACAATGTTACCGTGTAATTAATATCCTTTCACCACACTATATCCCAATTAGTCTAAGAGTGTAGTGCGCACTCTTTAAATGACTAATTAATGATTTCTTGTTCCCGAAATATAACTTTCATAAAAGTATAACCTTGAAACTCTTTCAAGTCATACTTTCACTTTTGCGCAAAAGATTCTTTAAGTCATATTTCAACAAGTGGCCAATCCGGGATATACTCTCCTATAATAAGGAGTGGTGAATCCTATATCGATTACTCACTATCCTTCCATGCTTCATACTATACCCAATCTCTACCGTATGGGCTACTCTTTACTGAGCACCGAGCAATAGAGTCAAAGCATAGCTAATCCACACTCAAGATACCATGGTAATCTCAAGTCTAAGGATCACTTACACCATTGCCATTAAGAGTATAATTCATTAGCACTATGAATAGTAACTCTTGGCGGATCAATCCAATGAACTTGTTCTCTAACAAGCATCCACATACCAGCTTAGGTGTCACACGCCATAGTTGACGAGATCAACTACTACTTACCATAAGTAGAGGCAAAGTATGTGCTAGTCTTCCCATATTAATGATGTCCAATCTCATTAATACTACGACTAGGGATGTTTAAGAATATAACTTAATGTGTAATAAGAGTCTCATCATTGTAACTCTTACAATCTCTTATACACAGTTAATATTCTATGGACTTCATCAAATAAACTAGTAATATAAATAACAAGTGTTAAATGACAAAGAAAATGCCACATATATAAGTATAACACGAAATAAGCGTAATAAAAATCCCAAAAACCAACTTGGTTTTAGGGCATACACTAACATGAAGTCGCTGGAATTTCAGCTTGCAAACCGGCATTTTCTTGTTCCAAAACCTTGAACAAATTTTAGCTTTACTAGTTTACAAAAAATTTAACTTTGATAACTTAATATTTCCAACTATATTAACCTTGTTTTGGCCAAGTTTTGATGACAAAAAACTGCTGGAAATTTCAGGTTGTGAATTGAGTGAAGTGACACCAAATAATAAGCACCTTAAGTTTAATCTACTTAACCGGTTTTCAGGAAAATGTTGTGCAATAAATTTGGAACCTTGTTAATCAATTTTAGGAAGAAACTCTTATAAATTTTGAAGATTTATACTGGTTAGGAACTCGACTTTGAAATGTGTAAGTGAAATTTTGACTAGTTAACTTTACACTTGATTTAGTATGTTTTCACCAAATAACCCTAATTTGTTATTTAACTAGTCTTAATTTAATTAAATATCATTATTTTGTTATTAATTAGTTTAAAACCATTAGTTTATTTAAGTATAGGATATTTTGGATTTTTCTCATTTTAACTTATATTAATTTTGCTAAGTTATTAAATTATACTTGACTATTACCAATAAATCTTTCTTGGACTTTAAAACTAGTTTACTTATAAACTAATTATTTTGGACAAAATTTCTTTTACACCAAAACCTTGAACCCTAATCAATATGTAATTAAACTACTTCTTTAGTTCATAGTATTTAGCAATATTTTCTTTTGGCCCAAAATGTATAGCGAATTATTAGAGTTTGCAACTAATATAGTAAATAAAGCGGAAATTAATAACGAATTTCTAGTATTAATTATTCCTTTTAAATTTAACCTTAATTTTGGCACTTAATGAATTGTTTGCCCTTAGAACTAAATTACTTTCAAAAAGGAAATTTCTTAAATTTCTTTATCAGTTGATTTAGGGTTTTACCCAGATTCCTTTATTACAACTTCTTGGATTTTTTTCCTATAACCAATTTACATTTATTTTAAAACCCTAGTTAAATTTGGGTACATTTTATAAAAAAAATTCTTTCGAAAGAAAATCCAATAGGTTAATTAGACTACTTATGAATTTTTGGATCCGAGTTTGAGCATCGCACGTTTTACGAGGAACTTTCTTGAAATTTTCAGGTGAGTGTTCCTTATGTGCGCTTGATGCATGTTTAAGTGTTAATCTTATTTTATGCTTGATACTTGTTAGCTACTACAATGTGCTATATGAGGGTAAGATGTGTACTTTATCACATCTATCTCGCAATTTGTTACATGCACAACTTCTATCAAATGTGAATATATTTGTTTGTGAACTTTCAACTGAACTGAGCCTTCGGGCTAGACTTTCGTGGTCATACTTCACCAGTTACACCACAGTTAGTCATACTGGTATTGAGGAGGATATAAGGTGTTGGGCATTAGGGTTTGTGTTCTTTCCTCTTAGTTGAGATTCCTCAAAGAGGCCAACTCTGGACTGAACAAACTGTTTTACCCTCCAGGGGTGAGATCTCTCCCTGGAGTGGAGGTATTGAGGAGGTAAAGGTGCATGGGTGGTTTCGGGTATTGTTATCTGATATTTACCCGATCATTGGCAAGGACCTGGTTTTCTCTATTATTCCAAACATTATTGCCACATGATTATGTACCTGATATTCCCGCGGTTGAGCTTGCTCCTATAGTTGAGATGTATCCTTCCTTATTTGATTAATTGTTTACTTAACTTGTTCTTATACTATTTTATGGCACCTGTTATTTATTTATTTATTTTCTAATTGTCTTCCTGTGTGATTACATGTGTGGGAACCTCACTGGGCTATTATAGCTCACCCCTTTTCTATTTGTTCTCCTTAAACAGGCTCCTATTATTAAAGCTGGTGGTGAGGATTCAAGAGTAGTCCTTGGATGGATTTTGTTAGAAAAGGATGTTTGAGATTTTACTGTATTAGTTAGGTGTTTATAATGTAAACTACTTAAATGGTACCTTTACTCTTAAGTTTGAATCATATGAATGTATTTACAAGTTTTCTTTAGAATATCAGTTGATTCATGAATTCGAGTGCGCATTTGACCTGAGTCCTGGCGAGAGCCAGGCAGGCAGTCCACTAAGCCCTTTGGTATGCCTTAAGGTAAAGTGGGGCTGTCACATGCATATTAATAGAGGTTTCTATTACATGCTTGAGAGAATAGGACAAACAACCAAAAAGAAAGGTTGGCTCATTATTTAAAATGTAAAGTTATTATCTACTTTCTAATTTTACACACTCTCATACAAAAAAAGTTTTGCTAAAATAGTGACATGAGACTAGTTTATTACATCCATTGCCCTGAAGGCCCAGAATAGACGGAATCCATGCTAATAAAAACCATTGAACATTTCTCATAAGTCCACGCATTCTCATGGCTTCCTTAATTTTTATCAATTTGCTTAGTTTTCTTACTTTTTTGAAAAGTTAATACTTTCGTTTGACTAAACTGCCGTCATTCTATAGATTTTGCCCCACATGTGAAAGTTCTTTCCATTTACAAATGAAATTTGAGGATGGTTACCAATGTTTTCAAAATTGGGCTGCCCTATGAATCGAAGGAGGACTGGTTCACAGTTGGACCAGTTCGACTGGTTCGATCGACAGTTCAAATTTTTTCTTTTTTTTAATATAAAACTATAGTTAAAATGATTGGTTCATTTTTTTATCAACATTCAACCAAAGAGGTGATTAAATGATTGTTTCAGTTTTTAGTAAAATTCAACCAATGGAGTGATTAAATGAAAGGTTGAGTTAAATGCCAACCTAAATAAATGTTATTAAGAGTCGACCAACAAAAGCATAAATGTTATTAGTCTATCTTTTAGAGATAATCTCTTATTCCTTTCAATGCATAACTTATTAATTGATTATGGTCTTTTTAGTGTAATATTAATCTACTTTTTCTTTGGAGTTGCCTTGGCAATATATATATATTTTGGCAAAACCCTGTACACGGGGAGGGACGCCACCCCTAAATTTTATTAATAAAAACCAAATTTACATGAGAGGGACATAAACCTTACCTCTCATTATACATGAAAGATTAAAAAGCAATAAATGAGGAATACTATTCCTTTGACATTGATCAACATTTTATTCTACGAAATGAGGGAATTTGAAACAAATCTAATCTAAAAACACCACGGGCTGGTGTTGGTAGCTCAGAAATCTGAGTATAAATCCTATAACTTGAATGAGACACTCTAATGTTGGACAAGGCATCTGCAACCTGATTAGCTTCCCGAAAGCAATATATATATATATATATATATAGACACACACATACACACACAAATAGAAAACCAACTGATATTGTTCTAGAAGACATTTTTATTAAAGAAAAAAGGGTAAAACACTTTTAAAACAAAATAACAGAAAAAAACCACTAGAAAATACATCTTTATTGTAGAAAAAAAAGGAAAAATACTTTTATGGTTACATACCAATCATGATTAGTCTCATACTTTCTGTAACACCCTAGAAAATGCACTTACCAGAGACATTTTTTTATTTAGGGTTAAGTGTTAATCCTTCATTTATTAGTTGGAAGATTTCTTGAGTTAATTAGGTTAATTAACTAAGATTGTCATTATTAAGTAAGGACACCTAAGTACTAAAGTTAGAATAATTTTACTTGACCATTTAATTTACATTAGTGTTTAAATTTTGATTAGCTTATTCTACTATTTTCTAGTCTTTTGACTACTTGAATTTTAGCTCAATTTTACTCAAAAATTTCACTTATTTTCTTGCTTTATTTTCTTTTCCTTGGCTGAAACTTCTTCTCTCTTTTTCTTTTTCTCTTGGCCGAAAATTCTTCGTTCTTTTCTTTTTCTTTTTGGCCGAATTTCTTTCTTTCTTTTTGTTCTTGGCCGGCCATCTCTCTTTCTCTTTTCCTCTCATTTTGCTCTCAACTTCTTGAAGCTTATTCTCTAAATTTTGGGTAATTCCACCATAGAAAGTGAGCTTTTCTTCTTCCTACACAAGGTTCTAAGCTTATCTAAGGTATTTACTATGAACTTTTCCTACTAATTTCAAGTTTTAATTAGTCTTATATGCAAGCTTAAACCTAGATTCTTGTTGCTACTACTTGGAGAACTTAGTTTGAATTGGAGATTTACTTGCTAGATAAAGTGTTCTTTTGGTTAGATAGACTAGCAAATAGCATTTAAACCTTGAAATTTCATGTGTTATATGTTGTTTGGTTGAAGATTCTTGGAGTAGAATTCTTGAAATTTAGTGGAATCTTGATTGAATTTGAGCTTGAATTGAATATAAAAGTTGTAGAACTTGTTGAATTTGGGTTAGATGGCTGATTTTCTTGCAAGAAAAAAATTTGGGTTAGTTCGATTTTAAGGGGAAATGCTGCCGAAATTTTGGTAGAATTAAAAGAAGAAAAATTGACAAGTGAGATTTTAAACCTAGAATATGTTCAATTGAAGGAAATTGAAGTGTAGGAATTTTTAGAAAATGATCTAGTGATAGATTAAATTTTCTTAGAATGCATAAACCCTACACCTTAAACCCTAGAAACCCTAAAACCAAAACCCTAGAAATAAGTGGGGTATTTTCTTGAATTTTTCTTACTAAATTCACTAGGGTTTTAATTGGGTTTTCATTATGTTATTTCTTTTAAATTTCAGGGTCTGAAAACGCATCGCGACCATTTTACGAGATATTTTCTTAGGCATTCCAAGTGAGTGTCTCAATGTGTGCATGATGCATGAAATGTTATGTTTCACTTGTAAATATTATGTTACACTTGCAAATCTTATGTGATAAAATGTGCTACTTGAGGATAGATGTGTACTTTATCGCATCTATTCCATAATGTGTTATATGCTTTCACTATTCAACGTGTTACTTGTGCGTGAGACTCCCGTGACTAACTTTACCGTTACTTCACGGATAATCAACCCGGACAGGCTTGGGAGGTTATAAGGTGCTAGGTGTTTTAGGGAGTGACATTCTTTCCCTTTTGAGTTGTGAATCCTCAAAGAGGCCAACTTCGGATTGAACTTTCTTGCGTGTTGGCCCTCCAAGGTTGAGATTACTCCTTGGATGTGGTAGCCTGTACGGAGGTTATAAGGTGAACGGTGGTTAGGGCTTGCGTGAGAAAACTGGCATGTCCTTTGATGAAGACCTGAGCTATTATTTCGGTCCTAACGTCATGGTTACATGACCAGTACTTGCTTTTCCTGCGGTTGAGCTTGCTCTCGTAGTTGAGCTTTGTATCCGCCCTTGACTACTTGATAATTAAATTGTTCATATCTTGTTTATTTAATTTGTCGATTATTTTATTCAATAAAATAATGAGATCTTGATATGGTTGCATGACTTGGGCATTCACTGGGCTATTATAGCTCATTCCTTTTATTTGTTTTCCTTTACTCAGGTTTTCTAAAAAATTAAAGCTGGATCGACTGGTTTTGAATATTATAGATGTTTTAGTTATTGTAATAGCCAAACTGTGTTAGGCTATCTTTGTGAAAATCATGTATATTATCACATGTAAACTTTTGATGTTACTTGTACCTTTAAGTAAATAATATGAGTGTATTTTATTTTATTTTATTTTATTTTGAGTTAAGTATGCTTGGATGTTTGCGTGAGTGCGTGATTTGAGTCCTGGCAAGAGCTAGGCAGGCAGTTCGCTAAGCCCTTTGGTGCGCCTCTGGGTAAGGTGGGACTGTCACACTTTCACTCACCCAATTCTTTATGATAAAGCAAATAATCAATCGATTTGTTGACTATGATTATGCCAATTCGAGTTACCGAATTGAATTTGACTTGTGTAGATACCAAATTTTGACACATTATTTATCTTTTCCAACATTGGGGGAACTTTTATATTTTTTTTATGGTCAAATTCTTATTTTTCAATAAAAGGGAAACGAAATCAGCATTTTCGGGGGGCAAAATAGTAATTTTTAGCTATAAATATTTTTTGATTAGTTTTAGAGTTTTGAATTCATATATTTGTACTTTCATATGTATTTTTAAAATTTTTATGATTTTTTTTTAGTTTAATTGATATTTTTTTCTGTACATTTCGTTAATGCAAGGGCAAAGTCGTCATTCCGTCTTGTGAACACCATTTTCGCCCATTTTTTAGTCCCAAGTTTATTTTTCAGGTTTTAAGCATTTTTCTAAATTTTTTGATTTTTCAAAGACGATTGCTATTTTTTCTGTAATTACTGCGTTCAGGGGCAAAATAGTCATTTCGCACTTCGAACGCATTTTTTATCAATTTTTTAGTCCAAAATTCGTTTTCTAAGATTTTAAGCTTATTTTTAGTTTTTGGCAATTTTTCAAGATGAATAGCTATTTTTCTGTTTATTTTGTCATTTTATGGGTAAAGTCGTTGTTTCACACCCAAAATGCATTTTGTCAAGTTTTGAGATTTCTAAACTCATTTTCAGGTCTTTTGAGCCTATTCCTAATTTTTGATAAATTTTTGGGACCATTTTTCATTTTTTTTAAATTTTTTTTGTAAATCATGTGTATAGGGGCAAATTTAAATTTTTTCTAAACAGTAATTTTGTATGAAAATATATTTTTCTCACCCAAATTTTGTTAATAAATTTATTATTTACATTTTTGGACTTTTTTCCACTTTTTGAATGTTTTAGTAAAATCATGGCATTTTAATTTTTTAGTTTTGATTTTAGTTTTAGTTTTAATTTAATCGAAAAGCTATTTTTAGGATAAAATTGAGATTTTACTACTAGGGGTATTTCAGTCATTTTTTACCTATTTCTTGGAGGTTAAGACTTGTGCACTATATATAGTCATTTTTGGGAAAAAAAAAGATCAAAAACCCTAAACACATCTTTTATAATAAAAAAAGATTAATATACACACTAAATCACCAAATACACACACACTAGATGTGACAGCCCCACCTTACCCAGAGGCGCACCAAAGGGCTTAGCGGACTGCCTGCCTAGCTCTCGCCAGGTCTCGATACACGCACACACGCAAACGTCCAAGCGTACTTAGATTAAAATAAAATAACATAAAATAAAATGGAATAATATAAAATACACTCTTATTATTTAACTTAAAGATACGATTCACATCAAAAGGTTACATGTCATAATTTACATAATTTTCACAAAAATAACCTAACACAGCTCGGCTATTACAATAACTAAATATTTATAATAATCAAAACTAGTCAGTCCAGCTTTAATTTTTCGAGCAACCTGAGTAAAGGAAAACAAATAAAATGGAATGAGCTATAATAGCCCAGTGAATGTCCAAGTCATGCAATCATATCAAGAACTCATTATTTTTAGTAAATGAAATAATCGAACAATTAAATTAATAAATCAATATATAAACAATTCAGTTTAACATGTAGTCAAAGGAGGATACAGGGCTCAACTACGGAAGCAAGCTTAACCGCAGAAAGAGCAAGTACTGATCATGTAGTCACGATATTTGGACCGAGATAATAGCTCAGGTCTTTATCAAAGAACATATCAGTTTTATCAAGCACAACCCTAACCGCCAAGCACCTTATAACCTCCGTATAAGTTACCACATCCAGGGGAGAAAAATCTCAACCCTGAAGGGCCAACAAGCACACAAAAAGTTTAATCCGGAGTTGGCCTCTTTGAGGATTCACAACTCAAAAGGAAAGAATTCACACCCTAAAACACCCAGCACCTTATGACCTCCCACGTGCAGCCGGGTTGACTATCCGTGAAATAACGATGAAGTTAGTCACGGTAGTCTCACACACAATTAACACATTAGTCAATGAAAGCAAGTAACACATTGCGGAATAGATGTGATAAAGTACACATCTTTCCTCAAGTAACACATGTACTCACATAGTGATTTAAATCTTAGCATAATATTTACCAAATAAATATCACATTTCATGCATCATACACACATAAGGACACTCACCTTGAAAGCCTAAGAAAATATCTCGTGAAACTGGTCGTGCTGTGTTTTCGGACCCTGAAATTTAAAAGAAATAATAACATAAAAACTCAATTAAAATCCTAGTAAATTTAGTAAGAAAAAGGTCAAGAAAATACCCCACTTACTTCTAGGGTTTTGGTTTTAGGGTTTCTAGGGTTTAGAAGCTTACTTATTCTAAGAAAGTCTAATCTATCACTAGATCATTTCTAAAAATTCCTACACTTAAATTTCCCTCAATTGAACACATTCTAAGCTTAAATTTTCACTTATCCATTTTTCTTCTTTTAATTCTACCGAAATTTCGGCAGCATTTCCCCTTAAATCGGACTAACCAAAATTTTTAAACCTGCAAGAAAATTCAACAACCCAATCCATTCAACATGTACCACAACTTCTATGTTCAATTTAAACTCAAATTCAATCAAGATTCTACTCAAATTCAAAATCCCTACTCCAAGAATCATCGCCCAACTCTGCACAGGGTTGGTTTTCAGCCAACTTCGTGCCATTGCTGGGGTCAATCCACTAAGAACTAGGGAATTGTGATTACATGGTTTGAAAGTACGTTTATAGGGCTAAAACTTTTATGAAGATCATCACTTAAAATTCCAACTAGAACAGGTTCAAAATCAGGCCCCAAGTTGGCTCTTCATCAAAACTGTTTACGCAGAACCGAATTTTCAGCCAACTTTGCAAGCTTTCTGCGGTTAATACACAATGAACCACCATGCAAGCTTTATACCGTTTAAAGCCCTATGAATCTAGTTTCTAAAACAACAAGAATCATTCGAATCCAAGCTATCTACATCAAGTTATGAAAGTTTTACTAAAACTGGTCCAGCATGACTGTTTTAAGTGTTCTTGAGTTCCAACTTAAATCTTCAACTAAACCACATATAAAACATAAATTTTCAAGGTTTAAAGGCCACATACTAGTCTATCTAACCACAAGAACACTTTATATAGCAATTAATTCTCAAGTTCTAACTAATTTCTCTAAGTAGTATTAACAAGAAACTTAGTCTTAAACTTGCATAAAAACTAATTAAAACATGAAATTAATAAGATAAGTTCATGGTAAATACCTTAGATATGCTTAGAACTTGCTTAGAAAAGATAGAAGCCCACTTCCTATGGTGGATTTGTTCCAACTTGAGAGATGAAAGTTCAAGAAATTGAGAGCAAAATGAGGGAAGAAGAAGAAAAGAAGATGGCCGGCCAAGGGGAGAGAAAAAGAGAAAGAAATAGTCTAGGAAAAATGAAAAAGAAATGAAGAAAAGATGGGAAAATGGTTAACCAATAATATCATAACAAGAGTAAAGTAAAAAGTGAGCTTTTAATGCAAGTGTAGCAACTTGGTTTAATTTAATTGGTTGAAATTATTAACTCTTAACACTTAATATAAATAATAAAGAGACATAAATTATTAAAGCACAACTAGAGTAAATTAGGGAGAGAGAGCCGGCCACATGAAGAAAGAAAGAAAAGAAAAATTTCGGCCCAAAGAAAAGAAAAGAAAAGAGAGAGAATTTCGGCCAAGAAAGAGAAAAGAAAAAGAAAAATTCCAACCAAGGGAAAAGAAAATAAAACAAGAAAATAAGTGAAACTTTCGAATAAAATTTAGCAAAATTTCAAGTAGTCAAAAGACTAGAAAATAATAAAATGAACTAGTCAAAATTTAAACACTAATATAAGTTAAATGGTCAAGTAAAATTATTCTAACTTTAGTACTTAAGTGTTCTTGCTTCAAAATGAAAATCTTAGCTAATTAACCTAATTAACTCAAGAAATCGCCCAACTAATAAATCAAGGATTAACACTTAACCCTAAATAAGAAAAGAAAATGTCTCTTATATGTGCATTTTCTAGGGTGCTACACTAGAAGCCACCACTTTCTTTTCCTTGTTATTGTTCATCTTCAACCTCAAGGCCACCGTTCACCGTAATCTACTATTCATCATCAAATTATCTTCAAACTTCAAGAGGTAATTTCTTAGTTCTTTTTCTTTATTTTGATCTACTTTTTTCCATTTTTCATGTAAATCTAATTATAGTTGTTTGGGATTTTAGTTTTTTTTGTTCCTTTTGGATTTTGCTGGATGTTCTTTTTTTTTGGGTTACTGTGTTTCTCCTTCTGGTTTTCTTCTTCCCGTTTCTTCATTCTTCACCGCCACCTTCTTCCATCACCTCCCAAAATAACCCACCAATTCTGCCACCGCAAATCCATAGCCATCAAAACACCACTCAATCAGTCCTAACCCAAACTGAACATCAACCAACTGACTACTAAGAGACCCTCAGCTCCACAGAACCATGAACAACCAGCAAAACCTCAAGCCCAAAACCTCCCCTGTTTCCTCCTTACCCTTCCAGCTGTTAGTGTATGCCCTAAAACCAAGATGGTTTAAGGTGTTTTGTATTTACACTTATTTATGTTATATTTATCTATGTGGTATTTTTCTTTATCATCTATACTTGTATTTCCATGTTACTTGTTTGATTGATAAAGTCCTTAAAATATTGACTGTGTATTAGAGATTGTAAAGGTTATAATTATGAGACTCTAATTCCTTAAGTCATATTCTTCAATATCCCTAGTTATAGTATTAATGAGATTGGACATCATTAACGCGGATAGACTAGCACATACTTTGCCTCTACTTATGGTAAGAAGTAGTTGATCTCATTGACTATGGTGTGCATGACACTTAAGCTAGTATGTGGATGCTTGTTTGAGAACAAGTTCATTGGATTGATCCGCCAAGAGATTCAACTATAGTGCCAATGGTTGAACTCTTAATGGCAATGGTGTAAGTGATCCTTTGACTTGAGATTACCACAATATCTTGAGTGTAGATTGCTATACTTTGACTCTATTCCTCGGTGCTCGTAAAAGGGTAACCCATAGGTTAGAGATTGGATATAGTTTGAAGCATGGAAGGATAATGAGTAATCAACATAGGATTCACCACTCCTTAATAGGAGAGTATATCCCTTTATGGTCACTTGCTAGAAATATTAACTCACAAATTTTTGCAGAAGTGATAGTATAACTTGGAAGTAGTTTCAAGGTTATACATCATGGAGAGTTGTATTTCTGGAGCAAGAAAATATAAATTAGTCATTTTGATAATATGCACTATACTTTTAGACCAATTGGGATATACTGTGGTGAAAGGATATTAATTACACGATAGCATTGTCATTGAAGGGTATGGTCTACCATATGATTTTCTTATTCACTTGGGTGGTCATGATGCATTGTTAGACGCCACTCATGATCTACAAGTTTGAATTGATTAATTAGTGAATTAATGATAAATTAAAGTGTTTAATTTATCTAGCTGAATTAATGAGTTATAATTTATACTTATTGCCAACTTGAATGGAACCTAATGGGTCACACACATAAAGAAAAAAATCTTTGGGTTAAAATGTAATTAAGATAAGTATGAGATACTTATGGGGTTAATTTATGAGATAAATTAACTTAAAGGACTTATTTATGAATATTCTAAGTCTTGTTGGAAATTGGCTTCCTAAAAGAAATAAAGTAACTAATTGGTTTCCTTATGGAATAGATTTCCTAAAGGAGAAGGTTTAGCTTAAAGTAAGTTACCTAAACCCTCTTGGTTTCCAATTAGCTTTATTTCCTAAAAGACTAGAATCCTTCCTCTATAAATAGGTTCATGCTTTGACTCTTGAATTATTATTGCAACACAAAAACAAAACTAGTGAGAGAAAAATTAAAGAAAGAAAAAGCACGCCACTTTCTCTCTCTAGGCGTCTCTCTCTCTCCTAATTGTTAGGTTTGTCTTCTTCTTGTGTTCTTAAATAATTCAAGGGAGCTAGCACTCAAAAGTCAAAGCAAGTAAGCCTACAAGGTTCCTAAAGAAGTTGTTCGTGTGAATATCGTTGGAGGCTCTACGCTTGGAGGGTTTTTTGAGGTAGATCTAACCTCTTCTTCGAAGGATCTTTGCCTAGTAGCATAGAAATCTTCTGTGGTTGAAGTGATCTTCATGCAAACCCCCTTGTTAATCATATAGATATGTCAAAGAGATCCATGGTTAATGTAATAAATTTTTATTTTTCTACTGCGTTACTTATGCTATTACCTTACAGTGGTATCAGAGCCTATTTTGATTATATCTATATGATTTGTGTTTATTTAATTGTCACAAATATGAATGGTTTGTTCTTGATGAAATTTATCTCAAAATTGTTTTAGAAAAATCAAGAGTTTGATTTTTAAGATAAGTTCTTAATTGTTTAAAAGTGTTTTAAATAATTAGGATGTGTTCTTAAGGTTGAATTCAAGGTTTCTAAATTATTTGACATGTTTTGGTTCAAAAGAGTTTTGAAAAACATCAAGAAAAATCATTTTTGACAAATTGCACAAGGCTAGCCGTGGGCTCAACCGTGGGTGTTTTCCCATGGCTGAACCCACGGCTAAGAGATCGTATTTTTAAAGTTTGACTCGTGGGCTCAGCCGTGGGCACTGTGCCCGCGGCTCGACCCACGGCCCATGAGTCGTGGAATCAGTCGTGGGTATTTTACCCATGTCTGGAGCCCGCGGCTCAAGTTTGTCTGCGAGCCATGGGCATGAGCCACGGGTAGTGTATCACACCCACAGCACAAGGCAGAATCTTAGCGGGATTTTCCTAAATTTTTAGAAAAAGCAAATTTTGGTAATTTCTCTATTAAAACACTTTCCAATTTTAATTGTTAATATTTGGAAAGTTAAAATTTGGAAACTTATACCTTCTATAACTATATTTTTTAGACAAATAAATTTCAAGAGCATTAATCTAATTTATTTAGACCATGTGATTTATGACTAGAATTAAATAGATTAATTTATTTAATTGTTAATAGTATGATGGCATGGTGGATGATTATGGACTAGACTAATGTGATTGAATGGTTATTACTTCTTTTATGGTTGGCTTGTATTAGTTTTATAAATAGGGCCTGCGTGTCCTTCCCTCTCTATTTTTCTAATGTAATTCTCTTCTCTCCTAAATTCCCCTCGAATGTAACTCGAGATTTCTTGATCAATACTTGTAATGTACAAAGTATAGGTTAGGAATAGGTTTATTTTGTAAATTGTTTAGACTAGAATTACATATGTAATGTACAAGAAGATGGAGATGGCTCCAAGAAGCAACCAAGGAGGCGCATCAAGGAGTTGACACATCCCTTAGGAATTTTAACTAGATATTTTCTTCAAGGCTCGAAAAAAATTGTTGGCCCAAATGCAACCTAAGAGAGGGGGGAGGGGTGAATTAGGTTCCTTTAGAAATTAACTTGGTTACAATAATTTATCTCAAAAAAAATAAATTTATCAAGTTGTCTAAATGATCAAATAAGTTTATGATGAAAGAACCAATATAGAAAATAAACATAATAGACACAAAATTTAAATAAGAGAGAAGTTGTGATAAACAAACTCAATTGCTTCCAAGCTTATAAACTTGAAGCTTTGATCACTTGAATTCTTTTCTTTGTTTTATGATACAATACCAATTTGTACAAGAAGTTGGATCACTTCTCACTCACCCTAGACACTCTCTAGTTGAGCTAAGAAGTTTTACACCTATCTAGCTAACCTTTCAACTATACAATTGAATTGATCACTCACAAATTGGAATTCACTCTTGCTATTACAAAGCTTACTTAGTAAGAGTATCTTTCTTTTACAGTAATCACTCAAAAATCACTATTATATCAATTGCCAAAAGTCTCTTAACATTATGCACTATCTTGGTTTTATACAACATGAGAAAATAGCTTGATTTGACCTCTAACGGCTAAAAAGAAAAACTAGCCGTTAGACACATTTTGCCTGGTCCGGACGTCCACATAGAGAAGTCCGGATGTTTGGACAGTTGTTCGGATCCGGAAGCTGTATCTATTGATGGTCCGGTCATCCGCACCACATCCGGATCCTCGTCGGTATACCCTTTGTCCTTCTCTTCATTTTGGTGTTTTCCTGTGTCCGAACGTCCGTATGAGTGTCCGGACTCTCATCCGCATGCCTTCTGACCATCCTTAGTTTTGATGCTTCTATATATCCGAACGTCCGCATGATTGTCCGAACTCTCATCCACATACCTTCTGTCCATTTTGAAATTTGATGTTTCTGTCCATCTGGACGTTCGCATGAGTGTCTGGACCCTCGTCTGGATACCTTCTGACCATTTCAATTTGGGTGTTTTTGTGCGTTCGGACGTCCGCATTGTGCGTCTGGATGGTCGTCCGGGTAACCAAACTTCTTCCTTTTTTCAACCTATCTTTCTGGCACTGCAATAGAAACTCATTTAGCATATTAATACTCTTCATCATAAGTTTGATACTCATCAAAATTTAAATGATTTAGACCATGAGGTCATCAATCTCTCATTTTTTGATGATGACAAACTTATGATGAAGTAAAACACTTAGAAATACTAACATTACCCTTTAATGCTTGCTCCCTCTCAATATATACATGATCAAATACCTCATGCAAACGCTCCCCCTCAACATATGCATTATTATTCTCCCCCTTTTGGCATCATCAAAAAAACCTTTAAGAACATAAACATAAAAAAAAGAAAAAAGTTTACTAAATAAACATAAAAAAAAATTCAAAACACGGCAAGTTTAAACAAAGAAATCCAAAGGTCTTGAACTTTTACATGATAATAATCTTAATAATCTATAAACAAAGATCCTAGTCTAGGGCTCATCATCGGAAATGTCTTCGCTACAAGTGGTGGAGGAAGATGAAACATCATTTCTTGCTTTTTTTTCTAGATTCTTGCTCTTGCCACCTCATCCTAATGTATACTGGGAAATTGGCATGGTCATCGGAGTCCCAACCATATTCTTGAGCTAACTCTATACGCTCAAGTCTATTGTGAATCCCATGCACGTCTCTGCGAAAATCTCGTTGCAAGTTGGTCATTTGAGTGTGTATGGAAGCAAAATCACTTCTCATCTAATTCATTTGAGTGGATAGGCCGTTGATAGCATCGAAGAGATGACTTTCCCAAGAAGATGGAGGTACATAAGAAGGTGAAGATATACTGAGATGAGTAGTATGAAGAGGTTGCTCATGAAGAGGTACATCTTCTTCCATAGCTTGTGGTCCTTCTTCCATGTGTTGCCCCTCTCTAGCATCATAAAAAATGAAAGCATCCATTAGGCACTGGGAGCAAAGATTGTTTGCAATTTACTTCTTTTGAATAACCATCTTCCATAAAAAAAATCCCAAATGAAGTCTCTTGAAACATTCTTTATCAATCCTATCTCTTTCCCCAGGTCTAGTACCCAATATGCCATCGAAAACAATTCCATTGTTCTTAAAGAGAAGAGTCAAGATTCTTCCATAAGCTAATCCATTATTAGATTCACTCTTACATATAAATATGTATTTAATCATAAAAGCACCCAAATTGATAGGGATAGATCTCATAATTCCATAAAAGAAGTGTAAGCCTATATGAGTAACTCTGTCTTATGTCCACTAGTGGGTGCTAAGATGTTCACAATAATGTGATATAACACTCTATTAGAAGAAGTGAACCAATTCATCTTAAGATTTTTTAATGGGATTCCCAAAGAAAGATCTTCTTAGATCATCATAATCAACAATAGGGGATTGCTCCTTAGAAACACAAAATTCACTACCGGTATTATCCATGTCAAAAAGCTCATTTAGCTCTCTAGAGCCAAAAGTAAAGTGAGTATTATTTACTATGGATTCAGCATCTCCATTTACCTCTCTGAAATTGGCATAGAATTGTTTCACTAAATCAACATAGACAATTTTCTTGACTTCACATAACTTATCCCAATTAATTGCCCTCAACATAATAGGAATGTCTTCCAAACCACCATCAAAGTCTTCAAATTCACAAAACTTCAACCTAATGACATTCTTATTTTCTAAACTGTTATAAAGTTCAAGAGATTGAGGATCAAAAAATGTCTTACCCCTAAATTGGACAAATTCCTCTTCATTGATGTTGTAGGTGACACTAGATCGCCCTCTACCACGTCCACTATGTCCTCCTCTTCGTCCCCCTTGAGAAGAACTAGCCATAGATGATCTTAATTTGAGGAGAAATTTGAAAAAAATAGAAGGAAAAAGAGATATCCAAAATAGAGAAACCCTAGGAGAGAGAGAGTCTAATTTCAGATGAAGATGAACAGATTGAAAAGGATGAAATTTGAAGGACAAAAATTAGTAAACAAATATGGGTGTAATTTGTGAGGATTTTGTGTTTGGAAGAAGAAGAAACAGTTTTTAGAGAGAGTTGAAGATGAAGAGGCGCGAAAAAATAATATAAAACAGTGCTTTCTTGAACTTTATATGCATGATCCGGATGTCCGGATCGTGCCGCCTGCATCCGGGTAGTGGTCAAGTTTGACCACAAACGAGTTGAATATCCGCATGTCCATTTGAACGTCCAGGTTCTCTGGGCGGTTGTCCGGATGAAGATAAAAACTGAAAAACTACTAGGATGTTTTTGAAAAATAATTTTCTACTACTCCCAAATTATTTCTAAGAAAGCTAAACCTTTCTTCAGCTAGAGTTTTAGTTAAAATATCCGCTAGTTGATCTCTAGTACAATCGTATTCTACATTAATCTCTCCTTTTTGAAACAACTCTCTAATGAAATGATGCTTAACGTTAATGTGTTTGGTTCTAGAGTGTTGGATGGGATTTTTGGTCAAATTTATGGCACTAGTGTTATCGCATTTGATAGGTACACTTTTGAATTCTAAACCAAAATCGGATAATGTATGTTTCATCCACAATAATTGAGCACAACATGCTCCCGCAGCTATGTATTCGGCCTCTGCTGTAGATAACAAAATGAAACTTTTGTTTTGCTGAACCAAGAAACCAAACATCTTCCTAGAAAATGACAAGTACCACTAGTGCTTTTTTTATCAATCCTACATCCGGCAAAATCGGCATCGGAGTATCCTACAAGATCGAACATATTAGTCTTTGGATACCAAAGAATATAGACTAATGTGCCTTTATGGTATCTAAGAATACGCTTTACGGCTAACGAGTGAGATTCTCTAGGACAAGATTGAAATCTAGCACAAAGACAAACGGCAAACATAATATCCGGTCTACTAGCGGTAAGATAAAGTAAACTACCTATCATACCTCTACACCCTTTTTCATCCACTTTAATTCCTTCTTCATCCTTGTCTAATTTTGTAGAAGTACAAATTGGAGTGCCTACTTGTTTTGAACCTTCCATACCAAACCTCTTAAGAAGCTCTTTTACATATTTGGTTTGACTTATGAAAATTCTATTTTTTTGTTGGTGAATTTGAAGACCAAGAAAAAATTTTAATTCTCCCATCATGCTCATCTCAAATTCGTTTTGCATCATAAGTGAAAATTCATTGCAAAGTTTTTCATTTGCAGCACCAAAGATAATGTCATCAACATATACTTGAATAAGGAGAAGTTCAAATTCATAGTGTTTTGTAAGAAGTGTGGTGTCTACAAGCCCTCTTTTAAAACCATTTTCACTCAAGAAATTGCTCAACCTTTCATACCGAGCTCTAGGAGTTTGTTTTAAACCATATAGAGCTTTAGAAATTTTAAAAACATGAATTGAAAATTTTTCATTTTCAAAACCGGGAGGTTACTTCTTGCTCAATAAAACCAGTCAAAAAAGCACTTTTTACATCCATTTGAAATAATTTAAAATTTTTAAAACATGCATACGTAAGTAGCATTCTTATAGATTCAAGCCTAGCAACCGGTGCAAAGGTTTCATCAAAATCTATTCCTTCTTCTTGTGCATAACCTTTGGCAACTAACCGTGCTTTATTTCTCACTATTTCACCTTTATCATTCAATTTATTCCTAAAGACCCATTTTGTGCTTATTACGGGGTGATCTAATGGTCTTTTAACCTAAGTCCATACCTTGCTTCTCTCAAATTGATTCGATTCCTCTTGCATGGCTACTATCCAACAATCATCTTTCAAGGCATCTTCTACATTCTTGGGTTCAAATTGGGATAGTAAAGCAAAGTTATCAACTAAAGGTCAATAAGAGGACCTAGTTCTAACTCTTTCAGAAAGATCTCCTATAATGGACTTCTTAGGATGATTGGGTACAAATCTCCAAGTTTTGGATAAATCCTTTGTACTGTCATCATCTTTTTTTTCATCTTTCTTTTCATCAGCTACATCTTCACTAGTACTTACTACTTCATTAGGGATACTAATACCTTCTTGAAGAGTAAGATTCTCCAATTTTTCTTGAACACTAACATCCTCATCTTCACTAATCTCTTTAGAAACTACATCATGTAATTCATCAAAAGTGACATGAATGGCTTCTTCAACTACTAAGGTTCTCCTATTGTACACTCTCTAGGCTCTCTTATCACTGGCATATCCTAAAAGATGCCTTCATCCGTTTTCTTATCAAACTTGCCAAGATGTTCCTTAATATTCAAAATAAAGCATTTACAACCAAAAACTTTAAAATAGCCAACAATTGGCCTTTTTTCAAACAAGAGTTCATAAGATGTTTTATTCAAAATAGGTCTTAATAAAACTCTGTTCATAACATAACAAGCCGTATTGACCGCTTCGGCCCAAAATATTTTGGCAAATCACATTCATTTATCATAGTTCTAGCGGTCTCTTGAAGAGTTCTATTTTTTCTTTCAACAACACCATTTTGTTGGGGAACCCTTGCAGTAGAAAAGTCATGTGTGATACCATTGTGATTACAAAAATTGGGAAAATCACAATATTTAAATTCGATTCTCACTTCTAATTTTCACAATGGTCAAGTTCAACAAATTTTGAACTTTTGCAAACAAAGAGACAAAATTTTTAAAAGCTTCATCCTTGTGTGCAAGAAATAGTACCCAAGTGTATCTTGAATAATCATCCACAATAACAAAAGCATATCTTTTTCCCCTAAGGCTTGCTACTTGAGTAGGACCGAATAAGACCAAATGCAAAAGCTCCAAAGGTCTTATAGTTGAAACACAATTTTTAGGTTTAAAAGAAACCTTGGTTTGTTTTCCAAATTGACAAGCATTACAAATCTTGTCTTTGTCAAATTTAATTTTAGGAAGCCCTTAGGCAAGTTCTTTCCTAGATAATTCACTCAACAAGTCCATATTGAAGTGACAAAGTCTTCTATGCCAAAGCCAAGGATCATCACTAAGAGCCTTAAGACATCTAATCCTATTAGAATCAATTCTATCTAGATAAACTACATAGATGTCATTATGTCTCATTCCTCTAAAAACTACATTATAACTAGAGTCAAGTACCAAACACTCATGCTTTTTGAATAAAACAAATAAATCTCTATCACATAATTGACTAACGCTTAACAAATTATAACTAAGATTATCAACAAGTAAAACATTTTGAATAAGAGTTTCATTATTGTTACCTATATCACCTACTCCAACAATTTTAGCCTTCATGTCATCTCCAAAGGTGACTTTTCCGCTATTCTTTTACTTTAGCTTGACAAACAATGATGGATCTCCGGTCATATGTCTTGAGCATCCACTATCAATGAACCATTTTGACTCCTTGATGGTATTTTTGAGGCTCACCTCATGGTCTCCTATGGCCATAAATGCCATTTGTGCCGTTTCTTCTTCTTCTTCAATTTCTCCATCGGAATTACAGTCATTCTATGTCAATTGGAAGTTGTTGAATCTTTGTTTCCTTTCTCCTCTTCCTTCCTTCTTCTTCTTTGAAGGACACTCATTCATATAGTGTCCTAGTTGTCCACACTCAAAATACTTGTCATTTTGCTTCTTGATGCCTCTTGCTTTCCTCTATTTCTTGAGGAACTTGATTGATTGAGAATACCTTGTCCTCCTCTTCTAAATCTCCTCTTGTTTTTTGAGAAACTTTTTGAAGCTCTTTGTAAGTAAAGCCAAGTCATTTTCTTCCATTTCTATGTCCTCGCCACCAATTGAGAGGTCTTCTTCATCATCTTGTGAAGACTTTAATGCCGTGTTTTTCTTGATTTTGGCCTCTTCCTCCTCCTGTACCTTAGATTTCAATTTAAGCTCAAAAGAAGTCAAAGAATTAATAAGAAATTCAATAGGCATAGTATTTAAATCTTTAGCTTCTTCTATAGCTGTGACTTTACTTTCCCACTCCTTTTGTATAGCCTCTAAATCCTTAATTATGTCATTAAATCTACAATACATTTTGTCAATGTTTTCATGAGGCTCCATCTTAAAAGATTCATACTTAGTGACTAATAAGGCCATCTTTTACTCTTTAATATTGTCACTACCCTCATGAATATCCTTCAATTTATCCCAAATTTCTTTAGCCGTCTTACACCCCTGTATTCTAGTTGACTCATTTGCATCTAAAGTATTATATAATACATTCATAGCCTTGGCATTAAGAGTAAGGTTGGTTCTATCAATGGGAGTAAGTTCTTGTCTAGTCTTTTGTCTACGGGTACTAGTATTTTGATCGACAATGTATGCTTCATAAGAACTCTCATTCACTATATACCAAAACTCAATATCAATAGATTGTAAGAAAATTTCCATCCTACCCTTCCAATTAGTATAATTCACTCCATTAAACATAGGAGGTCTAGTAATGGATTGTCCCTCTAAAAATAAAGTATTGTTTGAGGTTGCCATGGATCTCTCCTAGCTTGTTAGGCTATCAAAAAGGAGACCAAGCTCTGATACCAATTGTTGGCCTAAATGCAACCTAAGGGCGGGGGTGAATTAGGTTCCTTCAGAAATTAACTTGGTTACAATAATTTATCTCAAAACAAAATAAATTTACCAAGTTGTCTAAATGATCAAATAAGTTTATGATGCAAGAACCAATATAGAAAATAAACACAATAGACACAAAATTTAAATAAGATAGAAGTTGTGATAAACAAACTCAATTGCTTCCAAGCTTATAAACTTGAAGGTTTGATCACTTGAATTCCTTCCTTTATTTTGTGACTCAATACCAATTTGTACAACAAGTTAGATCACTTCTCACTCACCCTAAACACTCTTTAGTTGAGCTAAGAAGTTTTACAGCTATCTAGCTAATCTTTCAATTATACAATTGAATTGATTACTCACAAATTGGAATTCACTCTTGCTATTACAAAGCTCACTTAGTGAGAGTATCTTTCTTTTACAAGAATCACTCAAAAATCACTATTATATCAATTGCCAAAAGTCTCTTAACATTTTGCACTATTTTTCTTTTATGCAACATGAGAAAATGGCTTGATTTGACCTCTAACGGCTAAAAAGAAAAACTAGCCGTTAGACACATTTTGCCTGATCCGGACGTCCACATAGAGAGGTCCGGACATCCGGACAGTCGTCCGAACCAACATTCGAAAGCTATATTTGTTGATGGTCCGGTCGTCTGCATCACGTCCGCATACCCTCTAACCGTCTCTTTGTTTTGGTGTTTTCCTGTGTCCGGATATCCGTATGAGCGTCTGGACTCTCGTCTGCATGCTTTCTGACCATCCTTAGTTTCGATGCTTCAATATATCCGGACGTCCACATGATCGTCCGGACCCTTGTTTGCATACCTTCTATCCATCTTGAAATTTGATATTATGTCCATCCGGACGTCCGCATGAGCGTCCGAACTCTCGTCCGGATACCTTCTGACCATTTTTAGTTTGGGTGTTTTTGTGCGTCCGGACGTCAGCATTATGCATCCGGATGGTTGTCCGGGTAACCAAACTTCTTTCTTTGTTCAACCTATCTTTCTGTCACTGTAATAGAAACTCATTTAGCATATTAGTACTCTTCATCATAAGTTTGATGCTTATCAAAATTTAGATGATTTAAACCATGAGGTCGTCAAAAATATTATTAGTTAAAGTCCATAATCATCCACATTTACTATGCTTTTATCATATATGTTGATATAGTTTAATTGCATGATATGATGAGACATTAATATTTAAACTAAAATCCCTCAAACTAAATATTAAGTCAAAAATACAAGTTGCCTTCCATTATTATAACAAAAACGATGAGTTCCTATTAAGGTTGACACGTTTGCCTCCGTCAAGGTCATCTTACTCAGAATATGTTTTTGTTATGAGATATGATCTCTGAATAATAGGTTTGACTTAACAAAAATTACATAACGAATTTGGCCTCCGTCAATGTTATGATTTTTTTTTAGGCAATGTTGGGTAATACATAAGATGTAAATTTCAAAGAGTTGATACCCAACTATTTAGGAGTCACAAGAGTTGTGATTGATAAATAGTTATCTACCTAATCAAATTTATCTTTGGGGCATTGGCCTCCGTCAAACCCAAAGCTAATTAGATGGGATCTTAGCTCATTAGAAATCTCCAATGGATTTTCGAATCAATATTAAGGGTTATTGAATTGAAGTAAAATAGTGGGAGCAGACCAAATAAATTTACAAATTCACATTTTTGGTTTGCATATATAACATAAAACAAATACTTATTTTTTCTCTTTACTTTTTGTAGAATGTCTAACATGAATTTGCGATCGATTATTGACAACAAACTCAATGAAACCAACTTTGAGGACTAGAATATCAATTTGAGAATTGTTCTCAAACATAAAAAAATTGAGTATGTCCTCGATAGACCATTGCCCCCTCCTTCTGTTGCTACTGCATCACCTGAGGATGTAGATGCATATGAGATGCATAAAGCCAACAATGATGCTGCAACATATCATGCTAGCTGCTATGTCCTCGGCATTGCAAAAGCAACATCTTAAGATGGATGCTCCGTCTATGATTGTGCATTTAAAAGAAATGTTCGACGCACAGGCTAGGAATGAGAGGTATGAGACCTCAAGGGAGCTTTATCAATGCAAGATGGCAGAGAGATCTTCAGTGACTGCCCATGTACTGAAGATGATCAGGCTAATTGAAAAATTAGCTGATCTGGGACACATCTCTGACAATGAGTTAAGTATTGACTTGATTCTTCAGTGCCTCCCTGAAAGCTATTCAGAATTCATCTTGCATTTCAACATGCGAAAAGTTGAGTGCACGTTGACTGAATTGATGAACATGCTCAAGACTGCTAAGCCCAATCTTAAGAAGAAGAAAGGCACCGTTATGCTTGTTTTGAGCTCCAACAAAAAGAAGTCCAATTCTGGACTTAAGAAATCCAAGAAAAGGAAAAGCAAGCCTAAGGGTGGGGTTAAAAAGGACAACCTCAAGGGCACATGCTTTCATTGCGGAAAAGATGGGCATTAGAAGAGAAACTACAAGGCCTACCTTGACTCTCTGAAGTCAAAGAAGCTTGGTGAATCTTCAACCTCTGGTATTATGATTGAGATTAATTTATCTACTAACCAAGACACATGACTATTAGATATCAGATCTGGATCTCATATTTGTAAAAATATGCAGGGTCTTAAAGATAGTACATCTCTAGCAAGGGGAGAGGTCGAGCTACGCGTGGGGAATAGAGCAAAAGTTGCTACATTAGCTGTAGGAACCTATGTACTCTCTTCGCCCATTGGGCTTATTTTAGAATTAAGAAACTGTTATTTTGTTCCCGTACTTACAAATAATATCATTTCTATCTCATTGTTATATTTTGATGGTTTTCCCATTATTCAAAGGAATAAAAGTTGTTCTTTTTCACGTGATGGTATTACTTATGGTACTAGTACATTAATTAATGGTTTATACATTCTAGATGAACAAAAGTCCATTCTCAACATAAACACCAAGAAACAAAAATTAGATATTGTAAACCAAATATACCTTTGGCATTGTAGACTTGGTCATGTAAATGAGAAATGCATATCCAAGTTACATAAAAATGGATACTTGGACTCATTTGATTATGAATCATTTAGAATATGCGAATCTTGTTTACTTGGCAAAATGACCAAGACACCTTTTACCGGAAAGGGTGAACGTGCTAGTGATCTTTTTGGGCTTATACATACTGATGCTTGTGGCCCAATGTCGATCCATGCTAGAGGTGATTTCTCCTACTTCATCACTTTTATGGATGACCATTCTAGATATAATTATGTGTTTCTAATGAAGCATTAATCCGAAGCCTTTGAAAAGTTCAAAGTCTTTAGAGTTGAAGTTGAGAAACAACTTGGTAAGAGTATCAAGACACTTAGATCTAATCGAGGTGGAGAATACTTAAGTCAAGAGTTCCAACAATATCTAGAGAAAAATGAGATTATTCCTCAATGGACTCCTCTGTACACGCTACAACTAACTGGTGTGTCTGAAAGGAGAAATCGTACCTTATTAGATATAGTGCGTTCCATGATGGGTCATGCAACACTTCCGATTTCGTTTTGGGGTTATGTCTTAGATTCCGCCTCCTGTATACTTAACCATGTTCCATCAAAATCTGTTGATACCACGCCTTATGAGATTTGGTATGATAAGAAACCGAATCTTAATCATTTGAAGATTTGGGGCAGTTCTGCTTATGTGAAGCAGAATATGTTAGACAAGCTAGAGGCTAAATCTAACAAATGCTTGTTTGTAGGGTATCCTAGAGAGAGTCATGGATACTACTTATACAATCCCCTTGATCAAAAGGTGTTTGTTTCAAGACATGCTACTTTTCTAAAAAAAATTGTTTATTCTTGAAAGAAGTAGTGGGAGTAAAGTAGAACTTGAAGAAATTCAAGAATCATAAAGTAGTCAATAGTTGAAACAAGAGCTTACGCCACATGTTGATGAGGGGCAGTCGGAAGCTCAAGTTACAGAAGAATTTCGTAGATCTAATAGAACACGTTATGCTCCTGAAAGACATGGATTCTCATTAGTGAGAGCAATTATGTGTCAGTCATAGATGATGACAATCCTACTAGCTACGAAGAAGTTATGTCTAATGTAGACTTTTTGAATTGACGCGAAGCCATGAAATCCAAAATGGATTCCATGTACGAGAACAAGGAATGGTCCTAGGTCGAGCCACTTGAAGGGATAAAACACATAAGGTGCAAGTGGGTCATTAAAAGAAAGACTGACATGGATGGTAACATTGTTACCTATAAAACAAGGTTAGTGGCAAAAGGTCATAAACAAGAGCAAGGAATTGACTTTAAAGAAACCTTTTCACCAGTAGCTATGCTTAAATCCATTAGGATTTTACTTGCCATAGTTACTTATTACGACTATGAGATTTGGCAAATGGATGTCAAGACTGCATTCCTTAATGAGAATTTGCAAGAGGATGTGTATATGACACAACCTGAGGGTTTTGACTCCATTAATAGTAATAAGGTATGTAAGCTACAAAAGTCCATTTATAGACTCAAGCAAGCTTCAAGGAGTTGAAACATTCGTTTTGATGAGACAATCAAAGAGTTTAATTTTCTTAAGAACGAAGACGAGCCTTTTGTATACAAGAAGGTGAGTGGGAGCGCTGTTGTTTTCTTAATATTTTATGTGTATGACATATTGTTGACGGGAAACAACATATCTTTACTACAAACTGTAAAGGTATGGCTATCCAAAAGTTTTTCCATAAAGGATCTAGGAGAGGTAACCTATATTCTAGGAATTAGGATCTATAGAGATAGATCCAAGAGGTTGCTTGTTCTCAGTCAATCGACATACATAGACAAAATCCTAAAAAGGTTTAGCATGGAGCAATCGAAGAAGGGGTATTTACCTATGAGACATGTGATTACTCTTTCAAGAGACATGTGTCCTAAGACATCTGTCGAGATTGATAGCATGCAAAAGGTTCCTTATGCCTCAGTGATAGGATCCATTATATATGCTATGCTATGTACGAGACCCGACATTTCCTATGCTCTAAATGTTACGAGCAGATTCCAAGCTAACCCTAGTGAAGATCGCTGGGTAGCTGTCAAGAGTATTCTTAAGTACTTGAGAAGAACTAAAGAATTATTATTGATTTATAGAGGACATACTTTAGAAGGGTGTGGTTTCACTAATGCGAGTTTTTAGTCTAACAAGAATGATAGCAAGTCGCAGTATTTATATTCACGTTAAATGGTAGTGTTGTGAGCTGGAAGAGTTTGAAGCAAGAAACTATTGCTAATTATACAACTGAAGCCGAGTACATGGCTGCTTTTGAAACTGCAAAAGAGGCTATTTGGATCAAGAAGTTCGTTACCAAACTAGAAGTGGTCCTTTCATTGTTGATCCTATACCTTTGTATTGCGACAATAATGGTACCATCGTTCAAGCAAAGAAACCTAGGTCTCATCAATGATCCAAACACGTACTTAAGAGCTACCATCTTATTAGGGAAATAGTTGGTAGGAATGAAGTAAAGATAGAAAAGGTTCCCACTGATGACAATATAGCTGATCATCTCACTAAGGCCTTGTCCCAGAAAAAGCATGATGCTCATGTAAATGCTTTTGGCCTAAAACAAATGAGTGATTGGTTTTAGTACATGTAGGAGTTTGTTAGTATATGCCCTAAAAGTAAGATGGTTTAAGATGTTTTGTATTTACACTTATTTATGTTATATTTATTCATGTGATATTTTTTTATCATCTATACTTGTATTTCCATGTTACTTGTTTGATTGATAAAGTCCTTAAAATATTGACTGTGTATTAGAGATTGTAAGGCTTACAATTATGATACTCTAATACATCAAGTCAAATTCTTAAATATCCCTAGTTTAGTATTAATGAGATTGGACATCATTAATGCGGATAGACTAGCACATACTTTGCCTCTACTTATGGTAAGTAGTAGTTGATCTCATTCACTATGGTCTGCGTGACACTTAAGCTGTTATGTGGATGCATGTTTGAGAATAAGTTCATTGGATTGATCTGCCAAGAGTTTCAACTATAGTGCCAATGGTTGAACTCTTAATGGCAACGGTGTAAGTAATCCTTTGACTTAAGATTACCACAGTATCTTGAGTGTGGATTGCTATACTTTGACTATATTTCTCGGTGCTGGTAAAAGGGTAGCCCATAGGTTAGAGATTGGGTATAGTTTGAAGCATGAAAAGATAATAAGTAATCGATTTAGGATTCACCACTCCTTAATAGGAGAGTATATCCCTTTATGGCCACTTGCTAGAAATATTAACTCACAAATCTTCTGTAGAAGTGATAGTATAACTTGCAAGTAGTTTCAAGGTTATACATCATGGAGAGTTGTATTTCTGAAATAAGAAAATATAAATTAGTCATTTTGATAATATGCACTATACTTTTAGACTAATTGGGATATAGTATGGTGAAAGAATATTAATTACACGGTAGCATTGTCATTGAAGGGTATGGTCTACCATATGATTTTTTTATTCACTTGGATGATCATGATGCATTGCTAGACGCCACTCATGATCTATAAGTATGAATTGATTAATTAGTGAATTACTAATAAATTAAATTTTTTAATTTATTTAGCTCAATTAATGAGTTATAATTTATACTTATTGCCAACATGAATAGAACTAATGGGTCACACACATAAAGAATAAAATCTTTGGGTTAAAATGTAATTAAGATAAGTATGAGATACTTATGGGGTTAATATATCAGATAAATTAACTTAAAGGACTTATTTATAAATATTC
The DNA here is from genome assembly GCA_024721245.1 of Mitragyna speciosa. Classification (NCBI taxonomy): domain Eukaryota; kingdom Viridiplantae; phylum Streptophyta; class Magnoliopsida; order Gentianales; family Rubiaceae; genus Mitragyna; species Mitragyna speciosa. The sequence goes on from CM045565.1 coordinate 7,247,030, forward strand.
TAAGTCTTGTAGGAAATTAGTTTCCTAAAAGAAATAAAGTAATTAATTGGTTTCCTTATGGAATAGATTTCCTAAAGGAGAAGGTTTAACTTAAAATAAGTTACCTAAACCTTTTTAGTTTCCAATTAGCTTTACTTGCTAAAAGATTGGAATACTTCCTTTATAAATAGGTTCATACTTTGACTCTTAAATTATTATTGCAACACAAAAAGAGAACTAGTGAGAGAAAAATTGACGAAAGAAAAAGCACGCCACTTTCTCTCTCTAGGCATCTCTCTCTCTCTCTCTCTCTCTCTCTCTCTCTCTCTCCTAATTGTTAGGTTTGTCTTCTTCTTTGTTCTTAAATAATTCAAGGGAACTAGCACTCAAAAGTCAAAGCAAGCAAGCCTACAAGGTTCCTAAAGAAGTTGTTCTTGTGAATATCGTTAGAGGCTCTACGCTTGGAGGATTTTTTGTGGTAGAGCTAACCTCTTCTTCGAAGGATCTTTGCCTAGTAGCATAGAAATCTTCTATACTTGAGGTAATCTTCATGCAAACCCCCTTGTTAATCATATAGATATGTCAAAGAGATCCATGGTTAAGGTAAAAAAATTTTTATTTTTCCCCTGTGTTACCTATGCTATTACCATACACCATCAACTTACTCCTTCCACAGAATCATCCAAATAACCAGCAAAAAACCAAAGCCAATCCAAACAGAAACAAACAATCAATCATCCCTCCTTAATCCTAAACCCACAATCAACCGACAACCACCAAGGCCATCCAATTTCTGCCAACAAGTCCATTCTCAGACCACCAACACTCCATCACACCTCCATTTTTTGCAACCAAATGGCCCCTTGACACAAGCCACCCCAAATTCACCCAGAAACAACCAGCTGCTACTATTACCACCTATAAGAAAATAGCAACAAGGAACAAACCACTATCAGCAACCTCCCACCACCACCACACACCTTCAATCTGCACAAAAATAAATAAAACAGCCCAAAAGCATATAGCAACCCAAAGCCTTCACTCTTACCACCGAAGTCCCCACAATCGGCCCCAAACCACTCAATCAAGAATGCCCCTCTCCCATCCCAATCACAAACTCAACATAATGCTATCAACCATCCACCACCACCAATTGATCACTCAATCGGTCACTCAAATCAGAACAAGCCATGAATCACAGTTTAATCACCACCCAATTTCCACAACCAAAACCACCAGTTCCCAACCACCAATCAGTCATCACAGGAAGTCCAAGCTAACTGCCATCGCAATCCATCATGCCTACAACCACTACAACCTCTCCACCAATGTCACACCACCAATAGTCGACCAAAGCTACCCATTCCTAACTTACCCGCATCTCCCATGATCAACAATAAATAAGCAAAATCAGCCTTCCAAAAAGTCTCACTGCTCTACCATTGCCCTTGCTAGTCCATCTTGCAAGACGTTGCCACCACCCGTCACCTGCCCAAGCTCACACAACCACAACCTCCAAGTTCCCACGCCTCTGCCAAACCACACCAACCACAAATCAGCCCCTTAAATCACCCTGGACAGCCACAAAACCAATCAAAACAAGCTCTAACATTGCAAAGAAAATAATAAAACAGCCATCTTTAGTTCTCACAAACAACTCCAGTAACCACTAGTTCACTAAGAACAAACCACCTGCCTCTAATTTCGCCGCTACCCAATCGAATTACATCCACACTACCACCCCCAACCCCACAATTCCACCATTCATCAATGCCACCCAGCAATCAAACACCCGAACCATCAGCTTCCCTTCTACCACACGCCTGACCAACCATCATCCCCTGCCACCAGAACTTCAAGGCCTCCACTAGATTACCCAAGAACCATCACCTCATCTCAACCGAAAACCATCAAACCCAAATTCTCTCACCACCCCCAATCACCTGCAAAGAAAGCAAAATCAGCAACACCCTCACCCCACCAAAATTAGACCCCAATTTTGCCACTCCACTGCCTAGACCTCTTTCATTTCACTCCATTCACTGCCCAATCACCCAATCCCCAGCACCCAATAGCAGAAACGGCAAGCTAGAGAGCTAGAGAAAGCAATAGAGCGTGAGCGGGAAGAGAAAGAGAAAAGAGAACAATAGAGATAGACACGGCGAGATAGAGATCGAGCTAAAGTGAGAAGAAGAAGAAGGAAGAGGAAGAAGAGAGGAAGGTTAGAGAGAGAGAGACTGGTTGGGGGAGAAGAGAAATTGGCGTGGAGAAAAATTAAAAGCGAGAAAAGAAGAAAAACTATTTTGGGGAGAAAAATTTGGGAATTTGTTTTGGCTTTTACTTTTTTTTTCCTTTCTTTTTTTAGTTTGGTTTATTGGTTAATTAATTGAGATTTGATCTAATTTGATCTTGATTTATTAATTATGTCAATAGATTAATGGATTAAGTGGTTTTAGATAGCTAATCTAGCTTTAGTTTTACTTATTCCTTTATGGAGTAAAATTTATGTTTTAGCCCCTAGGGTCTTAGATAATATTATTGAATTCATTCATATTCTCAATTTTTGCAATTTAGTCTTTCCTAATTTATTGCCCCTTTTAATTAGGTCCTTAATTTGCAAGTTAAACCCCAAACTTGTTGGAATTTTATTTGTTTGCCCCCTTAGTTTTAATTTTTAATTGTACCCCCCATGCTTAGTTACATTCACGATTTGATCCCTAAGTTTGTTTAAATGTCTCTTAGTTCCTCTAGTATACTAGGATATACATTTCACTCTCAATTTATTAGTATTTTATTTTTTCTATGCTTTATTTACCGGTATTTTGGTACCTTAACTTATTTGTTCATCTTGATAAGTATTTGTACCGGGCCTTCAAGAGGTATCCCTATTCCTCTCTTATTTCTCTTTATATGCTCCAATGTGCCATTATGTGACTTTTTATGCATTTTTCTTCATATATATTTCTTATTTTACCTATTTTTTTGTGTATTTATTTCCTTTATACTATTTAATTTTGAAATTTATTGTTTTGGCAAAAAGTGTAATATTTTTGTATTTAGCTAGCCAATGTAATAGTTTGATTATTTTCCTTTCCTATTTTTACAAATATTTTTGTATTTTAGATAGCAAGTGTAATAGATAGGTGTAATAGTTAGGGCTTATTTGCTTTCGTGTGTTTATATGTTTTACTGCTTTTTTAAGGATTTTTACTTCTAGAATATCATGTTTATATGTTACGTGCTCCTACGTGCTCTTATATGTTTTTATATGTTTACTTGCTTTTCATTCATGATTTATCATTTTCATTCATGTTTTAGTATTCTATCACCACACTAGTCCAATGCTAGTTGTGGCTTTTTTCGCTTCCCTGATTCCCTAGAAAAGGCTAGTCCAACACTAAACCATTAGAGCATTTTAGAACTACTGTCACTCGTGTGCATTTCATATCATTCCATACACTAATTTTTATAGAATTTTCATTTTGCATGATTTGGTATATATTTTATTATCATTATTATCTATTTTAACATTTAATAGTGCATGACATCTAGGTTGCATTTCACTTAGAGTTTTAGGTCATTTATGTGATTCGACTGTAAATAGTTGCCTACTTACGTAGGAAACGACGAATCCGCTTTTCCCTCCGAGAGTAGAAAAATGTCAAGTCATGAGTTGTTTAGTCACCCGTTCCCGTTATGTTGCATCTCCATTTTTTTGACACTTACTATCTATAGTATTTTCTTTTTTTTTTTGGCATTTTATTTTTGCATATACACTCGTGACTCTCTCGAGGTCTTGACTCGGGTTTAGCAATTAATGCGATTATCCCGACCAAGCCTCGACAGAACATTTTGACCCTCCTAATATTCACATTTAGATTTAGGAATTGCATTCATATAGATAACATCCAAATATGATAGAATGTAGGGTTAATTTAGGAAAATTTGATTAAAGCTCGCAACTAGCTTGGCTAGGTAGAAAGGGTGCCTTAGGCATGAGCCTTTGCTTTTCCTTTCTTCAAATGTGACTCCCGGACCTTCTTCTCTCGTTTTTTCGTTGACCGGAGTCGAAAAAGGGTTTTCAATTTTTTTTAAAAATATTTTCTTTTTGTTTTGTTTTGTTAAATAATTTTTTGGGTGACTTGGTATATCCTAACTCAATACCAAGTGGCGACTCCATTTCTTTAAAATAAAACCCTTTTTCAAATTTAGTTTGCCAAAACTGTCGCACTTTTTAGTCCTGGCCTTATTTTATTTTTATTCTAAAATACCACTTTTTTTCTAAATAGCACTTTTCACTAAAAATCTGATTTTTTCTCACACACGCACATTTTTTCAAAAACTTTCTTTTCGAAAAGGGTCACCAGGCCAGACCACCTTTTTGTGGCACGGCAGTCATGATCCCATCTTGCCATTCGATTTTGGACGCGATAGATTTTGGCGGCTCCCCTGGGGATCACTAGTGAGTCTAAGCACTAGGCTTAATTTCTTTTTTCTTATTTAACCCTTCTATTCTATCGCGTTTGGATGTTAGGATTGCATTTTGGTTTTTAGGTTTATAGGTTCGTTTTTGCATTTCACACACTTCGTGTCTCGTCTATGTGATGTATGTTTTAATTATCTTTGTTATTCGACCGCGCTTACATTTGGGGAAGAGGTCAATCACCCTTAGAGCTCCCGCATGTTAATATTATATTCCTTCCTCTTATAAGGAGCACTCCATATGTGCATTCGATATTTTACCCTTTTTATATTTTTGGTGGTTGTCACCTATCCATCCCTATTTAGGAGTAGGATTGATCTACTTGGACATATGATCGTGGAACGATGCGCACGTGACCATGTCTAGGAGATCACTCGAACTCTCGGCTTAAGTCCTTAATCCTAGAGTTTCGGGACTTTAATAATAGATCTACTCGAACACGTGACTGGGGCATGATGTGCACGTAGCAGTGTCCAGGGGATCACTCTAGCCACCAACTAAGGGCATTGGGATTGATGACCCTTACTCTTAGGTTTGAAGGCTTGGGAACCAACAACCTAATCTAGTCTAGATGCATTAGTGAATCCAACCTCATGAATCCATATCGAAAGAGCATAGGATAGAGTCAGCTTTACCCTACTAGGTACATCAAGCACAAGAGGAAGGAATCCATCCCCTTTTTACGTTTCTTTATTGTTATCTATGTGTATTATCTATTTTTGACAACGTGTTATGTGTTATTTGTTGAATAAACTAATGCACTCTCTTTCATTTTTTGATTGCATTCACAACTATAGAATAAAGAGCCCTGGCATGGTGCTCTTGTAGGAAGCCAACCCTCTTTTGGCACGCCTAAATTTCATTTTCAAAATTAATTTCTTTGAGAAAGATGCAAATGAGATTTTCATAAAAATTTAAAAAAGTGCAAAGATTCAATCGTTGTAGGTTTTTAAAAAATGTGCCCAAAAATTTGATTTTTTGGCTTGTATATTCTTAAATAAGAGGTGTAATTTCAAATCTTTTTCAAGGTTTACTCATCCTTGTTGTACTCGGCAATTTCATCTGGACCAAATTTTCTTAGAGCTAATAAATGTACTCAAGTGGTCAAACTTTTACACAATTCGCATTTATCATTATTTTAAAGAAATTAATGCGTCATTTTTGTCATATCTCTCCCCCTCCCATCCCACACTATACAAAAAGTGACTTTAACACATATTTCATCTTGCTTTAATAAATTGACAATTTGAACTTGTATGCTCTTAGATAAAGTAATAATGTTTTATTCTCTTTCAATTTTGTGTCCCGTAACCTCATGGAGGCTCGATTTTTCGATCAAATACATTTGCAATCAATAATCCTTTATACAATTCACGGTCCATCTTTCTTAAAGAAATTATGTATCATTTTTTTAAAATTCTGTATTTTTGCATATTTTAACTTGCTTTAATAAACTGTCATCATGCATTAACCCTAGAAGGGGATGCCATTTAGGGAACCCCATTATAGGAATAAACCAATCTTATTTCCTGTGGGTATATAACCCTTTTATGGGAATTGCTCATTTAAATTTTTTGTAAAAACTCGAGGAGTAGGCCTTTAGGTAAGGTATCTGACATAGTGATGTGCATCAAATGGACAGTCCACGACGCATCTACTAGATGTTAGTAGTCCCGCCAGAAGTCAAGAAATGGCCAGCACTTCTTTCCTTCAGTGAAATCAATCAAGTGGCAAAATTTTTAGGACCAATTGGTGACTTTAAAGACATAGAGGCAAATGGATGCCTGGTAGAAGCTTTGGTTCACCTATGGAATTTTAGTTGCTCAACATTTAGGATTGGAGATCGAAAGATGACTATTACTATTGAGGAGGTGGCTGGGATGTTAAACTTGACAATAGAACATATAGTGCCAGTGTTTCTAATTGTTTCAGGGAAGATCAAATTTGTTATTTTGCCTGGGTTAAAAGAATCTGTAATGCAAGGGTCAGATCAGAGCATAGATGTGAAATTCTTATTCGATCGGTTCGTAACGAAAGATGGGTTCGACCAACACATAGAAAACTTTACATTTTCATCCAAGATGATATGGGAGCATAAGAGGCCACTGGTATACGGGTTCGTGATGGCTAGTATTTATCTTTTTTCCAAGAAACACAAAAAGATCAATTTCAAGACCACCAAACTTATGACTGATTTATTTTTTGGGATTGGAGGTCGGAGAGCATCTATAGTATCGACTGTATTGGCAGACATATTTGTCCGTGTATGAACTGTCAAAAAGGAAAAATTTTCTTTCATGGATCAAATCGGATTTTATACATATAGGCTATGGAACACTTCAAGAGGTGCTCACCCACTCCTAATAGTTTGCCGTTGGTTAGATATAACTAGATAGTCACTCATCACAAGAGGGTTGATAAAAACGACAGGTCGATGAATGCGTCTGATTATTTGGGTTTCTTAGAGATATTGCCAGACCAGAAAGTTAGATGAGTATTAGATTGGGCCGACTGCCTAAAGCCAGCTCTATGTACAAAGTCATCAAACCTCATACCCTTGTTAAGGACTCAGGGCATAGCTGCTTACACACCAAAAAGGTTTCTTAGACAGTTTGGACGTATTCAAGGTATGCCACCCACGCCTAATCTAGTCAGTTTCACCATCAGTTTTGATAAAAAGGTTTGCCCAGACCCTATTTCAATGAAAACCCAAATCACTCATGCATAGAGCATACTGTCTAATGATGATAATATTATCTATGACCCACAGTTTAAGCAAAATGGTATGGTGACCCCTTAATACAAAAATTGGTTTCAAAGTCTGAAAGAGAATAGACCGCAAGTAGCACAAACCAAGGAGGTAAGGAATTTAATAGCTATCATCGAGGCGAAAGATAAGAAAAACTTGCAATTGAGGGAATCAGTGGAATGGAGTAAGGAAATGGTAGAACGGAATAAAGAGTTGTATGAAGATGTTTGAGAGAAGAACCAGGAACTAAAGAGAAAATGCAATAAATTGTGCGATCAAGCAAAACGCATGAAGAATCCTCACTTCAGAGAATCAAAAGATGGTATAATAGATAGGTTGAAGAAGTTTAATGATGTTGTAAAAAGTCGTCTTTGATAGATTATGTAGACAGTGTATTTTAAACTTTGACTTTATCAATGAAAGTGGGTGTTTCAATTTATTGTGTTCCAACGCACAGATTTGGTGAACAGACCCTACTTTGAGGGTGTTGTATCATGTTAGGATTACCATTGGCATAATAAAGGCTCCCCCTTAGGACATACATTTCAACTATTTATGCACTTACTAATTGCAGTCTTTTTCTTTTTTTTTTGAAATAATAAAATCAACAATGATAATAATGAAATGATGGCTAAATCATTTTCCTCTCCAATATGAATTTTAGGTACTTTAAATCATAACTTCTTTTCATAGAAGTCCCATTTAGACGCGGTCTCGTACCCGCCAATTACAAAGCCGTATAAACATGAGCTCCAATACGAATGCTTCACAAAGATCGACTCAAGTAATGTCGGTGGATTTCTCTGCATTGGGGGCTTAGCTGAGCGAAGTGTTGGGCAAGTTTAAGGACTTGAGTGAAGAAATGGCATCACAGAAATGTGTCATTGATCAACTTGTTGCAAACAGCAGTGGTGGTGCCCTGAACAATCTAGTGCCGATAGTTGACTATTCCCCTGAGTAGGTTAACTAATTTCCTTTTACGTCCAATGTGCAAATTGCTCCCCTCTCACCTTTTGCTAATTCGATTGAAGGACCCTCTGCTCACATCAATCTTGACTTGTTGCCTGTGCATCCAAACTTTGTTCAAATGAACCTACCCAACTATCCACTTCTCCAATCTCATCCACAAATTAATCCAAATATCCCACCCAATCTGCAGGCACCTCATCATCACGCAGCAGAACTTTTTGTATGGGAAGTTGCCTCTTAGGGAAGGCCGGCTATGGATGAAATTGTCACACCTGTGGACAAAGAGTTGCTTAAGAGGTTGGATCAGTTTGAAGAGTTCATGAAGAAAAGTCAAGGGCTAAACAAGTATGGCGGATTGAGTTATGATTATCTCTATCTCTTTTCAGATGTTCAGTTGCTATTGGGTTTTAAAGCTTCCAAATTTACTAAATATGATAGAACTGACAATCTTAAGACTCATCTCAAGATGTTCGCTAATAAACTTGGCAAACCAGTTGATGATGAGAACTTACCCATGCGCCTATTCCCTGAGAGTCTAAAAGGTGATGCGTTAGATTAG